>JAODJW010000002.1:27546557-27560823 GCA_026777045.1 Hyperopisus bebe | reverse complement strand
ACACAGGCCACGGACCTAGCCCTCCCAGATTACTCTCTCCCGTTTCATTTGGCCCACCCACAAGCACTATAGACAGTGCCTCAAAACAATGAGGGCAACATTCAACGGTAATACACCCTACACACTGCAGATAAACCCTGCACACACTAGATCCTTCACCTAAAGAGATCTCTGCAACCTGGACTACACGTTAATCCCCTGATCTGTTTAGCATGTGTGTCTGGATTAAATGCCAACAAGTGTTAATGGTTACTGGTCAAATTCAAGCACTAAAAATAACATGAGAAATCCAAAAGAAAGAACTGGGGGTGGTGGGGGGTGATCAGGAGGCGGTTGTGGTTTCAGACCTGGTTTAATCCTGAGAAAGATGGATCCTGAGAAGAACTAACAGCCAAGCTTCTTTTCCTCTTCCCCACTGGAGATTCTAAACACTGAACAGACAATAGAGGGTGCAGTGCATCAAACAGTATCGCTGACAAGCCCACACGGCCAGCGCAGACAGGCAACACCGAGGCTCAGAAAAAGGACGGAGGAAGAGGAAGAAGAGCAGGAGGAAGGGCAGCCTAAGGCCACCCTCCTTCCCCATGAGCAAGCAGCTTCCAGCAGAACCCGGGAGCTCTGCTGATCTCCGGAGAAAGAGAGACAGAGAAAGAGCCCACAATCCACTGCTTCAGCGTTCTTCCAACGCAGCTCATGCTGCTGGCCTGGCAGGGTAGACAGGCAGGCAGGGCAGCCAGTTAAGACTTCTGAAGTCTCAGCACATCACCTGCTCAGAACTACGAAGGAGACACAGACCTTCATGCCTGTCTTCCCATTCAGTGGCATCCTGATCTAGCATTTAACGCTAGCAGTGCCATCTAATACCCAAGCTTTCCAGAAAGTAACGCCACCTAGGGCTGTGTGGGGAACCACACCATCTGCACCTGGCTTACTAGGCACAACTAGGGTTAAAGGGGGCTAATTCTCAGGCTGGGCCCTACAAGCCACTTCTACTGGTGTAGGCATGAGGTTCTCCAAGCAAAAGCAGCCACACAGACTCAAAGCCGCTGTCTTCCCACATCCCCAGCAGAAGCGACACAACCAAAAGAAACAGCCTTCCTGCTCATTGTAATGGCACTGAGAAGGTGAGGCACCTTCAGTGAGGAAGAGGGTAGAACACTGGCAACCTCTAGTGTCGCCCGATCAGGCAGTGAGGCCCACAGAGCGTCAACAAAACACAGAAACAGCATGCAAACAAGAGCATGATTCCAACCACAGACGTGGAGTTTAGTAAGGACAGCATTCCAGGCAGCTCAAGGTTCTGCTCTGTAGGGTTCGAGCGCAGCTCAGAGGAAAAGGCAGCCTGTAATGACGAGTGCCTCGGCAGCACAGAGAAAGCAGCTGACACGAGGCCAAGGTGCGTTAGCAAAAAGTGATGTACACACATCCACTTCTGCTGTAGACAACATCTACATGGATCAGTGTGCAGAAAGGGCAAACAGAACTTGCAAGGCATAATCTGCGCTGGATACAGCAGGTGGTTTGGCCAAGCAGGAAAAAGAAGAGTAACAATACTGACCTAAGCTGTGTGTTTGGGTTTAGGGGTGATTAATGTTTAACCTGGGCAAATCCAGATTTCCAATAACCAATACATCATCTCCAGGATATTCCATATTAATCTTAAAGCCGCATTTGGAAACTGATGTCCCAAGCATCCCCTGACTGTACCCACAGGACTGGGCAATATATGGACACAGCCAAATTAAAAAAGCAATCAGCACCCAATGTGAAGGAAACGAACTGGAAGAGAAGGCCAAAGGACTGGGACGGATGGAGGCAGATGACTCCAGAGGAGAGCTACATGGACCAAAGGAGCTCGGACGAGACTCGCGTGGGGAGTCTTCATGACCAGTCACTGGGCTTGAGCGTCCGGGGGAGGGGGAGGGAGTGAGTATGTGATGGGAGTGGGGTTTGCAGATTCAGTTTAGCATTAAAAAAAGAAAAAAAGAAAATGAGGTGGTAACTCAACATGTGCATAAACAAAAGCTTGAGACTGGCATTCACACAAACACACAATGGTAAACCAGGTCCAAACAGCACTGCCAAAAAAGGTAGTACAGCCTTCAACAGCAGCACCTGTTGCGTATCGTCTCTGCCTCTCGTCTCGCTCTAGGTGCGACCACGCGACCCCAGCCGCCGGCGCTGCCTCCACTGGCCAGTCAGTGTCAAAACGCACATCATGCTTTAACTTCGCCAAATGTTGCCTGTCTGCAAGGCCTCAGATAACGACGTATTTAACAAAAGCAAAAAAAAAACAGGCAACTTCAGGTACGGTGGACGACATGGGGTAAAAACGAAATACCAAGCGGTTTTCTGCGGAGGAAGGGAAGATTACAGGTCATGCTTTTTCCTCATTTCCATGAGGAGTAAAAACCAAGGAGGCCCATCCACATGTGGCTGATTTCATATCAATTTGCCATCACACCCACAATGACAACACAAGCCTGTGACCATGCTAAACAAAAATATTCCTGTACCAATACCATGGAAAGTTAATTAAACTTAATTATGGTGCCTTAACTAACTTAAAATCTGCCTTGTCTCAGGCTACTGTTTCATGTTGGCTGAGTATTTGGTAAAAATTTACAGGGGATGTCCTATGATCCACGAGGAAATGATTTTATTCCTCACTTGTATAAAGCTGCACGTGTGCCGATCCCAAACCACAAGGCAACATTCTGGCAAAATTGTCCCGCAGTTGAAATGTGGCAGCTCGGTGCAGGAGCCAGTGACTCCCCAGGGCCTGCTCCGCGATCCCGGGGGCTTACCTTATTACAGTGACGGCCAATACCCATGAGGAAATTGTCTGGCTTGATGTCTCTGTGGATGAAGTTCTTTGTGTGAACATACTCGATTCTGCTGATCATCTGCAAAGACAAACACCTCACAATGGTTCAATTTGTGGAGAAAACCCATCATCACAATTGTACCACTCAAACCCAAAGCAGCTGGGATCCAGCATAGATACTGTAGAAACTTTTTTTTTCTTAAACATTATGGCATTTTACCTGGTCAGCGAGCATGAGGACGGTTTTCATGGTGAACCTGCGCGAACAGAAGTTAAAGAGGTCCTCCAGGCTGGGCCCCAGCAGATCCATGACTAGGACATTATAGTCCTTCTCCTGGCCATACCACCTGAAACAAAGCAGCACCAGAATCAGACCATGTAAAGGAAGGAGTTTTTCCTTAATATTTGTGATCATCTGCAAACAAAACAGCTCAACATGAAGATCAGGGGCAGGAATATCAACAGGGAAGCTGCTCACTTTCCTAAACAGACCTAAAGGCAGTTTTATCTGGTTTGGGAAGAGACTGCTGAATGTTTCAAGTTTTGAACCGGTTAGACTACACTGACTGTCATGAGGACATTTATAGCTATAGTTACATCTGTAGACAGTAATCTCAAAGACTAGAGGAAATTTCAGATAGAAAGGCATGGAATTAAGGATGGCTAGGCCTAAATCATTCAGAACTGATCGTTAAGTCCAAATCCTGCGGGCTGCAGTCCTGATTTTGTGGGTGCATAAACCATGGTAAATCAATACCTCAGGAGCTTTATAGCTGGAAAAAAGTACAATCCTGTCAGCAGTACCAAACAGCCAAAAGAAAAGGTCAATTAGACAGCTGGATGAAACAAGCCTATTTTGCTAGATACTGCAGATGGTGGTTTTGGGGATTCACTACATCCTCTTCCTGCCGTTCAACATAAAGGCACAGAAATTTACGCTGTCGAGAAGAGAGCAGGAAGTAAAAAAATATATAAAATAATAAAAAAACAAAAATAAAAAACACAAAAAAAAAAAAAAAAAAAAAAAAAAACTTACCAGGAAAGCCAAATAACAGATACAAGTGACTAAAATCCATGCAAAAACAGATGCACTAAGACAAAGCAACAAACGAAGGAGGTAACCAAAATGGCTTCGGCTCCAGTGATGACAGATCAGCCAAAAATGACAGATTAAGACCCAAAGCTGTTCCGCAAATGACTGGACATGAGGGGATTCCTACCAAAATCCATGAAGGAACTCCCAGGAATACCACACCAACTCTGGCACTTCATGAATTACACCTTCACACAAGTAAAGGTTATTAAAAAAACAGAACATCAGTTTTTTAGGTGGCAACACAAACACTATCTGGTTAAACCAGATTTCCCGCAACCTGTTTTTATGGTGTGTGCGTGGCAGAGCGACACAATGCTCCAGCCAGTAGGTGACTGCCCTCTCGGGTGTATGGGATCAAACATTGAAGTGACTGCTCAAAATTTCTCTTCACATTTGACCTGCCTGTATGAAGCAGATAGCTGCTCTGTGAATGAGTACCCGGCAGGGCTGCCTTTGTTTAAAAGTAAAACTTCATACAAACCTCCAGCTGAATCACCACAGCTTTTGTTGCACATTAACAGCATGCAACCAGAGTAAGATGCAAGCAGCTGGCAACCATGAAGACCAACATCACACTATGCCCCCCAAAGCTGGGCCTAAATCAGCGATCAGTACCACTATGCAGGTCTCACAACCCAAACACTGAGACAACACTAACCTGCACTTTAGGCGGACAGGCATCTAGGCCTGGCTCCCTGCCCTGGAAGAGCAGAGCGGGCACACCAATACAAACAAAGTCGCTGAGCCATTGTAAAATGCAGAAATACACCCAAAGAACACACCGTCAGCAAACCAGGAGAGCAAAACCCTGATGGACCACCGTCGATTCCCCCCCGCTCCATTTCACCTTGGGCCACCTGTCCTTTTTCCATCCACTAACCCACCAGGAAGTGCAGTGAGTAATGAGAACTGCAAAAGCAACCCAGTTAAGAGGATGAGGCCCAACCAGCATTTATGATGGAGCACAACCTTATGCAGTAAATAATCTCCAGTGTCAAGAGGGAAGCAGCACTTAAAGGGACAGTTTAAAGATATTATCCTCACAAGGCACCCCTGCACAAAAGCCATAACCAGCAGAGTCATTGTGCCAACTCCTTTCATCTAGGGTAGCGACATTACCACAGCACAGGGCGGACTCTGATCTGTGTAAGAGTGGAGCATGGCCACCAAGGCATTAGACCAAGGTGACCTCACAACGATTCAAAGAGCCCAGCACCCCCACTGACATCTATTTTTTCCCCACTCAGAGGCAAAACTATGGTGACCAAACGTGCTACACAAAAAAAAGTAAGTACTGTCAGGAATGCATCTGGAAAACAGATGCGCCACACAAAAACAAACACTCTTGAACAGGTTGAAGGCAGCACCATACCGCGATGACGCGTGTGAAAGTGATAGGAAAGCTAACCATACGTCTAGCAGTTTATGGTTCACACCTTTTACAGTATTTAGGCTAAGAGAAACAAGCATTGGTGTTTTACTTTTCCATTGGACAGAGGACAGAACATCCGCTGGGGAGCAAGTGGGGATAATGTTAAGGCAAGGTTTGACATTGACAGGAGGGAAACCTCACGGAGTAACAACCATAGGATGAGCATTTACAACTGGCCTAATCAGACAGCTTGACTACTCCACACCAAGGAACTGTTACAGGCATTCTGAAGGGCACCTATGAAATGAACGAATGCCTCTGTTGTGAAGATCCAGAACACTACAGTAGCAAAACTACAAACCATAAGTGCACCAGGATGAGATTAACAATCAATACACTATAGGCAACCTGGTTAATCTGCGGGAATAATGAACTTTAGAGGGGGGAAAAAAACACCTTTGAGACTGATTTCATGACACAAGATGCAGAAAGATCACATCAGTAAAATGGAAAACTCTGGTTAGTATGGAAATTGCTTCAACGCATTATATAACCCAGTCATTGCTTCCTCTGACAGCTCACAGGCTTCCCAACAAAGCCAGGTGGTAAAAGGACAGGGCCTCGCCCCAATCATAAGACAGAAGCAAGCAGACAACTTGTCCCACTACTTTCTTTGCCAGTTCTGATTTGTTTGATCTCCATGGGACAGCAGAAGTTACTAATGCTACTTTGAAATTAATCTCACATGGATGTGTGCCCTAGTTTGTTGGAGGGTAACACTAAGGCCTGGTACCAAACGAGTGCAGCTGGAAAGGGCTGGAGATGTGTCATGCCTCACCAAGGCATCTAGAATATTCATAAGTGTTTGAGATGTCTTCCTTGTTAGGCTATACATTTAAAATAAGCAGCAGCTACAGCTCTGGAATCCACTGTGAGCAGAGCGACACTTTACCCGCATCAGCATAGAGCAGCTATGCCGCTTTGTTCTGCAAATGTGAGCTGGCCAGACGTGCTGCAGTCCCATCGATTGTGTCCAAAGAGCCAAGAGATCAGCCAGGCACTCTGCTCAATGATGAGTGCCAGGCTCATCAGTACTGACAGAATGGATGCAAAATCAGACAGTGCATGCACAGCACATCACAGAACTGAAAATCACAGATCTGCAAGACTGAAAAACTACTGCTCCAACTTACTAGAAATTAACAGGAAGCCATTGATCCAGTAGTTGTTAAATGTAATACTGTGATTAAGAAAAGTCATTATTAAATTTGGCTTTGTGAGAAAAAAGATATGCATTGAATGTACCTGAAATACACTGTGGCAAATCCAGCACTAATGCAGGGTGATCTCAACTTCCTTTGAAGAGTGCACTGGGTGCTGCTGTGTGTTGTGGAGTTCAATATGGCACTTCTCACGGACTATCATGTTAGGGCCAGGTTACCATTAGCCACACAGGACATGTTCACTGTGCTACAGCTGGTATACCAACCACTAATATTGATATTAGGAAAAAATTGAGATCGCTCAAAATGAAAGACTTTCCAATTACACTGAACTGAAAACTTGACAAACAGGAAAGCAGAAGTTCCCTGGGCTCATTGAAGAGAGAAAAGGGGCCATTGAGTTAGTCATGCATTTGCAGACCAGGATCAGAAAGTTCATTATTTCCAGTTGAGAGGGAAGACAACTGAAATCTGTAATCATTCATTAACTTTTGATGTAAACAGGGAGTGAAAAAGCCCCACCGCCTCCAAAAATATTCAAAGAAAGAAGAAAAGCCACCGAACAAGTCAACAGCACTGAACATCCTCAGATTTCACTTTCACTTCATAAGCCATCTTACCAGACAGCTGGTCATTAAAATCAGAATGTGGGAGAATATAGTATTATTGTTGATTTACAGCCATCAAAAGTGACTTAATGACATTAACAGGAGTGAAGGCCTCATTATTAAAAGCAGTGAAGTCACACTCCACAAGCCCCATGCAGCTAATTAAGAGCCTGAAAGGTAGTTTATTGTCTGATCACAAGCCAGTTTTGATAGTGACTCAGCAAAAAGGACACTTTAGCCGTAAGAAACCTGGACTATGGCACAAGCACATATTTTAACCAAATCCAATCAAGACACAAATACTCCACTCGTCGAAACTGAGCCACCCAAAAGCACAATCGTTCCCATGAACCTTCATAATATTACTCACTCCTAGCTTTGAAAAACACTGCACAAAGTCCTACTCTGACCTTAAGGAGCACCGTTTAACTGGATCTGGTCCAAAATGTCATCAGTAATTGGGTTCATAGAAACCATTCCCTAGTCATGTCCTGGGGCAGGAATAAAATAGCAATTCAAGTAGACAACAAAAGCAAACAAAGATCTCAAAAATCCTCCAAAGCGAAGATTTTTAAGTGGACTAACCAGTCGGGACACAAAGGTGCAGGCAGAAAGAACAAAATGCCATCCCCACCTCTTTGGGACACCAAGACTACTACTCCACGTAAAACAGTTACTAGCTTTGTTTTAGACAGGTACTAAGCCCAAATACAACATTTATAAAACTAGTATGGGCCCCCAGTCCACCACAGAAAACAATGACAATAAGCAGATTCTCGCTAATTCCACGCAATAATTCCAACTGGGACTCAAAGCATGTCATAATCAAGGAGGCTAACAATTTTCATCATTTCCTGCTTTGAACAAAACAGGCAGTGCTTATATTCAGTTTCTACTACTAAACACAGAACACATTACATACTTGCCAGAATGAAAATTTGTCACACATATTTCAGACTACAAGTAATCCTCAGCCATGCGGCACCCTGGAAAAGCAAGATCGGTTTTCTCCTGGGTCAGCACAATTTCCAGTTGTTCTGCGGTGGTCACTTCCACGCAGACAACCCCTTCACAGCCACTGTTGCAAAGCCCAACTAAATGCCTGAAGATCTCCACACACACACTCAAATTTCCAAAAGACCAGACAATAACTGAACCATGTAGAAAATACACTTCCTTATTACTAAGGGAGAGCAAAGTTGAAAGTCACTGTTCTGCCTAACAGCAGGGACAGAACTGACACTCTGGATTGAGTAACAAAGAAGGTTGAGGAGGGTAGGTGGTGCAAACGAGGAATTCGACCCCATGATACAACTGCTTTGTTAGCCAGGATCCTGAACAATAAACTGCCATGAGCTTGCAGTGGCTGCCATCTTGTGAATGCTCCATGGTCACCCTGAGCTATTTCCTGTTTGTTGGGCCTCTGTAAGTTGAAACTTTAGTGTATGAAACAAGATGATCAAGATGACTAACCTCTATTGTCAATCCAGCA
This sequence comes from Hyperopisus bebe, assembly GCA_026777045.1. Classification (NCBI taxonomy): domain Eukaryota; kingdom Metazoa; phylum Chordata; class Actinopteri; order Osteoglossiformes; family Mormyridae; genus Hyperopisus; species Hyperopisus bebe. The sequence continues at coordinate 27,552,205 of JAODJW010000002.1, read as the reverse complement.
TGTCAGCAGATTTTGTGAAGCACGACAGAGCAGGGTATGTGTTTGTATAAAGGTAACTCTTCATGCCGCAATTTCTGACTTAATTACACATCAAAAACGGCTGGAAAATAGGTTTACGACTCAAGGACAGAGAAATAACACCCCAGCCAAGAGTAACCCAAAACCTAATGATTGGCCCCTAAAGTGGTCAAGTCATTTTTATACAAATCTACAATTTAATTTCAATTCAACAAATGACGCTAAACCTGTATTCATTCCTCGGTCAAGTTACAATATGAATAGGATGTGGGATTATTATGTTGATTCTTAACGTCATGCCAGCATCTAAAGCTATATTCATGAGATGTCGACAAAATTACCACTGAAAGTGGCATTCCAGATAATACAGGCCCAAATCCCGGGCAGTGCTGATCGAAAATTCATAAATCTTATGGCTTCGACAACAATAACTCACATCTTCAAAGTCCAAAGAACGTATCGACATCTCTATGCCAATACCGTGTCGTTCATGTACATTTGGTGACACGCGAATTTAGGTGTCGTGTGAGCCATCAGCCGGACATGATGGCAAATCGAGCCTTGACCATGCAACAATCCGGTTTATTGCTCACCGAAACTGAGGTTCGATACTGCGGGCTTCGACAAAAAAAAAACGACTCCAGCATCATGCTCACTACAAACACCGGACGGTAATGGCGTCGAACCACTCGGGCGATACTTAAACCAGGACCAGGCGATACCTGCCTAAATACAGTCCCGCCGCTAGCTGCTTTCAGTCCCCCAGCATCTTTCCGCCCCCTAAGCGGACTTTAAGGAGATTCCGATCGAACCGACCTGGCCTTCTCACACACACGGCAACCAAGGCCCACGGAGCCGCTCCAATGGCCGCCATTTTCTGACAGCGGGCGGACATGTTGGGAGCAAAGACAACAAAAGGCGAGCGGCCATTTCGCTTCAACTCGCCGACGAACGGATGGAGCGGCTACGGAGGGCAGCACAGCGTCCCAGCACTCATACCGGGTCTATGTTAGTTCTCACCTCTGAAGACAATATATCCCCAACCAGTAGTTAGCGGTTAGCCGCCTAGCACTCCGATAAGTGGATGACACGGTGACAGAGCCTATCGGCCGCCCGTCCCTGACGTTCGAAGGGCCGCCCGTCTTACCGTATGTGCGGGATGCCCACTCCGCCCTGCAGGATTTTGTACAGCTTGCTCTCGTATAACAGCTGTGGGTGTCTGGCCTTCTGGGACTCCAACTTCACGGCCACCTCCTGAAACGACACGAGCGAGAGCGGCTGTAGTGATAATCGCTATATGTCCAGGGTCGCTCCTCCATCTTACACGCCCGGCCCTAGCTTAATAGCACCGACCTCCCACCCCTTTGGCGTCCGTAATACGGCACGGGCTTCACGGGCCGTTTACCTCTCCGTTCGTGATGTTGATCGCCAGGTAAATGTCGCCGAAGGATCCTGATCCGATCTTCCGAACGAGCTTGTATTTTCCGCCGACTATGAACTCGGCTTTGGAGCCACTACTGCTCGCCATGTCGCCGGAGACGCTAGTAAAAACTCGATCTGGGGTTGTTCGTGGTAAAAAAAAAAAAAAAAAAAAAAAAAAAAGATGTGATGGGTCTATCTAACACGATCCCGTCCGCTCGTCGTTAACAAAGCATAAGGTCCTGATAGAGGCGGGCGCTCACTCCAATTAGCTAAATACTCAGCGAGATGAAGCCCTTGTCATGGGTAGAAAGGGAAGGCGTTTCGCTGGTAATTGCCTTTAAGCAGAAATAAGAAAAACTGCTGCCGTCCCTTCGCGGTTTCAGAACCTCGTCCGGCCAAAGAACCCCAAGGCAGTCTGACGAAGCTTCCCTCCCTAAGCCGCCTCAGCGTTCGGGTGGGCGAGGTTACTTTAGATTTTCTTTCTTATGTCCTTCTTCTTCGCTGGACGTTAATCTCTTGGGACTGGTATCCACGCGTTAAAGTGGATGCCCCCGTCCCGTCCGTATTCTGGGGAAATCTCCGTCGAATCGCCACACTTCTTCAGAAGCGCAACCCGCTCACTCCGCCATATTGCCGTTCCGCTCGTCCGTCTCGAGCTGGCTGGGCTTTCTTCCCACAGGACGAGGCGGCGCGAGCCGCCGCAGGCAGGGGCGGAGTCCCGACGTCAGCGGGCACGCTGGTGCAACGCACGGCAGCGCGAGGCGAGGAGCGGTCACGCGTTACGTTAAAATGGCGGCTGCACAATCGAGGTAGCCGTCCGATATTAATAGATGGCAAAAACATGCAGAGAACAGCACTGCATTCTTAGGGAAATTTTGGATTCGTTGAAAATACGTCATTTTATTGGTTTAGAAAAGCCAAAATTTTCTAAAAATAATAATGAAAACCCAGTTTAGTAATGACATATTGTGAAAATTGGGGCCTGATAATACAGTATCCAACAGATGCCTCAAAATGGTTTCGGTACCGCTGACGGCAGCGACTCTGCGTGCCAGCTGCGAAACTGCGGAGCAAGACTGCCACCTAGTGACGGTATCTAGTAGCGCCGGCCCATTATGTGGAATCCATTTTGAGACGTGTCCTACCAGTCTGACTGAGGCAGCTGGTAAAATTGGTCTATGGGGCTCGAAGTGGGTCCAAACTTATATTTCCTGCTCTCAGGATTGACAAGGAAGCAGTTCCTTAATTGTGTAAAATAACAAGAACTTATTAATCAATATTTTTTCTTTCCTAACATATACAACTGTTATCACCGAATTCTGATATATATATATATATATATATAGTGATTACAGCTAGATACAAAACTGTGCTTGAGAGTACCCTGTGTTTTTTCATCAACATGTAGACTTCCCAGATACTTCACCAGACCACACCTTGCATTTTTATTGAGCCTTGATCAAAAAAAGCATTGTAACCGTCTTGTTCAATTTGGCTTCATTCCTTTTTGCTAAATTCCTGCTCTACCTCTCTACAGACACACCCATATCGTGGCTGTGAGGCCAGCACTCCTTACCCCACCCCCAAGCCACTAAACCCTTCGCTTTCAACATCCCAACAGAAAGAGGAACTGGATTGGGGGCGGGGGGTCTTTGGTGGGAAGCACACAGCTGACACATGGTATTGAGCCATCTGTGTCAGGTGATTTGACTGTTTGTGATTGTGTGATGATACAAACAAACATGTTACACATCGGGTTACACCAGGAAACAGCTGCCATGCATAACTGCTCATAGGCAGTTTCTAGGGTCGCAGTATGAAGGTACAAGCTTTCACTGTGGCTCTACTCAGCCGTGTCCTAAGTGCTGTTCACAGAATGTGTGAAATTAGTTGACAAAGGGCCAGTAAATTCACATATTTTTTAAACTACATTTAATCCATGTACTGCCAGGAGTGGGGGTGCACTGTAATCTGACAGTGAAACATGGTGTTAACAGAAACTACATGGATTATATCTCACTGTTTCAGCTCAGTGATTGGGTGACCTCTTTACAATTCAAGTTGACCCGGCTCCAATTATTATACCTTTTGCTGTCGTTTGCATTGAGCATGATGCAAGAGGTTACATTTTATAACAGTATAATAGGCATATTCTCTGTCATTTGTTCCACAGACACAATATAAGTGGAATAAAAAACTGCCTGAGTAAATATAATCATAGCTTAGAGGAGAGCGATTGATAGCACGTAAATACAGAGACCGGGACTCTCACAAAATATCTGTTTTCCAAACCTATTATTCTCCCTTACTTCCAGCAATTGTTATCTGTAGCTTTTCAAAGAAGTGTTGTGATTGCTGTGCTGTACCTCTTGTTGTGTTCTGTGATGAATGATACAATAGCATTATGTGATGGCTAGCAGGCAGAGGGTTAGCATGCATTAGCATGCTGTGAAAATGCCATTCCACATTAACTTATCTGCCTTGAGCCCCAGAGCACTTGATGTCAAACAGATTTCAAAATGGATTCAATCATGTTTGTTAATGGGAATACAAAACTCTTGATACTTGCCACATTTTTGAAGGACCATTTCTCCTCTCTAAATTTCATTACAAATGGAAATTCTTATATAAAATATATATGATTATGTAATTTCATTAGTGCCTCAGTGGGTGTCAATGAATGACAGAAAATTATAAGTGACTGGCTTGTTATTTGCCTGATATTTGTGGTACAATATCAGAGTATTTTTCTTATGTCTGTGGCGAAGAGTGATGTAGTGACTAAGGACTCACCCCACTACTGTTATGGTGGAGCATGGTGAATATGCGAAGGTGGGACAATCCATAGAGTAGCTATAAAAACAGGGTTTATTAACTAAAACCACAAAACACATGGATCTTGAGGGGTCAAGAAGAAAACAGGAAAAGCTAGAACTAAACTAGAAGAACCATAAAGTAACACATAAGGAACAAAGCAAAAACTGGGAGCAAGACTGGGAAACTATAACACCATTACTAACACAGAGAGCATCTACAATGACAGGTTATAGAATAGAATGAGAGCAGGCACTTAAATCTACATAGGTGACAAGGGCTAACAAGGGGGAGGCGTGGAACATAACCAAAAACAACCAATCAGAAAATGCACAGGATAATGAGCAACAAGTGGAATAAATTAACAAGCACTGAAACTAGCAAACATTAAGAAACACACCAAAGGTAACTAGGAACAAATATTCCAGTAGAAAAGAATTAAACCAGGCAGGGTAAACCAAAGAACAAGGGCACATAGCAAAGACACAGATACATACCAAACACCATCCATCCATTTTCCAACCCGCTTTATCCTATTGGGTCATGGGGGGTCCAGAGCCTATCCCAGAAGCAACGGGCACGAGGCAGGGAATAACCCTGAACAGGGGGCCAGCCCATTGCAGGGCACACACACACCATTCACTCTCACATGCATACCTACAGGCAATTGAGCATGCTCAATCAGCTTCAGCATGTCTTTGGACTGTGGGGGGAAACCCCACGACAACACGGGGAGAACATGCAAACTCCACACACATGTAACCCAGGCAGAGACTCAAACCCAGGTCCCAAAGGTGTGAGGCAACAGTGCTAACCACTGCACCACCATGCCACCCCACATACCAAACACTAAGGATAAAATTAAAACAATAGGTGAGACTGGTCTTTAAGCCAGCCTCAAACTCATGAGTGGAAGGGTGGCCAAGTTTCAGTCTAGACTGGCCAAGGTCACCCCTTGCCACCCCCCAGATTCACCTATGCCTTACGGTAACCTGTCTGCTTCTGGTTAGCAACCTGAGGCTAATGCTGCGTGCAAATAGTAATTTTCTCTCAATGACAAATATAGACTCATCAAAGCTTATGATAAACCGCCAAAAACGAGCCAACAGGCTGCAGTAGCAAAACTATGTTTAATTTGTACAGTAATGTAATTTGGAAAGCATTTAGAACAGCTGTACTGTACTTTGAAAGAGTCAATGAAATTCAGTAATCTGCGACGCTATCTGTTCTATTACCTCCTATTCATGTAGTGGAGTGGGGATGATTACAACACTTTGCATTTCTTTCAATTTCTCTGAGACTGTTTGTACTGGAAAAATACACTCACCTAAAGGATTATTAGGAACACCATACTAATATGGTGTTTGACCCCCTTTCGCCTTCAGAACTGCCTT
>JAODJW010000002.1:27514529-27538394 GCA_026777045.1 Hyperopisus bebe | reverse complement strand
TAAGTCACGGGGCCCCTGGCTTAGCGAAGTCTGCTAGCATATGTGAGGGAGGCCCCATCAGTCTCACTATTCAGACTAAAGCCACATTACTGTAGCCTAGCCTGCCACGCATAAGGCGGCTGGTGTAATTGTACACGCTGTTCTTCCTCTTTGCTTTTGTGGGTAACGTATCAGAATCAGTCCTGACCCATTGCGTCACACAGCATAGCACAGCATAGAGCTGCTAGTCCAGTGGTTCCCAAACTGGGGGGCTCAATAATGTTCCCATCTAGAAAAGGGGGGCCCTGCAGAGAAAGTTTGGGAACCACTGTGCTAGTCAGTAGAGGATGGAAGACTGCTCTGCAGGATGTGCAACCACAGACAACATGATGGAAGACAGCGTTACACAAAAACATACGCTACATCTGGGCCGGATCAGTGACAGCTCAGCCATTGGGTATGGCCAGAGAGCTCATCGTGGGCCCTAAAGCTTTTTTCCAACTCTCAAACCTTAGAGTAGGGCTGAACAATTTATGACTCACATTTAAATATGAATAAGGAGATGTCTATAGTTTTTCAATTCTTTTGGTCAGTATCTTATGTGCTAGTGCAGCATCAGCTTGGCCTAAACGATTTGTTGGAAAATATCTAATCGCGATGTTTCTGACAGATACTGCAATTGTGACTTGATTTGCCATTGAATCTTTCAGTTCAATATTCATTGCGTGCATTTAAACTGATATAAAGCATATAATGCAGCACTACCACATTACTGTAAATACCATTAAAATATTTAGTGGTCTATATTCTAATACAAGGATGAGAACTTGTATCCAACATGTATTTATTACTTTTTTAAATTAGCAGAAAACAATAAAACATAAAACAATTATCACAAAAGCTGTGCCTGTGTCAAATGAAGTAATAGAAAATAATTCCAGTAAAAAAAAAACAAAAAACAATAGGGATTCTGCAGCTAACACTGCTTGCACGCCTAATAACATGACCTTTCTATAAACAATCTCTGACTATTAAATAATTAGGTAATTCACTTATAACTCAAATTTTTTTTGCATCACAAAATTTCGATTTGAAATCAATCAATCGTTCAGCCCTAATTTGGAGTTTTTTTTCTTTTTTTTTGTAACCCTCCAAATTTTCTCCACTGCTCACACCATTGTTATCCTTAACTGTGAAATATCACCAAATGCCAATTTGTCAGATTCTTTAAGACCACTGCTTTGGGAAAGGCACTACAAGAATAAACCCAAAATTGACAAAAAGATGTGAAAGACACAGATGTAGATGATGTTCTGAGATTTTAGATCACAGAATTCCTCAAAACAGGGCTGAGCTGAACTGGCCTTCATACTCTCTCATCATAAATAATGTTTAAATTATTTCAGAAATAACAGTGATGAATGAGGCAGGAACAAGGAACTTCACTGTTCAACATTTACTGATGTGTCATACAGCAAGATGCAACATTAGCATCCTGTAAACACAAAGATGGTGAATATGCCACGCCACCTGGTGTGGAAAACCTTGCCAAAAGTTTGTTTGGGAAGCAATGGCCATGGCAACAGAACAAGAGCCAAATGACAGGTGTCCTGGACCACCTTACTTCCCAGTTTCTGAAAGGTGCAGGAGATAATGTACAGAACTGACCCAGGATCAGATCCATCCAGCAAACACAGTCTTTATCATCCTCCCCTGGCTTCAATGTATTTTGAGAAGTGCAGAGTCCAGCAGCTCTAGGATCTCCCTGAAGTACCAATCCTCCTCAGCCAGTCCCTCCTCGCTGAGTGCCAGCTCCTGGTACTGCTGCCGGAGGGCGCTGAGGGTGTGACCCAGCTCGGGGTCCTGGCGGTACGCAAGCCCGCAGTGGGACGACATGGCCAGCAGAGTGCGCAGTGCCTTCTCCCTCCAATCATGCTCTGGGGCCAGCAGCAGCTGGGGCACCAGGCCACACCATCCCTGCTCGGCCAAGAGGGGCAGCAAGGACACCTGGTTATACTGACGGAGTCGCTCCTGGTGGGTGGAGTCAGGGACGGTGTCCAGACCGGCCTGAGAGACCAACTCCTGCAAAAGAAAACAGATTTTCCATCACATCTGGAGTTTCAACTCCGTTACGTCACTCAGCTCTATTTCCAAACAGCTGCCTTTGGTAGAAAACACCACTCTGTCCCTCCATGTTCTCCATGATGAAAATGAGTGGCATTCTGGCCCATGTCTGGCCTTAGCGACACCTTCAAAGTAGTTCAAAATGGTTCACTCACTCTCCATTCCCTATATGAGGAGGTCTATGAAGTTCACTACAAAGGGAATTACTCAGTGGAGCTAGACAGTTTCGGACACAACACTCCAAGGCACTCTGTATCCTAGCAACCTTTGACAGCTGATGTGTGTGAATAGCAATACTGTGAAAAACAAGGGAATAAGGGAGGGAAGTGTAAGCCTATCAAAGGTTTCAATAGGATGAATAACTTAGACTGTCTTAAGCTCATGCCTGTGGACCCACTTCGGAAGCAGCGAGCGGTCCGTACCTTCTCTACGATCATGTCGTAAAGCAGTGTGACCATGCGCACACGCAGGCCCTCGCTCCCCGGGGCTCGGAACAGGTCCCCCAGGGCCTGCACACCACCCAGCTTCAGGAAATGGCTCTGAGCGAAGGGGAAGTTCCTTAGCAATGAGCTGATGGCAAACAGCACCTGAAGGGGTTCAGGGACATAGACATGCAGCAGTGAAAAGACCAGAGGCGCTCCGCCCTCACAAGCTGGGTCAGAAGAATGCATAGGCCCTGAAACACTGAAACTCAACACGACCTACAGCAAGACCTCTACTCCCAGCTTAAATGCTAATAAGGAACCTCTACTTGGACTAGCATGGGGAAAAGTAATACCATAATAACCTGTCAACCATTTTTAGACCTTGTTTTAATGTCACCTTTGCACCATTTCTAACATTTTTAGTATAACATTTTCAGTAGCATTTATAAACGTTTACAGGTAGCAGGTAATCATTTTTATTTTCACCAACATCTTGTACTATGGGGTGCACAATAAAGTACAAGTTTATAGACAAAATATGTAGTCTTGGGGATAGCAAAGGCTAGTGCAGTGAATACTGAGCCACTGCGGAAACGAGACCGAGACTGGGAAAGGGTGATGCAAGATGAGATGCTCGACACTGAGACACCGGGCCACCGTTTCCATGACCAAAATTCTCATACAGCGTACAATACCGGCTGGTCGGACAGCCAGTCTTAAGTCCGGTTGTTAAACAGATAGGTCATTAAGTGAGGAGTGTCTGTATATCAATTCAGACATACCAAATAATACTGTTAAACTAACCATATGAACATGTTTTATTAAGAGTATAATTGGCTCATGATGCCAGACGGCTAAGACCTAAAGGGAGGCCCTGGCTGCTCAGCCCATAATACTCCTTCAAATTGCAATGCGGTTCTGATTCCCTTTCATAGTTTCTCAGTCTGTGATAGTCCGGTGTCCAGCTGGGGTGTCTGGGAATGGCTAAAGAACCAGAGAGAGCACTGTGCTCCTGATAGGCCAGGGACCACCCACCCCAGGAAGAGAGAGAGGGAGTTTGCCATCTGTAAGAGGGCTGGGCAGGCAGGCGGCTACAAACCTTCTTCTTGACGCTGATTGGCCGGTCTGTGGCAAGAAGGGTCACCAGCATTTGTAAAGCCCCAGCTTCCACTGCACTCACCTGGACCTGTGGATTACTGTGGGGGAGGGGGGTTACGGTTAAGGTTAGGGCTGGGGGACAGCAAGAGAACCACATATTACACCCCTCTAGAACCTGAAAATGCTGCACCAATGATAAGCCACTGGATTACAAGGCAGGTACTATCAATGACTGGGTTCAACTAATGACATCCAACATACACCCTCATATACACATTAGTTTCGCTAATTAACCGACATGGAACAATGATCCATACAGGGGAACCAGTTTTCCTCGCTCTGGAAAACACACAATGTGTAAATCACATTCTCTCCTCCCATGAGTCTCATCTTTGGCGTTAAGCGGTTTCTAAAATTAGTATTTCTTTCATGATGTCACGTTTCATGATGCCGACGCCACAGGGAAATAGAAGTGGCAGACTGAAGACAACAGAAAATGGATAAAGCAGCGGTGCCATGTGCTGAGCGCGGCCGGAGAATCACCTAGACACGGCGGAGCCCAAGACAAAAGCCGCGCTCTCCTGCAACTGAAGATCCGTGCCATTCAGGGTGTCTATCACCAGCTTCATACCTCCCATGGACACCAAGTCACGTGCATTGTCCACCTGAACACGCAAGGCCAGAAGGTAAACAGGAAGTGCAAAACAAAAACAAAACATACCAATGGTACATGTCTAAAGGAAGCAATTGGCATGCACGGAAACACCTGCCCTCAGTAGCCGTCACATCCCAGCCCGGAGCCGGTCGCTCAGCTTGTCTCTATTCTAGATGTCTCTCTCAGCTTGCCAAATCATTTTTACAGTTGACACAAAAAGCCTACCTGCTCGTCTGCATTTTTTAAATTTTCAACAATGTCACAGTGTTACCGATCGTAAAACACAAAACAGAGGAAGTAAACAGGAAAAGTCAATAAAAGAAAACAAGACTGACCAGTATCCCTGAAAGCCTGAGAATAACACAGAAGTCTCCTCACCTGATGCACCAAATACTCAAGGTCCAGCAGTGCCGCGACCCGCTCCTCCACAGTGGCAACGGAGCGGTTCAATTGTGCCACAAGCCGGCTCATCACCTGGAAGTCTGTCTCCACCAGCAGGTCCAGCTGAGCCATGTCCTTCTTCAGCTCTTCTAGCGGACGAAACTGGGACTTGAGCTCAGCCTCCTGTAGAATGGCATGAGAAGCCAAGGACAGTAACACACATGCTCTGTCTCACTTACATACAGCGACTTTTATTCTGTACCAGCAACATGCAATCAAAAGTGTTATTTGTGACATACGCAGTTACATTCAGTACAATGTGTAGTGAAATGCTTGGTCCAAAAGAAAACATTAATCATTGATCATATTTAAAAAATAAAAAATAAAAAAAAATAAAAAAAAAAAAAACACACACACACACACACACACACACACACACACAGTGGTACCTCAGTTCTCAAACTCAATAGAACTCAAATTTCTTAAATGTCGAACCAACCAGTTCGAAAAAAAATTTCCTAGAGCTCGATCTGAATCTCAAAAGTCAAACCGTGAACACCGACCTAAGATAACTTGTACGCGCGGGAAATGAGTCACGGGGCACGACTCTCAGCAGAAACAAAGGGTACAGCTTCAGTCTCAGCCTCGCATTAGCTGTGATAGCATTGTGCATGTTTACAGTAACTGAATACATATATTTAGACAGTAAAAATACATTTAGATAATGATAGACCGTAACAGTAATTATATGATAAAATACATTTAAAAATAAAGATTTCTTATTCATAATTTTAACATTAATAATAAACCATTAATACGTTTAATTATAATAATATCGTTGTGCCGAGCAGGGAATATCGGGGAATACAGGGTTTAATTACAGGCAAGATAGGCAAGACGCAGACGGACAACACAATGACCTGACTGGGGAAACAAACTGAAACGCGGACTAAATACAGAGGATTAATGACAACAACCAGAAACAGCTGATCACACGGGGATTCCACACTGGGTTAACGAGGGGGCGTGGCACACGGAAGGAGCGGACGATCGGGGTAGGACACATTGTTTGGATACATTTATTTTCGTACTTTACAAATAACTGTTTTGATAAACGTGCTTAGATGGGTTTAGTACAGTATATGCTCTTTTTGTTTTATCTGGTTCATTTTGTGTTTAAATGCTAAAAAAAAAAAAAACATATTTAGGTATAATTTTTTGGGGCTGGGAACCAATTAATTGGTTTTCCATTATTTCTTATGGGGAAAATTCGATTACAACTCGAACTTTTTAGGATTCAATCCAGAGTTCTGACCGGATTAAATTGGGTTCTGAGGTACCACTGTGTGTGTGTACAAATCTAAAAAATTAATGGAACACTTTGAAAACACATTACATCTCAACTGGAAAAAAAACATGCTGGATTTCTATTCTGAAATGGTCAACATAATGTGTTGGGAATGAAAGGATGCCACATTGTTTGATGGAAATGAAAAATGACCATACAGAATGAAACCATACAGTGGGCCAAATTCGAAGACACCCCGAAAATCAAAGTGAAAAAATGATGCGGCAAGCTAGTCCATTTTGTGGAAATTTCATTGCAGCAACTTAAAATTGTACTCAGTAGTTTGTATGCCCCCCACATGCTTGCCAGTAGTGGACCTGCCAATTCTGATATTCTATGGCAAATGCCAATCCAGCTCCACGGTGCCAGGCAGTGAGCACAGGGACCACTAGAGGATGTTGGGCCCTCAGGCCACCCTCATGAATCTGTTTCTGATTGTTTGGTCAGAGACATTCACACCAGAGATATTCCTTTTTTATATTTCCCTGCCTTGCCTGGTAATATGGCTGCCTGAGACCAGAGTACTCATTATGACATTCATTCTTCATTTGTCAAACGTCATGGGCTTTGCTTAATTATATGTTGCTTATAAACTTTGATTCACGAGTGGATTTTATACAGCTGAATGATCACAGTCCCAAGATACGCATATTTCTACTAATTGCCGTTCTTTAGACTTGGTGTTAGCAGTGTATATAAGTGGGCCATGGCCTGGAACATTACTGTGGCACCTTGGAATGTGTATCTGGTAACTGTGATCATATTAGGGCTTCTGCTACTGTACAATGCTGGGTATACGGTCCCAAGGAAGCATTAATCATAAAAGGGGTCTAGGAACCATGTAGAAGAGGTAAAACCTGAATGACTCCAAAGATTCACATTCTCTTCAGAGAGTCACAGGAGGGTCCTTCCATGTTGTTCACCTGAAAACAGTCTGGCTGGAATGCCCAAATCTGACAATATTGCTGGCGGGCTGCCACCAGAATGAGGACCTTCCTTACAATGCATGTGGTGAGACCTAAAAAGAACTTCCCTAAATAAGCAGCAGGACCTTCAGCTGAATTCTACCTCCTGGGAGTCCTGGTGGAGCGACTCCACACCTTCTTCCTTAAACTTCTTCAAGGCCTTCTTCAGCTCCTCAGCTGTGAAGCTTGATGCCTTGGTGTTGACAATGCCCTGCCTGATTCCCAGGGAAGAAAGCACAATCAGCAACATGTGTCAAAAGTCCCATTACTCACATCCACCCATGACTGAGCTCAAACTATGCTGTGTACTTCATCATATTACACTGAAATTTAAAACCATAGTTTGTACATTTCTGTGATATCCTGGGACAATCTAAGTGCCCTGAAGATGTATCAAGTCACCTTTTTCCATCACTCCAGTACTTCAAGACTTCTTCATCCAGTTTGGCCTCTCTGTGTCCTGTCTGCAGGTTCAACCTAACATGAGATCCAGCAGGAACTGCTTGACCTGTTAGGAGGAAATCAGGTAAATTCCCAGTAAACAAGGGGTAGTAAAAAAAAATTCATGCAGGCCAAGCTGGCTTTCTGCACTGCAGTTCTATATTAGCCCTTGAAGTGACAATTTAATTGTCCACTAAAACAAAAGACTGTTAACTATTCTGCTTAATTTTATTATTCTGTATGTCTACCTGGTCTCAAAGTCTGCCACTGGCTGGTTGGTTGGAACACCTCAACATCTTCAGAGTCCACCTCATCACCGACGTGAGCTTCCTCATCCCCACTGACGGATTCCACCACAGTTAGTGCAGAGACAGCCTGGGAAGAATTGTCACAAAATTTCTGTAAGGAGTCTTTGGCTGAAACCTGGGTATAGAGACTGGGACTGTTTTCCTTTAAGGGTTCTGCTGGAGAGGGAGATTGGTTAATAATGGCACAACGAACATTCAAAAACAACGCTAGGTCTTCAAGATTTAAGTGGGATTTGTACGTCTAGGATCAATGTAAATGAGTCCAAACCAACCACAAAGTATAACGTAATTCCTGGGCTATTTATTAACCTACTCACTTTTTCGTAGTTGGCTGAGGCCAGGCGAACCAAAAGGATGCATACGGTAAGCAGCGCCACCCTTCGTCCGCTGCGCTGTTCTTGGAATACAGCACTCATGCTCACAGGCGGAGACCGAATCAGCTCTTTACACGCGGTGTACTGCAGTAAGGAGAGTCGCACATTTACCTGCCATTAAATTCAGATGTTTATTACTGCTATTGACGAGTCATAGTTCTCACCTGAGTTCCGCCTCTTAACTGCTAGCTGGCTAGCAAGATAAAAAACGTGAGGCAGGTAAATACCAATACTGCTCCAAATATTGTTGCAACATCTGGTTCTTGAAACAGAGACGTTTCTACTTCATTTTCTTTTGACAGTCAAATGATCAGGTGCGTTTTTTATCAACTTCGTAAAATCCAACGTTGACCACTTTCACTGCCCTACTCATACCATACAAACATTACATATTTAGCCATTAGCACAGCACAAGTACTCCGAACATCCCACGTCAGCGATATAGACCAATCAGGTCCGATGTACGTAAGCGTCCGCCACGTCCCTTCTAAATGGATCATTGATTGGCTGCGGCGCGACTTCTAAAGCAGTACGTACAAAATAAGTGATTTCCGTTGCTGTCAAAAAATACCTTGTAGTAGTACTAAGTAATGCATCAGTTCATCCACTGTTTAATTTCGTTTTCGTATACTTCATTTTTAGATAGTTCATTGTATCTCCTGTATTTATTAAAGTTTTGTTGTTCATGATTCGTTTTTTTCTAAGTGAACGAAAAGCCGGTCACATCCATGCATAGATTAGTTCATTCAGTTCTTTAAATTGCCTTGTTTATTGATACCTCGGCAGACACATGGTTTCTAAGGCACTGAATGTGTTTTTTTTTATCCCTGAATTGGATTGGGAGGAAATTCCCCAGATTTGTTAAATAGATCAGCGTTTCTCTATCCTCAGGGAGTCCCACACGTTCACATTTTTTACTCCTCCCAAGCTCTCACACATTATGTACCATCCAGATAAACAATATATTCAGGGTTTCAAAGATTTTTATTGTGAAGATAATCTATACTTTTAGACGGTAGAAATCAAAGTGCCTAGGCAAATTCATACGATCACATAAAACACAAACCCCACATACACCCAGGTGGCGATAGGACTATTGTAGGTGACTCAAACCCTAACCCTGCTGATTTACATGGGCATTAACAAGGAAACATTTTTATTTATTTTTTTTATTTAGCTACAATCAATCAAAACATGAATAATGACATTATAAAGCATTTTAATATCACAGTTAATACAGCAGAACACCATTAGGCAATGATGGTCCCTGGTAGAGGTGAGCACTGACAAAGAGGCTGCCAAGCAGATCGCCCTACTGCTGGACACACTGGTCCTCCATGGTGGGCTCAGAGGCAACATGGATGGCCCCCTGGGACTTGTGGTGCTTTTTCTTTTCTGCTTTCCTGTTCTCGTCTCCCACATCTATCACCACCTCCGCCTTCTTTGTCTTGACTGTGCAGTCAGCTGAGGGAGACCTACAGGCAAACCATCCAATTGGCATTCAGCTTTACCAGGACCATGTGTGTGCAACTGAGGTATGCTACATAGGGGTGCGTACGCAGCCTCAGCTACCTAGTGCTATTCAACATGACACATTGTCACTGACAATAACACTTCCCTTGAATTGCTTTAGTTTGTCGAGCCTAATTTTAACCAGTGGATCTAACGAGACACTAATTCTAAACAGAAGGTCAGCTGACAATACATGCGTATGCATTTGTATTACTGCAGAATTTACCATCTGCATTGCTCAGCATGGGTAGAGCGCTGCACAGCTTACAGGCATTTATTTTACGGATCAAGTTCACATTGTATGAAAATGTCATATTCTTAAGCATAACGTTAAAATGATAGACACACAAGCACTCAACAGGTTTAAAACCATGCAGACCCAGAGGAGATCCTTTAACAACAAAAACAAGGAAAAAAGAGCTAGCTTGATGCTCGTTGTAGCTACCACAGATTCCCGCATCTCACTTTTGTTTCTTTATCGTAATCCCGCTTCAGTTGTTTCCAGTACTTGTCCTCCATAAATGTGACATATAATATCTTACCACCCACTCTACCTTATACACAGCTGGTGCTGGAGGAGCATACATGCAAGACTGACCAAAACAATGGAAAAACTAGTATAGACATCTCCTTACTCATATTTTTATGAGTCAGTCCTATTAAAAAAAATAAACCACAAGTCCATCCATCTTCTATAGCCGCATATCCAATGCAGTGTTGAGGTGGCCCTGGAGCCGATCCCAGGAAGCACTGAGCACACTAGGTGGGGTGTGCCAGACCTTTACAGGCCACATGCAGCGGAAAACGTGGACACCGATTCAACTACACGTTTTTGGAAACACGGAAAGAAACCAGAGTACCTGGAGAAAAACTCACACCGACAGATTAGTAACATACAAATTCCAAATGCAGCTGGAGTAGGAATGCCAACCCAAGTGTTACCGACTGAGCTACCATGTCACCCCAAAAAGTATAATTTCATAGTTAAACCACCCGCTTTATAGCCACGTCATACTGCTCCAGGTCATTTAAATCACATTCATCCATCTTTCCCCACTTGACACATCACCATCTCTGCTTCAGTTCGGCTTTCAAAATATAACTGAATACCTCTGGACTGAGGTTTGTATTATAAAAGGCTGCCCCCTTTAGGTCATTGTTATGTACTACACAGAACTGTCAGAGGGCAGCTAGAAGCCATGTAGGAAAATTATGATTAAGTGCAGTGCATTAACACAGTAATGTCATTTACATTTAACTCATTTATCTGATGCTTTTATCCAAAGCGACAGAATAGAGAGAAAAGTTACAATTTAGTTGTGCTCCCATATGATTGTTGTTAAAAAACACAGACTCCATACTAGACTACTGCAGTGTCCCAGAGGCCTCCTACGGAATGTCAGAAAAGGTTTTTCCTTGCGACAGACTTCCTGAAAGGCAGTGCCAGCGTGGGCAATGGAAGGCGAGGGGTGAGGGTCCGCACAAAGCCCAGCAGGAGGAAGAGGATGAAGAAGGTGGAGTTGATGCAGCGGAGGAAAAGCGAGAGGGGCCGGCAGGAGGAGGCGGCGACTGACCTGGGAGCATCTGGAATGGTGCTGGTTTCCTCACAGATGCGGACGCACTTTGTGTCGCGTGCCGAGCGGCCGGGCTTCGCAGTGCGTGCCGGCAGAAGCGGGGTAGCCAGTGGCCTTTCTGCTGCAATGACAGTGGCCTCCTCGGGGCTCCCTTCGGAGCGTGCCACAGCCACGGCCTCCTGTTTCTCTGGCACTGGGGGGTCCTCGGGGGCGTCCGCTGGCAGCTTCTCATGTCGACGCTTCTGTCCCTGGCTCTTTTTTACCTCTGGTGACAGTTGCAGACGACATGCTCTATTATTAGCAGGCTTTTGGCCAAATAAAGCTGCAACTCTGCTTCTGCATAAAGAAACCAAAAACCTCCACAATGTAGAGACCTACACAGGGATTCTGCAGGTTTCAACAAGTTAAATTGAAGACATTTTAAGACCTTTTTAAGAACATTATGATTGCAATTTAAGACCTATTTCACATCCGTACAGCAAAAAAATATAAAGGATGTGAAGTAAAATCCAGAATTACTTGCAAAATACAGTGAGGGAAATACTTATTTGACCCTGAGGGAAATAATTAATTGACCCCCTGTTCAATTCTTAACTAGGCCCATTTTTTAAGAAATGAGAAATCTATAATTTCACTGGTTGGTTTAACATCTGAAGATTTTCAACAAAACAAACAGGAAAAAAATCATCATGTAACAGGTACAAATCAATTTGTCATTCAGGGAGATTATAATTTGATCCCCTACAAGCCAGCAAGAAATTAGGTCAAGTACAACACAACACAAGTAGTACTTAAGTATTGACAGATACCAAGCCAACAGTCACATTGAGTGGCATTATTTTGTAAAATTGTATTCCTGTCTACATCTTCAACCTTGGGAAATACCAAAGAACTGTCTAAGGACATCAGTGACAAGATGTCTAAGGACATCAGTTGACCTTCACAAAGGTGGAATGAGCTACAAGACCATCAGCAAGCAGCTTAGTAAGAAAGTGACAACTGTTGGTGCAATTATTTGCAAATGGACAAAATGCAAAATAACCCTCGGTCTGGGGACCCAAGAAAGATCTAGTCTCATGCAGCATCAGTGATCTTAAAAATAGTGAGGGCTAACCCCAGATATACATGGGAAGAGCTCGTTAATGATCTCAAAACAGCAGGGACCACAGTCGCCAAGAAAACCAATGATAACATTATGCAGTTATGGTTTGAAATCCTGAAGTGCTCGCAAAAGTATCCCTGCTCCCTGAGAATTCCTGCTGAGCTGTGTGCAAAACTGGTGACCAGCTACAAGAAATATCTGATAGCTGTGCTAACCAGCAGTGGTCATTCCACCAAGTACCATAGCATGTGTCCCAAAGGATCAAAAAGTTGTTTCCCTAGATAAATGGCAAATTGGTTTGTAACTGTCACATAATGATTTTTTCTTGCTTGTTTTGTCAATAATCCTTTGCTGTTAAACCTACCAGTGAAATCACAGACTTCTCATGTCTTTATTAAGAACTTAAGAATTCATCGGAAGGTCAAATAATTATTTCCCTCACTGTAAGTTAATTTACTCACATTCAACATGAACACCCAGCTTTTTTCTGATGACAGGAGACGCCACATTATCCCACACGCAACATCGCGACACACTAGCAGGACATGCGCTGAATAAAATTCTGACCAAGCTACCCAGTTTTATATATACTGTAGTTTTGAAAACGTAAAAATGTGTACCAGTGTGTTTTACGTTTTCAAAAATATACATAAAACTGCAGCCTACTTAGTTTTAAAATATGCATTTGCCATTTAGAACTGCAGTCAACCCGTGCCCTATTAATTTGCACCTGTGCCTATACCAGCAAATTAAAGTTTAGGATATTTTTCACCTGCTCTGTCAAGACCTATAAGTACCTGAACCCATGCAGGACTCTGCCCTGCTGTACGTAACCTATAATCGGATAAATTTGTTTAAATATATCTTAGCCTATTACGGGTGCTCACTAGCTTACAGCCTGTACTTGTGTGGTGCATGATTTTAAACTTATGAATCGTTCTGTAATAATTTTTTTTTTTCGTATTCGTATTTAAACCATTTTAAGGCCTAAAATTCCGATTATTGGACTTTAGACTTTTTAAGGACTCATGGAAACCCTGCTACCTACCCCCAATGGATTAGGTTCACTGTTCATCTTTACTGAATAGCATTGAGTAAGATTTACAATGGTGGGACAACCAGACTGGTGTCATGCCCAACCAGCATGACCTTCACAAAAACGAACAGAAAAGAACCGAGAAAAGTTTCATTTCTGAGCCCGATTTAACAGCAGATGAGTGTAAAGAATGGATGGGTTACCATTGGGCTCGTACTGCAAACGCAGCTCGTCCAGTTTGACCTGCAGCTTGATGTTGGTGCTCTGACACAGTTTGAGGGCCCGTTCAGTGCTAAACAGCTTCCTCTCCAGCTCCAGCACCCTCTGGCTCTCTGAGAAAGCCTTCATCCTCTGACGGGACAGCTCATCCCCCAGCTGCTCTGCATCTTTCCTTCAAACATGCACAGACACAACCCCCAACACACAGCTTGGTAAAGGACACACACAATTCTCCTTGCAAAAGCACTACTACCAACAGTCCAAGTGCAAGTCCTTACAGTGACTCTAAAATGCCAAGAGATAGAATCTGACAGCCGACGCCAAAGGTCCATCTTCAGTGGCATAGTCTGCCATGCAGCATGTACTCACTGGGAGTTGGACAGCTGCATTTTAAGGAGGTCAGTGTAGAAAGTGCCGTCTGTGCTCTCTGCATCCCCAGTCATGCCGGACGGCTGAGCTTTCACCGCCATCTAAATGCAGACACATGCTGCCTTTAAAACGGACCAGGAACTGTGCCCGTTCAGGGCACTACCAGTCAAAGGATGTCCAGCTCCAGCTCTCCGCCAAACAGGAGAGGACCTCCTCAACGATGACATGCTGAAATCCATCGCATCCATGAGTAAAGAGACAGCGGGTCCATATAGTCTTCCCGCACACGGCGGGCTCACCTCGACCTTCTCCAGACGGCGCACCTTCACCATAAGTGCCTCGATCTCGTTGTTCTTCTCTGACAACATGGACTGCAGTCGCTCCAGTTGCCCGGGGTCTGCCCTTGACCCCTGTAGCTGCATCAGGGTGGCAATCTGTACCTGGGGGCAGATGGGGGGGGGGGTGGATTCAGAATACGTCTACTTTCCAAACTACATTTGAAGTTACAGTACAACTAGAACCAGAAGTGAACTGCTACAGTTAGGATCCTGTAACTGGCAGTGTGACATTGAGCAGGGCTACAGGGACTAGCTAACTCTGCTCACTGATCCTCAACTGTATGTCAAAAGCGTCTGCAAAGGAAATATACAAATTTAATGTAGCGAGTAATGTAGCGAGTAATGTCGTGTGCTGTTCAGAGTACTACAGTTCCCCCCCGCAGTCCAAGCATGCAATGACATGCTTTGAGCCCTAACTAGTAGGGCTTGAATATTCAGTCAGAGTCCCTTGAGTCCACTGTGATTCTTAAAGTCAAACAGTTGTTTTCCTTTTTTTGTCAGTCAATGTGCATTACAGCAGCACGATAACAGTCAGAAGTTTACAAAAAGTATGGCATGTCAAATAAATGAGGGGGATCATGGATATATTTTTATACTTTTTTTATACACAGAGTGATTGCTTAAAAAAAATCCACATTAACGATTATTTGGGCAGTAGTGATGCGTGGGTGGACCTGTGGATCAGGTGGGTTGGGTCAGCTTAGCATAAAACATCATGGGTGCAGACAGGTCAGGTAAGTGACAAAGCACCGTTCCGGGTAACTTACAGACACGCCATGTGCAACTGGTTTTGCATTATAGGCACACTGAATTGCATGCAATAGATGAGACTGTGATTATCAGTCCACCCACTGTGTACTCAACTTCAATTTGGCTGGTTCTTTGGGTGCAAAGAGGTACAAACTTAAGAAAAAAAATGCACTCAAGTATATACTCTCTTTCCGATTTATTGGAAGCACCCTCTGTGAATTCAACACCAGGCCAGCAAAATATTCACAGCCATAAAATCAGGCAGGATATCGCTGCAGTTTTATTTAAACGAAATTGGGTTTGACTCCTTATTTAAACGAACAGGTTTGACTCCTAAAGATGTGTATATTGTGCTTTATATGGCACGTACAGAAACAGACCTAAAGTGGCAGTAATTTAACATGCCAAAACAACAAATATAATTTCAAAGTGATTTACTGGTGGTTGTTTGTTGCCCTGTGCGATTACGTGAACTTGGGGAGGGCACATGCAGTGTGCGCGTTTCAAAAAATTAAAAAAAATAATTAATTAAAAATTAGATTATAAGAGCTCCATTTAAGCAGAAATGCATGTGTGCTGCCTGCCTCATTATTCCGACAAATCCATAACGTAAACATAGAACAAAGCAGAAGCGCGGGCTTTTGTGGTCGACCTGCCTGAAAGCCAGTGGAAATTATCACTGAAATTCATGCCAATGGACGTTCTGATTGCCAGACAGTCTACAAGCAGGGTGGGTGGACAAATAGTGAAATATTCGTATTGAACAGTTGGATTCGATTCGACTGAGAAGATTCTGAGTCAGTTAAGGCCCTACTAACTAGCAGCTTTTTAAATTTTAAATTGTGCACGCTGATGGACTGACGTCCTGTCCATGAGGTACCATAGCCCTGTGCTATTTGGCATAGCCTCCAAGGCACGCCCAAGACCCTGACCAGGATTAGCACTTGGAAGATGAATGAAGGGAATAACTGATATTTAGATTGAGACCGACGTGAATGGCCGTGGCATTGTGAGAAGTCTTGACCCATCAAGCGCTGGCGGCTCAGAAGGCGAAGGTGAACATACCTTCATACGCTGCAGCTGCTGTCTGGAAAAGGCATGTTGCTTGAGCAGAGACTGATGTTGCACCTTCATGCTGATCAGCTGTCTCTCCATCTCAGCCCGCCTGTCCTCCACCTGGGGGACAGCAGTGGCATCAGCTCAGGCCAGAGGCATACATGCCATCGTCTGCATACATGAGGACACTTTTCAGTTTTTGAGGTCCATTTACAAAAAATACACACCTCAGAGAACAAAGAGTTGCCCTTGCTGTTGGGGTCCTGAGCCTGCTGCAGCAGCTGGTCCAGTTGGATTTGGAGGTCCTGGTTGGCTTCACGTGCTTTCTGCAGCACAACAGATGGGAGACATGAGCAACTCGCCAACATGTCTATTGGCATTGACCCTTTCCAGCCCCCAATCCCTGACAGGAAGGGAATCCCAAACCTCCAAGGCGTTGAAGCAGGATACGGCCTCCTTCTCGCGCTCCTCCTTCTCCTCAGTCAGTCGTGCCAGCCGCTGCTGCAGGTTGCTATTGGCCAACTCCAGCTGCTGCTCCTTGTAGTGCCCCTCCTGGAGCTCATGCTCCAAAGCGACCTTGGAGAAGAGGACGCTCAGTGCTTACTGCCTTGCTGCATGCAATGCTCAATGGTCACTGCCATACTGCATACATGCTTCACCAGCAACATAATACATACATGCATGTCCCCATTCGCAGAATTCATACCCGTCATAACCTAGACATACTTAGACATCTATATTATTATGCAAACATTAATGAACAGAAGACTTGCACGGCTGATGCTTCTGTTCAGTGTGATGGCACCAGCTATACGATGAGAGAAATTCAGGTTAGGTATCCTGCTCGATCGATTGATAGATAGATAGATGTTCCAAACATCCTGAGGCTGCAACAGATACCTTCAGGCTACAATCCTGTGTATCATCACCAAGCCACCTATTGGTCTAGCAGTACCGAGCTGTGGAAAACATGAGACTAAAGACACCATTTGCCCACAGTTTGGTATGCATCACGGTTCAGTATGCCATTTGCTTCTGTCTAATGATGTTTAAATTCTAGCCCTCGAAAATCAGACGATCCCAGTGTTTTAGATGGATTTTCTTGGGGGAAAAACACACCAAATCTTATATTCGTGCTGGTACGTATAGGAGAATGACAAGGATATCGTAATACTGCGGTACCATACCGAATGGTTAGATGATATATTGTGGACTGTGACACCTCTACCAAGTAAGTAAACATGCTGCTACCAAGCTAAAAACATTGCTCAAATAATTAAAGGAACACTCTGAAAATACATCAGATCTCAATGGGGGAAAAAAATCATGCTGGATTTAAACAAGGATATGGACTGGGTAATGTGTTAGGAACGAATGGATGCCACATTATTTGATGGAAATTAAAATGGTCAACCTACAAAGGGCTGAATTCAGACACCCCAAAAATCAAAGTGAAAAAAGATACAATGTCCCATTGGTGTTCTATTGAATTTACATCAAACGAGCATGGGGGCCAGTCAATGGTATCAATTCCTTCATCCTTCAGGAACTGCCTGCATACTCTCATCTTACTGCATCAACGTAGGATCTGACAATGGGTCCAAGGACTTCATCGCGATACCTAATGGCAGTCAAGGTGCTGTTGTCTAGCCTGTAGAGGTCTGTGCGTCCCTCCATGGATATGTCTCCCCAGACCATCACTGACCCACCACCAAACCAGTCATGCTGAACGATGTTACAGGCAGCATAACATTCTCCACGGCTTCTCCAGACCCTTTCACATCTGTCACATGTGCTCAGGGTGAACCTGCTCTCATCCGTGAAAAGCACAAGGTACCAGTAGCGGACCTGCCAATTCTGGTATTCTATGGCAAATGCCAATCGAGCTCCACGGTGCCGGGCAGTGAGCACAGGGCCCACTAGAGGACGTTGGGCCTTCAGGCCACCCTCATGAATCTGTTTCTGATTGTTTGGTCAGAGACATTCACACCAGTGGCCTGCTGGAGGTCATTTTGTAGAGCTCCGGCAGTGCTCATTCTGTTCCTCCTTGTACAAAAGGAGCAGATACTGGTCCTGCTGATGGGTTAAGGACCTTCTACGGCACTGTCCAGCTCTCCTGGAATCTCCTCCATGCCCTTGAGACTGTGCTGGGAGACACAGCAAACCTTTTGGCAACGGCACATATTGATGCACCATCCTGGAGGAGTTGGACTACCTGTGCAACCTCTGTATGGTCCAGGTATCACCTTATGATACCAGTAGTGACACTGACTGTAGCCAAATGCAAAACTAGTGAAAAAACAGTCAGTGTCAAAGATGGCAAAGATGAGGAGGAAAAATGTCAGTGGCCTCCACCTGTTAAACGATTCCTGTTTTGGGGGTCATCTCACTGTTGCCCCTCTAGTGCAACTGTTGTTAATTTCATTAACACCAAAACAGCTGAAACCCCCTCTGCTACTGAAACTGCCCAAATCAATATCTCAGAAGTTTAACTGATTTGATGCTATACTTTGATTAAAAAGTGTTCCTTAATTTTTTTTAGCAGTGTATATGGTTTTTTGGGGGAAAAAGAGTTAATTGCTTAATTAAAGTCTGATTTTGTATTTTTTTAAATATAAGGATACAGAAACCTTATGACCATGGCCCCAAAACCACGATATACACAAAAATGTGGGCAAATGGTATTGTTACACCCCTACGTCAGTCATGTACCATGAGTTGCATACCTTGGTGGCCTCCAGCTCCGCCCTCTCCACCTGTAGCTCCAGCACCTCAGACGACATGGTCTCATGGGCACGCTCCGTCAGCGCGCGGAGCTCCTCCGTCCTGTTGGCCAGGGCCTCCGCCTGCAGATCCAGCTTGTGTCTCAGCTGCTTCTCGCTGAGCCGCGCCTCATCCAGCTCTGCCATCAGCCTGTCCACCTGAGCTCATTGTGAGAGGCACACATGCTCAACAAGCTGCAACATGAGTAAATGACTGTTTCTGGTGTTCCCCCTCATTTTCTGAGTCAATTACCACCCACATCCCACCCCCCACCCCAATAGAACAGTCCCCCTTATGAAAAACAAAGTTGAAGAACTAGAACACACCTCCTCCAATAGTCAAGCCATGAGAAATACACCCTCGATACACAATTTTACATGCTCTGAGTGTTTTCACATTCTCCTCATTATAAAAATACATTCAGGAAGTTCTTCTGAGCAAGATGTCGGTCAGCTTCCTGACCTTGCTCTTCAGTTCGCTGAGCTCTAAGGTGTGGCCCCTTTCCAGCTGGGCCTCCTGCTTCTCCAACATGAGCCTCTGCTGACCCCTGAGTGCCTCAAACTCGGACCTCAGACTGTCCATCATGCGACTCTTCAGCTCCACCTCCCTTTGCAGGGAGTACTTCTCCTGCTCCAGGGCCTACATTGGTGGAAACACAAGTCACACAGTGTTCATGTTTGCTGCTGGCTTCCAGGAGCCCTGATTACATCCCACTTCCATCCTGAAAAGAACTGAAAGAGCACCTAGCAACAGCTCTTAATATAGAGCATGGGCCAGACATATTCACCAAGCAGATGACAATGGCCCACTGCTCACCTCTAAGGTATTAGTCATCTCCACACGCTGCTCCTCCAGCTGGTTCTGCAGGTCCAGCTGCCCATCCAGCAACTCAAGACCGTACTGGGCTGCTTTCTGTAGAGATTCCTCAGCTTCCTTCAACTTGCATCGCAGCCGCTGGACCTCACTGTCTCCAGACATTTTGGTGCCTGTAAGAAGTAGTGAATTTGGCTTTCAGAACCTCCTGACAGCCTGCACTCACCTAACATGTTGTTACGCTAATGCCCAGGACAACAAAAAACAAGGAAAAATCATAACTTCCATGTCTCTGCCATCTCTGATGAAGAATGCTGCAATATTTGTTTACTCTAACTTGTACATCCTCCAGCTAGGACCAAATAGCCTATTGTTCACTGTTTTCGATATATAAAAGTTCAAAGACGGGGGAACATATATAAAGTGGCTGGGAAGCATCTAGTCTGAAATAACTACATAGCATAATCAAACCTATTACAGACTGTAGAAGCTAGATCCCAGCAATGACCAATTGTAACCTTTCATTTCCAGAGTATACAGAGAGTTTAACAATGTAAAGGTGGTCTTACAACACTTTGATTAGAACATGTAGCATAAGACACACTAAAACGCATTTGACAAGCTGTTAAAAAAATAATTCTTAAAACTCTTCAATAACGCGAATTTATTCAATTCTAAATTGAATAAAATGGAAGACATGTAAAAAGTAAATATTCCAGCGGGCAGACTAATGGGGGATGATGGTGAAAATAGCATCTTTCTTTGCCAAGCTTTGATCGACTGCACCAAGAGGTCGAGTTCCCATGACAACAGGAATACGTGAAAACTCACTACGGTAAGCGAGGTAAGTGCGCATTCTAAAAACAGTCGTTTTAACTTAAAGAAGACCGAGTACTTCATCGTACTGTGTATGCTGGCCACTGGATCAGACAGCCGCAACAACAAATGAATTAAAGCTATTAACATCGAGTACTTAGACTTACAAAAGAACTGGGTAAATACAAATAATTAACATATAGTATGATTACATTAACTAGTTAGACGGCTCCTAAACAAAAACTGATACAATTCCTCCTATTAGAAGTTAACTAGTTAACCAAGTTATGTCCTAAAGATTCCAAGCCTTTTTCTAGTAAGAACAAACGATAGGATATTGACTAGCAGCATAATACCTGAACAATACTGAGTCCGGGGCGAACTATTCGTTAATTTCACTGGCTAGTTAGATAGTTTGCTATTTACTTCTACAACAGCAGTCCAGCACACCATCGCCCGCGCTCGATCTCACATCATTTGAATTCAGCTCCAGTTCGCGCACAAATCACGCGAGATTTCACTGTGTCGGGCGTGAGAGCACGTCGCCATTGAGCCGTATAAGTGGCTTTGGAAGCGACAGCAGGTTGTTTTGTTTTTTTGCAAGTGCAACACTTTTAAAACTGATTTGTTTCACTGTAAAATGAAACATTTCTATTACTTATGATTAAAATCAAACAAATATCCAAATAAGAAAACTGGGTAAAATACTACAGATCAAATAAAACTAAAAATCCTCCTGGGCCCTTGAAGAACAAATATGGCCGACAAGTAGCAGAAGACTTGACAATTTGACAATTTTTAGCAGTTCTTGCATACACCCATTGTCATTTCACAAAATGCTGAACCCTCACACGCCATTTGTACTATTTCATCTGCGCCTTATGTCAGTTATGTTTACCATGCAATGTTCAGCTCCATTTCAGTACCTCATACACTACCTCATCTATGGAGACATAGGCTGGTATGTATATTTGTATCTATATGTTAATGTGCACATCTGTGTCTAGCCTGTACATTTAATTAACATATGCCTGGATAACATGTATAATGCATGTAATTCATGTCTAATTTATGTATGCATGTATAATTTATATATAATGTATATGATGTATGTGTAATTTATGTATGTATGGATGTGTAATTTATGTATAATGTACGTATCCCTCCACTTTTCCTGTCCCCCTATGTCTGGCATGTACTGGTGAAGCCACAACTCATTTTTCATTTACACATGTGCCCGCTCATTGCGTTAACGATAATACAAATTGAATTTAATTGAATTAAGAAAATAATAATGTAATAATTTGAATTTGTCTACATGAGGTTTTATTTTCAAGTTTTAAATCCATTGTTAGCGAGGTTTAGGCTGTCTAATCACAGTCAAAACCAAATTTGGAAGGTAAATCTTTGCCTCGGGGGCATGCTGGTGCAGTGGGTAGCAGTGGTTGTCTCAGACCCCTGGGACCAGGGTCTGAGTCTCCACCAGAGTTCCACCTGTGTGGAGTTTTCATGGTGTCGCTGTGGGATTTCCTCCTGCTACTTTGGTCCCCTGACGTGCTGAGGTTAACTGGACTTGCCGAATTGCTCATAGGTGTGAATGAGGTGTGAATGGGTCCTGTGATGGGTTGGCGCCCCATCCTACATTGTTCCCTGCTGTTGATGTCTTTGTGTTGTTGTGGAAATAGCAGCTATCAAGAGTCTCACACCTTGTTTTCTCAAAGTCAGCATAACTAATTACTTCTCATGGTTACTTGTTCCAATGCAACGTCAGAATATGTGATATCTCTGGTTACCAAATTCAATAGTACTTACAATTTCATGGGCAAATAAACAGGGGCGGAAATGTCCCTCTAGAATTATCTAAAAGTTGCTGGTTCAAATCAAAGCTGACACTGAAGTAGTAAAATGCTCTCTCAGTATATGAGGTATGAGATAGCAAGCTACAGAAACCATCCACCAAACATCTTGATTGTGCATTTATTTATACTTTGAACTGTTGACGTTTGATTTTGCTCACCAGGGCCACTAGATGGAGTTCTCCTTTTTTACCAAAAATCTAGTTGTTCTGTTTCGCCAAGAAACACTGGCTTGTTTTCTCATGACATGCACAAGCATTTGCAAGGCCCTCAAGTTTAATCAAACCTTTAGAGTCAGATCACATTAGGGGCGAAACCTGTCTCACGGTCAATACGTGAGCCTTGAGGGCTCTGTCTACCGCATTCATCTTTCTCTTACACTTCCACCTTTTGTGCACTTCATCTGTATGCGCATCCATGTAATAACGTGATTGCAGCGGGATCACGCGTAACTTATTTTGGAATTTACCCGGAAACAAGAAATGCTGTTTATGATTGGCTGTTAGGTGGCTATTAACTGGGGACAGTCATGAGTTCCGTGGAAAACTCCATTCCGTTTGCCATGCACCTAGTTTATTAATTCCATATAACGGGGCAGCTTGGTGGGCGTTATCCCTTACTTTGCAGCGTGAGAAACACAAGGTGTGGCGTGTGAACTGGTTGAAATGCGTCTGCTGGGATTTGAGAGCCCCGAGCATTTCAGATCTACAGAGACCCAGTCTACCCAAGGGTCGTCATTTTGAATGATCTCTTTGAAGTTACTTGATCGTAGCACTACGAGGGTTTTGCGAAACGCAGCCCTGTACTGTTGTGATCTGTGGAATTCTCAAAATGATAGCATAGTTGTCAAAACATCTGAACTAAGCAATTAGTTTATTGACGATGTGCCTTATTAGGTGTAGTCAACTGTATTTGAACGCAGCTATACGCTTATATTTATAAGAATGATAGTGCTGATTTTGTTTTTAATTACCATAACGTACGGTTGATATTGGGGGTGTTTTTTAATTGTAACATATTTTGAATATGACTAAAATTGAGACCATTGCTTTTTGGTTCTAAGAATGGAATTTATAGTGGTTTTATTTGGTAATAACGCAGGTAGTAACAGTTGCACCACCGTCTATGTATACTTTGTGTCTCCGTATACGGCATCCAGCTTGGTCCCTGTCACATGGAGCTCAACAAATCGCTTCCTCGAGCTGTGGCGGGACTTGCCGTGATAGGTTGCGCGCGTCTTTTTGACGTAAACGTGGCTTTAAAGGCGGATACTCGTGCTCACTCCCGCCGCTGTGTGGTAGAGAGCTGAACGGACAGGCTGCTGAACTGCGGACAAAGAACCGGAGACATGGAAAATCAATTGTGCAAGCTTTTTGTCGGTGGCCTTAATGTTGAGACCACCGACGACGGTCTTCGCAAACATTTCGAGCAGTACGGGAAGCTGACTGACTGCGTGGTTGTCCAGAACCAGCAACTGAAGCGGTCGCGCTGCTTCGGCTTTGTGACCTACTCCACCGCGGAGGAGGCCGACGCCGCCATGGCCGCCCGGCCGCATGTAGTAGA
>JAODJW010000002.1:27478326-27498016 GCA_026777045.1 Hyperopisus bebe | reverse complement strand
CCCCTTTTTCTCACTGAGAAGGACCAAAAACTTGAGTCCCCAACCACCACCAGACCTGCAGGAGGATGAGAAGGATTCCGGGGTGCCCCCCCTTAATCACACCCACATGAAGAAGGCCTTCCGACTGATGAATGACCTCAGGAGGTATGGCGCTGCTGGTCCTGGCACCCTGGGGTTGGGTCGACCACACCTACCATGCCACTGTAAAACCCTCCCCTTTAAAGATACCCTGTGAAAGATTACTAATGTCTAGCAGGTAAACAAGTGAGGAATTCTGGGAAAATAGCAGTACCCCGTGTGCTTCTCTCTCGAAAGTCCAATCACAACTTGTTCCCTTCCCCTCCTCCCCCCTTTGGATGTGTGTGCGGGAGGAAGATGATTGTTTCTTAAGCCGGCTGTATTTCTGCAGTAGGAAGATGCTGTGTGACGTCCTCCTGCTGGCTGATGGTGTGGCGGTCCCAGCGCACAGGGTGGTTCTGGCCTCCTGCAGTCCCTACTTCTGCGCCATGTTCACAGGTAACTTCCAGTAGCTTCCTGGCTTTAGACCTGGAAGGTTGGACAATGTCGAGATGTCATGGTCCGTTGTGATGACCCTGATGGAGACCATAGATGTTTACTTTTGGTCTTTGAAAGACTCAGTGGATCAGGTCCATTACTGGGGCCAATGTAGAATCTGATATGCAGAATGTGTCTTGTAGATGTCATTCAGATGATGGCGGAACATATATGGTCAGTCAGATTCCATTCCTGATTCTCAATGGGCCTTTCTTCATGTGACCTCTTTCATTCTGTTCATACCAGCAAAGCTAAACCAGTTTACTGTGTGTGTGTGAAGTGGTCTAATGAAGTCGTGGCTTTGAGTAGCATGTTGCAGCTGGTTGGATTAGTGTTAGATCAGGGGTCACCAACCTTTTTGTAACTGAGAGCTACTTCACGGGTACTGAGCCATACGAAGGGCTACCAGTTTGAAACACCCTCCTATCTAATCTTCATGTATAAGAAACGTTTTAAATGCTTTTTTTAGATATTGTCATTTTCAAATCTATATAAATGCAAATGTGATTAAAGAAGAATAGCAACAGGATAAAATGAAATTTTAGATGCTGCTCACTGGTGAGTTGTGCTATTTTTAGGACAGGTCCGCGGGCGACTCGTGATCATTGGGGGCATCCTGGTGCCCACAGGCACCATGTTGGTGACCCCAGTGTTAGACAGTCGAAGCGCCCTCTGCAGCTGTGCAAGGCATCGGCGCTGTGCAGGCTAAGCCCCAAATCGCCGTGCACAGTCATTTTAATGCACAGACCCTTTTGTCTTGCACGCAGGCGACATGAGCGAGAGCACGGCGCAGCAAGTGGAGATCCGGGATGTGGACGGGTACACACTGCAGCGGCTGGTGGACTACATCTACACAGCGGAGATTGAAGTGACCGAGGAGAACGTGCAGGTGAGTGGGAGCCAGCAAAGTGGGTGCAGAGATAGGGGAAAATGAAGAAAACGAAAAGCCCATGGCCTGCTTAAGGGAGAAGAGCAAAGAGAGAGGCTTCCTGGGTCTGAGGCATGCAAGGCCTGTCCCCTGTCCCCTGTCCCCTAAACCCTGACTGCACTGATGCACTCAGTAGCTTGAATTCAACGTGATGAAAAGTTGTTTACACTTGTTTCAAATACAGTGTTACCTCAGTTCTCGAACTCATTAAACTCAAATTTCTTAAAAGTCGAACCAACCAGTTAAAAAAAATTACCTAGAACTCAATCTGAATCTCAGAAGTCAAACCGTGAACGCCGACCTAAGATAACTTGTACGCGCGGGGAAATGAGTCACGCGGCACGTCTCTCAGCGGAAACAAAGGGTAACGCTTCAGTCTCAGCCTCTCATTCGCTGTGATAGCACCGTGCATGTTTATACTAACTGAATGCATATATTTAGACAGTAAAAATACATTTAGACAATGATAGACAGTAACAGTATTATTATTATATAATAATATAATAATTATATATATAATAATGTTGTGCCGAGCGAGGACCTAACGGAGACAAAAGCGCAGACATCAGGGTATCGGGGAATACAGAGTTTAATTACAGGTAAGGCAGGCAAAACGGAGACGGACAATACAATGACCTGACTGGGGAAACAAACTGAAACACAGACGAAATACAGAGGACTAATGACAACAACCATAAACAGCTGATCAAACTGGGATTCCACACGGGGTTAACGAGGGGGCGTGGCACACGGAAGGAGTGGACGATCGGGGCAGGACACATTGTTTGGATACATTTATTTTCTTTAAAAATTACTGTTTTAGTAAATGTGCTCAGATGTGTTTAATACAGTATATGCTGTTCTTGTTTTGTCTGGTTCATTTTGTGTTAAAATGCTAAAAAAACATATTTCGGTGTAATTTTTTGGGGCCGGGAACCAATTGATTGATTCTCCATTATTTCTTATGGAGAAAATTCGATCAGAACTCAAACTTTTTACAATTCGATCTGGAGTTCTGAATGGATTAAGTTCGAGTTCTGAGGTACCACTGTATAGTTCAACTAAGAAGACCTAAATAGTGTGACTCAACAAGGGTGTTTATTTGCTTTGGCGAAGCTAGTCTCTTGGTCATTGGCTCCATTGTTTCTGAAGCTGACAGATCTGGCTGGGCGACCAGGCAGGAGGCGAAGGAGTCAACTCTGGACTGGGACGAGGAGCTGGGTGGTGGAGGGGTGGAGGCGGGCAGACTGAATAGCTGTAATGGCAAAGAAACGGGTTAGACTTACTCCTTATATAAAAATCTGGACCAGTGTGATTGGGCACACTGGGGTTCATTAGGTCTCCCTGTTTGAACTTTCGTATTCACTTTCATTTTCTGTCAAAATTGGAAGTTTGAATGATTGTTCAGCATAACAAGGTGATACATCATGGTGTGAAAATGGACTCCCAGGTTTGCATGATGGCGTTCGTGATGGTGACTGGTTTGGTGGGGTTAGAACCAGCCCCGTGGGCAGCACCGTCTAGGCGGCCCCCTCCATTCCCAGCAGCCTTTCTGTCATTTCCTCTTATTGTGCTGGAACAGGATATCCTCTCTGTGTTTACAGCAGGCATGTGTAAGCATTGTGTATGCGTGTGTATCCACAGAGACACTGGGCATGTAGCGGCCTCCGCCATTGGCTGGATAGCTCTGGGCTAATGCGTGTAGCGCCCTCCGCCATTGGCTGAATAGCTCTGGGCTAATGCGTGTAGCGCCCTCCGCCATTGGCTGGATGGCTCTGGGCTAATGTGTGTAGTGCCCTGCGGCATTGGCTGAATAGCTTTGGGCTAATGCGTGTAGCGCCCTCTGCCATTGGCTGGATACCTCTGAGCTAATGTGTGTATGTGGTGATTTCCTGTTTTGAGTCTCCCCCTCCCACTTCATATGAACCGTAGTGTGTTTGTTTTTAGTGCTGCTGCAATTGTCACCAGTAGGTGGACACAGTGAGTCTTTAAGGCATGTCTGCCTGTTAGTCGTTCTGTTACGTGAGTGCAGTACTAAATGGTTTCCTGCTGCCTGCGTTGTGGCATTTTCCTGCTGTACTGTAGAACCGGGGGCTTCATCTGACCACTAGGGGGTATCTTGCATCTTATGTTCTATTGACTGCTTGTCAGTACTGGGGATCCTTAGGGCCCTGCCACCCCCATCTCTGCAGGTCCTGCTGCCGGCTGCCAGCCTCCTGCAGCTGATGGACGTGCGTCAGGTGTGTTGCAACTTCCTGCGCACCCAGCTGCACCCCACTAACTGCCTGGGCATCCGTGCCTTCGCTGACCTGCACGCTTGTACCCAGCTGATGAGCCAAGCCCAGGCCTATGCAGGTGAGCCACCAGGGGGTGCCGAGCTGCTGCAGTTGGATTTACAAGTACGGATCTTGCTAAACTTAATTCGCATGTCAGATACTGTTATCTTGCATGGTTCACACTGGTTACTCTGCGGCGAGAACTTTTCAGCTTCACTTGTCAGTCACTAGTTCTTTAGCAGTTTAACTGCAGTCCTAACTGGTTTAGTGTTGGAGAGGGAGACGTGTATAGGGTGGAACTGGCTGCACGCTGTGACCTGTGACCTGTGTGTCGAGCAGAGCAGCGCTTCTCGGAGGTTGTGCTGGGGGAGGAATTCCTGGGCCTTTCCCTGCAGCAGGTCTGCTGCCTCATCTCCAGCGACAAACTCACTGTGTCCACCGAGGAGAAGGTGAGTGCTTCACCCTTAGGAGGAACCTTGGAAAGGCAGGCTGTGGCAGGATGCCTCTGGAAGCCGCCCGCAACCCGCTCCTGTCTCCACAGGTGTTCGAGGCCATGGTCTCTTGGATTAAGCATGACGAGGAGGCGCGGCTGACCCACATGCCCAAGCTGATGGAGCACGTGCGACTCCCCCTGCTGTCACGGGCCTACCTGGTGCAGGTGTGGCATGTCACTGAACCCTCCCCGACACAAGTCACCTGCCGTCCCCTGAGGCATGAGGTACAGGGTAGGCTTGGGCGGTATTATGGTATTACCCCAGCATTTCTAAATACCAAAGGTATTATTTTTAATAGTGGAAAACTACAGACGGTCCGCTTTCTATTAAATCAAAAGAGAGATGCTGTATGGAGGTGATGTATTGTAATGCATGGCACACGCCACCAGAGGTCAGTCTATGGGTGAGAAAGATGGCAACTGCAAGTCGTAGCAATAACAGCATTAGTGAAAAAGAAAAATAGTGGCATCCATTGCGCTTGTTTAATTTAGATAATGGTGATAAATCCTTGTGTGAAAATGGACTCCCCATCAAGTCTTTTAATTTAATTTTCATTCTGTTTGTGGACATTGTGCATATGAATAGAGTTACCTGAAACAGAAGTTACAATTTTTTTATACTGATGGAAAATGCAAATCTACATTTAAATTAATTTATTACAGCAGGGAACTTAGCTAACAGAAGTATTATTTGGAAGTAGACTAGAAATAATTTGCTTGTGGTGACCGTTTGCACGTAAGACTAATATTTTATTCATACTCCTGTTCATAGGATGGCTAACTACGTTTCCCATACACCCTAGGGGGTGGTCATGTGGCGTGTTCTGAGATTAAGAGAAGCTAAGTGGTGTCAGTATAAATGAAGGGTGGTCTTTGGTGTCAGTATAAATGAAGGGTGGTCTTTGGTGTCAGTAAATGAAAGGTGGTCTTTGGTGTCAGTAAATGAAGGGTGGTCTTTGGTGTCAGCAAATGAAGGGTGGTCTTTTTATCTCTTCAGCCAGGAATTGCCTCCTCATTTCCCTCGCGCTCAGCTGCCACACTGATGATCTCGTTTGGGTGATCTCTGATGCTGTACGTTACAGTAGCCTCCAAGTTTTTTTTTCATATACTGTCACATACTGGTTTGAAATGTCTAGAAGGTATGATGGCACGAAAAAATTGATACCGCCCAAGCCTAGTACAGGGTGTCCGGGGAGTCCTGATCTTGACAGTAACTTGCTTCCATTCTAGATCGTGGAGGAGGAGTCACTGGTGAAAAACAACAGCACCTGCAAAGACTTCCTCATCGAGGCCATGAAGTACCACCTCCTTCCCGCGGAGCAGCGGCGGTTGATGGAGACGGACCGGACGCGGCCGCGGACACCCGTCAGCCTGCCCAAGGTGGGCGCCATGCCGGGATCCCCCTCCCCCCTCCTGCTCATATTCCTTTTATGGTATTAAACCCTGCTCCCCATGTGCGTGGAAGGTGATGATGGTGGTTGGAGGCCAGGCCCCCAAAGCCATCCGTGGGGTGGAGTGCTATGACCTGCAGGAAGACCGCTGGTACCAGGTGGCGGACTTACCATCCCGGCGGTGTAGAGCGGGTAAGTCCGTGGCGTATGCGTGCTTTGCCCCCCCCACACAAGCGAAGGCTCGGCTCTCAGCTGGATGCCCTCTGCCCCTGTAGGGGTGGTCTTCATGGCTGGCCGCGTCTATGCCGTGGGGGGCTTCAACGGCTCGCTGCGTGTGCGCACAGTGGATGTGTACGACAGCTCGCGTGACCAGTGGAGCTCTGTCTGCAGCATGCAGGAACGTCGCAGCACTCTGGGGGCCGCCGTGCTGGGGGACCTGCTGTATGCCGTGGGAGGCTTTGATGGCAGCACTGGTATGTCCCGCCCCCATTTGCGCTCCGCTGGGGTGACAACAAGGTCCACACCGGTTCGTGATCGCTCTATTTCTGCTGCACTCGGTCGAAGGGGCTGTCACTTGCCGTCCGCCCCTTCGCTGGTCTGGTTCTATGCTCTTCTGTGCCCTACCTATGGACCTAGAAGACCTCCCCTGCCTCCCAAGGGTAAAATGCAACCAAGCTGTTAAGACTTGGGGCAGAAAGTGTCGCTGGAGGCCACTGAGGGTCGCTGTGTCCAACTGCTGGTTTGCTGTTCCCCGCCTGTACCCCGAATCTCATCATCAGTCCACTGCAAAGGGCATTTTCCTCAGTGAGGCAACCTGAAATATCCTTATGGAGCTGCTGCATGTGGCCGGCATCTTCCCAAACTCTGACTGCCTCCTGCAGGCCTATCCTCTGTGGAGGCCTATAGCCCCAAGACAGACGAGTGGAGCTGCGTGGCTGCCATGAACACGCGGCGCAGCAGCGTGGGGGTCGGCGTGGTGGATGGTACGTGGCTTTGCTGGGCTGCGACTGCGTGTCTGCATGAGCTGTGTGCGTCACCATCAGCTATTTTGCTCTGTGTCTCCACTCCCCCCCCCCGTAGGGAAGCTGTACGCCGTGGGGGGGTATGATGGAGCCTCCCGCCAGTGCCTGAGCACCGTGGAGGCCTATGATCCTGTCACCAATGAGTGGAGTTATGTGGCTGACATGAGCACACGCCGCAGTGGCGCAGGTACCTCATGGGGTCTCCTGGTGCCACCTCAGGGTGGGCTGGGCTGCTTCCGAGGTCTCGGGGCCCCCTGACCCTCTCACCTCTCACACACATCAAACCCATTTCTGTATCTGCGCACAGCGTCTTGCATCATATTCAAAAATTCATACACATCATGGTACCGTCAGCACAGGGCGTCCTACTGGACAGCTGTTACTGTCTCCTGTCATGTTCACCATGACCAAGAGAGGGCGCCAGTGAGCTGAGTGGAGAAGGGCTGTGCTGGCCTTCCAGACTGCGCCATTTGCAGCTTCCAGCAGATGGTGCTGCAAAACAATCACGTTAAGGCATTCCCCCACGTCCTGGGAAACTTTGGCACACCTCTTGCCATTTGTTTTCGTTTAATTTTTCTTTTGGCCTGCAGGAGTGGGCGTGCTGAGCGGACAGCTCTATGCAGCTGGGGGGCACGACGGTCCCCTGGTCAGGAAAAGCGTGGAGGTGTACGACCCCCCCAGCAACACCTGGAAGCAGGTGTGCGACATGAACATGTGCAGACGGAATGCCGGTGAGACACGCTAACATGATCACTAGCAGAACAGCGCCCCCTTCAGGCATAACCCTGTGGTGTGACTTTGTTCTTTGGGCTCTGCACCAAACCCTTGTCGGGATGTCTGGTCAGTTTTTTATAACTGAAAATATTCCCTGTGTGACCTTTGACCTGGCACCCCCCCCCCATAGGAGTGTGTGCCATTAATGGGCTGTTGTACGTGATTGGTGGGGACGACGGATCTTGCAACCTGTCTTCAGTGGAGTACTATAACCCTGCTACAGACAAGTGGAGCCTACTCCCCACGAACATGAGCAATGGGCGGAGCTACGCAGGTGAGTTCTGTGGGAGGGGCTATTTCAGCCCAGCTTCTTCCCAACTGTTAATCGTGCAGCAGCTAGCTCTATTAAATGGATGTCTAATGTATAATGAAGCATAAAAACTGTGAAGGGTCAGCAGATGGCTGGACCACGTGTCTCTTTTCTGTTTTTCTCCAGGTGTATCAGTCATCGATAAGCCCTTATGACCAAGAGCTCTGGGTGGCCTGGTCTTACAGCCACCCCGGAGGAGACACCGTGATAGGCTGGCTGATCCTAGCAAGGACCCAGTTTAGCTTAGTGGGAGACTGGGTTAGGAGTGCATACAGGAGTGGGTAGGGCCGACCTCCATCACAGACATCGTCATGGTGTCGGGTGTTTTTTTTGTCCCCTTGAGCTTAACAACCTCATGAGGATTTGTGCCCCCTACTGAACAGGTAATGTAGTAGTGTGGGTGACTGAGGGGAATTAGCATTTTCCCCATATGCATCATGAGACATAAAGGGACCAAATTAGCATCTGAAACTGAAGCAGTCCATGACTTGGAAATAAACCATTTTGACTACACTAAATGGACTTACAGGAGGTGGGCCGCCCCGGAAACGTGTCCATGAAGGCCTGTCTTTACTACTGACCAGAAATGCACTGATGAGATTTTTTATTTTTCCATCTCTCATGCTTTGATGTACAGAGCCTCTCCCATTTAAGCGTGGAGGCCATCAGCAAACCCTGTTTGGAAGAGCAGAGATGGCTGCAGTGGCAGTCAGCTGGCATGAGGAATTCAGTTCACCTAAGGCACGGGTGTCAAACTCCAGTCCTGGAGGGCTGGAGCCCTGCACATTTTTGGGTTTCCCCTCATTTAACACACCTGGTTGAACTTGTGCTAATTACCACACAGCTCTTGAGCTGAATCATTTGTGGTGGAACAGGGAAAGAACTAAGCTACACAGAACTCCGGCCCCCAGGACTAAAGTTCGACACCCCTGACCTAAGGGGTGAATGTGGGGCTAAAGCTGTAGCTGATCCTCAGTGTATCTTATGTACGTTTCTAAGAGTGAGATGACAGTGGTTGCTGATGATGGGCTCAGGTGCTGGAAGGATGGATTTTCACATGGACCTGTCCACTGGGAGATGGACTAGACCGTTTGTTCACTGATGTGTCACTTTTTAATTCGCTCGGATTGGAATGGGCATCCTATCTTTGCAGACCTTTTTTTAGAAATAGTAAAAAACTGAAAGCTCACTATGATTGTTAATTTCTTGTGTATGTAAATTAAACATATACATAGATTTCATATCAGCCTGAGAGTGCCACTTGGTTAATTAAGAAACTGAGGGCGGGTCCTGATGGAATCCAGCCATCTCTTGGAGGTGCCACACGGTCGTCTCTGCAGTCAATCAGCAGGAGATCCGGCTTGGAGCTGGCACGGGCTAGCTTCCCACCAAGCGCCAGACGTGCACCAGAGGGTGTAGCAGCCCCCACCTCATTGTCGCCTTATGGTGGCACCAAATGCACAAAGGAAACGAATTTAGAGCAGCTGGTGTCCATCTCCACCCACCTGGTTTGGAGAGAGAGCAGGTGCTCGCACTTTGACCTGTGCTGTGTGACTAATTGCCCCGCGAGGGCTCCAGCTCGGTGCGTTCGTGTCCCAGTGCTGTCAATTAAACGACGCTGGATTAAACAACAACAACAAAAATGTGTAACAAATGAAATGGAATGTTTGCCAGGCCATAAATTATTCACACCTGTAAAGGTGGTGGGCACATTAGGCTTCCCCCAGAGGCTGCAGCCTGTTCAAAAATAGTATACCAAAGAGGCTAGAAAAATAATGTTACTTGGTATGCTTGTCTGAGTGTGACCCAATTCTCCATACAAAAAGGACTTAGCAAATTCCAGAGACATGGTGGCAAACCCTGTGGGAGGCATTCTCCTGTCAGCTATTTCCACTGGATTATGAATATCAGGGTGACTGGTGTAATAACATTTGAGGCCACAAGAGGGCAGACTAGACAACTGAAAATGATGCAGTAGTATTGGTAATCATAGCATTAATATGACAACCTTCAATGCTGCTCTAACTTTATGCATGTTTAAATATATCAGTGAACGGATGATTGTCCATTTAAGACTGAGAACAGTGTTGAGCTAAAGGGATGCTCAGGGTGGGGGTCCCAGTTCTTGCAGTTGGTTATCAGTTATCTTCAAGAGCTATAGTCTATCCTCGTGCTCTTTCACTGTCACTCACCTCTTCTGGCACTTCAAGTGTTAATCATGTGCCAACTGAAACATCATGCAGCGCTGAGCAGAGAAACGTTTAGCCACGCATGTAAATTACATTCATTTTATTGTCTGCATTAAACATACTGTTACTGACTGCACTTTGACCAATGCTGGCATGTCGAAAACGAACAAGCATTCACACAGACATCCACAGATATGTATTTCAGATATGAAACAGCCCCAGGGGTGTCCACTCATGCAATCTGACACAAAGCATCCCAGACACCTCCGGCAGTGAAAACAAACATGCTTGGGGTGGTACCAGGGCTTAAAATGTACATCCTGTGTGATACAAATTTAGCACTCGCTGCAGCACAGTGGACATGAGGTTAGCAAAGTAGAAAGCCAGGCAGCATTAGACAGAAGATGCAAGGGTCTCATGATCTTGGATAATAACCCCTGCAACCCCACACATTAATAGGATACGACACTGAGTGTCTAATATGACAAGTGCATTAGTTCAGATACACTCGAACAGGTTAGACCAGCGGATAAAAAAAGTGATGTCCAGCTCCTTCATTGAGGGAAATCAAGGCCCCCTTTCCACAGGTGTCAATGCCACTTATTGCTTCATCTTAATGGGATGGAAAAGGTCTGGCCCTGCATGCTGATGCCACCAAACCCAACTTATGGAAAACAGCCTGACATTAAACAGGGGTGTTCACTACAAGTGAAAGTAACAAAAAATGATTTAATATACTATATATAGTAAATCCAACATCAAGGTGAGAGAAAGAGCCGGACTCAGCTTAGCAATGCCGACCTGTATCCTACAGAACACCTGTAGTAGTCTTTATGAACAATCAACCAACCACACATAGGCTGCACCTCCCCACATGCCACTCCTGGGCCAAACTGCCACCACAAATGCGGCTGGATGGTTGTTGATATGGGAACCTGAGACAGCCCGGCCTCCGCTGCATCTGTATCGGTGCAGGGGCTCGAGGGCCTGGAGATTTACCAAGACTTGTGGCCTTTAGACTGTCTGCTCTATGACTGGGTCCTGAATTATGCAGTTAGTTTACAATAATTCTCAAGGTCAGACAGAAAAAAAACTTAAGGAACCAACTGGAAATGGTTGCAAAGCCCTCATTCCAGGAGGTGCAGCAGCCCAGCAACGGATCCTAGCGGGATGGCGTTCAGAAGTAAACAAAAGCCCATTCATATTCCACTACCAACATCCAATATCCAGCCCTATGGGTCTGTTCCCATCTCGTATTGAGACAGAAGTTTAACACAAAACATAGATGATTGTGAAACAAGCACTTAAGCTCAGGAAGGGTGGAGCAATGACCAGCAAGCTTTTTGGCTGAAGAATGGGAATGCAACCTTGAGACAAACTGGTCTTTTGAGACATTTTTGCCTGTTATAGCACACAACCCTGTTCAAATGCTGAAAATAAGAGCCCCTCCCTCTCCATCTGAGCCCTGGCCTCCCATAGTTGGTCACTGTTGGTTTCACTGGTATTAACTCTGAAGTACACTGAACTAGACAATGAGAGAGATATATCCTCTGCCTACCTAACAAAAGATTGTGACCAAAAGCAGACCAAAGATGTCCTGTCAGCTCAGGGGTGGCAGAAAGTGACACGTGTGTGAACACAGAGACACACTGATTTATAACCAAACATCCATGTAATAGAAGCCAGTACAGGGGAATGGAAATATTCAGATAGGTAAAAGGTGTCCACCAGAGTCTGGATGGGATTCCCGCTCCATTTCCCTTCCATGTAAATGAGCCCCTTTTCTTTGTCCAAGTGCATGTGTAACAGGCCGTGAAACAGTCACCCATCTGTCTCTGCTGAGACAGTGATGGTTTCTCTGTATGAAAAACTGTCAACTTGAAATGAAAAACAAAAGAGAAGGAGGAGGAAATGGAAAAAAAATCTAGCTAATGTAAAAACAAAAAAGGCAAAGGCTGTGGTTGTCAGATCTTGCCAGCTGGCATCCTCCTCGTCTCCTTTGTCCTTGACTGTGAGGAGGGCGGTGTGGTCTGGTGAGGGAGCAGGCCTCCTCCTAGATGGACTTGGAGGAATCTTGCTTGCTGATGAGCACCTCCAGCAGACGCAGCTTAGCTTTCACCCTCTTGTACTCCTTGTACTCATCTATCATGGGGGCACGGTCCTCCTTCTGCACATTCCTGGGGGAGGAGACAGCATTACCAAAGTGGGGTCACATGGTTTCTATCCACTTACGGAGTAGTGGACATCCTGCTGGCCTGGGGCCTCTCCTGACAAACAGAAAGCAGCTCAGTGAGCAGATCAGGCAGCTGTAAAGCCTGCAAAACCAAGGGGGGGGACCAACCTGCCATTCTGCTGGTAGAATTCTTCTTCAAAGTCCCGGATGGTCTTCCTCAACTTTTTTTTCTCCGCTTTGGCTTTCCACAGCTGCTCCAGGAGCTCAGGCCTGTGGGACACAGTACAAGGGTCAGGGGTCACGATTCATCCAGCCCACATCAAGATGAGGAGAGACCTCTGCTGAAGGCTCATACTGCTAGACAAACAGAGGGCAGCAAGAGTAAGCACAGTGGGGTGAGGGGACATTCTGGCAGGAGCAGAACCAGATTAAACCTGTTTAGGGACATTTATAGACAGGGATAACATGTATTTTATATGCATTTGCAGTAACATGACAAGAAATTATTGTGCATTTTAACTTTCATATGCTAATTCATACTTCATTTACGGTATAAAGATTAAAATGCACTGAAATTTCTTGTCAAAGCAGCAGAAATGTGCGTAAAACAAGTAAAGGTGAATTCATACTTGCATACTAGTTATATCCATCCCCATTAAGACCCATCAGTCAGGAACCCAGGCCAGGATCATGTAGCCGGCTACACTATTTAAAATTATTATTTTGTTATCCAGCTAAGGACTCAAACTGACAGCTTTCTGTCCTCAGAGAACACACAGGGAGGGG
Source organism: Hyperopisus bebe (assembly GCA_026777045.1). Lineage (NCBI taxonomy): Eukaryota > Metazoa > Chordata > Actinopteri > Osteoglossiformes > Mormyridae > Hyperopisus > Hyperopisus bebe. Next base: position 27,485,119 of record JAODJW010000002.1, on the reverse strand, counting down.
CCTTAGCCTTGCAACAGTGGGACAGTGTAGAAAATGCAGCAAGTCTACATAAATATATAAAAAGCATTATAGTTGATGGTCAACTCAGTATCTTAGGTTCAGACACCCATAAGGGTTGGTGTGAAGAATGTGGTGTGTGGGACACTCACTTGGACGCGGCATTAGAACTAGACAGCCGCAGGTCAAGGGCCAGCTTGTCTTCTGTCTTGGGCTGCACCAAGGAATCAGACCTGACCTGTGGGAAGCCCAGCTCAGCTGCTGGGTCCGGGGCAATGACAACCAGTTCACTCAGCTCCCCGCCTATCTCCTCGTCCTCCTCTTCCTCCTCCTCTTTGATCTCATCACAAAAGTGCGCGGTTTCTCCTTCGATGATGGGCTGGAGTGTCTGGCTCCTGCGCTTGCTGGAGGGTGATGCCTAGGAGGCGGCATAGACGCTATCTTCAGTTCTGTGCTCTCACAGATCTGCCGTCACGCCTTCACCACTGTGGTGACACATTCCCAAGCAGTGTAGAGGTGAGAGATCAGAAGAGCTTACTGTTAAGGGGGTGATGCTGGCTCTGGCTAACATCTGCTTGACCAGACGGTACCGGTCATACAGGGGCTTCACGATCAGCCGCTCCTCGCGTGTCGCCTGTCAGAATGGGAAAAGGGCACCGCAATGAAGTTGACGGCAGGCACTGATACATCTAACAGCAGGAATGGCAGTTATAGACTTACTGGACGGCCATGTAGTCCTTCATAATGCAGCAAATTTCTCTGCAGCATCATTTTCTCACAGGACAGCTGCTCCTTGCTCATTTTCTATAAGAAGAAACAGATCTGAAGCTTCAGTGAATGCTGGTGACACATGGGCCCCAATGGTGGTGCCCTTAACCATTCTGCTCACCCGGACATCCTCGGGCCAGCGGTCCTCCTCCCGCTTGTCCCGGACACGCCGCTGGATGAGCTCAAGGGTCTCCTCACGGGTTACACGGCGGTCTGAGCCTCCATCATGTGCCACCTGCTCCAGTGTGGAACCAAAGCTTTTAGGCAGAGTGTTGCTCCTGGGTCGCGTCTGGGGAGCCAGCTCTGCCTCCGCCTTTTGTTTGGCATCTGAGGAGGACATGACTTGTTAGGAGGTGTAGGATGTGTTGGCACCACTCCTGTCCAAACCGTGCATACTATGGGTCGGTCAACAAAATGACAGGGGGGTTTGCTGACCACTGTTGCTAGCGTGCTGAGGAGTGGGACAGAGGCATAAGAGTCAAAAGGGTTGAAGTGGAGGAGGAAGAGGGAGAGTAGCATCTGTAATTGAAGGCACCTCATGGGCCTTGGAGAACCAAATGAGGTCTTTGGGGAGGGTCCACTTTTAAAGGTAGAGACTTTTTTTGGGGGGGGGGGCAGGGATACACAGTACTTTGATTTACCTTTAAGCTGTCTGCGTGTTTTAGTGAGGTCAGTCATCCACTTGAAGACCTTTGGGTTAGCTGCCTTATCTCCGTAAGAAGGCTGGAAAAGAGGAAAAGTGAGCAGGAAGCCTGTGGGACAGGATGGTCTTACACACGAGTCCCACTTGCATTTTGCTGACTTGACGAACAGTGCACTAGAGGTGAAGCTTACCTTGTAGTTCCTATCTTTCTCAAACTGCTCCTCAAACTGCCGGATCTTCTTCTTGAGGTTCTGGAGTTTCTTGGTGAGCTGATGGGAGATGGCATCCCCTTTCATGCTCTCTTTGGAACTGAAGGAAGCACGACGGGGCCTGTGGCTGCAGACGGGTATGCTGCTCAGCGGCAAACTCAAGCAAGCAGTGTTACAGCTGCATCCTTGTGCATTTGAGCTCACCTCCCACATGGCAGCGCTTTGGCGGGTGAGACTCCATCCGGATCCTGGTGCAGGAAGCGCTGGCTGTGGCCGAAATCGAGAAAGTGGCGGGCTTGGAGCTGCAGGGCATTATCCCCCAGGGGTGGAGGCACCATGCGGCCAGCCAGGGGGGACAACTGTGCCTCCCCAGACTCACTGTCTTCTTGCCATGACATGAAGGCCGGGACAGGATCTGGAGGGAGGCAAAAACAGCAATAAATGCACCTCCCAAACTGGGTGTATGGAGTGAAACACACACAAGCATCTCCAGGTCAAACAGGGTTCATCATGCTTCTGGGTGGAGGGTGTGGGTAAGGCCAAACACACTGCAAGAACATAACCACACCCCCTTGGGTACTGTCCCTTCTCCGGTAGCCGCTGAGATTCCCACAAAGAGTCCCAGCATGTTGGGGAACACACAGAAGGCCCGGTAAGAGACAGGGGGTAAGGCACACACTGTAGGAGACACACTGCAGGAAATGCTGTGAATGGGGACCAGGGGATCAGACCTGGTATCACCATCAGGACCTCACATAGTTCCTCAGCATCAAGTGGAGGGCGGGACAAAGCTTGCAGGTTTCTGTGGAATGCTTTAAGCGACCACTGGGACACAGAACCCCAGCCACACCCAAGGGCAGGGGCGCCATAGAGGAGGAAAAGGTCGGGTCATTCTAAGGTCCCCAGAGTGACAGGGGCCCTAAAAAATGTGGAATATAACTAGACTGATCTGGGTTGGGAGCCCAATAGGATATCCTTTCATGGGGGGCAAAAATGTCATCAGTGCCACTGCCCACGGGGCCCAAAAAGCACAATGTGAAGATACCGAGTTAGTGTTTTTATCAGATCTACAGTAGGTGACTGCAGCAACACAGAGTGGCGTCTGTGTGTGACGATAGGAATCACACCAGGCCCATCTACATACTTTTCTAGCAACACAGTCACACCTCAGTACATCTGTCTTGTACTTTTTTGTGATGCACAGCGATAATGACGCACTGCCTACACCGATACATGGTAAAATTCCAGTAAAAATACAGACTGAATGAGGGAAATTTGTTTCCCTGGACAAGCAAAACTAAAACCAAGACAGCTGGAGATCAATGTGTCAGACAGAGTTAAGCAGGTCAAACCCAAGACTGAGAATGAGTAGGATAATTTCACTGAAATACAGCATGGATATTGAAATGGTGGAGATGATCGGCCAACTTGGGGGGTGGGGCGAGAGATTGAAAGAGGGATTTTTTTCTGCGGAGTACACAGAAAGTAAAAAAAAAAAGCAGCATAAATGTATGTATGAAGATGAACGTGTGTATACACCCATTTCATAGACGGCATGGATCACATTCTTCCCCGGCCTTTAAGCTGAGCTGAGACACGGACTCTGGAGACGCCCCCCTGCTCCCCAAGTGCACGTTTCCATCTCAGCTGCTCTTCAGACAAAGCGGTAAACACAGCATGAGTCAGCCAGTCAGTCAACGCACTGCAGGAAAAGCCGCCTGGGTCAGTGGGATTAGTGTCAAGGGCAGGGTACAGGGGTCATGACTCATGGGAGCATTACTTACCCTCCCCTTCTTTCTGCAGGTGCATACATGAGAAGTCAATGTGGGGGAAAATGTAAGGACAGGGCGCTGATGGAGTGGGGGATGGGGGGCAGGGAGAGATAGCAGAGAAGAGTGTGGTGAGCTTCGGACATGACTAGAGCTACGGGCAGGTGCACTTACACAGGGCATGCCTGCCCCACCCACCCCCAACACCCTTAAACACTCTGTGTGCAGACAGAGCATCGTTCTACACACTGCCCCAGTATCCACTCTTCTGTACAGTCAAAGGAGACTGCTCAGCCCATGGAATCATGGGAAATGTAGTTACCTTCCCACTCCCTCTCGATAAAGATCCCCCGCAGATCCAGGGCAGTGGCAGTGCTGCTTGGCTGGGCAGGGCACTCCGTCAACTCTGAGTTGGCGTTCAGATCACACCCCTCCTGTCCAAACGTCTGAAAGCGAGAAGGAGAGGAACAAGGAGTCGCACTCGTAGCCATAGTTGCATGGTGAATGCAAGGGGAAATGGTCTCAAGTGGACTTACACAGGTGTTTATGTTGACTCCATCTATCATCTCACACACCTGGCAGTTGTCCCATCTGCAATGGTAGAATTACACAGAATGTAGAGGATCACACTCCGTGCCTGCCAGCAACATGCAACTACAGCGTACCAGGAAGTTGATAATTTTAGTTGCTTCCAGGTCATAAAACAGGACTGGGTGGAAGATTTCACACCAGCAGACATATTGCTGCCCAAGCAAAATGGCAATGGTATTCAAACAAAACTGCTCTAGTGATCTTAAGGCTCATTCTCACCAGGCCAACTAGGTCAAACACTCATGTAGGGGAGAGAGAATGAGCCACAATGGTACCACAGCTCACACAGCATGTGTAGCATGAGCCTTATGTGGAGCATTTGAAGTGTGAAATGTCAGCAGCAGCCAGAATGACACCTTCTGGGTCCAGGGGCCATGTGAGCATAGTATTTTGCCCATGACAGCATGCTAACCTTCCTGTGGTGATATTGTTTTCAGCATCTACAAGAGCTCTGGTGTCCAAGTCCATTCCAACACTTTCCTCTAGGGCTGCACAGTCTGACTGAGGGTTCTGCACATCCTGTGAAAACAAATTGGAGATTAGGGGGGGGCCTTGTTTTGTGTCATTAGCCACACGCCAACGCGACCATGACAGCAGCAGTCCAGCTGCACCTCTGGTGACCCCTCAGTGTTAAGCTGAGCTTTGCCCTTGCATATTTTCATTAGCTATGGAGCTTCAGGGCTCTGACTAGTGGACCACTCTTGGAGGATAGCGACTGACAGCCGTTTCCTGTTTTATCTCTACAGCTGGTAATGTCACTCACACTTCGTTCGGGGGGTGTTGATCTATTCCAGTCACAAGAAAGCAGCTATGAGGTAACAAACATGTTTTGAGGGCCCCTAAACAAATACTCAGAAGAGCAGACTTCATACCAATGTCAGGGTACCACAAGGTCTCCCTGTACCTTCTATTCTGAGCACTGAAGAGCCGACACACCTACCTGATGCTCCCCCACTGGAGCTACTTGGGTAGCACACAAAGTGACCAGCTCACCACCGCCCTCTGCTGACTCTGTTGCTGGATCTGCTGGGTGTTCCTCCCTGAGAACACAAAAGAGTTAAGGGAAGCCCTCCCTCTATACAGGCATGCATGCACCATGTATTATTTACATACATGACCTAACTGTGACAGCTGACTAAAACTGGGCATGTCTGTGATCGCGTGTTCATGTCTGATCCGTGCATAGCAGTCTCTCATACCCGTGGCACAGCTGGCTGGACAAGCCCTGACCCTCATAGCTGCTGATCTCCTGACCGATGGAGCTCTTCAGGTCCAGGAGGTGCTGTTGTACCGCAGCACGGATAGTCCTTTGTAAAATCCTGTGCAGAGAGCACCAGGACAGCTCATCAGGATGGAGCTCACCTATCCCAAACCCCAACCCCCATTGGCTATGTTCTTGGGTTAAAGAAGTGAGCGGTTTCACTTACTCTGCAGATCCCGGCAGGATGCTGATGGGACTGATGTGTGAGCTGGGAAGGGGGGAGAGAAGCACCAGTGTTAGCAGCAACGGGGGGGGAGGATGTGCCCAACATCAGCATGGTAACTGACAGGAAGTGAGGTCACGTCTCACCAGTCCCACATGCTTCATAAACTACCAGTGGTACATCAGAAATCCCCCTACTTAATGTTGGATGAGAACTGAGGTTGGGGGCTCGCCACTGCTAGCGTGGTGTTAGGTAACTGCATGAACTGCAGATGGCAACAGACCTTAACATGTGATGTAAATCAGACCAGGGACGCTAACACTAGGGTGACAGATATACTGTGAAGCTGTGGATGGGCTGGGTGCTGAAGCCTCTGGTCTCTGGTCCATTTTACCCAACACTGCGTCATCTGGCAAAACAAGGCACCGCTGGCCCAGTTCAAGGGCACCAAAGCCTATTCACAGCCTGCTTTCTTACACAGAAGCTCACTCATGTCTCAGCAGAACAGAGATACCCAGCACAGCCCATGGAAGACGAGCGTGACATTAAGATAAATGTAATATTAAATAATCTTCAGCCACTCATACATAGGAAGCTTGGTCAAACGCACATTACATCTGGCAGTTTGGCTATAAACTCATGTCTCTGGAGCTCTGCCAATGACCAGTGCCCACACTCTAATGAACATATCAGGCAGAACAGGCTGTGCTCTGGGCTGCGGACAGCTCATCAAGCTAACTGAGGGCACACACTGTAAGGTGGCAAAACCAGAGCCAGAGTGGGGCCCAGGTACTGGTTATACTCGGCAGGGGTCACAGGATCCGTTGTGGTTCCTGCACTCAAACCCTGCATAATAAGTCAGCTGGCAGTTCAACCTGACCTTGACCTGGACCCAAACCTGGGCCTGGACCAGAGTCAGCCCAGGTCCCCACCCAGACAGATGTCTCAGAGACATCCATATAAGCCAATGTGTGATTAAAATGAACAGAAAATCAGTTTTAAATTGCTGTAGAGTCTTGCTGTCATCCTATCGTTCTCATTAAATAAATGTGTGCAGCGCATCTCCTGGTAGTTTATTTAAACATGTAAGATGATAGCCGGCTGCACTGGGATAAGAGTGCCAGTCATATCTGGCTCCTTCTCCTTACAATTAACTACTGCATTACTTAGAGCAGACAGAGAGAGGACAGTCTTATAGCCTATCAGGCTGGCCACAATGCTCAGCAGCAGTCAAATATACACCTATCAGCTAGGCAGTGAAAGCATGCCTCAGAATACCAACAAAATCACATTAACTCTCACAGAAACCCCAGAGAATGACACACACACACACACACACACACACACACACACACACACACACACACACACACACACACACACACACACACA
>JAODJW010000002.1:27453474-27478226 GCA_026777045.1 Hyperopisus bebe | reverse complement strand
CACACACACACACACACACACACACACACACACACACACACACACACACACACACACACACACACACACACATACAAACCATCCCATGGCTTTACCTGCAAAATAAAACTTCACAGGCCATGGTGATGAACCCTGCCACTCTAGGAGGCCAAGTTATCCGGACTGAGCGCTCTGCGGTGCCAGCGTCTGGACGAGCAGGTGTGAGGGTAGGGAGAGGCCACCCGGGTGCATGTTGTGAAGCCCCGTGTCTGCTGGCTCTGTGTGCTCTGCTCCACTCTTGCTTCTGCAAAGTGCTGCAGTGAACCGTCTGCACCATGGCTCAAATACAGGTCCGTCTGACGCAACTGCACAGGCGGCCAATGGCAGTGCTCTGGGGGGTGGGCATCCTCAGAGTCCCGCACCCCCTCCTTTCTCTATGCCCCTTCCACGTACACCATGCCAAAACCTTCATTTATGTAACGTGTGTGCCATTCACAGACGAAAGCAGCAGGCGGCTGTAACTCGATGCTAAATCCTGGCTGCTCAGGGCAAACCTGCAGAGCCATTTCTGCAGCTTCAGAGGTGTCAGACCATGTGGGACAAACAGAGGTCCAGGGAGGACACATTTATAAGAAGAGTCCTGACCTTTCTCTGACTCTCCACCCATCCACAGATGTCTGTTTTGAACACTTCCACACCCATGGCACTTACATTAGAGATAAACCATGTTTTAAAGTTCTTGTTTTAAAAAGAAATTAGATATGTATTGTGCACTGTAGGCACGGCCCATTATCAGAAAGCACATATTCCAAAACCACATCATCTTATCAGCAATGTGGTGAAATCTGTCATGCCTGACAATATGTGATTTGACCTTGAGATCAGCACAGCTGACAAAGCGAACCAGGCAGACTACTTCAGAACAGTTGATGTAGATTACTGGTACTTCTAAATATAAGGCTGTTTACTCTGAAGGCCACAGACGGTATGCAGAACTCATAAAGCCAACCGCATGGCGTTTGCTCAGACTCCTCCACGTGCAACAGCAAAAGTGTGTCTGCAAAATCAGACCAGTCTACGCTAACAAATATGCAGTAACGGACACAAACGGTCACACACAGACTCTCACAGAAACACAAATGGACAGGTGCCCCAACCCATCTGCCACGCATCTTGTAATCTGCTGGCCCCACAGTGCCTCACCCAGGTCAGCAAGTCCTGGTCTGGGCTCCCAGCTGACGGCCAGTGTTGCACAAACAAGTCACATGGCACATGACGCTATTTTCTACAGCTGTTGATGGGTCAGCTGCAATGGGGTCTTATATTTAGGACTGGGGTTGGTGACGCCCCCCCAACCTCCTTTCTATCACATCGCAACCCCCAGGAAAGCAATATGGAACTGATCCCTCCTTTGCAGCTACAAAAGCTGCCACTCTTCTGGGAAGGCTTACCACAAGATTTTGGAGTTTGTCTGTGAGAATGTTTGCCCATTCATCAAGAAGAGCATTTATGAGATCAGGGACTGATGTTTGTCGTGAAGGCCCGGATTGCAATCTCTGTTCTAATTCGTGTCAAAGGTGTTCAGTGGGGTTGAGGTCACCCAACTCACCCAACCATGTCTTTATGGACCTTGCTTTATGCACTGGGGCACAGTCATGCTGGAACAGAAAACTGTTCCCACAAAGTTGGAAGCACAGAATTGTCCAAAATATCTTGGTATGCTGAAGCATTAAGAATTCCTTTTACTGGAGCTAAGGGGCCCACCCTAACCCCTGCAAAACAACCCTCCTCCCTCCTCCACCAAACTATACAGCTGGCACCTCCCTTATCCCTCCTCCACCAAACTATACAGCTGGCACAATGCACTCAGGCAGGTAACATTCTCCTGGTACCTGCCAAAAGCCAGACTCGCCCATCAGACTGCCAGACAGAAGTGTGACTTATCACCCAACAGAACAGAGTCCAGTGGTGGCATGCTTTACACCACTCCATCCAATGCTTGGCATTGTGCTTGCTGATGTGAGGCTTGCATGCAGCTGCTCGGCCATGGAAGCCCATACCACGAAGCTCCTGGTGCACAGTTTTTGTGCTAGGGTTAATGCCAGAGGAAGTTGTAAACTCCACAGTTATTGAATCAATAGAGCGCTGGCGATTTTTACGCACTGTTACTTTGCGTGTTCTGCCACTTCATGGCTGAGTTTCTGTTGTTCCTGAAGGCTTCCACTTTGCAAAAATACCATGATAATACCATGAAATATCTACCTGGGAAGAAATTTCACAAACTGACTTACTGCAGAGGTGGCACGCTATGATGGTACCATGCTTGAATTCACTGAGCTCTTCAGAATGACCCATTCTTTCACAAATGTTTGTAAACCTGACTACATGGATAGGTGCTTGATTTCATACACCCCTAATGTAATTGTTCTGAATGAAACACCTGAATTCAATGATTAAGAAGTGTGTCCCAATACTTCTGTCCATATAATGTACTTCAATGTACAAGTTCCTGACAGCAATATGAACTACAGAGATTGTTTCCTCTTATTACAACCCTAAGACAGAATATCAATATTTTAAATTGTACTACTACAAAATTGAATACAGTTTAGTGCAATACTCAAACACCAAATAATTATCATTAACATCAATAGCAATAATGTTATCAGCACTAATGATTCCCTCTCCATTTTATGCTGGGAACATAAAAAAAATGTGAAAAGACAAAAATACACCAGATCGAACACACAGGCAAATTGACGACCTCAAATGCTGTGCCTGACAGCTCTGTCGTTTCACTCGGATTTCAGGCGTCTGAGCTGGCATTACCCAACACAACAGACCCACACCACTTCCCAGGCCCTACACCTCCAATTCCAGAAAGAGACCCTGAAATTAACAAAAGCAGTTCCACAGTTTTACCATAAATGCAACAGACGCTCAGACATGGCAGAGTCTTACTGATACATAAAAACTGAAGGCTATAAAAATGGAAGACCCATTTACCAACACATAATCATGGCAAGAGACCAGACAAGACATCTGCCCTGCAGATGGGTTAATTGTGTTAAAAATTTTAATCAGATTAATCACGATGGATTAATCCGCATTAACCCATTAATTGTGACAGCCCTAATTAAAATAAAAAATCTTTATTTTTAAATGTATTTTATTATATAACAATTACTGTTACTGTCTATCATTGTCTTATTGTATTTTACTGTCTAAATATATGTATTCAGCTAGTGTAAACAAGTACGGTGCTATCACAGCGAATGCGAGGCTGAGACTGAAGCGCTACCCTTTGTTTCCGCTGAGAGACGTGCCACGTGACTCATTTCCCCGCACGGACAAATTATCTTAGGTCGGCATTCAAGGTTTGAATTCTGAGATTCAGATCGAGCTCTAGGTAATTTTTTTTTCAAACTTGTTGGTTCAACTTTTAAGAAATTTGAGTTCTAATGAGTTTGAGAACTGAGGTAGCACTGTATATGAAACACCAAGGAAACTGAAGTCTCTCTCATTAGCTGTTTAAGAAACAATATAAGAAGTCAAAATCACCAAGTGGGGGACAAGATCTGCACGGCTCATTCTCAAGGTGATTTTGTAGCCTTTAAAAGTTTTGGCAGGTTTCATGTGGGTTTTTCTGAATGGAAAGTGGAAAATGGCCGAGGCTGGATTTTGGTTTCTTTTGATGTCTGCTGAAGGTTACGGTTGTAACACAAGCGTGTGAAGATTAAGTCAACATGCACCAGAGACTGGTCATCAGATTCACTCTGACACAGTTAAAACCATTTAGACTGGAACCAAAAATGCCACCATGTCAAGATCATAAAATATAGCCAACTGTGGTCACCACCTCAATGATATCATGACAGCTCCATGGGAACAGTAGTTCCTCTTCTGGGAGCAGGGGCTCAAGTGATCCTGCTCACGACAAAGACGGGAAGACAACTTTGACAAGGCTGCCACAGACAATGTACTTGCTCAGGAAGGCTCCGCTCATGTGATAGCACAAACATCAGTGCATTTGCTTCATCAGCTGAGAACAAAGAGCATTAGCAACCCATCCCAGGTGCACAAGTCTGACCAATTTGTGAATTACAGACTAATTTATTAAATCATCTTGAATTAATGGAGAAATAGGTCACAGGGATGAACCATACAGTTCTTTCTAGTAACAGAAGCAGGGCAGTACTGCAGCCCATAAACTACATAAGCGACAGGCCACCAGAATCTGGTAGTTACTGCTGTACCTTGACTTAAAAGCATACGCAATGAAAACAACGCAGGGTCATTATTTCACCCATGTAAACCTGGACTGGGGTTGCTGGATATCTCACATCTAAAGCCCTGGAGTGCTTCTCTGTACTGGTCCTGAAGATCCTTGTGTATGACTGTTTTTTTTCCATTGCACCACTTAGTTAATGAGACTTAAAGTTACAAACTGGTCAGTATTATCGGTTTTCGATTAGTCAAGGGATAATAGTACGAAAAACAACACATGCCCTGATTGCTATAAATGTGTAACAGCATACAGTGTGAATGTCCTTCACAAAGATGGGAGGAGGGTTAGTCAGTAAAGTTTACCTGGAGGACGGGGTGACTTGGGAGAGCCGGACCTCATCTGCCGGGAGGCTCTCCACACCATCTGGTGGTAGCTCTTCACATGGTTCCAGCTTGTCGTCATCCAAGAGCTCTGTGATCTAGGGGGTGGGGAAGGATACTGACTTTATTTACTACAACTAGCTACTACTAATGAAGTTCTATGAAAATACATAAGTGAGGCAGACTGAAACTGTAACTTAGTGGTAAGAATTTCAGACCTTGAAAAAACCTGAACTTTTGCAGTAGGGGGTGAAACCCTGAAGATCAAAAACATCAACAGTTACCATTTCCTCTTTGCAAGTTTTCTGATAGCACTGTGCCAGATTCTGCAGGCCTGTAGTGCAATGGTTTAAAAGTCAGAGTCACATAGAAATGTTTCACAAGGTGTAAGCAGAGCCAGGTAGGCTCTAGTAAACAAGCCTTTGCACAACAGACATGACACCCTGGATAGGTTGGCCTAAACATCTGCTTACTGGCTCAGTAATGGGATTCTGTCTCTATAGCAACCTACTCTGATCACATCTGATTGGATCAAGGGATTCACCCCACACTACTTGTGTGTGGGTGTGTGGAACTAATATGGGCCATATGTCGCAAGACAGTCACATGTCCATTGTGAGGCTTGCCAGCCCTTTGAGAGATTGATCTGTTAACGTATGTCTGCATGGCTAGCTGTGGACCAGCTCGCCCTGAGCAGGATATGACATGGCTGTGGATCACACTGCTTCATGCTTATAGGCTACTATTATCGTTAAGGATTCACTGAGGCACTGTCCAGACACGTGAAATGTGATTATAAATTTGTAGTATATAGAGAATAAATAGACAATATGGTCCCCCAAAAGTGCTTTAACAGTGGGCAGTGTGTGAGGGCTGCATAGCCATATTGTAAAACAAAGGCAGCTACAATTCCTCAAAATGCCTCAGAAAGACATGCAGAATGTTTCTGCCATCATCTCCTTGGAGAAGGCAAAGAAAACACACAGAGCAATGAAACAAGGGGAAGGAGACCCTGCTGATTCTTTGCGACACTAAAGAAAATGCACAACTCTGGTAGTAAAATATAACAGTCTGTTTTCCACTAGGCACATGGCTGGGACAACTGCCTGACAGCGAAACACATGCTCACAGAAATGGCCTCAGTGTTCTCTGGACCATTTTAAGAGACAAAGGGAAGTATTTTAGTTGCCGTTAACTTATTTTTTCCAGATCAAGTGACACTCCAGTGACTGCCAACCCCACCCCCGCCGCAATGCACCCAGTCCCACAGGACTGCATTTTTTGATCAGGCCGGAGTCTGAGCAGGCTTTTGTCTTCAGCTTGTGGAAACACTAGCCCAGTATTCACAGGGTGACCTTCTTTCATAAAGTGGACCCCACGCAAAGCACAAAGAGACGGGAATGCCATTGGTGCTAAGAACATCGGGGTATGAAGGGCTAAGCCTGGTACTGGATTGTTAATTTACCAAATTATTGGGTTTTGTTTGTTATTAGACCCTTAGTGTTCAATGATTAGCCAGGAGATGCTATTGAGGTACCACCCAGGCAGATACTGTAGTCTGAGTTGAAACTGAGACATAGAGATAGTAGAACACTCCTCTGCAGCCACAAGCTACTAATACAAACTGGGACCACCAGATTCATCAGACATCCTGTAGAACATAATACTGAAAGCAATGTTCAGCAAACTGTTCTGAGATCAGATTGCATGCTCAGCTAGATCTTGCTGCAAGTTTGGAGGGGAACTCCACCCAAAAAATAGCAAGTTTGTGCTGTTCAACTGCATTTCACACACACTTAGAATATAGCTCACCGTAAAAAAAAAAAAAAAAAAAAAAAAAACATTTTGTTTTCCAGCAATTCTCACCTCTGGTTCTCACTGGGCTGAGTCAGGTACTAAGCGAATCAGAATGTTACGGACCCAAGTGTCTCCAGGTGTCAGCTTTGGACTTGTGTGTGGCTTTTATAAAACACTTCAAACGCTATTTAGTAAAGGGTAAACCAAGTACGACAAACAGCACTGAGCAGACACCAAGTTCACTGGCAGAAAACCTTAGTGATAACAGATGAGGTGGAATTCATGGAATACAGAAGGCGCTGCTATGGAGAGGTGGGTGTTGCTAACACCAGTGCAGAGGAATCATCATATCCTTACAGCTTAATGTGTGAGCCTACTTACCAATCTATGCAGGCCATTCCACTCGATCAGTGCCAGTCCACTAAGTTGCTTCAAAGGCTTTGAAGGACTTTATGCTGTGACTTTGTTATAAAAACTCAACTCTTTTCCTGGGATTTGACAAATAACTTTGTAGTTTGTGTTCAGTCATGTTCTGGGAGGTTAAGAATTAGATTTAAAAAAAAAAAAATTTTTAAGGGATTTACTCAGAGATAAGTAGCAAAAAAGCACTTTTTGCATTCATAAACTATTAAAAGGCAAAACATAATGCCAGTCATTTTGCCACTGCCAGGCAGTCAACATGGGGGCAAATATGACCATTACCTCATTTTCACCAACACGGAGGTAGTGCCCAGGCACATAAGGCAGTGTACAACACCAGGGCCATCAGTTAGTTATCATGGTACCTAAGTCACTGACCTCCTCTCTACGCACACAAGACAATCCATAGGGGAATAGAGAGAAACAGGGAGAGTGACCGGGGCAGGAGGGTCTTACTTGCTCATTGATGGAGCTATAGTCATTAGTGGTGGAAACATCATCCTCCTCAGAATCAAAGTAATCCTCTGGGCTTTCCAACAGCTCCGTCAGGACCCGGCTCACTGACTCCTGCTCCTTGAGGTCCTCCACATCCGTGTCCAGGCTACACAGGAGAGATCAAGCAGGTCACCATCTCTTCCCACAATCCCACTCACTCACACCTGATACACATATGATGCACTTATTTTCAGCATTCTCAAGTAGGAGCCCTGTCATCATCCAAGCAATTTCAAAAACCTCTCATATTCCATTACTCTGGTGCTTCGAATATTGCTTCAGATATGAAAAGCATAAGTTTGCCTGAGAGAAAATTGAGTAGTCATGTCTATAAAAAGATGTTATACAGGAGACATACAGGTACATTTAACTGGGTTACATGTATCCTCTGGACCCTTCACCAGTACATCAGGATGTCATTCAAAACAGACCATGGACCATAAAGACATGTTACACGTTGCCTAAAGCCAGACCACACACTCAGAGCTCCTCTTACTGGAAGACATCAGGGCCAAAGACTGCTGCAAGGCCCGCGATGCTCCAGCTCTCCTCCTGGAGGGATGCCACGCTGGACAGGAAACGACACAGGAAACGCAGCAAGCTATAGTTGACCTGAGGCAACTGCTGCAGGAAATACTTTATGTTCTTAGCCAGCTCCTCCTCACTGCTGTAACCTAAAGATGGACAGAAAATTAAGAAATAAAAAGCATGAGTAAAAAAACGGAGGAAGGACCGGTAACGATGTGTTCTGAAGGAAGATCCATAAGACAACAGGATTAGAGTGATAAATATGATGCTACAGAGAAAAGATAGCAGAGGTGTGACTGGTTGCAGTGACAAAGAGGTACACGCTGGTCTAGAAGACAGAACCGCGACTGTACCCCTGACATCTCATCCAGTTATTTACCATAGCATCTCAGATCAGCCAGGTTATTGTGAAGCAGGCAAAGAGATATGGTACCAGCCCAGGGAAAAACCAATGGTGAACACTGGAACTCAAAGGGTAAGGGAAAACAGAAGGAGGACAACAGGAAGACGGGAAGGAGACAGGGAAAGTCTTAAAACAAGGTGGTAAGGGCAGGTAGGAGATGATTGAGCATTAAGGCCAGGGTAGGGCACCTTGGTACAGCTGCAGGATGTGGGCCTGCAGGTTGGCAGGGATTACAGGCTCTGGGAGTTCCTGCAAGAAGAGGCGCAGCAGGCTGACAGCCGAGGCCAGATCAGCCTCTTTCTCCAGGTCCACCTCCTCACCGCTGTCGTAGCGCTGCCGCAGCCACTCTACACGCTCTGCATTGCCATTCACCATGAACAGGCCCTCCAGGTCCAAGCCCCCTGGTGCGTACATACACACACACACACACACACACATACAAACACACACACACACACATACACACACACACATACACACACACACGCACACACACATACACACACAAAAACACCTGTCACAAGCTTGCCAGTGAGGGGTCCTGAGGCACCTGAAGCAATGTTCCCCAGCTTCTACTCATAGGTCATATATGCTAGCATAGGGCAGCTACTTCTCGTTCCTTTCAGCCAAAACCTTCAGACATAAGTTGACAGTTTTTAATCCACCACACTCGGGAGCCTGAAAATCACCCACAATTCAAACCCCAGAAGTAACCCTCCAAGTCTGCTTTAGCTCCCTGTGACATACAAGCACCAAAGCACGTCCTTGTGCAGGAAGATGTACCGGCTTCTCTCTCATTCTATTTAAACTGATTTCATTTTCCAGCAGCTTCTCTCACCTACTCTCTATTACACAGAGTTGTTCCACCATGACAGGTTGGTGAGAGTAAGTTTGGAGTGAAATAGATCAGCATGTCAGCATGCATCAGAATGCTGCCCCCACCCACCAGGTTTCTAGTGAGATCATTGCTATGGCATCCTGTTTGTACAAAGACAGATTAAAGAAAGCACAGAACGTGGGACTGTGCAACACAGGGGAGCACTGCATGTGGTGGGGGACCAGGAGGAGCAGGAATCACATTACATAACATTTGAAATAGGCCTCATTTCCCACGATGCATATAAAGTTAAGTCAAGCTAAAAAACAAGTAACTTTCTATAAAACACAGCAGGTCAAGCTGACACAATCAGAATGGAGCAAGCCTCAGTGTGTCTCAGCCTAAGTAAACTGAACCAAAGTAAACACTGAAGCACACCCTTTTTTCCTACAGATGGATATCAAGTCCAAAAAAGATCAGGGTGTGTTATGATGTAGGAAATGTATCTTTCATCAGCCGGGCATTTTGAAGTGGGCTTATCAAGCCACCATATGACATTTTCATGATTTCAGGGAAAATATGTCGGGGGCAAAATAGTCATGAGGTTCCTGGTATATAAAACCTGTGCAGTAATTCTGAAGAAGGGTAGAAACTAGCAGGTTCTGAAGCTCCCCATCCAGCTCATATGTTGCTGGCAGCAGCTTGCAGAGCCCAGATGGGCCACATAAGATGAGTCCCCAGCTCCTCTATCTCACGTCTGCTTTTGTGATTTTCTTTGTCCTTTTGGTACATTTCATATAAAAGCCAAGTGCTACATCCTGCTTGTCTGAATGTTGAGTAACCAGGAGAAAGGTTGTCACTGTGCCAAGCTACTGAATAACTCAAACCCTGGACATGAATCTCATGGCAGCTTCAGCCTTTACACAAGCTGGGCCGGGCTGGTTGCCATCACTCACCATGCTCCTCAATGTACTCCACAATGTGCTTCACCAGCAGGGGGACCTCCTGTCCAGGCTGCCCACTCCGGCGCACCTCCTCCAGAGGGATCCCAAAGACCCTGGCTGTGCTAAGAGAGTCACCGAGGGCAGGGGAGAAGCTCTTCCTCATCGCTTCCACAGCCGAGCTGCTTCCACTCGTTCTGAATAGAAGGGGTACGGAGTTCCAAAAGACATAGCATACAAAAAAAAAAAGAGAGGCAAGTAAATGCACTCATTCTGGGACTAATTCTCACTTATTTATCCTTACCACCACCCCTACCCACCAGTACAGCAGTCTAGATAAGGAGGTCCAATTTTAAAAAAAAGAATGACATCTGACAGAAAAACTCATTTTAAGCGGAGAGTTATGAGGCCCGGCTTCAGATGCAAGCTGGTTACATGTACGAGTTAATGGTACAGCATATTTTTGGACTGTGGGGGGAAACTGGAGTACCTGTGGAAGACCCCACAAAAACACAGAGAGTGCATGCAAACTCTACACACACGGAACCCTGGCAGACACTTGAACCTTGATCCTAGGGGTGTTAGGCAATAGTGCTAACCACTGCACCACCGTGCCGCCCCCGTGGTGAAAACCGAAAAGGTCAAAACTCGGAATAGCCTTTTATACAAAGATGTCAAAACGCATACAGCTCATCCATCAGAGCAGCATTCCTGTCTTCACATAATGAACACTGCACAGCAAATGCTGCACTCATGTATGATCATCAAAATAGTATACAGAATAAAAGTCACTTGATAACTCACCTTTGAGTACGCAAACACCCAAAAGTTGGCCTTATCTCCTGCTCCGCCCACTTGCAGTGAATAGAAGGGTCATCTATGGCTGCTTCAGGTTGTGGCAAAAGATAAGCCTGTAGTTCCTCATTGACGGACCGCAAATCCCCTTCAGGACTTCAGTGGTTAAGCTGGGAAAAAAGGAAAAATCGTCATAAAGGTAAGTGTTCAGATTTCTTTACACTCAATGATTTTATTATCAATGCATTTATATTTAAACAACAAATGTCTGCTCAAATCCTTTTGCTATATAAAATATATCATTAAAAGGACATTTTGTGCACTAAATACTCATTAAAAATCAAAGCTCATAATGAACCATGCATTACTTTAACAGACACGCATGGCACAGCATTACAAATAAAGCAAGCGGATGAAAGAGCTTCAGCAAACGTTAATTCCATCACGTCTGCAACAGCTGTCATGTGAGACACACTCGTAATTTTGATAAGCTGAGCAGAAGCTTTTATCTGCTGCAAACGTCAACAGCAATTCAGGGGTAGCAGCTCGCAGGAATGCCATGATGCATCATATCCTCCAGCTATGATATCACAGTCCCTTAGGCTGGTTCAAAAAAGACAATTTCACACCCCCACCTCAAGGTGCCATGAGAGGGATCACACAAAATACAAGATACACACATAATATAAATAACAAGGGTGGCTGCAATTAGTCGATGTAGTCTATGACGTCAACGTTGAAAATGCGTCAACATCAATATCTGAAATCTACGCAGTTTTTTGTTTTGTGTTTTTTTTTGGGATTTTAATTAAATTTCTTTTTGATTTTCGAAACACTTCAGGTCAACATAAATACTTTCCTACAAAATTACTATGCAATCATGGGAGTAGTTCAAATTGTCACAAAACAAAAAGGTGGTTTGTATATGGTGCAAGGTTTCGATGAGATGCACACACAGCGGCACTAGCACTATTCATGAGCACCTGAAGAGAAAACACACAGGGGGGTGTTTCACGAAGCAGGATTTCCCAGTTAGCGGAGTTAAGTTAGAAGTCATTATTGTCCAATAGGATTGCTCCTTACCTGAACCCATGATTGTGGACAATCATGACTTCTAGCATAAGTTAACTAAGAAATCCTACTTTGTGGACCATCAGAACAGGCAGAACTACCTTATGTGTTGTCTATTCATGAAAATGGCAGGTTCTCACTCCCTAATTTTATCATCTTATATAAGAAAACATTTCAGGAATATCCCGATGATTTTACAAACATGTTTAGAGGTTGCTCAAGCAGCTCAAATGGCTAATGCCTAGTTTAGTCATACACATTCAGTAATACTTGTTAACCTCTCGGGTCATTCATTTGATTGTTAGCAAAAATGTGCTAAGCATCTTATTTTTTTTCAGTTTAGCATCAAGGGTGTATTTTTCTACACTCATTTTCTTGATTGCAATAACTGTATTTTTTAAGTAACATTAAAAAAATTCAGGTACCAACCATGCAATAAGAACTTTTTAAGATAATACTTTTTGTTATTCATAACTTTTGTCACAAATTTAAGTTTCACATATTTTCAATTTTTTACATGGTTTAATTTGGTCAAACTTTATGATTCTTGATTTTTTTTTATTGACCAAATGTTAAAAAATATGGTAGAGAGCACCCTTGATGCTAAACTGCAAAAAATAAGATGTTTAGCACGTTTTTGCTAACAATCAAATGAATGACCCAACAGATTAGCTAGTATTACCGACGGTGGATGACTAAACTAGGCTTTAGCCATTCGAGCTGCTTCAGCCACCTTTAAACATCAATAAAACTGAAAAATGTTACCAGGAATATTTTCTTACAATGCATCACAAGATAAAAGGGAGAGCTCAGGAAAAACTGCCATTTTAAAAGTTAACTCATAGCTAAGGACCTCACTAGTGTTGAGCTGGTTGGGACCAGTGTTACCATCATAAACTAAAACTGAAACAGAAACCAGAGACTACATTTTTTTTTTTTTTAAGTATTTGTGAGCTGAAATAAAAAGAAAAACTACATTTACAAAAAAAAAAGTGCCGGCTATTAAACTGCAAAAAGTATTTTTTCACCTTGATATATATCTCCTTTTTAAAAGACATTGTGGCTGCTGAGCTGTCCCTTTCTTCACTGCAACTTCAGTGCTTATTGCTTCCATGGTACAACAAAACAGTCGCATGTGGCGTGCACCGCTATCCGAATTTAATAAGCATAAGAATACACCAAATTTATACAGATTACTAACTTCTGAGCACCAGAATATACCTTTCATTAATATTTTAGGTGTACTAGTAATATGCTTATCCAATTGTGGGCGTACATAACGTCCATATAGTGTCAAAAAGCTGGCATCCGTTATCTAATGAAATGGCATACAATTTGTTGTCAAAATAAGAAATGAAACAAGTCAATTTGTTCTGGAGAAAAATTAATCGTTTAGATTAATCGCCCAATTGGTGAAATAGTTGATTAATCAATAGAAAAATTGCCGTCCAGTGGCAGCTGTATAAATAATGCCTCACCCCTGGCCTCCTCTTGGGGGGGGGGGGGGCATTAGGGTTATAAATAAATTTTCTTTCACATATAGTTCTACATTCTTGCAGAGCTTCTAAACAGAGATGCTTTGCCTTCATTCCTCACCCACACAAAAAAAAGATCACTCAGCCCTCCAAAGTGTGCTTCAGACCACACTGTGCATTAGATCCAGCTGGCTGAAAACCTTGCTGCTTGTGCAGAGGGGTGAATAAATGACAGGCCTTTTGCAGTATTAATCCTGTGTGCCCTTTCCAACCACAATGCTAGCTTTGTTTCTGGCAGGCTGGGCGATGACATGTTTTCTATAGAGATGAGATGCCCGTTTCCCAAGCACCCTACTAAGTGCCATTTAGCTCTTTTGCGGCTGCTCAGATCAGGAGTGTCTGCAAACTGGCCCTCACCCGCATGCTCAGTGAAAATCTCTCCCCCCTCCCTGCCACGGAATTATGCAAGCATGGCATTCAATCTGGCTTTTGTGCAATCTTTCCTAGTGGCACACATTCTTTGCATTCCAAATACATGGTTCCCCCAGTTTTTGACGATGGCTCTGAGACCAGAGCAGGTGACACAGCGCCCACTAGGTGAGGAGGACAGATGCCAGAAGTGTCGTGACATGCTGTGCTTTACACCAAATGACCCCTTGATGTGTACAGTCAAGTTCTCTCTCACAGCAGTGGATTCAGAGAGGACCAGGAGACCAAATAAAACAGACAGGTGTCCATTCCACCACCTGTGGCAGCAGAACATTCCAGGCAGGCCACTGTTTTCAGATCATGATGGCCTCGTTTGTGTGGCCTGAAGTATACAGTTTCTTGTGCTCTAAAGAACAAATGAGCCCTTGCAAGTGGACAATTGTGTTTTACCTTCAGTCATAGAAACACATTTACAGCCATTTAGATAACTCCTATCACAGATGCACCCATCACAGACATCCCATGCTAATATTCTATTCTCATTCAGACGCTGCTTTCTGGAGCATATATCTAGCCATTCTACTGAGCATGATCAAACTGATTTGTTCTCTCGTGACTCCCATATAGGCCACTTAAAATGTCCCCAACTGGGTCTAAAGGTGACATTAGCTCTTAAAAGAACTCTTTGTGAGGTTTCTTAATACCCACTGGGTCACTTTTCACTTCAGGTCTGCCCAAGCCGTGGTTCAGGCTGGGGGGGGGGGGCAAGGAACACTGCATCTCTGAATTCATTTCAGTTAACATGTAACAGGTGTTCTCTCTCCCTTGACTTGAAAAGGTAACAGAACAAACTAGTTCACCAAAGCATACATTTATACAGAGTACATAGATTTAATAAGAGATAAGACTCTAAGCAGGCCTGCCCTTAAAAGGAATACTGTGCTACAAAAATAATCAGCTACTTTTGAATGCCAGTTCACTTCAACACATTTAGAGCTGTTTATTACTCAATAAATGTGAAGTGCGTTGAATACTTTGTGGGTCAAGTAACAAAAGAAACTAGGTATCCAAATTCTATTCAAATGCAAATAGTCTTCATTCCTAATTTGCAATGATTAATGTGCCATTTTTAGCAATTGAACAATTAAATTATAAAAACTGAATTTAATCTAATTAATTTAATCTATTTTGGACTCACTCTCATTGTACTGTATTGGTGATGAGTGGTATCACTGGATATCAACAGAACGATGTGAAGTGAAAAGGAGTCAAAAAAAGGAGATATGGTCGGACGTGAGGCTTAACATGCTCTAAGCAATTTATAGGATGTGTGCCATTCTAACCACAAAATGTGCCTGCAGTTGCAGACTGGAGAATAATTAGAGAGAAACAGTGCTGTATAGATGGCGCACTGCAGCCCCATAGTGGGAACTGAAATGCATGGTAAGAACTTTTAAAAAATGACTTTACTGTTACACACTTCATTTTTTAATAATATAATGTAAGCATCATCAATCAAGTTGGGACCAAACAAACCACAAAATACTGAAAAACTACAATTGTGCCTCATGTAAAAATTAATCATACATAGTTAAATTCCAATTACCAGATATTTCTATTACTAGAAATATCTCAAACTTAGTTTAGCTAGATAAATCCTTAATGAGTCAAGAAATTAACTTATTCTGACATCATAGCTAAGAACAAATCAAGCTTATACAGTTAAAATTTTCAGATAAATTTTGTTAAATTTACAAGCCAAAAACCCTTAACTGTTTACAAACACAGGGACAGGAAATAAAGGCCTCAGACCTGAACTTTTGGCACTAGCAGGAGACTCTCAGGCCTTAATTCAGAGTAAGGTTTAGATAATCAACAATAGCACGTTCCCAATCCAAACAAATGAATGACATTTAAATAAGAAAAACCACCTGACCACTTCAGATTTGCCTAAAAAAATCTAGGGGGAAGATATATTTCTTAATAGGAAAAGTACCAAATTTCAAGTCTCTCCTGTCTTAGTTTTCTCAAAATAAGTTTAAGGGACGGGATTGAGGTGTTTTAGACCTTTTTCTAATCTAATTACTAATCATGTAGTGAGGGGTAATTTTAAAACTGCAATATCTAGAAAAATACTTGAGCTGGGTGCTTCAAGTTGTATAGGGTAAATATATAGTATTATGACTATGAATATGGACTTTCAGGAGTGTAGTTCAAATTTAAACATAGAATGCCGGGTAATTGAATTAAAAAACAATAAAAATCCACTGGGCGCCCATTAGCAGCAGATTTGGAGACCAGTAGAAACCACAATTTTATAGATAGGGGACTAATATTCTACACACAGCTTCACATATACAAGATGCAATATATTGTCTGAAAAAGTACAAATGAGATAAATGGATTCAGAGCTATTAAAGCACAAATATAAAAGAAAAACAACAAAAAGCATTTTCATCCAAATTTAATGCAATATTCCCAAGGTATGACACCATGTACCAGATTCAAATTGACTTTTGTGGGAAGAGAAGTTTCTGTTAATATTATATACAAAATTCATGATAGTGTTCTCTCTCAATTTCCCAAAATAATTTTTAAGAATACCCCTATATTTGTGTGTGGCGACCTCCAAGTGTATAGCCTAACACTTGTAAAAACTAGTTTTTCAACATATAGGGCTTAAAGGGGCAGTTCACCCCAAAACTGAAAAGATACGTTTTATAGGGGCTTTAGTTCTAGCTATTCATATAGGTTGGTCTGCTGGGACTTGCCTAGTTTTGAAAATATTGGCCAAAGAAATATCAGTCTTCTTTCGAATATAATGGCAGTGAGTGGCATCCTTTCTGTGGTGTTTAAAGTCCTAAAAAAATACATGTGAAAAATTCTGCAGTAATGTCTCTTACCAGAAATCTTGATCTGGTCACTTAAGATAATTCACATCCACATATTTGGTAAATAGGGTACATAGTGCCATACCTGGGGAATATTGGACTGAAGTTGAAATTTTTTTTTTTTCCAAATTTTAACATCTCTGAAACAATTAATCTGATCTGTTTAAGACAATACAGGCAGTCCCCAGGATAAGAACGCTGGACCTACAGACATCTTGGACTGCTATAAAGCCTGTCGTATAAAATATTTGGGTTAAATACAATGGTTTGTAATAACAAACACACACACTACTTTGTGACAATTGCGGCTTCACCATTTTGTCGGCAGTTCGTGCAGTACCATATTTAGTTACTTTATAACTGTATTATTATTATGTACTGCATTATTATTTTTCCAACTTGCCTACAATTTTGACTTAAAGATGGGCTTTGGGAATGGATCTCATTTGTAACTTAGGGGATACTTGCATATTGTATATGTGAAGCTGTATATAAAATATTACTCCCCAGCCTTTAAAATTGAGGCCGCAGAGCTGATTTTTTTTTTTTTTTTTTTGGGGGGGGGGGGGGGGGGATATTCAAGCACCCAGCATTCTTTGTTAACCCTGAGCTACACTCCTGAAATTCCATATTCATAGAACCATATGCCATATACCTTAAATACACCTTCCTAAAATTTGAAGAACCTAGCTCAACAATTGCAGCTTTTAAATAGCCTCTCAATACACAATGCTAGAAAATGGCTTGAACACACCCCTACTGCCATCCCTTATTATTATTATTATTTTTTTTTTTGAGAAAACTAATGATAGTAGGGAAATTGTGTACTTTTCCTAAAAAGAAGTATATCTTCCCCCTGGATTCTGCAAATCTGTCAAGGGAGGAAGTTTTTCTTAAATCAGATGAACTGAGATGGAATGACCCTTGTACAAATAGCATACAAAAAAAATCCTGGAAAAAACAAAACAGACGCTATGAGGGAGCAGATATATGGAAATGAACATGGTGCTGTTCGAATTGGAGCTCTGGACGGCCAAGGCTGCTGCACTAAGAATGCCTGTGTGCGAGACCATCGCTACAAAGAACAGGCAAGATGGGAAAATCGCCTGAAGGACAGCCAACTCCAGCTGGTAATCTGAACAGGACCTGATCAGCATGTTTAGAAGGACAAGATGCCTTCTCTAAAACATCCCTCCACAGTAAGTGAATAGGATCTACCTCCATACTGTGGGTGGGAGGAGGGCTGTGGAGGGTTAACCATTCCAAGAAGCTGTTCTTCCAACAACTGTGCTCTTGGAACTCACTAAAAGTTTGGACTGATTCCAACACCAATGTCATGGCCCAGTCCATCCTTTGAGACTCAGTGGCCTTAGCTCCCCCCCCAAAATTACCCAACCTGCTCAATTTCACCCAGCCTGTTGACTTAAAAAAACAAAAGCAACCATATCTCTCACATACACTTCCATGCAGCGTGTCCTTCAGCATTTTCCATGCCCTGGTTTTCACCCTATAAGCTAAACTGCTAACCTAGACATGCCTAGCTTTCTTTTTAATTCATATCACAAATACTGATATCTAACATTATAATGCTAAAATACTAAGTATATCATACAGGGCCTCCCACACTTCCATTTGATAAATTAACATGATTTATCTCTCTCTCTGTTATCCAAAGATGCTTCTCAGAAACAAACCAATATATTTGTTTAAATTTAATAAGCCAAATATATATAATATAAGTATTTATGCAAATATTTTACTGGAAAGGAAAATGGAAAAGTTCTCACAACACAGCAGAGAGCCTTAACAATACTTTATTCTATATATGGAAGCATGCCCTTCACAAGTCATGTTGTTTTAAAAAAATACATTTTTTGTGACCTTGTTTTGAATTCAGTCTTCCATGCTAAGCCTGGGAGAAGGGACTCAGTTTCTACATTTTCTAACATTGTTGCTGGAAGCATTTCACAGTACACCACAACGGCAGCAGAATGTCTATATGACATGAGACCTGTATCAAGGATCTACTAATGCTTCAATAAAAAAAACCATCTACAATCAGTGCTGCCCAAGGCTAAAGAACACAAAAATTGTTACATACTGATCACACAAGGTTTACAGAACACTTCCTCAGATGATAAATGTTTCACATTCCATATTTCTTTTTTTAATTAAATTTCTTCCCTATTTTTAAATTTCAATGACAGAAATGCTCCAAAAATTGTACAACTACAACAAACCCAAAAGGATACTGTGAAACATCTGATATGAGGAAAGAAGGATTATGCATAGACCTAAACAGCATGTGTAAGCAAAAAGCACAGTGACCTTGAGTTTCATATTCTGTCACACAACCAGCAATGCCTGCAAATGACACATGCATAGCTAGTCAGAGCAATAAATGTAATAAATATTACGGTACACCCAAAATAATACTTGAGGTACAGAGGGTTTGGAAGACACATTATTTCAAAGCAAAAATGGGGGTCATCCCTGCTTCTTTAACCAAAGGACATATGAATTATTGCTGAGCAGAGCAACAGACCACCACCACAACGGTATAACTGCAGACTGCCCACAATAATAAAACCACCACTGCAAACCTGTCATATAATCCTTATTTTCATGTAAAATGTTCCTTGAAACACAAAAACCAAACTTTACTAGCAAAATATTTTTAAAGGCCTTTCTTCATTATTAACAAACTTTATGTAAATATATAATACGGGTCAAAAGTAAATTGAAATCTAAGTGAAGAGACATGTACTGGCACAAGGTGGTATATTGACTATAAGAAATACGAAAGAAATTAGATGTTAATGGCAGAGCTCTGCCGTCTATTAATAGCAGCATACTGCTTAGCACAAGGACCTAAACCTTTGCCCTAGATGTAAGTACTGTGCAGAGACTTCTTTTATACAGGCACCACATGTCAAACATATCACTTGTCATCCTGGGCTACAAGGTTTCAGGTGTGTCCTAACATAATAAAGAGCTGTTTACTCTGGCAGCTTGACATGCCCCATCTTACGTGACTTTGGATAAAACAGAAATACAACAGGTGCTTAAAAAGACAATTTATGCACAATTATTCCATTATAAAAATACATACATACATCTACGTATCTCCAAATCCCTTGTTGAGGGTGGCAGTCACCGAGACATTCCAAAAATATTTTTCTAATACCAATTTAAGTTAATACTAAGCAGTCACAGTTCATTTACTTACCGTTAATATCCAACCACAAATGAAGCGTTAAATACATAAAATTCAAGTAACGTTAAGGAAGTTAAGGAAGAACACCGGTATTTTTTTAAATGTCATTCTATACATATAACTGCATTGGAGAAAGTGGTTAGGACGGCAGGAAGAGGAATCACCATGGGACTTCGAATTCATGCTGTATTTAACCTCGTTGAAATGGGACCGACCCCAAGATTTTGCGCCCGGTGATGAGTTTAAGGTCACGTCTCAAATGCCCAGGTTATCAAGCATGGAGACGACCCGGCAGGCTATTAAAACTTCACCACTAATATAACTGTTATTGATATTAACACCAGTACCGTAAAGGTGAATATTCATACTTTATTGTTCACTGCAACTCTGACCAATAAAACTGGACCGAAGACGAACTGCTGGATGGATGGATAGATGGAAGAAACTGACATCCACAGGTCCCGAATGGACCCATACAACCATATTTTTTAAAAAATTAATCAACCTAATTTCTGTAGGGGGACATTTCTGCTGGATTCGCTAAGTCATGTATGGGTTTCGGTTTCGTCTCCACAACAATCACTGTCATAAAAAAACCGGAATTGGGGCGACTCACCCAGCACAGGGTTAGCTAGCTTGCTAACTACCAACACGTTAACGCTAACTAACGTTGCCCGTGGCCGATGAAATACATATAAACCGCTCCTTGCAGACACACAACACGTTTAAGCGATTTAAGCATGATGAAGAGACAAAACATCGCAGCGCTACGACTGGCGTTGCCGGGGCGAGGCGACGCGACGCGACGCACCTACCAGGTCAAACCCAGGAGCCGGTGATGCGAGGGATAAACAGCGTCGCGTATTTTTTCAGCTAAGGTGATGTCGGACGGCTTGTTATAACAAGACGGCGGCCAAAGGCGACATCACTCCCTGTTTAATGATGGAAACTGTTCGTCGGTCCTTCCTCAGACAAACTGGAAACCCTCCTTCGTTGAGCTAACAGCTAACCCTGGTTCGCCGTGAAGAAAGCGCTCACGCCCACTACGAGGCTCGACTGTCGGACTTGTGTCCCGCCTCCTCCCCCTCCTCACTCTCGCTGAGTCCGCGACCCGGGAAACTTCGCTCGTCGCCTGCGCAGCTATGGTGCCGCCGGCCACTTTGGCGATTTTTTTAAACAGGTTTTATTGAAATATTTCATTTTAAGTGCCTCACGATAAGGGTTCGTTTATCAAAATTCCGTCGCTTGGATACTGTGTCGTATGGGAACACGATAAAGCCCCCCTAAAGCTGGCGTCTCGCGGATTTCCAGAACATTCTCTAAGTGGGAGCTCGAGCAGAGTCTCAGTGCAGCTCGTGGATAATGTTACCGCCTCGCGCATTTCCAGAATATTTGTTAAGCGGGATCTTGTACTACGCGTGACGAACACGAAAGTGAACAGTAAAATTCACCATTCCCACTACATAATGAACACCACGTATGATTTGAATACATTCAAACTCATGCCTGAAAAAAATAAACGCCTCAGCCTCTTACCACTCAAAGTGAAACGACATTACGTTTCTAAAATGTGAATGAAATGAACAAAATAAAATCTTAATCTTATCTAGTTGAATATCTTAATTATTATACCGTTACATTGTAAATACACACCAAACGATTGTTGTCTCTCTACATACGTTTTGTAATTCTCTGAATGTGAAAATGTAGCACGGTAGAAACTTTTATTAAAGACCTTATTTCGTCCATATGGGCTCATTTTACAATTTTCCACCATCTCATTTTCTTTTAAAATGCTGTTGTGCTGTATATGTAATTGAATATATGCAATATTGGGGTAGACGTAGCGAAAAAAATCACTGGTTCCGTATGGACGTTCTACAGTTCAGGAAAACCTTATGAGAAAATCTGCTTAATATAAGTGCACCTGTCGGTTTGATCATTACTAAGCACCGGACGGGACCCTCCGACGCCTCACAGCAACACGGATTAATGAAACACCTGCTCCGATAATAAAGACAAGTAGCACGCCTGCTTCGGGTTTATTGATGCTGTGCAATAAACCTATGTACGAGTTAACCAGCAAAGGCTGTCAGCTCAAACGGTACATCAAACTATCAAAGTCCAGCACTGGACTTTAAATTCTTTTACCTAAACCACACCATTCTTAAACTGTTTATATTTCCTAGGCCCGACATGACTTTCTGCAATCTGCAAGTAAAAGTAAACGTTGCAATAATGGGGTAAAAACGAGAAATATGATATGATAACCGCTTTTCCGGTGATCAAATTAAGATTATTAGACACGACACGGATATCCTCTTTGGCTGTTGTGGTCTTCAACAAGGCGCATATCCTGAACCATTCCATTTATAACTGTTATGAGGTGTTTAAGATCATAATACATGGGTGGATGTCAATTAAACAACAACGCTATGGTAATCTGTACCAGTGGTGCTTCAGGAAAAGTCTCTGGATTCTCACACCCGGAGGACAGCACTAAACGGAAACAACCAGGGACCACTCAATGAAAGGCCACGACCGCCACCTACTGTTCATACCTATGCATTACCACAAAGTGCGGAGGGCTAGAATTTAGCGGTTTGCATCAGACAAGGGGTTAATAATCGTAATGTATCGTTATTCGGGATATTGTGCGAATTACAATTATACTCACTAGATACCACAGACGTGACTACAATCTCAACACATACGTAATATATTATTTAACCTACATTTCCAGAAAGTGATACAGTATTTGCGGTTTATCTATACGCGAAATTGACATATGCATCTGAAAGGACAAGCAGTAATGCAACACTGCCAGTCTAACACTTGAATGGACAAATATCGGCATAATACATGTTATATAAACAGTGTGACGATTAATTAATGCATCCGCTGGGTGTACGCATCGCAATGAGACGTACTGCGGCAGTTGACGTTTTTAGAGAGATAAAATACCGGACCTGCCTAACACTCCACCCTAAACCACAAAAATTTGGCAACGCTGATGTTCGGCGTTTTACGCATGCGCACACTTACCTGCCCTTCCAAAAGCAGCTAGATTGAGACAAGATGTCGGATACAACGACGATCTTGCGTTATAATATTTGTGGTAAGATCAACTAGTTTATTTTCTTTATCAAAGCTAGTGTTGTTCGCTTCTCACGGTATCTGGTAGAGTGCACTTCCGAGTACGGGCAGCACGATACGGTGTCAATCCTGAAAAGACTAGGCCCGCAGCTCCGCCCACAGGCCGATAACGGACCGCTGACAACACGGCACCCTCCAGCCTGAGCTTGCTGATTGGTCTCTATGTCGCCAACTCCACTGATCCGACCGCTCATTGGACGAGTTCGCGTAACAGGGCGGGGGCGTGGTTAACCGAAGAGCATCACGTATATGTCATTTGGAGTACAGAGCGATCCATCGGCTTGCGGTAACATGGCGGTGGTTTAGTAAATTGCAGGAGGTTGACAGTCAAATGATTAAAAAAAATATATATATATGAACATTCAAGAATATTACGCATGTGTTCCTTGGTGGGATTTGAAAGTTTTAATATGCAATTTATGACAATGAAAGAGTCTTTAAATGCAGGTCACCATAAATATGATGAAGAACAGGCCTAGCAATTGTAGGTTAATTTCTCTCCATTCATTCATCCATCTTCAAACTGCTTATCCAGTGCAGAGTCTTAGTGAGACTGGAACTATCCCAGTAAGCACAGGGAATGAGGCACTCTGGAGAGGACACCAGATGCATAATTACACACCATCCATCTATTCCACCTCCATCTACAGCCTATTCTGGTTAAGGTAGGGGGTAGGCGGCAGCATGGGGTACATCATGGATACAATGGCAGTCTCACATTCATATTTGTTTTGAGACACCAATTAGCCAAACTGCATGTCTTTTAGTTGCATGATAACACAGGGAGAATAAGGAAACCATCCACGCTGATATGTGAGGTAACAGTGCTGCCCACTTACAAATCACAAAATAATTAACAGCATTGTGAGAGTAAAATCCAAAGCCTTATCATTTCAAACTTATTTTATTGCTTGGTAATTACACACTCTCCTTGGAATGCCTTAAAAACATGTTGGATGATAAATTTCAATGAAAAAGTCTGACGTGAATGTTATTGAACATTTAAATAGCAAAATGATAACTGCAATACACTAAGATATATTAAATGAATTTTATCTGTACCATTTGATATTTATTTACAATATGCTCATTTATACATTTGTATATATAAGATATAAAACAAGTGAAATGCACAGGTTTAGCGAAGAAATGTATTAGATTTACAAACCTTCAGTTTGGTGGAAAATGCTAGTGGCAGCAAACCAAGGACAGGTGGCAGTAAACACTTAAAAAATATCCTCCCTAAGAAATAAGGGTCTTTGCATGGATGGGCACATGTCCACTTGAAACAAATGGGGTAAATCTGAGGATGAATGGACCAATCCCATTGTAAAACCTCACCAATCCCTAACACCCAGGTGACATTAAAGACACTGTTCAGTATCTCTGGGGAATTGCCGATTACAGCATGACTGCAATCTTCACCTAGGTCCACATTCAGGGTTCTCGTTACATGCCGTCACTGATATGAAATGCAGGACTTTGCCTTGTACTCACAAACCTGACAATGCATTTCACATAAAATGCTAAACTGGGAACCCTTAAACCAGGAAAAGCATAGTTAAAATTCAGGCACCCCCCCCACACTTTGATTGATATAGATCATATAATGTAGAATGAGTCATAGCCACAATAATTGTGTACTTTTTAAAAAATTATGTTTTCATCTACATTTTGAGCTTAGTAAAAAGATGGTGAAAGCCTTCATTTTTCCTCTTTTGATGCCCCCC
>JAODJW010000002.1:27431192-27453468 GCA_026777045.1 Hyperopisus bebe | reverse complement strand
CCCCCCCCCCCCCCCCCACCCAAGGAGAAAAAAACAACCTGGAGCCACCACTGACTCCAGGCTACAACCTTTCCAATTGAATGCTGAGAGTCATACATGATACTGCCCAGAGCCTTAAAGATACTGGTCACTGAGATGTCATTCATAAATAAACCCAGTTACAGTAACGATTCATACAATGAAATACTTATACAACAGTCGTTATGTTGAAATATATGTATATAAAAAAAATTAAAGTAGGAATTATGGGAGGGTATGGGAAAAACTGATTTTAACATAAAGAATTAAAAGGTTTTAATAAAAACCCCTTCTTCCATTTCACTCCTGTACCATATTTCTGATACTTCCGGAAAGCACACAATTACAGGAGTGTCATGTCCAAGTGATACTACTGCAATCATGTGCTTGCAAAGAGAGTTACACAGTCCCATAGACATACATCATTCCAGGACTACCATTTTCTACCCAAACACTATGGACCAGATATATCAAGGACTTGTCCCACAGCAATATAGGTTAATTCTGATATAGATATATAGTCAAATATATACATATAGGCCATTTGCTACAAACTGATATTTTAAGTCAGTTCTACTAGGATACTTGATTTTAAAATGGCACCAGCAAAACAAAAAAAATATATATATTTGTCGTCCTTGATAAATCCCACCCTACACATCTGTGCCAGCCATAGCTGTTTTGGGATATGTCTTGTGCTTTATAAAAACATTCTGTTCTTCCTTTCATTTTCTACCCTTGCATATCCAGGACAGTCTCAAGCTTCATATACCCTGAAAAAGAAGACATGGGCAGTGAACACAAATCCTGACGTCATGCAGATTGACCAGGTCCTGCAGTTACATACAGTGGGCAGTAGGTGGCACAAAGCACATTAAAGTGTTAACTGTAAAGAAGCCCAGCACACCTGTGTTTGTCCTTCCAGATCCTGAACCACTTCACCAGGTTCTTGGTGCTCTGGAGTTTGGGGTGCAGGCAATATTCCTGACCTTTGAACCGTGATACGTTCTCCATGGTCACACTGCAGAGAAGGAACATTAACAAAAAGGAACATTTCACTAATTGACCACACAGAACAGAAATATAAAAGACCCAAACCAAACAACCATTACATTATTTACTTCAAAAAAAGATGCCAGATATTAAAGGGTGCTATGCAGTGAAAGCCACTTTCTACGCAACCTCAGCAAAAAAAAAAAAAAAAAAACATCACAGGTTCCTTTCAGCTCACACTGATAACCAGAGGGCAGTGCCCATCAGCAGCTGTGCTCACATACCAGCACCATGTGTATCTTTGCATTATTTCACCTTCCAGTTCAGGTCCAGGCACTATGTTTAGGCAGGGAAAGGCTCCCTGAATGGTGATGTAAATGACACACACAGGGAATGGGCTGTGTTCCCGTAGCCCATTGGGAGTTCTCTTTTTTTGCATATGCCTGTGGCTGTGTTTTCAAGTGGCCAACCTTTAGTCAATCAACCCTTAAGTCCCAAGAGCACTAAACTGATAATAGCCAGCACAGGGACCAAACAAAGGGTGTGTTACAGAAACACCAGAATGCCTTCATTTTGCCAACCAAGCAATGCAAACGCGAGAAGACGGTATTTTTTTTATTAATATCATGTTCTGTTAGTGTTTCCTGTGACTCACAGCCATCACGTTGTCCGTAGTGAAACATTTGCTGCAATACCACGGGAGAACACCAGATGGACCCAGACAACATTATTGGTGACATCTGGTGAACGCAACTCATGCACTAAACTTATGTGACCATTTTAAACATGCGAGTGCTTGGTTTTAATCTTACAATGTAACACGTCTAAATATCCGAAACATATTTAGGGTGTTCAAGGTGCCTCCCTACATGCAGCTTCTCTGTTTACGGTGACGAGAGCTAAATGAGAAGGACCATTTGCAGTTGTTTAAGCACATGCTTAACAAGAGAGGCCTCTCCACACAACAGTAACCCTTTTGTCCAATGATCTGAGCAGACAAGGGGGCTCCTTTGGAACAACAGATGATAAAAGCACAAAAATGGCAATGACAGTCCAAAGAGAGCAACCGACTCTAGGAAGGTGAGAATTGAGCTCCGCGACATTTTATTAATCGTATCCGGAACCAGAGAATAAAATTGGGATGAGAGGAAACCCAGAATTAAGGCAAGCCCATCACGGCACTGTCCACAGAACCAACAGTCTTTTTAGAAATGAGGACTTTCCGATCCCTAAAGGAAAAGGTGAAGTTTTAAACTGAAGGCTACAATATGAGGTGTTGGCCCTCGTTACTGGACCCGCGACCTCTGGCAACCCAGCGGGCACATGCATGATCTGCTGAAATCTCCCACGGGGAATTGGCGCATCGTCAGTCGTGCTTCACGCGGATCCGCAAGCGCAGCGCAGTGCCTTCCCCAGCAGGGAGCCGCACCGGCGCTCCTACACGCAGCTGGCATCGCGGCCCTGTGGGAGACGCTCAGCTTTCGAGTGCACATGTGCTGCTCCAGAAAAGGCCTGGCGAGTGCGCTTCAGCCGCCCGGCTGGGGACGCTGCACAGCAGGGCGCGCTTGAAGAGAGCAGTTTATAAATATCTACGGTCAAAATGGGGGCGTCGGGAAGCAAACCCCACACAAACAAAACCAGTCAAACCCGAGCAGAAAATTAGACCCTGATTAATGATTACACAGGCACCAATGTAAGATGAATGTAATTAATGAAATGTGTTAACACGTTTGCTATAAGGATAAACTAATTAATTAAGCTGAATAATATACCTGTGTAACCTGATATAGTAGCCTATTAAATTAAATAATTGAAGGATCAAAGCCATGAACTTTAACATGTTGACATAATATGTTAACCCGTTGAAAACTACCGAAGATAAGCAATAGCTCACAAAATCATCTTCTCTTGGCAGAAGGGGTGTTTAGGTTTGATCTCCAACTTCTGTACGTCCTTGTAGCGGATCTTCGGTCCTTTTCGGGTACAGCGGCACTTGTATGCTGCGAAGCGGAGGATCAGGGTATGAGAGTCACGGCGGGAGCAATTGGGAGATGGGTACTAGGGCCCCGGCATCAGCCCCGTTCCCATCCCGCCCAGTGCGCTTCTTACTCATCTGCCGTTCACATTCCGGCTCCTTTGCACGTAAAATAAAATTTGCGTTTAACATTCACCTTTTCACAATCTGCTGTTACCGGTTAAACTCGATAGAGGTTGACACAAGGCCTGGCTTGCCGGATGGATTATATTTCTCGATTTAACAAGGCAACCTTTTAATCCCACGTGAAATGTACCAGCTGTCTCTGCACCATCAGGAAAAACTCCGGACAAACAGTACCGGGGATCCACAGAGCCGCCACTATGAATACTGAAACCGAAGCCAATGTTTCCCCTTTCAAAGGCTTTAAAACTAAGCCATTATGCTAATTTAAAATATGTGTTTAAATCCTGTTTATTCCTCGGTTTCACAGGTGATCTGGCGTTCATGTTCTGGGGAAGTGTATATGGATGAAATACATTACTTCTGACGCACCAAACGATCCATTTGATCTAAGCCTAAAGTTGAGTAAATAAAAATATATCTGGGTTACTTAATAAAGTAGAATTCAAGCGTACGAAATGTGTAACAAGGCAAAAATCTATTTTCTAAAAAATAAAACTAATGTTTTTACTAAGGGGTCGAGACTGAATTGTTTGTTACCAGCGGGAAATTTAATCAGTAAACTACAAACCCTGAACGATAGATATTTAAACAACGAAGGTTTAAATGACCAAAGCTGTCAGTCAGTAATTCCGTATTCAGAAAGTTCCTCGAAAGCCCAATTAATATTAACCCCAAATAATTTATAGAATTGCGATTTAATGAGAATTGCGACGCGATTTAATGAGGCAACCAAATTTTATAAAAAATATCCCGATGCATTAAAACTCGCTGTAATATAAAACCTGTTATATTTTCATATCTGCGAAATTCGATCAGTGCAGCGCTCGCAACACTTTCTGCTCCATGGTTGAGTCATTCTTGCAGGGTCTCCAGATTTATACATGCACAGCTTAAAGTGTCCGAAAGTCCGCATACAGATCCGCGTCTCCGTCCTGATCATGAAACCCAGTACAGGGAAATGTAGGACACAATACAGAGAAATACATGGTTTTTCGGCAGGTCCGAATGCCGCAGACTACATACATTAAGATTTCCACATTAAAACGCCGCAAAGCCCCGTAAGTTTTGGAAGCAAACACCTGGCGTTTCCAAACTGTGCTACCGGCTCTGAGCCGAGCAGCGGGCGAAGGTGAAACAATGTTTCGAGCAATTACGATCCGTTTGGACGAGTTAGACAGGATTTGCGTGATTTGGCGGATGGTTTTATGAACGATATCTGGCGCATAGTCTCTTCCAAAATAGACGGGCAAGTGATCATGGCAAATACATCCGTATCTTCGAACTGGTTCACTGCTGAGTATGCGAACGGAGTTAAAAAAAAAACAGCTACTGTGTTAAACAGAGACGTGAAGATAATTTAGAAATGCGGTCTCTTCGGCAAATAAAGGATATTAGCCGTATGCGCTGTGAATGCACAGCTCTGGCTCCTATTCGAAAGGCTGTCACTAGGCAAAAAAGTTGCTTGCCTAAATCACTCTAACGCATTATAATGGACAAAAACACCTCCAAATTCGATAAAGAAGGAATTAAATCATAAAGGCTCACCTTCGACGTTAAGGGAATATATAGCAATAACCAGGAGAAGTAACGCAGCCGTGCAGCGATTCATCGCGTCTCGGATGAGGACGTCCACAGATATGTCCCGTTGTTCAGTATGCGGTATGTATAGATGTGAGTTGCTGTTCGCGATGGGCTCTAACTGCGGTATGTAGCCGGTACCTCCCTCCCTGAGCGCCTTTCCGCGCGTCGTAGCGCTCCTGTTCTCTGCCCATTGAGCGCAGTCAGCGGCGCTTTTAAAAACGCTTCACCCCGTCTCATTAATATGCAGGACAAGCCGGCGAATCAGTCACATCTGAAAGACAAGTGCAGCACGGAAAGAAGAGCGGAAACAATGGCAAGGCGCACAAAGACGACAAATGAAGAGTCTGGCCCCGTGAAAACCAAGATAATTGTGTTTGATTGGGCTTTTTGTTTGTTCAAGGGCAGAGCAAGTAATTGGCGTTTTCACTTAGAAAGGGATGTTCCGTCTGTACGCGTCAAAATGTATCTGGAAGACAACTTCAAACCATGTACCCATGCCCTAGTAGAAATTTTAGCCTAACCCCCTAGGCATTGCTACTTGATCTCAATTGGTACATTGAAGGTGTGTTCATTTACTTAAGATATTGTTTCCTACACAGACTAATAGGCCAGTTGTCCAATATTTGCAATGTGTTCAAAACTTGTACTGGAATTTACACAAAGGTGACCTTTTCAAGATGACCTTACACATAAAACACAGTTTTTAATGAACAACAGTCTGATTCTATAATAAAGGTAGGGAAGTCTAGACATCCTTCTGTTGTCTTTCCATTGTATAACCAGGCCAAAATGTATGTAGAAGGGTCATGATTCCATTACCATCTTCTGTGTGACAACCTGTGACAAACCATGACGGCTTTGTTCCTTAGGAGGAACTTCAGGGCTGGAGACTTAAGTCCTGTCATCTCTGAGGCCACTTCCACACTGGAGAGGAGAGTATTTCACAAGGATGCCTTGTATGCTGCTGGTTTTCCATGCTGGTTTGGTGGTTGTCAGTAAGTGACACAAAATCAAAACAATAACAACATCCAATGATTTATCTCTGTTTTGGCAGAGGGTCTGAAGGTGGGACCTGGAGTCATCAGTCTGAAGTGTGTGAATGAAAAAGTGTTTTGTGTTTTCAGTCTGCAGACCAACATTAAAGGGGAAGGGGCAGGAGGGGACTATAGTCCCCTTAATCTAGGGGCTCCCAGCGTTTGGATGTTTGCGGACCATTTATATTGTATGATATTTCACGAATCGATAAAAAAGCTAAGGTGAGGTACGGGGTAGTTAACCAGGTTTAACCATAAGTTTAACCGTTTACATTGTCTTCTGTTACAAATAGAATGTGCGAAAGAGAGGGGTTGTAAAAAATAGAAAGCAAATAGTTTATTTTTGGAAATCAACCAAATTCACAGAAATCACCCAGAGTTCAGTGGCTCGGTGGTATCCTTGGGAAGCCCTACTTTAGCCAGTAGTCTGAGCTGGTGTTCTGGCCTTTCTTTGGATTAATGCTTGTAGTGTCTTTAAGGTGGAGTGTTGGGCAGCACTGTTGCCTCACACCTCCAGGGTTGGACGTTTTAATACCACCTTCATCGGTGTGTGTGGAGCTTGTGTTTTGTGTGAGTTTCCTATGGTTTCCCTCCCTGTGGAGTTCGATGGGGCACCTATATTTTCTGTAGGTTGTG
This sequence comes from Hyperopisus bebe, assembly GCA_026777045.1. Lineage (NCBI taxonomy): Eukaryota > Metazoa > Chordata > Actinopteri > Osteoglossiformes > Mormyridae > Hyperopisus > Hyperopisus bebe. The sequence goes on along the minus strand of JAODJW010000002.1, from coordinate 27,447,045 downwards.
TGCTTTGTTACCTGGGAAAGGATCCACCTCAGGTGACCCAAATTAGGTTAGCCAGTTGGATGTCTTGTCGCCCAGGGGGGTGGGCAACCAGTCGACTTTGGACCCCTAGAGGATTTTTTCTCCCTACTAGAAAGTTTTTGGTTCCTCTCCTCCGTTGTCATCTGGCATTCCTTCTCTCTTTCTTTGTCTTCACTGTTTTTGAATTATTCTGTATAAATGATGTAAGAATGTATTACAACACATTCATATAAAACGGCTTGGGGGCAACTCCTGTGAAAGGCGTTTTATAAAGTAAGTTGAATTGAATTAAATTGACGGCAAGCTGGGAGTTTGGATGAGCATTGCAGTACCGTATGATGACTGTCCTACACTGGGTTCCTGATTGTAATGGAAAAAATATATATCCAGCCTAGCCTGGTTTGGCCTGATTCTGTCTTGGGTGGGGAGACTGCAGTGCTGTTTAGTCTGAGTGCACCCTCACAATCGGACGAGCACTGTTACCCCCAGGTGGCCTGTAGGAGCCACAGGACTTGATATCCAGTGTGACATGCATTTCCCACTGAAACCTATTTAACTAGTCTCAACTGGTTTAAGCTAGTCTGAATTATTTATTAGTGTATATACAGTCAAGTCCCTGGTGTCAAAGACTAATCTAAAGCGGGAGAACATTTGAACTGTTCATCACCACATGGGTTTCAGCTTTTATGTATTAACCACATGTCCTTTAAGGAAGGAAACCTTCTATATTTTGCAGCAGTTTTACTGGAAGTTATGCTGACTGCTTGGAATTCTGTCATCTATCCAAATTAAGACAGCAAACCACTGATGCTTTATTTTCAATTCAGGAACATTTCCATTTTTGTCGCTGGAGCCCTGTGCTTATTACACACACCCCATGATAGAATTGGGTGATTGCTAAATATTACAGCAGAATAACTGGCCTTTAAATGTAGTCTTTTGTGAAAAATTCCTTCGTTCTGGCTCATCGTGTCACAGCTGGCGCAATTTTGTGTTTAATCAGAGCTGATCTCAGCCTTCAGTTTGCTGCAATCCTCATAAAAACTAAACATGTCTAGCACGTAGCTCTGGTTCATGAGACGGTTAGGATTCCTGCCCGTGAAATTGAGATGAACAGTCATTACAGGACCTCCACTGATTAATGACCGCTTTTCTGGTGCTGCCTCGAGAAGCTCACATCCTCGGCTCACATCCTCGGCCCGTTTAGACATCACTCACCTTCGTCATCCTCATTAAGTTCCTCTGTGCCTCCACAAGCCGTTTTCCCTCTCAGAGCTATGGGTCAGGCCCTCTGTGCCGCTTGAGGTGGAATGCTGTTTGTGGCAACTTTCTGCCAGCCATGCCATTTACACAGATATCACAGCCGCGTTTCCCAAGTCAAGTGATGAGGATGGAAACGCAGACAGACATCAGGCTCACACTGGCGCATTTTGCTGATTTGCAACATGGATGTTGATGGAAAATAGAGTATAACCACGCACCAGGGTGAGTGAGGACACTATCCTCAAATTTGGACCAAAACACTAACTGGGCAATCCACCGACACTTGTTTACATGTCTGACGTGACTGATCGGTTTTTGTGTACTTGATCAGCAGAGATGCACCGGTGGGAGATCTCGGCGAGGGCCCTGTCCTCCTGTCTGCTGGCAGGGCCGCATTTGAGCCACAGAGCTTGCGGTCAAGACCGGCGGCCCACCTGCGGGAGGCTCCAGCGCAGCCTGTCGCCCCAGCTGTCCGCGCTCGCGCGGCACTTTGCGCAGCGCCAGCCGGCTGGGCCGCAATCTTTATTCAGAGCGGGAGCCGTGCGAATCAAAGCAGAAGCTGCTCTGAAAAATGGTGTCCTTAGAAGGCACGGCTTGTCCCTGAAAGGAATAGGAAATTAGCTGCAAGCGAGAGAGAGAGAGAGAGAGAGAGAGAGAGAAAGAGAGAGTGTGGCCACCACACCTAACTTCAAGCCGTCAGTGGGCAGCGGGTCAGCCACCCGTGTGGAGCGGGATTGGGCCTTTGGGCTGACCCCCCCATGGCTGTGTGCCAGCACTCCCAGGAGGGGCTCCTGCTGTCCTGCACGCTCCAGGTTGCGCGACACAAAGCAGAGCCCTCGGTGTTCCTCGGAAAAAGGACGAACGTTTGCCTGCGGTGACGGATAACATAAGCGCTGGTCTGTGACTAACAGCAGCCTCACCCTAATCGCCCGGCTTGCCTGCGACATGTTTCACCGTGCAGACAGGCATGCGGGTCAGACTCGCACAGTCGTCTCTCCCGCTCCCGAGTGAGATCTAGCCGTGCTGATATCCAGACTCCTCCGCACCTCGGCTCGGAATGGCAGCTAAACGAGGATGGCAGGCCGCACTGTCTCCGGCCCCCACCCCGAGCAGGGAAGTGTCGAAGAAGGGTGAAGAACCCCCCTTCCCGCTTAGCCATTAACGGCTCAGCGTCCCGGGATCACGGGCTTCCTCGCGACTCGCCCTGCGCCGTCTGTGGCGCGCGGCCGGGCCGCTAGAGCAGAACGGGGCCGCGTCTGCTGCCAAACGAGAGCTTTGCCACCTGGCTCCTGCTCAGGGCCGTGAATAAGAAACCAGTTACCATCTGTAATGCTTTGTCTCGGGGCCGCGAGTTGTACACGGAGCACCTGACAAAATTGCCCGGTGCAGTTCATCGCCAGTAGACCTGCGGGGGGCGGGCAAGGGGGAAGGATGTGAGGCCTCAAACTGGGTCAGGGGCTACGTAAATGAGAATGAGAATCAGAGGCTGGGAAACATGCCTGTGGAAATATGGCAAAAATCAGCGGTCGGCTTTGACTCTGGCAGGATAGTAACAGTGTTGGACCCCTCTCCTGCCTGGCCAGGAGCCAGGAAAGCATAGATCATCCTGTCCAGTCATTAAGGCAGAGGGGACTCCAGTCTGCACGATAGCCTTGTTCCCAAGCAGTGATGGGGCATCAACCAGCCGTCAACCAGGTTAGACCTTGTGCCTCGATAAGACAGGATTGGGCTGCTGGATAGCCAACTGGGAGAGGAGCCATGTATTTACCCAATCTCCAAACTGAATGAAAAACCCATCATGTATAAGAAACAGAACAAGATGTACAATTTCACTTAGCTAAACAAGGGAGTGTCCTTTTCCCTAGTCAGCCTGCCTGATTAGCCATCAAGAAAATCACCTCATGTTTAAGGGAATGGCTGAATTATGAGGAAATGCATTTAAACCTCCTAATTCCCCAGGAACACATCAAAACATCATTACTTACAGCTCACTGCTAATCAGGGTCGAATAATAAAGCTCATTCCAGACATTTCTGAGATAAGCTGAAGATCAGAGGCTCAGCGAACAGCAAAAATATCCAGGATGGTTCCTTGCTCCCATGATGCAATTGGCCTAAACTCTCTCTTATGCACAGAAAGTGGTGATGGAAGCAGGAGAGAGCTTCTCTCATCCTTGGACGCCCATCCTTGTTTTGACAAGGACTGACTACTTCAAAGATGTTTGTGGGGGCATATATTCCTTACCATCTTTATTAATGGGAAATCTGTTTGGGGGGGTCATCAAGCATGTGTCATTCGAAAGGCGGTTCTAGGCCTTAATAAGGGGACTTCAGCCCCCCCCAGGGAAATAGTCATTATAAACACGTTCAGTGATTTGTCCTGTAATTTCATACACATTTTGTGCCTCTTGCAGTGAAAATTTTATTGTGGGGGGAGGAATTTAGGAGGCATCCCATATTTCTTCAGATGGCTGGGGGTCAAATCCTAGAATCAAATGGGTCAAAAACCGTAAGGGTAAAATCCTAGAATCGCTCAAAATTGCTTGTCTGACCCCTACTGGAGACGCTTGTTGCCTTCAAAGGGTTTGACGTGTCTACACTGGCTGTGGGGGCTCAGGTGCCCCCGAGGCCCGTCTTGACAGCTGTCAGATTCTTTTGTTCACTTGTATGGAGGCTGAACAGCTCATACCTACAAGAGCGCCATGGGCAGAGGGAGGGCGGCTTCTTCCGGTTCTTTCTGGAACACTCCGTCAGAGCCCTCTGCCAGTGAACATCCATCCAGAGACAGCCCCGGCAACCACTGCAAGAAGGTATTCAATAATTAGGGTGTGGTGTCAGGAAGGCAGTCACGTCAAGGAGGCGGAGGGGGGGCAGGCGGGGGACGGGCCTCTAAAACCATTAAATTTTCCCAACATTTACAGACTTGACTTCACCCCCAGGCCACCAGAAACAACATTTTAAAGTTCCTCTGCAGTCTGAAAGCTGTTTGTTTTGTTTACCCATGCGGGCTCAGAGCTGGTTTCCATGGAAATGGCGACATAAGAAGATGAATCAGCCTTGTGAAAAAACTATTTTCCTTTCATTGTTTTGTTTCTGGTCTTCAAAAGGCTGATTTTGTGCGAAAAGGGAGGATGATAACTGTCATTCCGCATGCTTCCTTTAGGCAGCATGTAGCCTGCAGGTTAACACAAAGTTCCCTGACTGCAAGCACCCAGCATATGAGTGCAAGGGGGGTCTCTCTGCTCAAGCCCACTCTTTCTCCTGCCTTGTTGTGAAGGACTGGTCCTCCATGGGTCTATTTTCGGCTCCCCAAAGCTGCACACAGGCCAAGGCAGTCACGCGGGGTGGGGGGGGGGGCTTCTCCCAGCAAACGTCCTACCCTGCGCATCCCTTCAAGCAGCCTCATGCCTCCGTAAATTTGCATGGTTAATCCCGTCGCATTAATACCCCCAGCTTGTGGTGAGTGGCTTCATGTACGATAAGGGCACCCGGCGCAGATACGGTTGCGTAACGCCGCCGCTCCCCCCCACCCGACGTCACACTCGCATCTTAGTCACGCGTTTCCCTCCCGTTCTTCCCGTGCTGCTGAAAATGGTCCGTTTGTATTGCTGTGTGGGATGTTTTTACCAGGAAGTACCTAGAAAAGGCCAGCTCAGAACATGGATTCAGGAAATGCATCCGCAATTCAACTTTAAATGCCAAGAAAGTTCCCACAACAACTAGGCGCATTTAAAAGTATAATTACACTCATTTCAGACTATAAATATCCACATTCTCATTAAAGCATCTACATTATAAAAGTGTATTCACACCATAAATGTACCGTACATATAAGTAGATCATCTTCTCTCATGTAAACAAGCCAAGTATGGTTCTTTTTTTTTTTTGGTGCCGTTAAATTTTGATGTAAAAAAGAAGTTTGAGCATTTGATTTGTAGGGCCTGTCAGGCTTCGTCAGGGAATTTCATCACATTCCTCATTAGAATCCCGAATCCCGTCTGCGTTGTCTCAGCGCCAAGGTTGTCAGCGTCTGCATGGACAGAACGCTGCTGATTTAGGGCCGCTGCCAGCGAAGATAGGACCCGCTAAATCCGTAAAACCTTCTCTGGTTTACCTGATGCTATGCTACGGAATATTATTATGGGAATGCTCTGATAAGACATTTCTGAGGTACACTTTAACATTCTTTGACACAGCAGAGCCCCTCCCCTGTAACAACAGTCAGGGTACTCTCCACAAAGCAGGAGCGGTTTCACATGAACAGACTTCTATTCCGCTAAAAGAGCCCGACTAGTGAAAGACGACATTTGTCCCTCCTCACTGCCTGGTGCGATGAATATGTAATCCCTGAAGACGGGGGTTTATTTGAGGCATGTGGGAGTGATTTAATTCACCAGGGGTGATAAACTCATCCGTGCAGCAGAACCTGCTGTCCAAACAAAGAAAGGCACAGTGATGAGGGACTGTGAAAGCCTGGGGTTCAGCTGGGGAGGGGGGAAGCGGCAGTGGGGAGGCCAGGGGCAGCACAGAGAAACAGGAGGGTAGGCCTTCTGGAGCATGGCCCACCGTAATCCGCATTTCACGTGTCAGGAGACTAACACGACCTGCGGGAGAGCAAACCCCCACGGGTCCGAACTGCGGGAGGGCCCACGTTGCTATCAGTGCGTAAATAAACAGCAGTTAAATGGGGCCATTAATCGTGGCTGGCCAGCTGTCCTCCTCAATTAGTATCTGATGGTGTCAAGTTAGCACCAGAACAAGGGGGCGCTGTTGTGCAACCACTACCCGAGACACCTGTTTATGCTATGTTTTGCAAACACGACATTAAAGCCATTTCTTCATTTTAAAGGGTAGTTATCTGGTTACACAACGATGCACGCAGCACTTCCTGGGCACGGTGCTCATTCACAAGAGCAGCTGTGTCAACACAGGGTTGTAGATGCGCAGCTCTGCCACGTTTTTGAGCTCCGCTGAGACCAGGAGTGACGCTCAGGTTTATTATTATTATAGTTTGTACAGCACAATAACCTGAAACGAAGAGAAACCAGGCAAATTAGACATGAAACCTCACCTCTTCCTCCAGTACTACCCTTCAGGTAAGCCCCCTTACGAGTCCCGAAGATCATTCTCCCTGACCCACTTTGCACTCATGATATTATGTTTGTTTTGAATCACATATAGAGATAATGTTTAATGTCCACTTTGTATTAATAACAAGACATGTTTTGGTTTCAACATTCCATATAGGTCCTCAGGAACGTTAAATCGTTACCCGGGGTGACGCCGTTCCCACCTAGCAGACGGAGGGAACTGGGCCTCCACACTGCCCCCAGCAGCCCGGAGCGCTGCCATGGCGACACAAACAGCCTGTGCGGGCTGAGGCACGCGTGCTGGAAACCTCAGCTACGCTGCATCCCTCCCGCCTCTCTTTAGCGTCATGGCGATGGGTTATCGGGTTTACGTGGCCGGCACATACAATAACGTGGATGAATAGTTAAAGATGAGGAAGAGGATCCAGTGGGGAGGTCTCATGATCCCAGCCAGAGCTGAGCCTCACAGTGAAGCTGCTAGGCCCTCCATGCCCATTGTCAAGGCCCATTGATGAGTGTAATGCATTTTTAAACTCTTTCCCCTCATCCTTCCCATTTTCCCTCTGAAGCATCTCTTGGGCTGTCAGCTGACTGGCTCCATTATCCCTCATGCTGGTTCCCCCTCTCCCAGTTTGCTTCAGGCTGCACTACATGTGTAGTGGCCACTCCCTGTCACCCAGGCGTCACCTGTGCTGACATCATGGGTCACTGCAAGATGTGCCACCGTCACAGGAAAGTGAAGGTTTCTCTTAAGGAGGTCAAAGTACCATGTGATTAGGAGTGTAGTGTTTATCCATGAAAATATTTAAGGCGTGCCTGTGAAGTATGGAGATAGTCCATCTCCTGTCATCTCCTAATCCAAAAAGGAGCCACTGATCTGAGAATACCTGGTGTTCCTGGTCAAATGCTTGACTGGAGGGAAAAAGGCCTCTGAGCGAATATTTGTGAATTCAATCCAAGGCAAAATAAGATATTATGAGGAATGGGAGAGATGCACAGCGAACAGGGATAAAAAAAACAAAACAGGCACCTTCCATTTAGAGTCGGAGGAACCTTGGCTGACAGCAACACTGGCTGAGGGATCCAGGCATCCAGGCTATTGGCAGGGAGCTGCAGCGGAAGCCGCGTGTGAATGGAGGCCGGGGCCCGAGAGCAGCCTGCACCCAGCGGCAGGCCAATAAAGGGCGCTTTGTGCGACGCATATCTGCGCAAGCGGGAACCCGCGTGGGCCGGGAGGCGGGGGACTCGTGGCGGGCCGCTGGGATGAGTGAGCCGATACCCCACCCTCTTCATGAATGAGGGTCTGAGGAATCACAAAGGTCGAGCGCGTCACCGTGCAGCTATGTGGCTGGACTGTCCGCCGTGGCTGAGTCAATGCGCCGATATTACGTCGTTCATGCAGGAATGGGCGTCGCCATCGAACGAGGAAGCGCAGCTCTCGTGAGCACTGACCATGTCCCCACACATGCATGAACGACTTGTCATTGCAAACTTGAACCACACAGGCTGATGTTGTGACCCACCCACGTTTGATGATCCTTCAGTGGAATCAAAGCAGGCCCTAGCCCCAGGACCTGGCAGCTCTAGTGTGGTGCCAGATGTGGTCCTGGTACCCTTTCAAAGGCCGTGGTCCGATGGTGTGACTGGGAAAGAGCCCCAAGCAAGATGCACATAGAGTGCACAGAAGAGTCTACTCAGTAATTAACCGTATGTGGTGTAATCTTCTTAACCAGTGGGAACAGGGGGAATTTATCAGAGATTAGGAGTGAAATTTCTGGGTTTTGTATCCGGAATCAGAGGAATATCACCCAGTGCAAGGCAGTGCTTTTAAACGGCAAGATATCTAATATTTCCTCCAGAAAAATGTGAAGAAAACACAAATTCTCTTAAAAAGGGGAGATATCATTTGCAAAGATGAAGATGATTTACTTCAGGATGGGGAGATAAGCGAAAAAACGAAAAGTAAATTGACGAAATAAACATTCTGCCTAGAATGTGTTCTGCCTGCCACGTATTTCAAAGGGTAATCCAGGCCTCCCTGGAATCTTCCCTGACAGTGTGAATGCGTCGGCGTCCAGACAGAAAGCCTGAAGCATGACTTCAAAGCACAACAAACGTGTCCTGTTTGAAAGTTAATTGGACAGCGGCTGAAATGGACGTGGGAGCCCAGGGAGCCCCGTGGCTTCATCAAAACAGACACGAGCGCCAAGCCAAGATTACGCATCGTGATGGGGCTTGTCGACTGGTCGGCGTGGCGGTCTCTCTGTTGCTTGGTTCTCTGTTATAGAAAATCTCTTTGGTTTTACAGACAATATCAGAGTATAAACTTTACTGATCCCAGGGAGAAAATTCTTGAAACAACTTGGGGCTCAAACCCAAAACCCCAAAATTAAAAATCCCAACTCTGCATAGCTTGCTGAGTTGTTTAATGCCATGCTTCTGAAATCGTCATGATGGTGCATACGTAAGCTCAGCCACCACTGATGTTTGTGAGGACAATGTCAAGTTAGAATGAGGAGTTTCATTTGCTTTTGGCCTCCGACTTTGAACCTGCATTTTTCATGCAATTCAAACTCACCAATGCTGCCACTGGCAGAAACAGGGCATAAATGTGGTCCATGCAAAGGTGTGACTCACCTCCACCTTGCTGTCACCGGTCACTGCTCAGTATTGACATGGCCTGACACACACCTCCTGGGCAGAGGTCATAGCTCCTGGCCTCTCAACTAATGTCTCCTGGTGCCTGCACATGGCTCCCATGTTCCTTGCCTGAAACTCGTCCATGCTCAGCCACGAGCTAAGAGGAAACTTCGCTTATTGATGTGCAGGATCTTGGCTGCAGTGACGGGAGGAGCCCTTTCACGTGTCGGTCCCGTCGTGTGACACTGGACAAGATAAACCACGCCCAACCAGCAACAATGGGCTTCAACGTTTCACACAGCGATCTCAATACAGAGGCATATCAATGGCTCCTGAGATCAAACAGTCACGAGAGTATGGCATTGTTTGCGGGATTTTTAGTTTGGTCGAGGATGGTCGTTGTCATTCGCCAAACAGAGGCGGCAATGCCTGACTTCAGGATCTCATTACAGCACTGCCATTCAGCATTATTCCAAGTAACTCCCAACGGAAAAGTCCCCATCCTCTTTGACAAAGGGACAGGTGGAGAAAACACCAACTGCGGGCCAAACCATTAAGCCCACAGCATGGGGATTACTGCAGTCTGTTGGGAAAATAAAACCACGAGCTTTTCAGTGAGGAGCCAAGCGATTCTCTCAAATGGGAAACATACCATTGCGCTCCTCAAATGAGGACATGTTCAAATTGTTGTTACACAAGCAAAATTCCAGCATGTTTAAAGGAAAAGACATAGATTGGCAAAGGAAGGCAGGAATGTGATCATTAAGGACACCTGTAATCTTCAGAAATGCCTGCCCACAAGGGGAATAAAGACTGGTATTTTTATGTTTTTTTTTTGTTACTAGAGTAACACCTTACGGAAATCTTCCTGAAGGCCCCTCATTTTCTCTCAGGTAATAGCTACTTCCACAAAGGCAATTATAGTAACCTCTTATTTACTGTTGATTCCATATTGTTTAACAGTATTCGGTATGAATCCTTTTGAAGATACAAGATATGTGACACCATATAAGCAAAGCTCAAGAATCTTCTTTAAACATTAACAGTGGAGGTGTGCACTGTCATGAGAGCGCCCTAACCCTACAGCAAAGATAGATGCTCCTCAAGCACTAGGATGGTGATCAGCCCCTGCCCCAGGATGGTGTCTTATTACTTGTTAGCTTTTACTCTACAGGAGTGGTGTGGTAACTTGGTATATAAGGTATACAGAGTATTAAGGGCTGAGTATGAAAGCTGCTAAGGGAGGAAAGAATTGTGGGCCACCCCTTTGTTTAGTAAAACTCTGCACTGATACCATGCCCTGGAGCTCCTTGACTGCCATGCTAATGTTTACTGACATACTGGATTTATTCCACTATGGACAATTCATAGCAAAGTTTAGTCGCATGCTAACTCCAATTTACTATAACCACAGACAGTAATATTTATCCACACACCAGCTCCATTCCACTATAAGCACGGATGCTAATGCTTATCCACAAGCTATCTTCATTCCACTAGGACCACTGATGCATCTCTAAAATATTAGCAGAGCCTTTTGGTTTCCACGACCGCATACTGAGAAGGGCTGGAGCGTATAATTAGTGCTATAGAATTCATGCAGTTTCTTTCAAATGGTTTCAATTTTCAACAGCCACACTGGCTATGAGCAAAAGTTTTCTAACATGCATTTCTTATATGCATTTCTAATATGCATTTCTAATATGCATTTCTAATATGCATTGCCCACGTTCTAATTTAACCCTGGCCAGTTATAGTGCTGTGAAGACAAACCCAATAGGTAGGAGCTGTGATAATATAGACTAAAGTTTGGCATGTCTAGCTAAACATGGTTCTAGCATATGTCATTAGTTTCTTTAACCTTTAACCCAGAACTGAAGGGAGGCGACCCAGGTGTCCCTGACGACTGCCATGACACTCATGGTGATGGTTTTTGATGCTAGTCGCTATAACTACAGAGCATACCAGGTGTCACCATAGAGAATGGAACACTTGTCCACAAGTTCCTTGGTCTGGAAACATCTGCACTCGTTGCCCTGAGGCCCTCTGGGGATAGATGACCTAATTTGCACAAAATAAAATCCTGTTTGGGGTGTTACACCAGACAGGACTGGAATTGGTCAGCATCATGTGCTAACCTACCCCATGCAGCAGATATTGATTAGGATGAGCAGGCGGAGCCGACCCGGGTGTTTTGGCGCCCAAGGTGAGATTCTGCTGAGCGCCCCCAAGCAGCTAAAATCAGATCTTCTCAGTTCATTTATATTAGAAACATTTCAGTAGCACATGGTATTTGGCCGCTAGCTAGCTAGCTCATGTCCGTTTCACAAGAAATTTAATGAAATATTAAAACTTGTGTAAATAACTGCAATGTCATGGAATGCAACCAGAGGTATTTCTTCTGATTTTTTTCACTCGCTCATTAGCGCCCCCTAATGGCACCCTATGTGAATTCCTATGTGGCCTACTGGGCAGATAGTAGCAGCAGGCAGGTACGATATTCTGCTGTCGTACCATTTATAAACAGTGTGGCCCACGACCAGGAGCAATCTGCTTGTGTGCTGGAACCACACAAGAATACTGAACCGAGTTAGCATGAATTTATTTTAATTAGCAGACACATTAGTTCTAAACACTTTATTCAGGTAAGGGATTATGATACATTATTCACCAGGACATTGATACGTTTGAGACTTTTCTCTTATGATTTTAACTGGCAAACCTTTTGGTTAGATGCCAGTGTCCTTGCCCCGTATCTACTGCCTTTTATCTTCTCTCCTCAGTCCTCGCCTCAGCAGGTATGTGACACCTCTGTCACGGCCAGCAGCCCGCTGCCAATGGGGTGTCACAGAAGCTGCTCAAAACAAGGGAACAGAGTGGAGATAAATTACACCCCCGGGCTTCCTCGATTACACTCTATGAGGCAGAGTGACAGACGACCACGCCGAAGCGATCTGGGTCACTCCTGCTTTGGGGGGGGGGAGAGTGGCCGTTCTGAGATAGGAGCACGTGGCAGAGGCAAGAATCTCCAAAGTACGCCAACCGCCGGAGAGCACGAGTCAGACACACTGCTCTGCACTCGCATGTCATCTTAATATTTGCCACATATGCAAACATTTCACAAACAGCTAGATTTCAGCAAAATAAATGGATAGTGAAATATCAGATTTTAAACTGCCCAGGCGGCCATCTGAAACATGCATCTGAAACAAAGTGAAATCGGGCTGGTGATTTTTGCCGGCGGGAGTATCGGTGGTAAAGCCTGCCTATGATGTCTCATGGGCTTCACCACTGGGGGGCACTGCATTGGAAAAACGGTCATGGGGCCACACTGACACTGTCACCATCTTATGAAAATTACACAATTACCAAGAACTCGATTAGCAGGTATTACCAATGTATGAATCTTTAGAGATTAATGGGTTAAGGAGCAGAGCAGCACTCAGTCCTATGGATGTATCATGTCACAATCCAGAGGCTCCTCAGTGCCTTGTTAGACTTCCAACAGGAAAAACAAACCTGGTCGTGTAAGACATTTAGTCACGGTGGAATAGGGTCATGCTGTGTGGGGTGTAAACAGACACAGAGGAAGCTGGCTGCATTTACAATCAGCTTGTCCTCTGCCTGCTGTATGCTTCAGATATGAGGCCTTCCTGGGTTTTCTAGGAGTGTAGGACATTCAGAGGGGTTCTAATGCAATCCTCAGCAGATAATCATGCAGACTTGCTGAAGGTGAGATCGAGGGATCCAGCTGACACACTTTTCCCAACGACTCATCGATAAACTCCAGCTGATGTTTTGGAGATGAGAACATGCTTGTCACCTGAAAAGCACACATGATCAAAATACCAGCAACTGGAGAAGTGCAGATGTTTGTCATGAACCAAGGTGGTTTGATGTGAGACGGGGTAGCTCAGGCCACAGCAACTAACAAGATACACATCCCAGAAACCCACCACACTCTGCCCTGGGACACTCCTGAACTCTTTAGCACTTGGAGCAAGTTTCCCTCTGGTATGAGTGTTATTTCCAAAATGCACTTGCCACTTACTTCCCACAATTCCCTGTGCTCATGCAAAATTAAACTGAAGGTAATCTTCTGGGCACTGGTCTATGTAGATACTAGCTAATGCACGTGATAAAGTACAATACCTGCCTGCACAATGCAGGTCAACGATTAGTCTGTACCTGCTAATGGGTCATCAGAAACTTGAGACTAAGTCCACAGCGATTGAACTGAGATGGTTTTATGGTAGGGCCACCCAATTTACGGAACAAAAGCACGGTAGCCAGAAACGGGGAACCTTTCTGCCCAACTGAGGATATGAAATAGTACCATGATTCACTGTAACATGATCTTCTTTGCTAAAGAAGAAAATAAAAAAAATCAGTGTCATAATGCGAAGAGGTTGAGGGGAATGTGTTATTTCAGTCGCAGTCGGCCCACTCGGTAACGACAGAGCCTGCTATGTGACGACTGTACAATCCACTTTCTCACGGCTGTGAAGGCGTGTTTTAAAAAAGCACAAAATCACGGAAGCATAAATAAACATGTTTTGACACATCCATTAATACAGACTTCTCTCGGGTCCCGAGACGTAACGAAGGCGTGTTCGGAGTCAAACTTCCTTCGTGGCTCCGAATGCAACGTGGGCATTTCCAGTGGACATATGGCCCTTTCCACCACGTTAACTGTCACAAATGAGAAAGGGGCAGGTAATCTGATGGAGTAGGGCAGACACCCCAAGGTGGCCATTTTAATCAAGAAAACAGCACCCCCCCGGACGCGTCCTCTGATTGAGCCCTGGAGGGCTACAGCATCATCTCTCCCACTTATGTTCTTGAAACCAAGAAGTCTGACCAGTTGAACTTGGAGATGCGTGGTTGCCCAGTACTTGAGGGCAGTGCCGTCTGGTCCGCTGGTCAGAGCAGGTTCACGGCATACATGCTTTTACAGCCATCCGTACAGGTTGCTCACAGGTCAGCGGCAGGCCTTGCTGGCGGATCGCGGGAGTTATGCAACACTCGGGAATGGAGCACCAAGCTGGGAGCTGGGAGCCGGCCCAGCTGTCACTGCTCTGTGCCATTCACCTTCCCGGGCCGGGACGGGACGGGGACGAGAGCCAGGAGGTCTCCATAACAACCCCCTGCCCCCCCCCACAGTGCCGGCTGTGGTCAAGGATTCTTGATCCTCTGCCAGCACCAAGCTTCTCTTTTACACTCTCTGTCTACTCAGATCCCCCACTACATACCCCCAGCGATCTATACCTCATGTTGCTATTTGTTCAACAGGCTGTTCCTGGTCTTTTGTTACTGCTGGTTTGTTACTTCAGGAGGTACTCTAATTATACCTCCTAAACAGATCCAACTTAGAAATTCAGAGTGAACTGTATGTTGTGGGTGGTGGTACCATAACGGTTGTCTCATCATCTGTCTAATCGGAGTGGAAATATAACTGCCCTGTTAAGAGGCACTGAGCCCAATTGTGAAAGGGTTTGGAATGTTTCCAGTACGGCATGTGATGCCAGTATCATTCTGGACCACATACGCTATGAAGGGGACTCAAGTGGTAACCCAGCCTGCTCTGACACCTCAATAAAAAGAGAGGGAGAATAAGGGAGGGACAAAAACCTGGAAGACCTGGAGATTTGGCCATTTTTTGGTGGCACCGACCACTGACATCCTGCTGGAAGCCTCTCCCCCAAGGCGAGGAGCCCATAAAACAACCTGACAGATGGCAGAGACCACACAGGAAAAGACACCAAGTCACTGGCAATCACCTGTACATGTTATCAGAGACAGAGCAGCTCTCTACACACGACCCCTCTGATATACTTCATTTTCCTCAGGGAGACAGAGCTCCACTCACCTCAGTGAAAAAACAGACAAGCAACCGGTCAAATACCCAAGTGAAATAAGGCAAGAGTAATGAGTGGAAACTACTTATGGAACCCAAATAAACATGTCACTGATAGTCTTAGCAGTCCTGCCTAACTTTTGGACGCTATCCTGATGGCTAGGCTGGCCCCGTTGCCTACGCAAAACAGGCAGAAGTTCTTTGACATTAATCAGGTCTTGTTTACAGCCCAGAGTACCTCAGGATGGAGCTTATATGAAGTATTACATGCTTGTTGCATTTCCATCATGCATGCACTGAGACGGGTCTCCAGCCAGCCTAGCCAGATGGCACGGTCCCCCTGGGCACGGGGAGGGGGTGCCCACCCAACATCACCCTCTGCCTTAGCTCCTGCTGCTCCCAGCCACTACACAGCCAGCAGCCTATGGGCTCCAGAGACACCCAACAGTAGCAGACTAGCCGGGCAGCTCCATAGATACAGAAGCTTCTGGGTGTTACCATGGCATGACTGTTTCTGCTGGTACAGTGCCCCCCAATGGCCCTGGCACAGCAAAGCCATAAAATTCAAACCGGTATTGAGGCTGGGAAGAAGAACATGAATGCCAGACCCCCGATAAAACAACCCCGCTGGTTAAACAGGAGTCGCGGCTCCTGGCAGCCTGAGGAGGAGCAAAAAGTGAGAAAACAGCACCACAGCCAGGGGATCCCTCATATTCTGCATCTCACACACCACTTTACTAGATCAATATAAATCCCTTCCTAAAGAAATGTTAGGAAACATTTATTGCCTTCGAAAGAAATGCCGTGAAACATTGAGCGACTTGTTGAATATATTTAGAAAACCAGCGTATTGCCTTTTGTCAGTGTATTAATACTCTAGCCCAGGGATCACCAACTCCGGTCCTGGAGAGCTACTATCCAGTAAGTTTTCTATCCTACCTGGCTTCGGATGAGCCACACCTGCTCCTGGTATTTACCTGAGAACT
>JAODJW010000002.1:27407872-27431092 GCA_026777045.1 Hyperopisus bebe | reverse complement strand
TGTGGCTCATCAGAAGCCAGGTAGGATAGAAAACTTACTGGATAGTAGCTCTCCAGGACCGGAGTTGGAGACCCCTGCTCTAGCCAGTAAAATGAAGCAACTAGCCTAACTTTACCTTTAGGAATCTGTCCTACAAGCAGCACAATGTGTTTTTCTGCAGCTGTTTACTGAGGATTTCTGCTTTAGTGAAGCCATAAGCCATGGATTTGGTTCAATGCCTGAGTTAACAGCATTAATTTCACCTCGGGGATAAAGTTTATAGATGTCGATCCATCTATCTCAGTGGTTCTCTGCTGGGTCCCTTCTGGAGCAGTGTTCTGCTGTGTTGTTTTACATGATTTCAGAAGATACTGGGGCTCTGCCCTTTGGCCTTTGAGAAGCTGCCTACGTCTCACTCAGCCTCAGGCCCACTGTAAGATTAGTTCCACCGAAAGGCTTCAACGAGGGAAAAAAATTCAATAGAAACCAGCGTGTCTATTCAAACTTTGAAATATCTTGAAAAACCAGGTCAGCCAAGTCAAACCCTCAAACAACTATAAAACCATCAACCTCTATTAATAAATCATGTTACCAGATTTTTAGGTTTTAATTACAACATATTGAAACTGGAATAAAAAGTCAATATCATAATAAATAAAAAGATAAAATGCAAACAACTGCAAGAATGTCCTGCCAGCAGCTACAGCCTGCTGAAGGCTGGAACAGTCCGTGTAAAATGAACAAAAGCTAACCTTAGCTGAGGTCCAGGACACAAATCATCAATGTGGTACAGTCAAGAGCTAATCAGAGAACTGAGGTCCAGGACGGGAACCGTCCATGTGGTACAGTCAAGAGCTAATCAGAGAGCTGAGGTCCAGGACAGGAACCGTCCATGTGGTACAGTCAAGAGCTAATCAGAGAGCTGAGGTCCAGGACGGGAACCGTCCATGTGGTACAGTCAAGAGCTAATCAGAGAGCTGAGGTCCAGGACAGGAACTGTCCATGTGGTACAGTCAAGAGCTAATCAGAGAGCTGAGGTCCAGGACAGGAACCGTCCATGTGGGACAGTCAAGAGTTAATCAGCTATCTGAGGTCTGGGATTGAAAGCATACATGTAGTAAGATGAAGGGCTAATTGGGGAGCTAGGGTCCAGGCCGGACTGGACAGGACAGGAACCATCCATGTGGTAAGTTCAAGGGCTAATCAGGGAGCTGAGGTCCAGGACAGGATCTGTTTGTGTGGTAAAGTCAAGGGCTAATTGGGGAGCTGAAGTCCTGGACAGGAATCCTCTGTGAGTTAAGAATAAATCAATGTTTTTCACACTGGATGCCAAGTTGATCAGGGTCATTTGTGTGGTTGGTTGTATGGTCAAAGGGAAGCATTCATTATGCTATACATGTCTTTCCAGGTCATCGTTCTGCTGGGCGTGAGCAGGCAAATCACAAGCGTGCGTGTAAGAATGTGATTAAACTGAGATCTGCAGGTATGTGCAGGTTGTCCAGGGGTGTAGCAGGTTACCTGGGACTGTCTCTGATTACCAAGTAAATCAAAACCAAGCAAATGAGCTTTCAGAGAGGCAGGAAAGTCAAGGGGAAAGTGGTGTCATTCACAGCTACACCTCCCAGTGGAGCTAGCAGGACATGCTGGACCATACGTGTTGGTGCTGGAGTGATCAGAGCCCGGTGACTCTTAAAGCCCTTCATTCCTTCTAAACTGAGCCTCCTGCACGGTTTTAGAGACTGCAGTTACCAAATCAATCATTCCATTTTTTAACTTATATAAAACTATTTATGCACAAGCATGTTTCTACGTAATCCATCTTTGGCTGATCATGGTAAGACAGTTATCTTCCCAGGCCTCTGCATATTTCCAGGGGTCAGAATATAGAACTGAATATGGAACTCATCATCATGTCCCTCTTTGGTTTAACATGATGGCAAAACATTAAGTTACTGAGTCATAGTTTAAAATTTTCTTTAGACGTTTTTATTCCTCTCCATTGGCCCAGTTCGCAGCTGCTCCATCGTGATCACTCTCCACTCTTCCACTGTGAACTCTTATGAAGGGTTATGTGGGCTGCCTGTGGCGTTCTCCTGCTCTCCCAGGCTAACGCGGCGGCTTTTGATGGCCTTGCCACTCCTGTCCTTCCCACGCAAGCTGCTCATTATGCTACCTCTGCCTTCAGGTCTTCTTTCCACAACACCGGAAGCCCACCGGTGATCACTGCAGAGGTTTTCTCCGACATGGTGTATCAGGAATGGGCCAGGGAAGGGGCAGGTTCTTTCTCTGGAACCCACCAAAGGGAACGAACTTGTACTCTGGTTTTAAACCCAGAGACACGCTGAGTAGAAATCCAGGGGTCACCAAAGACACCCTCCCCAGCCAATGAGCCTCAAAACAATCAATACTAATCAGCTGCCCCTAATGACCAGAAAACAAAGCGACTGATTAAAACTATTGTGTTGGATCAATGGTGACGAATCTTAGCATTTTAGGCAACAGGTTACACAAGTACTGAACAAAGTGATTGTGATTAAAGTGAATAACAAGAGCACCGCCACCGAGTTGAAGAGCAACTCCTCACTCATCTTCCCACAACAAGACTTTGCATGTTGCTGGCATTATCGGTGTCAGCTGAAAGGCGACAGCGCATCACCGGCTGCTGAGTCACCTCCAAGCTGGATGGCAGGTGATGCTAGAGACGGCAGCAGATCGGCCTGGCAGCAATCAAATCCATCACCCGCTTCACCTGCAGTGCTACACCCACCGCAGGCACCGCCACGTTTGGGATCGCTATGGGGACGTCAGGAGCAAATGTCCCTTAAAATCCCAAAAAGCATCCCCTGTTCTGACCTGCTAAGACGCTTCAGCGATCGGGGTCAAAACAGCAGCCTACACTATGCAGCTGAATTGGTGACGGCAGCAGTACATGTCTACTCTGGTCCGAATGATAAGTTTCAGGTGTGCAAATGAAATAAACTATACGTTGATGCTCAGGAGACTAGGAATTATGTTCTGCGGGAATGGGGAATAATCGGTTTCCTGATTAAAGTATCGCTAACAAGCTCCCACTGGCAGTGAGCTGGCTTTGTTGGGAGGGCTGCGGTTGACAGATCCTCTGCTTGGAGCTGGAGGGTGACGGCACATTTAAACACTGCCTTGTAAAATGAGTCCTTTTTCCCACTAGCCCTTTCTGTAAATCACCATTATGTAAAATACATTTTAGGCAGCGGCAGCAGTAGTGTTTTTGGTCCAAGCCCACCAGCTGCCAGCATCTGGATTCATGTCTCATAGGTTCAGTGTACAACCTGTTTCTGTGGTTGTTTGATAAAAGGTGAGAGTGAGGATGACCCCCTGTAAGGTTTCGGTGAGCTGTTAGCGATACTGTCACGCAGCCGGTAGATGGAAAAATGGGGCCCCGGCATGCTTCTCTTACGTTTCTGGGTATCTATTTTCCAACATTTTATATCCTCTGCCATCTATTCGCCCTGTAAATATTGAAACATATTGGAAGATGGGGTAGCAGGCATCACGTTCAGAAGTAGCGGCCATCCAGGGCGAACTCGGTTCCCGCCAATGCTCCAGTAGGGGGCAGCAGCAGAATGTCCCCTCGCAGATGACACAGACCTCGCTTCAGTAGCTGAAATGAAATGACACTCCGGGCTGAGGAAGGAGTCTTCATACTGAGTGGAATGCATTTCAGAAACGAGGCACGTGAGCCGAACTTCTCGCTGACCTGATTAGTCAACTTTAAGAGGTTACTCCAAGCCTCTGACTTGACTCAACATGCGTTTCTCCCAAACCTCTCGTGCAGGAGGCAGGCTGGACCGCCTGGCCCCTGGGGCGGCTAGCTGACTGAACGGCTTTCACATTAATATGGCTATGATTGCGCTCGTGGTCACAGTTGGTGCTGTGAAATTAGGTTGGCGGTGATCCCGAAAATCCCGAATGACACGTACATGACAGCTTCTTAAGGGGGACTTAGCTATCGCCGCTGTGCTTCGGAACCGCGGCCTTGGCTCTCTGCTTGGACGGGAGATGGTTCTCGTTGTTCTCCTGCCTTTTCGTGTCAACGAGAGACCCGACGAAAGAGTGCGCCCACCCACGACACCCTGGGGTGACCAAAGCACTGGGTTTCTGGTGGAGGGAGGGCTCCACTTCACCCTGAGATTCTCCTCACGTCACGTAAGATGCATTCCCCCATGCTGCCCCCCTGGCCTCCGTTTCACATCATTTGCATGCCGGCCTGCAATGTCACGCGTGTCACATCCCTCCAGGTGTTCACGCCACACCTGCCAAGCTTACGTCCTTCAGCCAAAAGCCAAGGTGGTAAGAGAACAGGAAGCAATCCCTCGATGGAGAGGTAGAGGGCGCCCTGTGGAAATACACCAGAGCCTCTGGACTGCTCCACAGGATCCGTATCTCTTGCTCTCTCCATCCTATCCCTCCTTTTCCTTCTCCCGCCCTCTCCCTGTGTGTCTCTCTCTCTGTTCCTTCAGCTGCTCCCATGGCAAATGGATCCCTCCTAATGGGGATGTAATTGCTTTTTTGCGCATGAGCAGCAAGCCTGCAAGCCAGCGTGTCCTTGGGGACAATCCACCAAGGTGGAGCTGGTGACCGGAGCGGAGGAGCCGACCCACCCCTCACACCGTTCTTACACGAGGACACCTCTTCTGGAGGTTTGTTTGTTTTTGTTTGCCCCACATGGGCCATCAATCACATTCCAATTTTCATCTGATGGCAGCTTCATGCCAGTGGGACAATGGAAGGGCTGGGTGAGAGTCTGATGCCAGCTGGACTGTGGGTGATGGGCACGCACGTTGGCACAGATCACCCATCACATGTTTCATAAACCGTTCCCCTGGGGTATATCTCTGGGGAACATGTTCCTGGTACCACAACAGTGTGTTTGGGGTACCCCTACCATTTTCCTGAGGTCTCTCCTCTGCAGACAGGTTCCCACTGTAGCACTGCTAATGATCAAGGCTCATACACTCACCTACACATTCTGTATCACTCACTCTCTCTCTCTCTCACACACACACACACACACACACACACAGACCTGTACTTATATCCTTGTGGGGACCGTCCATTTCTTTGGGCAAAACCTAAATGCCAAAAATGACAACCTTAACCCCTATGGAGTCCTAACCTTAAACATAAGTTACCAAACAAAATACTGTATAAGGCCATTTTTAGTTTTTTGATTGCAGTCACAGATTTTTACAAATTTCCCCTTGTGAGGACCGAAAAAACATCACAATGGCCCACAACGTCAAAATAACAGGTTTTTAATCGCATTGTGGGGATATCCGGACCCCACAATGTAATGTACATCTGATCCACACACCCACACACACACACACTCCTGAGCGTGCTCACACATGCCTTCACCGTGAGCCACAGCCTTGTGTGGATAATCCGACCCGACGCCAGTGGTGTGTTTGGTTCATGCCGGCCGCCTTCTGGCCAGGCGTCACAGGAGAAGGATGATACAGAGGCCGCTTGAGATCAAACCTCACACTTGTGTGACACAGGCGGCATGGGGGGGATTCACAGCCCCCAGTGTGTGGAAACGTGATCAGAGCGTTGGAATACATCTTTGATGGTGGTAAGTGGGGCGAGGGGCCGGGCGTCCCGAATGCCAAAGCATTAGTTCAGTACCGTATTTCTGGTCTGGAAGCAAAGCCAGAGATACCAAATTGGTCAAACAGCAGTCAGAGATCAGCTGACTATAACCACCCTAGGTTTTGGGGTATAACTTTTGCAAAAGATTACTTATTAGGCGTTATGTGTACTTTATGATTATGATTAATGCAATTTTATAAATGAAAAAGTAATCTAAAATGCTCAATTAAAAAAAAAAATCAAATACACATTTAATTAAAATGAACATTTAACATCAGGTTTAACATTGGTTTTTTTCTCTGAGGTATTTAATTGCTCTGTGTAAACGAATCCAGCACACTTGGCCAAACACACTGGGCGTGGCTGAACGTCACGCACTCAGCGTTTGATAGAGTTTACAGCAGAGCGCTCTTAAGGGACACACTTACGTAACATTTACACACGGAGATGTCCAGCGGCCTGCAGGTTTGTCACAGGGAGGCTAGGGCTCAGAACCTGCTGGCAACTTGCGAAAAAGATTAATGACGGGCAGTCTGTCAGCAGGCGGAAAGCTGGCTCTCAAGGTCACACGGCCTGGGGACACGGCGCGCACTGACGCGCTGGAGCGGACGCGGCTTTAGGCGCCAACATGAACACATGGAAGGATAAGTTATAAATAATAAATAAAAAATAGAGTGTAACGGGAAGCTGACGCCAGCCGAATAAACCAAACTGTCGCATTACGGGAGTCTGCGGCCAGCTCGTTAACGGGGGAGGGCAGGTGCCTTTCACGCTCGTCGTTCGGATTTTCTGACACGAGTCTGCGGTGCCAAACCGCACATTTACTGCGTCTGGTGCATGACGACCATGGGGTGGGGGCCGGAACCAGACCAGGCCCTGGCGACAGGTGGACGGGACCCCTGGCAGTCGTTTGGGGCTCCAGCGATAAAAATAAATGAAGTGAGCAGGACAGAAAAATATTAACGGAAATGCTTTCCAAAAGGAATCATTACCCACGAAACAAGTGCAGGAACTTATAGTTATGTGTTATTATTCACTCTGAACTGAGCTGTCCCCCATTATTCACATGGTAGTCAGTGGGATCAAAGGTGCCAGAAGGAAAATTATCATTAGCTTAGAAAAGGTGGGAACTATTTTATAGGATTAGTATGTGAAATTCCCTGATCTGTGGGACCATATATTACAGGTAAAAATGTGTTAATACCCAAGAAATGAGAGCTGAAGTGGCAAATAAGACGCAAGCTGGCCCTCAGCCTGGGCAGAATTACTGCCATACCCCTTCAAAGACGTGGCAGAAGTTATTATACTGAAAACTGCCCAAAACGCGTCAAATCTGTCAAATAATTACTATCCATTGAGTGTCACGGAAACTCCTCCCTGATTTCATTTTAAGTACACATAATGGGTAGGTATTCCGGAGGTAAGACAAGTCACAAGATCCTGAACGCAGCCCCCAGGAGGGGAGAATGTTTTAAAAGGAAAATGTGCTGAGAGGTGCGGGGCGATGCATGCGGCCGCAGAGTGCGTGAGCAGCGCAGGTTCCTGCTTACATAATCACGTCCGCCCTGATACGTCGCTTTCTCAAACTATCTGGCCTATCAGGTCTGTGGTGATTATGAGTCCATCTTCTGAGCCGGATATTATTCTTCATTAATCCAAGGTTATTTTCTAACCCTGCATCCATAATCCCCTTTTTATTTCACATCTTATCTCTGACGAAAAGTATAATTCTGCCGGTGTGACCTTTCCATGCGTCATGGTGAGGTACTGGTCACAGTTTCAGGAAATTCCCAAAACGTCTGTCATCAAAGAGGCAATACCACCGCTGTACGTTTAATCTTCTCTCTTCGTTTTAATTGTTATCTTTGTATTTAAATGAATGGGGATATCCATTTAAAAAGTGTTTGGCAGTATACTCCAGAGAAAAGATTTAACTGGTCTATCCCAAATTTCCGAGAGCGTAATTATCCCTGACATCCAGAGACTGGGTTTAATTTTTGTGTTACATAACTGTGAGATATCCAACTGTCCTCTGCTTTATCTTTAAAGACAGAACTTGCCCTATTCACGACGGGATGCTAAACACACAATCAAGTAAGGTGACCAACCACGGTGAGCCTATGCCATTGCGCCATCTAGCGGTTAGAGAGGCGCTTGACCCGAAGAAACGCGCCTACTTTCTAATAGCGCAAGACCTTTGTTATCATATCAAGCACGACTGCATTCGGTTGGGTATTTTATTATGCTTGGTAGTACATTTGAAAACAGTCGGAAAGGTCTAATGAGCAGGGGTTAAATCAGAATCAGCGAAGAGCGGGGGCCCTGTTGGATCAAGAACGAGTCCTGCACATTAATTTATCATACTGTATGTATTTATGATTTTAAAGATGCATCATGTTCAGTTGCAGGCAGTTTGTGTTTCCACAAGCGGCCTTGTCTCGTCCTTCTCTAGCAAAGGAAAACAGACTGAAAATGTGATCAAAGACTTATTTTTATTCGATTTGATTATTGCGAATAGCGCGTGGTTAAACCCATTGATTTTTAAAAATGTAACCTGTAAATGACACTTCAAACAGCATTAAAAAAGGCTTATCACTACAATTAATATTCTTGCTTATCATTCTTAACGTCCTCGTGAGAATGGATATCAAAATATCACGTGATTCGCGGATTGCTTCTTTCACAGGTCTTACCTCAAGCAGATTCTAGCTAGTAGGTATAAGTTTTGGCAGGAGTGCGGTAAGGGAAATAAGTCAAAAAACATGGGACAGAAATCAAGGCTTTATGTAGGAATATCTCATCCACTAGATAAACTAAAGCAAATAATAAAAATTAACATTAAAGCTGATGAAAAAATGACCTTTTATTAAATCGTTCACTTTGAATTTTTTTTCACTAAATTTTGGGACATAAAGAAAACAAGGTTAATGCTGAAGGAGGGGGCACTGCGCTCCGGCAAGGTGCGATTTGGACATAGGAGGCGGAGCTGTGCTCGAAACCCTAATTATATGGTGTTACTGGAGTACCTACACCATGTGGAGGGGAGACGCACTTAGTTATACACACGTCTGGGGAAAAGTTTACGTACAGGCCGTCTTACCGAGCGTAGCGTGCAGCTGAGGCGAAAACAGAACTCTAATAATAAATCGGGCCACCTGGTGTTCGTCTACAAATAAGCACTGTGATGGATGGTAAGTAAAGGCAAAGTAAATATAGGCAAAATATAAAATGCAGGCACAAACCACTCACTCACCTAATGGGTCGGTGTGTGCAAGGGCACTGCTATCCAGCGTGCGCGCGTCGGACAGTTGACTGGACGGGCCGCTCGTGACGGACTGATGGATGGAATTACCGTAAGAAGTTGTTCACAAGCGCAACAATGGGATTCTGTCACGCCGGAAAATGTTTTTTTTTGGACGGGGCTCATTTTAACTCGAGAATCTGGGTTCTGTTTCTAATACGCGGAGATGCCCTAAGACTAAGGTTAGACTCTATCCAACGTCCAACCACATACTAAGTTTACGATTGTGGGCGGGGGGTTTGGACTTTATTTTAAGAAACATAGGGTACAAAGTAGAGGAACACCCTGGATGAGCTGCTTATCCACTATAGGGTACACACGTCATTTTACTTACCTGCATATTGCATCTTTGGTTATGCAGTAGGCCTATTCCTGCAATAGAGTATGTATGAAGTAGTTCTGTAATTATGTAAAACAATAGGTTCCAGCCACATTACTGACACATAGAGTGTGTTCAAACACAGGAGGAAGTCTGAATGAGCCTAGCAAACACAGCTTTCTTTTCTTCCATGGAACTAAAATGTGCATAAACAAATTATAAAAATCCCAATCATTTCATACCCTGTGCCCTTGACATTTAATGTAGCACATTTCAGCACCAACACAGTAAGAGGACAAATTATTCAATTCCAATAGGGTTTAATTCAACATTTAGTATAAGTACACAACACTCGTTTTCATATTTTACCAGAAAATATCTATGTCTGGAAGACAGAACTTATTAGTCACACCATAATAGACATTAAAAGTTTTAATATAAAGTATCTTCAAGCCATTAGGAAGCTCATTAACTATGTATATTGTTCTTGAGTCCAGAGCCGTGTTGGGCCTGAGGCCCAGTAGTGTGATTAGGAGGTCTTCTGAGAACATTCACACTACTTAAGTAACTAACATCTCATGGGCGTAGGGCATGCTGACCCCACTTCCTGTGGAAAATATATAAGGAACAGGTATAAGGTAAACATTACAGTAGTGACAGGCTTCATATGCTTGTTTAATAGTTAACATAGTGAGGGACAAGAATAGTAAGAACAAACACTGAACTGTCAAACAGCAGTACCACATCCTAACCATCAAAAACGTGAGCAATTGGGGGAGGTGGGGGGCAGCTGCCGTCCTCAGGACCCCCACGACACAAACACTTCACCCGTCATTCAGAGTTTGAAGTTCACATTCTGCCCTCCCCCGTAAGATGTGTGGGGCAGCTGCTGAGGGGCTCACAGGGGAACAGTGGGGGCATTTACCGGGGGTTCGGTGGAAGACCAGGAGGAAGACGACGTCTGGGTATGTGCTCCAGAGACATGCACTTCCCCATAAAAAAAATCACATTTCTCAGCTTCTGAGGAGAGAGTCCAGACCAATAAGTGGCCTGCAAGGCTGAGGTCCATTATAAACTTTGCTAAAATGTGGTCCAGTTCATTTTTTTTCTTATTTTGCTTCCAACACTGAGGGTGAGAGCTTGACTGTCTTGATAGTCTTGTGGGGGGGGGCACTTTCTGCCCCCCCCAGATCCCTCCTCTTTCAGCGGAACGAAACTCCTCACTTGCACCTCAGTGTCCCAAAGCTTCTTTTCCAACACTCACAAAGACATGCAGTACAGAGCAGGTCCGATCCTCAGGTTAGGTTACACATTTATATAGATTTATACACATACACACACACACACACACACACACATATAAATTTATATAATTTCAGAAATTGTAATCTGTTTTGTTGGTTTATTTATTTACGGTACGTAATAAAGCCTCATGACACATATACCCCACATATTTTTTTTAAAAAAACAAGTCTCTTAAAAATCCCTTAATAAAAATAAGTTCTATTTGTTTTATTTTACAATATATTTCTTTGGCCCTCACGCCATGTCCTTTCTGTGCCCCCTGGGGGTTTACAACAGGCACTTTGTGCAGCCACATTCCACAGGGGATTCCAGCTCCTCAGAGAACGAGGACCCGTCGCTGCATTTGAAGAGCACTTTCCGCCGGCGGATCTTGACGGGAGCGCAGCACAGCCCACCCTGGCAGGCCCGGGAGCATTCCACGCGGGGAACCTTGCTGGTGGAGGTGCAGGTCTTGTGGCCCATGTGTCGCTTCAGCACGTCACGGAACATCTCGCCCTGACAGGCCAGCTCTGAAGGGGAGTAGGGTGGAGGGAGTCATGTCGGGTGGATATGTGATCCCTGCAGATGCCCAAAGTTTTACTTATGAACCCTGTAATCCTATAATTAAGCATTGCATTTGCCCTAAACCCCTAGACATAACTATATGGAACATTTACTATTGGTTAATTGGTTATAATAAACTAGGCTCAGTTGTGGGAGAATCCCCATTGGCCACATTCATTCAAACAGCTCAAGGTTTGTATTCATTGATTCAGTTTGTTTACTGGAGCAATTAAGTACCTTGCCCAAAGGTACAAAACCAGGCCCTCCAGGGATGCCATCCAGGAAATGAGTTATGCATCCTTAATATCTGTCAGCAACTGGCAGCTTGTTCAGGTCGACCGTGGGCGTGAAAGTGCACGCCTGCCAACACAGTGATGCTGTGAATCCTCAGCAAAAACTCACCCGTCTCGCAGGTGGGGCCCGTGTAGCCCGACTGACAGCGGCACGTTGGTTCACCACCATCCGTTAGCTGACACTCGCCATGCCCACACTGGCGCCCCCTACAGGCTGGAGGCTCCTCCCTGCGGTCGCAGTATTGGCCGGAGTAGCCCTCGGAGCATTTGCAACTATAGGAGGAGCCTTTGGGCACACAGGTGCCATGCACACACCTGGAGCAGGGGAATCAGAGAAAGAAGGTAAGTAAAGAGAAAAGGATAGTATGCAAAGAAAGAAAGACAGGCAGTGAGTAGATTGAGAGACAGACAATGGGTAAAGAGAGAGACATTGTGTAAAGAGAGACAAAGACAATGAGTAGAGAGAGACAATGGGGAAGAGGATAAATCAGACAATGGGTAAAGAGAGATAGGCAAGAAAGACAGACTGTATAGAGAGAGTGAGTAGAGAGACAGACAATGGGTAAAGAGAGACAGACTGTAAAGAGACACAAAGACAGTGAGTAGAGAGAGAATGAGGAAGAGGATGAGACAGACGATGGGTAGAGAGAGACATAAAGACAGTGAGCAGATGTAGAGTGAGTAGAGAGACAGACAATGGGTAAAGTGAGAGACAGAGTGCAAAAAGACAGAGAGTAAAGAGCAAGACAGTGCCTAGAGAGAGAGACAGAGAGTAGGTAGAGTGAGAGTGTGAGTAAAAGAGACAGTGGGATGAGAGACGGAGGAGGAAGTATGCTGCTGTACGCAGTTAGCAAGCACAGCCTAATAATATCTAAGATTTAGCATAACAGCCTGACATTATTTTTAGTTGTGTTACAGATGCTGCTATTAACTGTCCCTGATTAGCGGTGTGCTACCTGCTGGCCAGACAGGGACTGGGCGCATTATTGTGGTCGCAGAGGAGTCCGCCACGGCCAGCCGGGCACTCGCAGGTCACCCCGGTGTCACCCCGCTGACGGCAGGTCCCATGCCCGCACACGCTGCATAAGTGGCAGCCTGACTGCACGTCCTGCTTCCCACGGCGGCCGGCGCCCAGGTCCTGCAGCTCGCCATTCACTCTCACATCCAGGATGCAGCCTCTGAAGGCGTGGGAGCCGCTTTGTCGCAGAGCTGGAGCTCCCACCATAGGCGGCGCACCTGGGGGAGACACACAAATTTAGCAACTCAGTGATGGGCAGGGGGGGGGGTGCATTTTACAGGGTAACTGTAAAAGTGCAACACACTCTGTGTGGAACATTAAGATTACTCCTGAAGAAACAAGCACTGTGTGTGCGCACGTACACATTCAGATCTCACCTCCGACATATAGGTGCGTATTGTGGTCGATTGAGGGCTGTCGCGATAGCTTTCCCAGGCTCTTGGGGGCGCCGTTGTCCACCACCAGAACTAAGGTGTGGTTCTGCATGAGAAGCTCGACTGTATGGAGGAGGCTGTCGTTTACGGACTCATCACTGAATGACAGAGCGGGAAAAAGTGGGAAGGAGAAAAAGACATGAAAGGACAGAGGAAGAGAGAGGGAAAGAGAGACAGCGAGAAAGACAGTGACAGAGACAAAAAGGCAGAGGAAAAGAGAGACGGGGAAAAAAGAGTGGGAAGGGGGAAAGAGGGATGAAAGGACAGAGGAAAAGATAAATGAAAAGACATGAAAAGAGGGAAAGGGACGGAAGCAGGGAAAAGGAAAAGAGAGACAAAAACACAGGAACAGAGAAACAATGGGAAAGAGACAGAGAGAGAGACAAAAAGACAGGAAAAGAGAAACAGTGGAAAAGAGATGACAAGACAGAGGAAAAGAGAGGGAAAGATAGAGCAGAGCAGGAAAGAGAAAAAGATTGAAAGTGAAAAAGAAAAAATGGAAAAGAGAAGAGAAATGGAAAGAGAAGAAAAAGAGGGAAAAAGTGAGAGTGAAAGAGAACAAAGGAAAGACAGGGGGAAAGACGTAGAAGTGACAAAGATAGATGGGGAGAGAGGGAAAGATAGACAAAGAGAAAGAGAGATTATTTATCATATAAACAGATACAGATAATGCAGCTTCTGGACTTCCTGTCTTGTTCCTCTTTTTGTGGAGCCACTCATGCTAAAGTCAACATATCCAACATTATCAACATTATACCCCCCCCCCCCCCGTGATCTGGGGAGGGCAGGGGGAGAGGGCTCAGCATCTCAAACTTCACCTAGGACCCCAGAAGGCACCCTAACCCTAGCATCTCCCTGCCCATGCTCCCTGCTGCATGATAGCTTTATGTTTAATACAAAGAGAAATGAGACCAATCAGGTTGATCTGGCTCCTGAAACAAAGCCCTGCAGACAGAGGCATGCTAAAGCCCTGGGGACAACAGAGGCATGCTAAAGCCCCGGGGACAACAGAGGCATGCTATAGCCCCGCCCGCGAAGAACAGGGGCATGCTAAAACCCCGCGGTCAACAGAGACATGCTAAAGCCCCGCAGACAGTGGCATGCAAACATGGTCAGGAGCATGCTAAAGCCCCGCGGACAACAGAGGCATGCTAAACCCCGCGGACAACAGAGGCATGCTAAAGCCCCGTGGACAACAGAGGCATGCTAAAGCCCCGCGGACAACAGAGGCATGCTAACATGGTCAGGGGCTCCTGGGCTATTTCAGTTGTCAGAGGCCCCCTGTTTTCTATGATGATGTAGTTTGTCAACTGCTGGGAGGGGGGGGAGATTAAAATTTTATTAAACAAGGTTAGTTGATGGAGGTGGTACAGTGGCAGAGTGGTGCCTCATATGTCTGGAACTTGGGTTCGAGCCTCCATCTGTGCTACATGTGTGGAATTTGCATGTTCTCCTCGTGTCATTGTGGGGTTTCCCCTGGGTACTCTGGTTTACCTCCACAGTCCAAATACATGCTGAGGTTAATTGGAGCTATAAAATTGCCCATAGGTGTGCCAATTATCCCATTTCCTTAAGCCTCCCCAGCAGAAGATGGGCAAGCCAGCTGGGTATGGATTTCACACTCCCTTTGGTTTGCTCTCCTTCCCATTGTAGTCTGCGTTTCCTGTGTTACCTCAGTTCCATTTCCAAAAAAAGCTGGTCTCAGAATTTGGAACCATGATGTGACACTAGTAGAGAAAAACACTTTACACAGTTTCACACACAGTCCTGCAAGGCACTCAGCTGACAGTAGGTGGTGCTGTAGAGCAATGAGACACAGGGGACACCAGCCGTCTAACACAGCCACAGAAAATAAGCCCATCTGCCCTCTCAGCTCCACTGCTGAAACTAAACGTAACCGGCGTGGCCAGCAGATGGCACTGTAACAACATCACTGCCATACTATGGGTGTAACTCAGCTCAGAGCACTGACACAGAAGACACAAACAGGCCGGGAGTATAAATAGAGATTACCACTACTGTGAATCTAAAACCCCGAAAACGTTGTTTGTATACAGAAAAGCTCCACGTTTGGTCACAGGGAGGAAGTTGGCCCTTTTCTGTTTGTAGATAAACATTCTAGCTCCTGCCCACAGTTTATAAAGGCTCAAGCTAAACAAAGACCCAGAGCAGATGAAAGCGTGGTTCGCATTACAGTGTCTGCAACTCTATCCCGATGCCGAGATGGGATTCTGCAGCCAGGACGAGGGTCCATCTGGGCAGGCTTCTTCATGCAACGTGTAAATAGCAGAGGTGGCAATTTCAGGTCCAGAAAGTAAAAATCCAGACCATGATTTACTTTCAACCAACCAGTTGAGCACAGTTACAGAGTACTCAACTAGTTGGTTGACACAAAATCTTGGTCTGGATTTGTACTTTCTGGACCTGAAATTTCCACCTCTGGTAAATAGTGTCTCTGGGTTTGAAAGCTGCTTTTTAGTGTAAATCAAATCCTGAAAGTTGAGGGCAGTGTGTTTCAAAATGAGATAAGGTGTCTTTAAGGGGAAAAGAAGGTGGAGCCAGACTTTACTCTGTGATGGTAACACTCCGCATGAGCTCAGGGTGGAGCTTCAGGGCCCAATGTGCTGCATAGCTCGTCGTCTCACCACTAGAGGGCAGCAGATGCCCAGGCCAACATGACAATGTCTTTCCCAACAACTGAACTTCCTGCCAATACTGGGCTTTGTCTATATTTTGACAGGCGGGAAGTTTCTACAGGCCAAGATATATTTTTTGGTGGGTGGGGGAGGGGTGGTGTCTTTGATCTTTAAAGTGGTCCATTATGGAATTCAACAAAAATAAACACAAAGCCGTTGAAGGTCTTGGCGGCCTCAGGTCCCCTCGCTCTGGCGGAAGGCAATTTCCCCTTAGCGGGGAGTGAAAACCACGCTGTAAATGACACATACACAAACTTCAGAACAATTACCGGCGCCTTTATCTGCTGGACCTATCTGCAGCAGCAACCCCGTGGACATGTTTACATTTCTGAACCCAATTACCCGGCACTATCGTGGAACACCATCACGCTCTTTCCAGGCGGCCCTGCCAGAGTGGCTGGAGACGGGCAGCGCCGTGACAGAAAGCATCCGTAACTCCAGTGCGCTCAGAAGAGAGTGGCCCTCTCTGTGGTGTCTGGGGCTGAGGCCTAGCGGGTCCTCCTGGAGCCTGGGGGCACAGTGAGGTACGAGAGGATCTCTGGATATCAGACTGTATGGGGATCCCAAGGCAGTGTGAGACCTGGAGGTCGGAGCTAAACTCCACCACCGCAACCATTCTCCTTCTGCGTGTGGTGAGACTTTGGCCACATCCGGCTGGGGTGGCAGTGGGCCTGTAAATTGTCACTTTGATCCGCACGAGTTGGCGGCTGTTTATACTGCCAGGTCTTTGTGCCCGGCTTTGAGACGGAGCCTCTATTTAAGGTGGAGCCCCTCTTTAAGGCGGCGCCTCTGACAGTGCGGTCTGACATGGGCTCCCTGCCTCCCTTAATAATTTAGCTCAGCTGCCAGCATTTCAGACCCCATGGTGCTGACCCACGTTTCGGAAGGGGGGGAGGTTGTTTCACGATCAGTTTTGGGAGGGTGTGGGTACTGACCGCCGGCCTCCTGTTCCTCTGGCCTGCTGCCAACGTTGTTCCTTAAACTAATAAAAGACTCCAAGTGACATTTTGGGGAAGGGCCACGGTCCCACAAGGCCCGTGCAGGTGGGGGTTCATCTCGCCTTAATCATGCGTCTTTGATGAGACCCCCATGACCCACTGGCCCCAGATTGCCCTCCTTCTCAGCCTGCACCTGTAAGGACAACGGCCTCCCTCACAGAGACCGGTCTGTCCTTGTTCTTTTGCCCTGCGTCTGTACCTCCTGAAGAACCCCTCCAGGTGCTGGGTGGTTGTGCTACAGTGGCAGTGAAAACACCCCCCCCTCCCCACTTCCTGGGATGCAGGATCTGCTCCATACAGCATTTCCTGCTTCTTCCCAAGCCTGAAGGAGCACCCAGAGGAGGCCCCTGGGCTCTACATTGAAGGCTAATAGGTGGTACACAGCGGGGTCTCAAATCGAATGCCATTGTAGAGATACAAAAGGCAGCAAGAGGCCTGCTCTTCCTCTGCCAGAATCAGCACTATACACAAACTCTGCACGAACTGCTAACTCCAGGCTAGTGTCTAACTGAGCGCTAACTACTAACTCCAGGCTAACCTCTGACTGAGCGCTAAGTGCTAACTCCAGGCTAACCTCTGATTGAGCGCTAACTGCTAACTCCATGGTAACCTCTAACTGAGCGCTAACAGCTAACTCCTCCATGACCTTCATCAGCATAACGCAGCAGGACAGCCCCCCCCCCCCACCACCACCACCCCACGGCCGCGATGGGACCGCGCCCTGCCAAAAGGCCTGCGGCGTGATGTCAGGCTGTGGACACGGGGAAGCAAATGAGCCAAGCCAGACTGAATTACAGAGAAACAAGGGAAGAGCCAGCAGCAGAGTTTAAACACATCAGCAACAGAGTTTACCTTATGTCCAGCATAATATAGGCAAAACGTGAGCTTCTGACTTCTGACTCCAACACAGGAGGATGGATAGGAGGCCCATATTGCACCTATCAGGCACTTCGGGATATAAGTACAGCACGCTAGGAAAAGTGTGTGTGTACTGACCTGTACACAGTTGTGGGCGGATAGCCAGAGATGTAGTACACGAGGCGCACGTGGCCCTGGTACAGCTCCAGAGCCAGAGGGTCCTGGTCCGCCTTATACAGCAGGATTGCGTTGTCTGTGTCCGTGACGACCTGTGAGAGGGTGGGGGCAGCGGTCAGAGTGTGCCTGTCTGCGGGTCCTGGACTCCCACGCAGGGCACTAGCTACACGTGCAATGACGGTGGCTCTCCACTAGGTTGGTCACATGCAGTGGGGCCACGGCGCTGAAAATAAAGGCTTTTAAATGACTGGGGCTGCCGTTGAGAGGGGCTCTATCAAGGAGGTGTCAGCCCTGGATGGGGCCGCCCCACAGCCACCAGGATAACGCCACTCTCAATGGAAGTAGGAAACGACTCGGAGACTCTCCCCGGAGAATATTAAGGTGACGGTTGACTTCGCATCCCCCAGCACTGCCAGTGGGGGCGCAGTTCTCGCCTAAACCGAGAGGCTCCAGTGGCTTTGGATTGTGGCTAAGCTAGCTGCCAGTTATTCTTAAACACCCTCTGCCTTAAATTAATGAGATCTCGGTGCAAAAGAGATCATCTCGAGCTCATGGGGAGTGTTACCACATTTCTAAGTGGTTGTAGTGATAATGACTCGTGCCACACTTCATTAGCATAACGAGTGTCCCTGTGGATGGACTGCTTGTTCCAGTGGGACAAAAGGTGACATTCTAATAATGTCAGGCCATGTGACTGCAGACTTGTGCCCATGTGCCCTGCCCCCTTGCTGTCTCCCCTCTTCCTGTTTGCACTTCCTGCTTTATGTGACGCGGTCCTGGCAGTGTGGGGGCGGGGCACTACCTGGAGCGAGATCTGAGCAGTAGGGCGGGGTTTGGCACCCGGCAGCTCCACGTAGGCATCCTTGCCCAGGAAGTGCACGGCGGCCATCTTGCGACACTTGCTGCCGAAGAATCCGGGCAGGCAGCGGCACAGGGGTTCCTCAGCGACCAGCAGGCATGGCGCCCCATTCTGGCAGTCTAATTGGTCACATGGGCTGGTCTGCAGGAGGATCATGGGAGGTGGGACCTCACAGAACAGCCCGCTGGGGACAAACAGAATGAGCGCTCAGGGTTAGCATTAGCGTTAGCCTTTGCCTTCCAGCACTGCAACTTATGAAACCCTAATTCACTGTTTGGGTCACTGTGGAACGTGCTCCTAAAGCCAGACTGTGCTTTGATGACTTTGTGATGCAGATTTCAAGGCGTCAACCAGTATGGCCCATGGCACTGGTGCATGTGGAGGACGGGTGGCCATCTGGGAGCCCAGAGAACGGCGCTGTGATCGCATTTCTGCCAGGGTCACAAGGTGAGCACCCCCCCAGCTCCACCCCCAGCCCTCACTCAGCACCCCCACCCAGGGCCGCCCCCATCCTGCCGCCTGTCTCACACACTTACCAATAAAGAGTTGCATTCTTTTCCCGCATGACTTCCTTGGGCTGCCTCTGGCGCCTTGTGTATGTATGTATGTGTGTGTGTGTCGTGGGAGGGGGAGGCCTCACTGCATACTGCTCTGCCAGGGGCCTCACTGCACACTGCTCTGCCAGGGGCCTCACTGCACATTGCTCTGCCAGGGGCCTCACTGCATACTGCTCTGCCAGGAGCCTCACTGCACACTGCTCTGCCAGGGGCCTCACTGCACATTGCTCTGCCAGGGGCCTCACTGTTTTTGGACTGAGAAATCTGTGTCTCTTCCTGCAGGGCCCTAAACACGGATGGCCATAGGGGGGTGCATACCCACCTGAAGTCCTCCTTACAGATGCAGGTGTAGCCGTTGATGGCATCGACACACTGCGCCCCGTGCTGGCACTTGTTTTCCAGGCAGTCGTTGTAGTCCTGCTCGCAGTTCTGACCCACGTAGCCCGGGGGACACTCACACCTAGGGGACACGTGCAGAGTCTCAGCTGCTGGCTGGTGACGTGGCAAAGCCCCGCGGACAGCCTGGTGGGAGGCTGGGAGCACTGACCTGTAGCCTTTGGCAAGGGTGGTGCATTTGGCGTCGTGCTGACAGGGGTCAAAACCGGGGGCACAATGATCGATGACCTCATCACACAGGTCACCTGCAGGGACACGCACACAGTAAGACGTGGGGGTGCTGATTGTTTCAGAAAGACCGAACCGACTTCTCCTCTGACTCCTGACAAAGTGCGCAGGGGTGGGGGATTGGAGAAATACTTTTCAAATCCCAGATGTCACGCAGATTCATTAATGATTAATATGACTCAGCAAAGGTCGTACATCACGCTTAAGTTCAGTTTTGAGTTTCTCCGCATAAGGAATGTTTCCTTAAATCTGTCTGAGCTTCAAAAGAGCGTGATGCATCCCTCTGCACACTATACACACGTTACAGTCCCACACGTCATCGCTTTACCTTTCGTGTCCATTACCAGCACCATGGTTACCATTACATTATAATTAGGTTACCTTCTGGTGAAAGGTGTGCATGTTACCCTGACCCTACTGCTCCTTAGCAATAGACTGCAAGGGCGTACAAGCGACATGAACCCCAAAGAGAACAGCCGGCCCTAACTTGACAGCTGCTGACCGTAACATAACCAGTCTGTCACTCAGTGATGATCCAGCTGGAATTATGACACATTTCACACAAAACACAGAGGTATCGTATGGCTTCTCTGTCTTTCAATTACCAAGTAATTAACACCCTACATTGCTCAGTGGCCACTGGGCCCCACCCCCTTGGCTCAGACCCTGCCCCTATGACTCCACCCCCTGTGGGTCCGACTCCAGACCTTGATGTGACATCATCAGCAAGGGCTCCTCCCAGTGCCCAGGCAGACTCCCTGTTTCAATGTAACTAATAACAGGGTAAGTATCCGGCAGCAACAGGAGGCCCTACGAGGCAGCTGTGACAGCGGGACAAAAGCCAGAGTCTGTTTCGGGATGCTTCTTTAAACATAAAAAGTGCCCAGTAAGCGTTTGTGTCAAGCTCCTTACCCCCTAGCAACACCAAGTCCTGTAATTACTGCCAAAATGGGCTGCCAGAGCCCCGCCCATCCTCAGGGTCACAGCGGTCCATTGAATCTGCACCACAAGCTGGCTGGTGCTGTCTGGACCGGTCCTCGATCCCCGTGTGGCCCCCGACTTGGGACCTACCTGCATAGTTGGGGGGGCAGACGCAGGTGTAGTTGTCGATGCCATCCACGCAGGTGGAGTTGTTCTCGCAGTCATTGTCTTCACAGTCGTCGGGATTGACCTCACAGCGTTGGCCCTCGAACCCAGGCGGGCACACACAGCTGCACGGAGGGAGAGTGAGAGAGAGGGAAGGGTGTGACGGGAAACTGCGGTACTCTTACTGCCTATGGGACAGCTGGGTCTCAGGGAAAAGGAGCAACACCCAGCCCAGGCTGATGCAACTGGGAGGAAGAGGATGAATGTAATTGGAGGTAAGGGCACAGAAAAACTATTTATCTCTTAAACGTAAGAGTTTGTCGATGGTCCTACCTGAACTGGTCCTCCTGGCCTGGCATGACATGGCAGGTCCCACCATTGAGGCAGGGGAAGCTGATGCAGGCATTGATGGCTACCTCACAGTTACGGCCCTGTGAAGTGGGGGGTGGTGGGTCAGAATGGGTGGGTGGGGCTTTAGAATAACCATCTCATCTATACCAGCGTCTCTTCACATCACACGCCACTATCTGTATCGACACCTCTGTTTCCTTCAAGTCACTGCTGTCAAACTGTATTACTGTCACACTCAGGGCCCGTTGCTTGGTGACTTGAGATTGATTTTCTAGCACGACTTTGGCTACATTTACGTCCTGTGATCAGAGTTCTCCCTGCACCCTCTACAGATCAAACCCTTTTCACACATTTTAATAAGTCTGGGGTCACTGCTGGCTAAGAAGGGCATCACACACACACACACACACACACACACACACACACACACACTTGTATTCATATATTTGTGGGGACTCTCCATTCATTTCTATGGAAAAAACCCTAATCCCAGCAACGACAACCTTAACTCCATCCCAGCACTAACCTCAACCAAAAGTAACCAAACAAAATGTAACACTTTTGGCATTTTTTGTTTTTTGACTGCACAGATTTTTATAGAAATCAGTTTCTCCTTGTGGGAACTGAAAAGGCGGTACATTTGGTCCCCACAATGTAAAATATACACGCTCACTCACACACACACTGACTCTCTGACACTTTTTAAGGACACTAACCCCATTCCACAGAACTGAAAAGTGGGTCAAAAAGAATAACAAATGGAAAGGCACTTTTAAGTATAAAGGATCTTTGCTGTTTTTCAAAAATTACTCTCTGTGTTAGGTTTTTTTCACCACATTCTCAAAGTCAACCCCCCAAAACGAGGGCTTAGTCTAATTAAAAAGGGTGCTCACAGCTCCAGTGTCTCCAGCAGGCCAGAGGTTAAGCCCTGGCTCATATCCGTGGAGCTGCTGACAGTAACCCCACACCCAGATGATGGGCTGGGGTCAGAGGTCAAGTGAGTGCTGTTTAAATGGACTGCCGCTCCTGTTCAATGACGCCAGCTCCCTACTTTTCCTGCTTTGGGGCGAGTTTGGTGGGGAGTCGTCACGGAAATGATCCCCCTGTAAGACAGCTGGCTTCCTGTCTACTGGCTCATTGCTTATGGAGAGCTGAATGATCGCAAGTATGAAAGTAGACCTGTCAGCTGCCCACTGCCTTCATCTAAGACCATTTATTAGGGTTAGAGCTTCAATTCAATCCAAAGCTGCACAGAGTTTCCCCAGTCAGAAAGGTGATGGGCTCTCCGGACACCATGGTCCTCAGGGAGGCCACTGGCGTTGCTCACCTTGTATCCGAAGGGGCAGGTGCACTGGTACGAGCCCGAGGGGTCGCCCACGCAGGTGCCATTGTGCTGACAGGGCAAGGCCAGGCAGGGGGAGCACTTTGACATCAGGTTCAAATCCATGGGGCCTGGGAGGAGGTAGATGATGGTGACAACGAGAGATGAAGATGTAGAGCGAGAAAGAGAGAATGAAAGAATGAGAGAGGGAGAAGGAACGAGACGGTTAAACAGAGAGTTAGAGAGGAGGAAAAGTAGATAATGTCAGCGCATCCCGTAGACTCACTCACATCCTGGCCAGCCCCACATCCTGCCGACTCCCACACATCCCGGCCAGGTCCCTCACTTCCCACAGACTCCCACACATCCCGGCCAGGTTCTCCACATCCCCACATCCCATTGACTCCCACACATCCCGTCGACTCACTCACATCCTGGTCAGTGCCCCATATCCCATTGACTCCCTCATATCCTGGCCGGCCCCACATCCCGCCGACTCCCACACATCTCAGCCAGGTCCTCCACATCCCCACATCCCGCTGACTCCCACACATCCCAGCTGGAACCCCCCATATCCCATTGACTTCGTCACATCCTGGCCGATGCCCCCACATCCCACCCTCTCCCATACATCCTGGTCTGTTCCCCCACGTCCTGCGACCCCCCCGCATCCCAGCCAGCTCCCCAAAATCCTGTCAACTCCCTCATATCCTGGCTGGCTCCCCTACATCCTGCCGACTCCCCCACATCCCGCCGACTCACCTGCATCCCAGCCAGCTCCCCCACATCCCGCCCCACTGTTGGATAAAATTCGGAATGATCTAATCAAATGGTCAGATCTTCCTCTTTCTTGGCTTGGGAGGATTGCTG
>JAODJW010000002.1:27382917-27401508 GCA_026777045.1 Hyperopisus bebe | reverse complement strand
AGGGTGGTGGTTTCTCTTTCTGGAAACAGGACACCTCCCTACAGGACGGTAATTTTGGTATGTTAACCGATATATTGTGCATCACTAAATAACGTTTGTTCCATCTTTATAAAGACAAGATGTAATTCTTATATTATTATTATTGATAATAATAATAATATTTTGCTCAATAATCATGAGAGAAAAATTATGATCTCAATTCTGTGGAAAAAAATGTGCAGCCTCTCTCAGGTGGTCTGCATGTAAGAGTATTTTATTTTAACTGGAGTAATGAAGTAGTTGTGCAGAATGTATCAGTGAAACGTTTGGCCTAGAAATGTTGCGGAGTGAAAGTGAAAGTTGCAACAAGTTAAAATACAAGTACAGAGTTCAGTAACAAACTGTTTGTACTTACACCTCTGTTAATACATGACAGTAAATAATTAAACTGTATGTTTACAGCAGGCTGCTAGTTAGCCTAACAGCCCAGTTAACACTGCCTGCTAATGTATACTTAATGATGTTATGCAAATCCTTCATGCTTCTCTGATTGTCAGGATAAGCCGTAATGACCCACCCAGTACTCGATGTCCATGGAACATTTTTTCAGGCTAAATCTGGTCGGCCCATCATGCCCTTTATTTAGACCAAAAATAGTTGTCAAAAATTGGGCTGCTTTGTCTGTCTGATTTGGTAGAAATTTACCCCAAGATGGGCATCTGTTTCAGATCAGATACAGCCCATAGCCCGTACATACAGCCTTTTTATGGATGACTTTTCATCAAACTGAAAAATTATGATTTTTCACCTTTTACTTTGCAACCAAATCTGAATATTGCTGAGACATCAGGCAAAGTGTCTTTTCAATGTCTTGTCAACTAGTTTTCGTTGGGTGGAAAAACTCTAACAAATGCAGCCAGCTCTGTTAGTCTGGACATACCCAACCTGTCAGAAATGCATTAACATAAAAATTACC
Organism: Hyperopisus bebe; assembly: GCA_026777045.1. Lineage (NCBI taxonomy): Eukaryota > Metazoa > Chordata > Actinopteri > Osteoglossiformes > Mormyridae > Hyperopisus > Hyperopisus bebe. The sequence continues at coordinate 27,400,553 of JAODJW010000002.1, read as the reverse complement.
TTAAAAGTTTTAATAAAAAAAAAAAAAAAAAAAAACTACGAGAAGTTGAGCTGTTTTTCTTCTTCCTGAACACTGGGCTCACTGGGCTCACTGGGCTCTGACCTGCAGCATCTGGTCGCCCTCTTTCATGCCCTGCTGGTACGCGGGACTGTGGGGCTGCACTCCTGCCACGAAGATGCCCACATCGTTGCCGCCCACGAGCCGCAGACCCACGCTGTTCTCCTTCACGAACTCCACCTTCCTCAGATCAGAGCTGTACCTGTGGAAAATAAGTCAGTTTGGTGCCACCTCACAACCAACCTGCCAGCATTTAAAATGGAAAATTAACTAGCTGGGTTGTAACCTGTAGCAAATCATGGATGGTGCACTAATGGTCCAGCTGTTAACTATGTATAACAAATCTACGATCTATAACAAATCTGCACTATTCCTATCCATATAATGGCATGTAGTGTGTCACAGAATGGTCGCTGTACATTTCCGACAGTGTGTGATAGTACAGGATGAAAAACTCACCCAGCTGTTGGAAAGGATGGAATATCTGGCGAATCAGGGGGTAAGGAATAAAGTGGCTCTTCTTCGTTTTTGGCTGAAAAGACATTAGGCAATATGAAAGGAAGCAGTTTCTTTGCTCTCACAAGGGGGTGCTAGAGAGTATCATCCACTCATCCATTTAGAGATACTGGGATATGTAGCTATTTCTCAGATGCATAGGATGTAAGGGCAAGGTACTCTTTGGGCTCGCTCTCTCTCTCACTCTCACTCTCTCTCACACACACACACACACACACAAATGCAAGGAGAACTTCCCACACAGACATGTGACACTCACTGTGTCACCCTTGTCACTAGAGCTAACAAACATTTATTTAAAAACTCTCATTTATTTAGCAATTTTTTTTGTCCAACATTATGTACAAGTGAGGATCTGACAGCAGGGTCAGCTAATGTCCCTGTAGAAGGTAGGGTTAAGCACCCAACAGTGATATTATTACCAGCTATGGGCTTTGAACCCATGACCTTCTGGACACAGGCCCAGATCACTAAACTGCTGAGCTACACATAATGCTATCTGAATGAAATATGAACTTACAGTAGCCTGTGGGACTGCGTGGCTCCGACATATTGCTGCGGAGGGTGCCATTGACCGGAAAACTGCAAAGACATCGGCATCGATCTGTAAGCTTCCAGTCAAACCCGTCCTCTCTGCATCCCTCAACACCGGCACCCAGGCCATGTGACATCATCAGACCCCGGGGCGTCACGGAGCGCCCCCACGGGGATAATGCGGACAGGATGTGACGTCAAGTACCTGGGGCCGTCGTCGTACTCCGTGCTCTCGTACCTCTGAGGTGGGGAGGGGACACGGTCTGACCCTGAGGAATCTGGGGTGGAGTCAAACATGTACAGTGAGGATGAGCACCTGCATCTTCAAACACCAGGGTAAAGACGCCCCCTAGTGGGGGCCAGCAGGTCAATTCTGCCCGTAACACAACTGGGCAGCAGGGGGCAATACGGTGCAGGCTGACCTTCCTGGGGGGGTCTGTCGGGTGATGGGCTTCTTCGCAGGGGGTCTTGTCGGAGGGGCACGGGGGGTGACTGTGTTTCCGGGAATACCCTTCGGGACAGAGGACTGGTATTCATATACCAGCAAGCTGTAATTGGCCACATCAGAAGCAAACTCTCCCAGTCTAATTTAAAGCCGGGGATCGATGCAGAAGGTTTATTTATGAAGATCAAGGATTTCTATTTGTTGTTGTGCATGTGGATTAGCACAACGACATATAGTATCAGAAATAAATAACATAACATATCAATATAGTATTAATAAACACTAAACTAACCATAGGTGGGTAATTCAAGGTCCAGAGCGTAAAGATCCAGACCAAGATTTTGTTTCAACCAACCAGCTGAGTATAAAGAGTCACAGTCACAGAGCACTCAGCTGGTTGGTTGAAATAAAATCTTGGTATGGATCTTTACACTCTGGACCTGAACAGCCCTGTACATGTTACACTGTTATGTCGTAGGTAAAGCCAATTGTGACAATCTGTACCTGGCCTGTCAGGCTCATCTCGGGGCTTTTAAATACATCCTACTTAAGGTCCAGTGATTACTCCTCCAGGCTTACCTGTATCCATCCTTGCCTTGCCAGACGTTTCTCGTTTGGGGGGCACTTTGTTCTGGAACAGACGTGTAGCTGGCCTCAGAATCTGATCCTGATTGACATGCACAAACATAAGGTTCAGTTCAGTATATATTAGTGTCCCGCATGGATACAAACACTGGGGCAACTTTGTGCAAGGCGCCGTATAAAAACGAACTAAACTGAAAATGTAGTTAGCAGTATTCAGCCCCAAACCCCCCTCAAATTGACATTTTGAGCACGTTCTGCAGACTCACTCTTAGTCACCGGTGAGTCCCTCATTGGTGGAGCAACCCACCGGGGCTGGTCTGCGGGGGGGGTCAGCGGGGAGCCCTCAGGAGTCGCCCTGCAAAAGAATGAGGCAGCGTCAACGACAGGCCGGGGCTACGGCTCCATGAAGGAGGGGGGGCACGACAGCCCCAGATCATGCCCACAATCTAGAGGAGCCATCCCCTTGCTGCACTACCTGTTGCGCTAAACGCCATCATCACGCAAAGCTGGACAGATGCACAGCAGAGGGGAGAGGGGCTAGTCTGCTAAACAGCGCCGCCCCGGTGGGGAGGAGCAAACAGCATTATCATTAAGGTCAAACTAATCAATGAAGGTAAATGAACTTATAAAATCTAAATGATTCACCATTTTTCCAAGCAGATATTATGGGCTTTGTATTAAATATAAATCTGCTGCTAAAATATTAAATCTGCTATGCCTAATCTGATTCAAGAATGGGGGTGGTTTGGGAATCTCATTTAAAAAAATCATCACAATGGAGCTGTTGGTGTATAACAGAGCCTGACACAGTAAGGGTAAAAGAGCATAAATATGCCCCCCACCCCCTTCTCATCTCTATGGCATGTTGAGATCGAGGCACCAGACCGACCCAAATACGGAGGAACATGTTTGGTGTGTTTAGTCAGGTTTTATTAGAATACAAAACGAAAGAAACAGAAAAACAGAACAGGCTATTATCAGTTAAAAAGACAATACAAAAAGACAAAAGTATCTATAAAACAAAAACAGAAAATGTACAATAACGTAATACAAAAAAATGGCTTTCAGATCGACAAGGATAAAATAAATGTGATAAGGAAATAAAAGAAAAACATGTCAGAGTGAATCCAGCAGAAGTTTGGCAAATGCGGCTTTTCCGGTGCTGGGGCTCTTGCCAATGCTCCGTCCTCAGACGGCAGTTTCGGGTGTGGCTGTGGACCCTCATCTGTACCTGTATCGGTTCCTGGAGTCCGGGCTGGTGGGGGTGCCCTGCCTACGGGGGGGGCTGGGGCTGCTGTCGGACTCCGTGTCATCTGGGGGAGAGGTGAGATTAAGCGGTGGTGATGTGCTGGCCCGGACCAGACCTGGACCAGCTGTCCAGCCCAGCACAGGCCCACTCTGGCTTTGGTTACACTTCAAACAAAGTGCATGCTAATTTAATGCCACTATGTAATCCGATAACACATTTCACGGAACTACAGATTTAATTTCAAATAGTTCTAAGTATAATTATGGCAATCTCATGCTTTTACACCCAGAGATTCTTATGCTCATACTGCATAAATCATGCATGATTTTAGTTTTAAGCTAAGAAGTCCAGGGGTGTAAACCGTGAGGGGAGGGGCTGGGCTAGGACCGAGTTGTAAAATTCTCATATATTCCCATTTATTCCACTGGAAAGTTTTAAACTTGGAATATCTCCAAAATTCCCCATCTTAACTTTCCATGGAATGGAAAGTTTGTGGAAAGTTTATGGAAATTTTCCACCCCTTTGCAACCCTAGTTATGACTGGAACTTATTTTTATTGAAGGAGTTTTTTTTTTTTTTTTTTACTCAGTTTTGAAATGTACCTTTAGGTGAGGACCTCATAGAGGAGAGGCTGACAGGGGTAGGCCGCAGAGAGACGCCAGGGTGGGAAATATCAGGGAGGACCCTGTGTGAGGAATGGGGGAGGGCTGTTAGCACATGGGACATACCTGGTGTCACACACCCCTTTTCTAGCTGCCCAGGTACCTGTATCTCTTTGGATCGTCCATCCTGGGGCTGCTCCGTCTGGGAAGGGGTGAGGCACTCCGGTCCGAGTCTGACTCTGAGACTTCTACAAAAGAAAAAGAAATTAAAAATTTTAAAATGCGACTGTAGAAGAACTCGTTCTGGAGTGTACCCCAAGCCCCTAGAGGGGTGATTATCGTGCACCTGGGAACAAAGGCCGTGTGTGCAAGGATGGTGAGAATGGCGCAATGTCTAGTATCCGATACCTTTACGTGGCCGGGAGGAAGAGGAGGAGGCATGGGGAGGTGCCCAGACAGCGGGATTCAGGCTGTAGGAGACAGGGGCAGTGTGTGGGTTGGGCACAGGGATGCCAGACAAGGTCCTGCAGGAAGACGGAGAAGGATGAAATGGTAAAGAGAAAAAGACAAGCGTTGAGTCTGCCACGTGACTGACAAGCAGGACAATCGCATCACCTGTACTTTGGGTCTGTGAGGTCTCGTCGGGGGGGTGGCGAGGCGCTCTGGTCTGATTCAGAGTCTGACGGCACTGGAGCAGAAACAGAGATGCCCATCCGAATTTATCCCTCTCTGCTTTAAAACACGGGACTGCCCGGTGGACTTCCCGTCCAAATCCGGGTGTCTGGACCCATCAGAGTCGACCGTTTCAATCTACTGTCCTCTACTAATTCCCATCCACCTTCAGTGAGCTCAGCTAGAGACTGAAGAGGACGTCTGAAATTCACAGCTTAGACAGATTTGAAGGGACTGTGTGGCTAACAATTACACCACAGATGGAGAAAGGAAGTGGAAGAGGACAACAGGAAGTGAGGAAAGTAAACCACTGTAGCTCATAACAGGCTACTGAAAACAGCGTCAGGGAGTTGCCTTTTTGGCATGCAGGGCATTTCCCAGCATTCCCCAGATGTTATAAAGCCTTTCAGTAAAAGCCACTATATTAAAATTTTTTGAGAGCCCGCAGTCCAAGGTCAAACAGCTGTTTCAACAGCTAAGGCACTCACCTCTTCGGGTAGGCAGGGCCTGTGCGGGGGCCCTGGTTACGGTGGACCGTAGGGGCGAGGAGTCACGGATCTTGGGGGCAGCTTCAGCACGAGACCTAAGAGAATGAGAAGAGGTAGCTGGGTGCATGGGTGTGGGAGAGTCTGGCCGACCCCGCAACACCCAAATTTGTTCGCAAGTGCCTACCTGCGCATGCGTCTCTCTCGGGCCTCTGAGCGGGACACCCGGCCCCTGGTCGAGGGGATGTCCAGATCCGAAATATCTGATAAGGAAAGAACACCCATACATCATAAGTGGGAACCCTAAGGGGAAGAGTCATCGAAGCATCATGGTGTCCCTCGAGCGACCCTGAGCTGGTCAGTCACATGACCACTCTGGGCAGCCGCTCTCACCCTCCAGCTCCGAGCTGCTGTCATCACGCCTGTCGTCGTCGTCGCTGTTGGTGGGACTGTCATCCACCTCAGGGATGTTGACCAGGAACTGCCTCTGGTCTCTCAGCACCAGCATGGTGAGCTTCCCTTTGGATTTCTCCACTAAATGTTTAGTTTCCAGCAGCGAGAGGTTCTCTGTGGTCATCCCGTTGATCTGCAGAGGACAGAGAGTTTGAGGGTCATGCCGTACAGGCAGGGAAGGGACTTTGAGGACCATCCCTGCATCAGCTCTAGGTATCGCTCCCTCCTCAAAACTAAAGATCCAAATCATAATACAGCCTCAGCCAAGTGTGCATGGAGTTCTCTCCTCAGGATCGTGAGATGTTTACCAACCTCAGACGGAAAACCTTCCTTTGTGTGTGACTGTGCAAATATCCCATAATGAACTGCCACCTTACCTGAGTTGTGCCCTACCCTGTTCCCCCCTGCTTCCTGAAACCCAAACCAAATAAGCTGTTCCTGGGAATCGGCAGACGACTGTGTCAGTACTCAACGGGTAATGATGCAATTCCCTACCACTGCTCTTTGCGTGTGGAATTTGCATGTTCTCCTAACGTTCCCCTAGGCACTCTGGGTTCCTCACACTGTCCACAGGCATGCAGTTAGACGAGCTGGCATCCCTAAATGGTCCATGACTGTGTGTGCACCCCATGATGAACTGGCTTTCCATCTAGACTGTAGGAATGTTTTCCTGCACTGGATCAGCAGCTGGAAGATGGGCAATGGGATTCTTGCCTTGAGGACGAGGTCTCCTTCCTGCAACGTTCCCTCCTTAGCTGCCAAGCCCGTGTTAGTCATGTGCTTGATGAAAATCTGGCTCCCCAACTTTAGGCCGTACTCTGCGAGAGACGGGGAGATCATTCAGCATCAAAGAAATCGGCATCAGAATCGTCCCATATCCTTCGTCGCCATGGCCCTAGCCGCCACACCCCCCACCCACCCCACTCACCATCATTGGGCTTCTTCTTCAGAAGTGTGGCCTTTATGGGCTTGTCTGGCCCCTCCTGGGTCGGCAGCCGCTTGAAGCCCGACATCAGGGCCAGGGGGTGACCGTTGGGCTCGGGGGTGTGGCTGCGTGCCCTGCGCCCCCGTAGGCCATAGCCTGGCTCGCTGCCAGAGTCGGAGCCTCGTCGCTGCCCCCTGTTTGCAGAAGGGCCATCCAGCAGGTTGGAATGGGAGGCGGAACGGTTCGGCCTGTTGGTCAGTGGGACCTGGATTTTCCGGGGCCTTTTCACAGTCTAAAGTGGGACAAAATGGGTCCAGGTTTAAGTTTCATGGTCCCTTTCCCCAGAACTACACCGCTTTCCGACTGCGACGTGGTTTTGCTCCACTGTGTGCACGTCCTCAGCCCCCACCAGAAGCGTATCAGCAGCAGAGCACTTTGCAGGGTGGCTGGTGAAACTCATGAATATTCATGAGGAAGGTGTTACCTGATTGGCAGAGTGAACTACTGTCAGAAGCATCCCAGAAGCAGCATCCAGCAAAATTACTGGTGTCCGGAGAGCCGCTCCTGGGACGCTGCTGATAAAATCACGAAGGAAGGACACCAGCCACGGCAACCTCATCGCGGCTGGAATGTGGTGGAACCCCCCCCCCCCCCCCCCGGTGGAATTGTGGGTCTATACTGGTGCTTCCCAAACTTCTCCTTAAATATCCCCAGCAAATCCAAATTTCACCTCTGATCCACCGGTTGGTCTCATTTAACTTGCCGTTTCTCAACCCAGTCCTTGGGAACCCCCCCGACAGTCAAACAAACAAAAACAAACCAAAAGATCAAGAATACCAAATACCTGGTACGGAAGGGTTGGAGATTGGGAGGAAGCAAAAACATGGAGTGGCTGGAGGAGGGGGGGGGGGGTTCCCTGAGGACTCTGTTGAGAAACTGTTTTTTATCTAATCAGCTAATCCTCAGACCAATCAGAGGGCTAGGAGGTGAAATTCACCTTACGTTCGAACCTGAAGCTCTCACCCAGGACAGAAAGCAAAAGCTCACTGGGCTCAGACGGAAGACGTAAACAACCCCAAAACACAGGCTGAGCAGAGATAGATGCTCAGCTAACAAATAACTACCTCATTTCTGACTCATCTGTTATTTTACCGGCGTCTTTCTGATGCAATGGTTTCACAACAAATATGTGGCAAACGGATGTACAATTTACACAAAGTGTTAATAAAAATTCGTAAACAAGGCAGGTGCAGGTGCCAGCAGCAGGCCTGCAGTGGAGGGCGGACACCACAACACTCACGATGTTGGCAGTTTTTCCGCAGCTCTTTAGGTGCTGAATTGTGAAGTTGGAGGAGACGTTCTCCATCGAAACTCCATTGACCATGACAATCTGGTCCCTCGTGCTGTGGGGGGAGGGGGGCAGAAGGCGCCAGTCAGTGGGTGTAGGGTTACAGCCCTTCTCGGAGGGGAAGGGATCGGCATTTGTGTGGAAAAACACACGTGATTAACATTAACGCTCAGGGTACGGAATGGCCCACTCAGTTTCAGTTGCGTTGTTGGTTCTAGATAAGGAGTCAGAGAAAGGGTTGTACAAAAAAATGACTTCTCTCTGTACACAGTGAAGTTACACAGATAGAGATTGTGAGCGTATGTACAGACCAGCCCCATGAACGCAGAGGGACGTGACTCACTGCAGTCTCCCCGCAGCTGGTCCATTGCGAACCACGTCCGAGATCACCACCGCCGTGTCCCCCGTGTCTGGGTTTGGCTTATCCCGCCCCCCGGATATCGCCAAACCAAAGCCCACCTTAGAATCCTGCAGGGGAAGGGGGTGGGGGGAGGGGGGGTGGACAGGGGAGAGCAAGCAAGCGGCAGTGAGCGAGAGTGCATTCCTTCACCTGCCCGTGGTGTCACATGACCTGAAAGGTCTACAACTTCTGCTATCTCATTTCCTGATAGGATTCCATTCCAAAAAAAGAAAGAAAACGGGGAGAATTTTTCACATTTTCTCACGACTCCCAGGAAACTTTGTGCTTCTTCCAAAGCTGAAGAATTTGCGTCAGCTTCCATAAAAACTGATCCAGTACCGATAAGAGAAGTCGTCGCGCCGGCTGAGCGAGAGAGACCTACCTTGTTCAGCGTCACCGTATACTGCTCCCAGATAGTCATTTCCTCCATGTCTGCTTCCTAAAACGAACACAGGTGACAAAAACCATAAAGTCAACAATGAGTAGCCAAATGACCAGCTCTCAAAAAGACGTGTTGAAACGGCGACGTAAATCTCGAACCAGGAGTATTGGCGGCGAGCAACAATCCTATGGTGGCAGGGGGAGTGTCGGGCGAAACCTGCACCTGCGTATTAGCGGAGTTAGGAGCCAGGAGGACTGACTCGATGGGATTGTCCTATGACATGTTCTCGCCTGCTCCATTCCTGTCACTGAGTTTGGGGGGGAGGAGTCTTGGCTATAAATTCCTTTAACTCCTCCTAGGCCCTCAAGACCTACGTGGTAGTTGGTCAGCTGGAATATACCGCGCAAACATGGAGACCAGCCCAAGCTGATGCCTCGCTTGGAGCCCGGCAAATACTACTAATAAGCGGTTTGGTGCTTTATCAGTTCCGGAACCCTTTTTGACAAACGCTGCACAGACATCCTGGCAGATAAGCAGATATCTTTCCGCAAAACTCGTTCGGTGAGATAGGCCACCACGTAGGTCCTGTGCAACCCTCAGAAATTTCCACATACAGAAACAGTGACATGGAGCAAGATAAACGAAAATGGACTCAAACAACAAGGTTACAAGCAGGGGGAAAAAAAAAAAAAAAATACAGGCTGATCTCTCTTTAGAATGCTTACAAATCCCATTTTGGTGGCATTTATGTACAACTGCCCATAGACTACTCTGCTGAGCCAGAAAATGGGTCAGGGGTCACGATACACTCGGTCAGCCACACCTCAGGTGGAAGACACAGCTCAGAGCTGCTGCTTTACATCGCATCCTACTGAGTGCAGCCCAACTTTACCGGAACACTGGAAACACGCTGAATTAGCCAATCAGATCAGGTACTCCTTAGTCTCTTGGTTTTCCATTTCCAAGTACAGTGTCATATGACATTTTCCGTACGATAATAATCTGAGCATAAATACACAATAACGCTCAAAATAAAACGTATTGACCTACAGAAAGCTGTATCAGGCAACTACATCCACAGAAATGTCTATGACATTGTCTTAGTAAGATGTTCTGGTCTCATCTGGTGGTACAAAACATTGTGTTTCGTACTTTGGAATGAAATATCATTTGAGGAATCTGATTTTAACATTCTACAACCTGTACAAAGTTTAAACAAACTTCTTATTTATTCCTAACTTTTGCAAAGTTTTTGGTATGCAGTTTGTGGAATACGCATATCTATAACTGAAGACCGAACACTGTGCCATTATGAGGAAATTTGATTTTGGTGTCACGCACCGCGACTGTCATAGGGAGACGTTAGTCTCCTCTTGGCCACTGAGCGACAAAGACGCCAGCAGGAAGAAGAGTGTGGCATGATGGTCCATGAAGATCGGTTAACAGGGCAGGGAGAGAAGCAGCTGAAGGTACAGCCCTGGGTGTGAATATGCTGCTTTTTGTGTAAATAAATTTTAGAACTTAGTTGCGTTAGGGAGCAGCAGAAAACAACAGTAGGTTGCACTGTTGTCTCAAACCTCCAGGGTTGGAGGTACGAATGCACGTTCTCCAAAGTGCTGTGCAGGATCCCTCCTGGCACTGCGATTTCCCAAGACCTGCAGTTAGGCAAAATGGCACCTTTAAATTGCCCACGGTGTGAAAGTGCATACGCGTGTGCACATGCGATAAAAACCTGTTATTCTGACCTTGTGGGGACCTGTTTTTTTTTGTACCCACAAGGGAAAACTCAATTTTATAAAAATCTAAAATACTAACTAAAAATACCAAAAGATTTGTGCCTTGTTTGGTTAGTTGTTGTTAAGATTAGGGCTCAGTAGAGGTTGAGGTTGTCATTGTTGGGATTAATTCTGGAATTTGCTCACAGAAATGAATGGACAGTCCCCTGAAAGATATGAATACAAATGTGCACGTGTGTGTTTCCGCCTGAGAGAGACCTGGTACTGGTACCATTCAAGGTGCCCCCTGCCTTGTGCCCCATCCTGCCTGAACAGGCTCTCATGACCCGATCCCGAATATCACATTGGAAGATGGCTGGATGATTGTAAGGTAACCTCAAGGCTTCTAAATTGCTGATAAGTCCCAGAGACCCAAGTGCAGTGACAGAAGGAGGAAGGAGACCAATCTCAGGTAGGTAGCCAGTAAAATTACCGGTTTGCACCACCCCCCCGAGCCTGAATGGTCACCAAAATCTGCCGCCAGTCAGACTAAATCTAACCAAGGCAGAGTAACGCCAGGCACCCCGCTGAGCCCCCCCAATCTGACAGGTAAGCGCAGGGCGGATCCGCCCTCTTACACTCCAGAGGATACGACCTGAAACAGCATGAGACAGGTTCTGCTACCCAGACACACCCTTCAGCCTGTTTAACTTGGGACTTCATACACTTGAGATAAAAAGCTAGTTAACGAGTCAACAAGAAGCTAAACTATGCCAAAAATTCAGGGGGGGCAGTAAAGGGGAATTTTCAGTCTTTCACATGGCGCAATCTTGAAGCTCCAAAAATAAATTCATTAAAGTTACTAACATTTAGACCTGTAGAGGAAAACAAAAGTAATGTAGGCGGAGGTGGAAATTTCAGGTCCAGAAAGTAAGAATCCAGACCAGGATTTTCTTTCAGCCAACCAGCTAAGTACTCTGTGACTCTTTGTACTCAACTTGTTGGCTGAAACAAAATCTTGGTCTGGATTTTTACTCCCTGCACCTGAAATTTCCACCTCTGAATACAACAGCTAAACCAAAACCACACAGCAATAAAAAAAAGCAGGAAATGGAATAGTCTACCTTTCACGGGGCCTGTTTTATAGTGCTTCATGAAACACCATAACAATGTCAGGTACATCCAAGAGAAATGTGCAGCAGACATGTACCTGCCGAACAGGATATGGGAGCGACCTGCCAAATACTATGCAAATGGGATCCCTGTGTTTACTTCTAGGAATGCTATTTGTTTAAAGAAGAGAGCAGAGTGGTCAGCAACTGAGAGGAGATCACAACACCCTCTCCTGTCCCGAGAGCCTTAAATGGCAGATTGTTCAGCAGGTGGACCAGAAGACACATTGACAAGTTGTCAATTAATAACAACAATATTATTTTTATTATACACACAGACACAGACATACAGTACTACGCAAAAGTCTTTGCAAAGAATGTGACATTTAAATGATCTAAACTTGTCTATGATAATTTGTCTGCGTCTGTCAGCTTCTACCCCCCACCCAAAGCCCCCCAGGGTTGGCAGCGACCATCCAGTACACCCATGTATCTTTTGCCTTGACAACTACCCCTGTTTGGCTAATCATTACATCACTGAGTTATTTTACTAATTAAGTTAAATTTCAACACCAGCTCAAATAATTAAATATCATCAACTGCTTATACAGATTAAAAATCTTGAGACAGAATCAATCCTGTACAAATCGCTTATAGTAATCAAGTACAGTGGTACCTCAGAACTCGAACTTAATCCGTTCAGAACTCCGGATCGAATCCTAAAAAGTTCGAGATCGGATCGAATTTTCCACATAAGAAATAATGGAAAACCAATTAATTGGTTCCCGGCCCCAAAAAATTACACCTAAATATGTTTTTTAGCATTTAAACGCAAAATGAACCAGATAAAACAAGAAGAGCATATATTTTACTAAACACATGTAAGTACATTTATCAAAACAGTAATTTGTATAGTTAAAAAAAAGAAACTGTATCCTGCCCCGATCGTCCGCTCCTTCCGTGTGCTACGCCCACTTGTAAACCTCGTGTGGAATCCCCGTGGAATCTTCTGTTTCTGGTTTTCATTAGCCTTCTGTATTTCGTCCGCATTTCAGTTTGTTTCCCCACTCCGGTGATGGTTTTGTCCGTCTGCATTTTGCCTGCCTTACCTGTAATTAAATCCCGTATTCCCCGATACCCTGACGTCTGCACCTTTGTCTCCGTTCTGGGCACGACAATATTATTATGATTAAACGTATTAATGGTTTATTATTAATGTTAAAATAATGAATAAGAAATCTTTATTTTTAAATGTATTTTATTATATAATATTCACTGTTACTGTCTATCATTTTCTAAATGTATTTTTACTGTCTAAATACATGCATTCAGCTAGTGTAAACATGCACCATGCTATCACAGCGAATGCGAGGCTGAGACTGAAGCTTTACCCTTTGTTTCCGCTGACAAACGTGCCACGTGACTCATTTCCCCTCGCGTACAAGTTATCTTGGGTCAGCGTTCACGGTTTGACTTCTGAGATTCAGATCGAGCTCTAGTTAATTTTTTTTCGAAATGTTTGGTTCAACTTTTAAGAAATTCGCGTTCTAATGAGTTAGAGAACTGAGGTACCACTGTAGTCCAGTTACAGTGTTCACTTTGGGGTTTTTTTGTACATGAAAACACATGGAGAAAAGTTCAACCAGGGCATTTTTGTTTTTTTCTACTTGCCTACTTTTGCCGTGCGGTGACCCGTCTACTTCTGGCTAGCTACCTGAGACTAATGCTAGCTACCTGAGGCTAATGCTGTGTTCACAGAAAACATGAGGGAAAGAGTGTCATTTTCTCTCAATGACAAATATAGACTCAAACTGCCAAAAATGAGCAAACGAGATGCAGCAGCAGAACTACAGTAAGCTACATTTTATGTACAGTACTGTATTATAGCATATTTGAATTATACACAGTAATTTAGACTTGTACAGTACTGTAACTTGAAGTGTTTGAAACAGCTGTACTATTGTTCTTAGTCAAAATTCAGTAAATGGCAACTGTTTTATTACCTTATATGCATGTAATTAATATATAAATGTAAATTAAATCTGCCTGAGACAAAGAAAAAGAAAAAAAATCGGTCATAATAATCATCTGCTTGTACTGATCAATTTCACCCAGACAGACATGATCACTACAAGCATGGAACGGCTGAGGTGCCCCTGAGGAGAGGTTTGGGAACTGAAGCGCTGTTCATCTAGCTATCCAGCAAGGTATCAGTAACTTTTTAGAGAACATAAAATAGTTACATTTTTATTGTGTTAGTTCATTTTCAATGAATTATTCTAATGTTAAAATATTTTTTATAAGCAAATATACACTTACTACAGAGATAAATAGATTTCTCGATAGATGTTCTGTAGCTAAGAATTCTGCACAGTGCAGGATATACAGGGGAGAGATCTGAGGATGTGGCACAGAGTCAGCCAGGGTACTGTGGCCCAGGAATGGGGGGGGTCAAGGGCCTCAGTCAAGGGCCCAAAAGCAAGGTCACTCCTCCAGGCCAAAAATTCCCCCGTTTTTTTTCCCCACCAACCACCTGACTACTTTCGTGAGTTAATCATAAACAAACATTACTACCCTACCCTAGACGGAGGGAAAAAAAAAGCGACGAGAAATTCATAAAGAGAGATTATATTGGTAATACGGTGTAAAAACGGCTTGTTAAAACACACAAAAAAAAAAAAAACTTGCAAGGTGTGCCAACCGGTTAAATGCTGGATGCAAGATCAGTGGGTTGTACCATACCAGAGCAAGGTGTGAATGCACAGAGGCCCAGCTTTGTGGAAAAAGGCAACGTGGGAAAAAGTAATGAAATTCACCTCATTACCATTAATTTCCCAAACTGACATGGGATACAGCCATTGCAGAAGCCATCCTAAACAGAAAACCTGTTCAGATCGAATACTACACCAGTGTAAACAGTGACTCCGCAATAATGATGTAAACCTCAGTAGAGTCCAAGAGGTTATGTTACCTGTAAAAGGCAGTGTGGCTGGCCCCCGTTTCTGTCCGATACAAAGGAAGAGGACCTATCGTATGTGTCACGAGGACCCAGGGCAGACTGAGCACCAGGGAGAAAAGCCCCAAAGGTAAACAGAGCCAACATTCGGGCTTATGGGAGGAAGAGAGGACAGCAGAAAGGACAAGGTACACAGAAACACAATGGCGGAGCCCCTAACACCGTCACTGCCCTGCGCACGGCCCGGTAACCACTGGAGATGGCATCTGAGGCGGCAGAGAATCATTTCTGTAAGAACAGGGCATGATGGGACACAGCGGCCTCAACGGGCAGCTAAGGTTGACTGTATATTTAAAACGTTAAAAAATCAAAAATCTAAGTACCAAACAGGACAGCCGAACATGGACAGACCGTATACTGAGGGAAAAGGCAAAAGACACTAAGATAAAAGCTGAAACAGCATCTACTCACCTCCTCCCTGAATCTCACTGCCATTCCTCTGATGGGATTACCTCATGGAAAACAACACTGGCCTCTCAAAGAAAAAATGTCAGCGTAATTACAATTAAAAAATGAATGCCAGGAATACGAGACAATCCATTAAAGCCAAGGATGTCTCCTTGGACCTTTCGTAAATGAATGGACCCAATCGGATCTAAATGGAGACAGGACACTGTCTTCAAGTCAGCAGGTGGGTCTAAGCACGGTGTTTTCACCAGACCAGAAACACCTTGCAGAGACCCCACCTAGTCCATAGCGAGCTCCACCCTCAGGTCCACCCTTTTCACAAGCACTTCCTTTTACCTTGCGTTGCCAGGCACTCTCAAGCAGAACCTGGACGAGCGCCTGAGGCCAGCTCTGGCAAAAGGAGCCCGCCCAGGGAGGCGTTGCCCAATAGGACGGCTCAGCCAATCAGAGAGCTCGGCTGCTTATTCTAACTGGCATAGCATGCCATTGTGAAATTCAATCCTCCTGGGGGGTGGGGGGTAGTGCTTGATTCTGTTTGCTGACTTCAACACGTTCCCCTCTCCAGGTTTGCCAATTACGGGCCGTTTCAGCTCTCTGTAGGCCTTCCCAGCCGTCTGAGGCTATAAACGTCTTGTTTTCTTGTTTTTATATCTAACGAGCAGTATTCATTACCCATGAACCTGCAGTCTTTCTGTGTGGCTGATGTTGCCCTTGGATACTATGAGCCTGAATAAACTGCAGACTTTGCTGTCCAGTGAAGGCATTCTGTTCTGGGGGCGTTTAGGGTCAGTGTTTGCCTGTGTTTGCCTGTGTTTGCCTGTGTTTGCCTGTGTTTGCGTGCAGCTGTTTATCGTGTTTGCATGTGAGTTTGCACGACTGTGCATCATGTTTGTTTCCATATTTGTCTATCTGTAAGATCCACCAAACATACATAAATGCACACAATAAACAGGAAGCACACATGACTGACAACTCTCCTTTAAAAAAGCCCATTCATGTTCCACCCTGTCCTCACCTGTCCTGCTTATTCGCTTCTTTATTGTGCATGTCCCACCCACACTCAGGCCTCCCACCCAAAAACCACTCCTTCTTTACATACTGTCCACTACTCATCATAATCCCGCCCACCCTCCGCCCACTTCCTGTCCAAGCCCCTCCCATTTCTCCATGCCCCAACCAATCCCCAGCCCCACCCTCCACACTCACAGTGTCTTTAGGCCTGCGAGGCCCTTGAACATGCGCCCATGCACACTTTGTAGCCTGTTCCCTGTCAGCAAAAGGTCCTGGATGCTGCCTGCCCCCTCAAAGGCCCCCTCTCGGATGTCACGCAGTTTGTTGTTGCTCAGGTTGCTACACAGCAGGAAAGAGAGACAGAGCTGCAGTCAGGCATGGCCTAATTCACTGCCCCCCTCCCATCAAAGACAGCTCCCTCCTTTTAAAAGATGACGACGGGACGTGGCTGTACATTTTGCGCAGGTTTGGAAGCTTCTTGAAGGTCCCCGTGGCTTCCAGGACGGCGATGTCATTGTCATTCAGGCGCCTGTTGGGAAAAGGAGAGTCAGGGAGAGAGGACAAAGGGTCAGGATGAAGGATAAAGGATGAAGGCGCAGAGGAGCACACAGTGCAGAGTCATTGCAGTTTCTTTCCCCTAGGGGGAGCCAAGGGATACTGACAGATCCCATTGGCATCATTTTAAAGACTCAGTGTAGCTGTGTGGGGGTACCCGCTCAGCTGATTGGTTAACAGCTGCTGTGTGGTGTGTTGTGGGTGGAGTCAGGCCTGACGGTGTGTGAACAGCTGGAGAATGGTGACAGATACACAGGGGTGTTTGCGTGATTGATGAGTGTGCCAGACAGGACTGGCCCGTCCTCCGCTGAGCGCAGAAGGGCACTGCCTGGTTTCCTTGGCGACCGGCGCCTTGGGAGATGCTGACAGCGGATGTCAGAGGCTTTAAATCGAGCCAATGAAGGTGTATTAACCACCATGATGCACACACAGCCAATCTAAGGGCATGGGCTGCAAATAAGGCCTTTATATATTAACAATTAACCATATCAGGGGACTGTCAGAGGAAACGCTGACCCCTACAGGGCATGCATGATCAGAGTCAGGCCTTCAGCTGTAAGCCTGCTGGACCTACAGGAGCCAGACAGACAGAAGATAATATTTGGCATGGCTGCTTTGGATCCAAAACGATGACGGGATGCAGTGTGGGTGCACATGTGTGCTGGCGTGTGCCCTCACAGGTCAGTGGTGTGGTCTGGAAGGTGGGCAGGGATGTGCGTGAGCTTGAGGTTGGAGCAGTCCACCACCGTGCCCTCGCAGCGGCAGCGGTCAGGGCACACCAGGTCCTGGAAGCAGTCCCCACTTAGCCGACTCCGGTAGTCCTCTGAGCCTGGGGAGAAGCTATCCGTCAGGCAGGAGGGACACACACACAAACACACACTCACACACACACAGCGAGCACAGATCCATATTACCACACTGATGTACGGTGTGACAAACTGAGAAACTGCATTCAAAAAAACATGCAGGAGGGAAGTGAAAAACTGAAACACAGAGTCAGAGAAAGACACAGACAGACCAGAGTCACACAGAGACAGATCAGAGTTACAGAGACACAGACAGACCAGAGTCACACAAAGACAGATCAGAGTTACAAAGAGACACAGACAGACCAGAGTCACACAGAGACAGATCAGGGTTACAAAGAGACACAGACAGACCAGAGT
>JAODJW010000002.1:27328988-27341676 GCA_026777045.1 Hyperopisus bebe | reverse complement strand
TTGCCAGACAGTGGGGTGGGTGTGACAGGACACATGGGTTCCAGAAGGTTCCATGATGTGCAAGTAGACCCAGAACGGCACACACGGACCACGCTAGAACAGGAGCCCCCCGTGCAAGAATCTGATGGGCTGACAGCAGTGGTGGACACTGGTGTGGGTGCAATATGTCATGCGTCCTCTGTGAAAAGAAGCTTTCTGACTGCTTTAGACTTGTCGAAAAGAATTACCTTCACAATCGGTGGTTCTTACCCCCTGCCTAGTCTGCGTGTGGGGGGTGCCTGACTGCCAGACACCCCCCAGGGTCTACAGTACCAATGACAGTTTAAGTGATTTATTGCACATAAAGAATTCTTCGCCTTTTCTTGGATTGCTGTGAGGTGACATTGGACCTGAGACCCTTCCCTAAGTTCCCCAGCTGGTGGGGAGGGAGGTCCATCGCCTCGTTGAGGCTGAGATCAAGTGTAAGTCAGCTTGGGGCCTCCAGAACCAGGGAGAGTCGGTGTAGGCCAGTCCTTGACTGTATGTTTGCTAAAGTAATATACTTTACTTCTCCAACTGAGATGGGTGCTTATGCTTAATCATTGTCTTCTGTAACCATGGGAAGTACTGGGTGACACGGCAAGGGACTAATTAAACGTGTTTATGACTCTCAGCCAGAATGGAGGCCATTTATGTCTAGATCCTACAAAGGATGTCTTCAGCTTCTAAATGAATGTCTGTGTCTGACAGGGTTGGAAATCCTTCCAGGATGTGCCACTCATTGATGATTTGGCCTGGAAACAAAGGGTGGGATATTATTAGCCCTCCCCCGCTCCCCCAATACTTATCCGGGTCCAAAGTGAGCCCAGGAAACGGGCCAGGTGAGGGGATAGAGACCATGCTGCTCACGGAAGCCAGAACCTTCCACTGCAGTCATTAGTATTTCCACCTATTTCCACCAAACAGGAGCCTCCACAACGCTTCTCGTGGTGCATGACGGGCCTCCTTCCCTCCTTCCCCTGCTTCTTGACTTCTGGATCCTTCTGGAATTCTCTCAGTGCTTAGCTGAATGCCTCCAGAGCCACCTCAGCAAACATGGACTGTCTGCTGGCCCAAATGTTGCAGCGATGTTGTTTTAGCGCTCTATTCTGGTTGGCTAAGCTAAGCGCTGACCCCAGGGAATGTCGCCACGGAAAAACACCCCCCCCCCCAGACAATGTGTGCTTAAATGTGGTGTTTTCGTTTCACACTAATCGTGGGAAGTGTCACATCAGCAAAATAGACCTTTAGCTGACAAAAATGCTACAGAAATGCTGTTTCATTCTTATTATTTGGTAATATGACAAAAACATTTAAAAGACCCAGTTACATGTGGTCATAGCTGTGGCTTCACACCTCTTGAGTTATGGGCTTGACTTTTGCCCTGGCTCTTTTGTGTGTGTGTGTGTGGGAGATGTTTACACAGGTCACATTTGGGGACCAAAATGTACCCAAAGTGCAGTAAAACCTGAAACTTCCTTACTTTTGGGGACAGTTCTTCAGGTCCCTATTTGGATAACCTCAATTTAATAGAAATCGGTGACTGCAATCAAAAAAGTAAAAATGCCAAAAGTCTTGTATTTTGGTTGGTTACTTATGGTTAAGGTTAGGGATGGGTAGAGGATAAGGGTGTCATGATTGGGATTAGGGTTTTTCCCATAGAAATGAATGGACGGTCCCCATTTAGATAGGAAGACCAACTTGTGTGTGTATATGTGTGTGTGTATGTGTGTGTTTCTCTGCATGTGGGAGTTCCCTCTGAACACTCAAACAAACCTGCATCTGATAGGTTGTTATGGAAAATTGATGGATAGGTTTAATAACCAGCCAAGTAGCCTTAGATGATTGTGTTCTGTCCTTCTGCAGAGGAGGAGTCCTAAGATTTGGAGACAGATCAGTGACCTCTCCACTGACCCCAGTGTCAGTGCTGTATTTTACCTAAAGAGGGACAAAATAATGCCTGATTTATGTGATATGGGAGTCACCAGTTGCCTCTTTATGGACATTTAAATGAATCTTTCACTATGTTGGCCTTTAGTAGTATTAGAAAATTATTTTTAAAGAGTTTGATTATGAAATATTTCCTCACTGTCCCCAAAAACTCTAAGTGGAGGACCCTAAGCAGAGGAGGATTCATTACGGCAAGGATAGGGAAGTCTGTTTGGAGGGTGGACTGGGGGTGGGCAGTGGGCGTGGGGGCACTTGGTTGTGACCCAGGCACACTGCGGAAGGCTATCCGTCCCACACCCCCCCCCCCCCCCCAACCAAGCCATTGCAGGTTTCTGCCATGGCAAGCATCCACAATTTTAAGTAGAACTTATACTTCCGCATTGAATTGACGCTGTAAGTACAGTGTAACCATGGACCTTACACTGTAGACTGACGTGCATCTTAACAGAAATGTAACTACATGTCACGGCGACACAGACTGCAAGAACTGTAATCGGTCTGCATGGTAGCATTCCTTTTTTAATGGGTGCAATAAAAAATGCATGTGTACTTATATCACTGATTGAAACAAAAGTGCTATCTATATCTAGCATCAAATAACCCACCCTAGGCATCGTAGCAACAGACCTACAAAACACTCAGGATGACGATGCTAGCTTCACTACCTCCATTAAGTTTATTCTTACAAGACAAAAAGTGAAAAGTAGTAAAGGCACTAACTTTAGAAGGAAGAATATGCATAAAAACTGAAAGAAATTTGGAGCAGCACAAATATAACCAGGACTCAAAAAATGGAAACTTTAAATGTTAAATGTTTTTTTTTCAATTTCAATTGCATGATTCAACAGTTAAATATATCACAGAGTGGGAAGACAATAAATGCAATATCCAAAACTATATATCACCTAGTGTTTTGGCGGCATAATTGCTGAGAGACACAGACACACCATCTCACAGGTATAAATACTCCCGACGGCGTAGGCCACAGCGTAGGTCACGACGCAGAAGTATACATCAGCCCTTAGGGTCAGTGGGTTTATGAACATAAGAGCCATGGGCACGCGCCTTGGACAGAGAGGAGTGGCTAATGCGTTTGCTGTTTCCATGGCGACAATAGAACGTGGCAAGGCTTCCCCCTGGACCCTCGTATGCTCACTCGTCTCCTGCACTTCACACGCTCAGCCTCGGTTTATCATGTTACAGTTACGGCTGTGGGAGCCTCAGGAGCGTACAAACTGAGAAGTGAGTTTTAAGGGTCTGTAAAAATAAGTGTGGAATATTTGCAGCATCCCTCAGAGCATCACTGATCAAGGTTAGCGCTACTGTCACGGCAGAGAGCTTCAGTGTCAGTGTCCCTTCAGTTTTCTGGTGAAGGAAACTGTCAAGCAGGAAGCTGTCCTGTCGGGAGCAGCGTGAAGATGGTATGAATGTACCATAATGACCCAGCGATCTTCTCTCTGCTCTGGGGACACCGTGACTCCTTCTGCTCCTCCTCTTGCCGCCCAGCCTAGCCTGGAGCAGGTGCTTCCCATTACCCAGGCTGTCCAGGCTCTGCATGTGTTTGAAGTGGGGGATCATGGGAAGGGAGATGATGGCTCGGTGATAAGCCTGCACTTGGCCGGCAGGAAGCCCAGTGACCCATGGTGCCAGGATAGGAGTGGGGGTGGGGGTTTTAATTGCCAGCCACTGGTGAAAAGAGTTGGGGAAAAGCTGAGAGCTGGATGGCCAGGAGGGCCTGGGAATGGAATTAGTCCAGGTGAGTCTCCCTGAGTTTCTGTAGCCCAGAAGAATCTCTCTGAGTCTCTGTAGCCCAGGTGAGTCTCTCTGAGTCCCTGTGTCCCAGGTGAATTTCCCCAGCAAAATCACTCCTAGCCTATGCGACTCCAACAGGAAGTTGGCTTCAGCTGGCGCTGCAATGACATAATAAAGGCCAGGAAACACGGGCCTTTCACAAAGCACCCACTGGACCTGAAAAAGAGCAGCAGCCCAGGGGATTATGGGTATTTACAGTGGCCAGGGAAAGTATTTGTTTGAAGGCTCCACAGCGTGGCTGGCGGCGCTTTGTATCCGGTGCGATTTATCGCTGTTTTGATTGCCCTTTCTCTTATCGGTCGGCACTGTTTTCACTGGCTGCGAGGAATGCAAGGCTGGAATGTGTTGATGTTTCCGTGGAGCCCAACAAGCGTCTCCTAGTCAGCACCCCCATCTGGCCCAGATAAGCCCCGCTATCAGATGGGAAGGAATGCCGGGGGCCGCCAGGACGCAGAGGAGTCCGCCGTGCGGGGCGCTCTCACCACCACCAGAGCGGCTCCACTCAGAGGCCCACCGGCGAGGCCGCAGACGGCACAACCATTAGCGTGGAAGCCCAGGGCTCGGCTGCTGTCAGGGCAGACGGCACGGCTTGGACTAGAGCCCAGCTCACCCTAGCACTTGGTTACAGAGATCCTTCAGTTTCCTTGGGATATCTGCATGCATAAGATAAACCCTGGAGACACCTGTAATCCTCTCAGACGTCCCCCTAAGGCACATGTGCTCTGTAGTTTTGGGGTTTCCCTTTTCCTCCAGTGGGATCTGCCAGTGGTTCTTCATATGGGGGTGTTGCACAAAAGGCCACCTGGCACTGACAGTGGGAGCCCCTGTAGAAGCCCATAGCTGCCACTCAGTCCCCGCCCCCAGCTGTTGGAAGGCTGCCACAGTAAACACCTCCGACTGCAGGGGTGCCAGTAAGTGTTAGGGCACTTGCATCCCTCTTCCGGCAGTCAGCCAGGTCCTCCGCAGGCTTCCTTGGACCAGGAGCTCCAATCATTTGCCTGAAATCGCTGCTCCGCCTGGGACAGCTGGTTAATCATGTGGTCTTGCATTATGATGTTGCTCCAGGTTCAACTGAATTTGCGTGGGCATCAAAGCATCAAACATTAATACCAAATCACACGCAAAAGCAGCAGTTCCCTCTTTTCTGTTTCAGGTCCCATCTTAAGAGTAATGTTACATCTCTGTCCTTTACCTGACTATACTGTGACCCCCCCGACCAACCTGGGGCACCAACACAGAAGTATAAATCAGCCTTCAATTATGGATGTTTGCCATGGCAGAAACCTGAAATTTCATGTTTGGGGTGGGGAGAGAGATGGCCTTTCTCAGTGCTCATGTTTGGGGTGGGGGGGGGGCACATTGCCATTAAATATCTTTATGCTAAATAAGCAGGGGAGATGCAAAAAGCTCGTAGGTTGAACTTCGCTCAGGACTACATGCTCATATGGAAGGACACCATCACCCCTAAACAACGAAGGATGAACTGGTGGTTTTGTTGCTTATTTGTTATTGGGGGGATTGATTCTACAATCAGAAAATTTGGGACAAATCATGTCCCGTATTGGTTCAAAATGGGAAACAGTATTTTATTTATATGTCCCATGACGAGGGCTGCCACCTGATTTTGGTTGTATGCAAAAAACCAAATTTCATTCTGAGACACGCAATGTCCCTATCAATTTCCTTTTCAAACGGACCTAAATAAACCTTTGGAATGGTGTCGCTATGTGCAATATTTTTGTCAATGACTCAGTGTCCAAGATTTTATGGGATTGAGGTGGCAACTCTACCCATGACATTTTTATTTAAGCAGTAATATACGACAAGTAGTGCGGTTGTACTCCAATATATCAGGCTTGTGATTTTGTCTTAGGATGAGGCCGCAGCCGTGATATATTAGAACACAACTGCACGAGTATGTTAATGCTTTTATACAACAGCCCATCGAGTAGCATTTATAAGGCAACAGTAATCAGATTTTGTTTATTTAATTAAACATTTGCAGGGCTCCACAAAAAAATAGTTCCCATAGCGTCAGCGAAATTGGGACGGGCAATCGCTCCAAACCATCCGCATCCGGAAAATTCAGTCCATAACCGATACAGTTTTCTGTAATATTGCCAATGCCAGCAGTGAAACAACTAGCCAGGTTATTAGTGGAAAAACTTTGCATTGTAAATTAAAACCACGCTGCAGGACTAAAAAATAAAATATTGTAGCACTTAGGTGGCGAAGAGATCATGAGGCGGATAGTGAAGTTGTTATTAGCAGACTGTTTTACTGTGTGATCCTTAAAAGGACAGCGGAAAAAGAGAGCGAGATTAAAGAATGAACTTACTTACACACACAGACAGGGAGCCTTTAAGGAGACAAAAGTGGATACAGGCAGTAGAGACAGTGCACAAGTCATAATCTGAAAACTTTTTCTCGGTTCGGCAGCTTATAAAAACTTTAAATCCGAAACAGATCAAAATAAATCCAACAAAACAGAATACATATGAACCTTTACTTTACTCTCACTTCCGCCTAAGTTAATTTTTGAAACCGGCAGAAAGAAAGGCAAGTTTCAAAGGGAACTGAACAAGAACCAGTCCAGCACTAGCTCCGTGCTGGTGGAAATGAGGCATATGTAACGGTGTTAAATCCACCTGTAAAGCAGAGTGATAGAGCTTATGTGAAATGTCTGAGTTTGGTTATACTCTGATAACAGCATTCATAGAATGCCTCTTGTCCAATCAGATTTCTTGATTGGAACTAACTGTTATATAAAATTCATTACTAAATCTGGCCAACAATCTGTTGTTTACTAATAAACAAAAGTGATATTATATTATATTAATATTATTCCACCAGTTGGCACCAGTGATATTAGACACAAATGTATCGGTAATTGATCGTATTTTCCAATGCAAAATTATGGAGGTGCAAGTAGAATATTCATCAATGCATTTCATTTAACTGACATACAAAAATAATTCCATCTGCTCGGTTTTTCCTTTTTTCCCTGCACTTCTGCATAACTTCCAAGTTAGCGCTGGTTCTTGTGGTCAGCCAATCAGCAAATTGTATTGCAATGAGTGGTCAAGTGAAAAGTACCTACTCCAAAGTAGGGACTTATAAAGGTGCAGGGATTACCTCCAGGGAACTACAATCAGGCCAAGTTCCTGTGGTGGAAATACGACAGAAGTTCCTAGTTCCTGGTTTCTGAAAAAAGTTCCTGTAGTTGGAAAGCACCTATTCATGGGGTGTCATTCATTAATGAGCTTTAACAGGGGTCTCATGACCAGTGCATGCCTTTGGATTCGCAAGTGGCCTGAGTGTATTCCTCCTTGAAGATGAGAAAAATGTCCGAGAGGCGCTTAATCGCTGTGGAGGAACGCCACAACCAATGACACACACACACACACACACACACACACACACACAAAGCCACATGTGCCTCAGGACGGCTCATTTTAAAAGATGATGCATTTATTTCATTTTAGTTCAAAAAGCTGATTTCCTTTGTGATGTTCGAAACGTTTAAAAGCAGCGCGGGCAGATCTGCTCTGCAGTCGGGACAGGAAAGATGATATCTTGACTTCACAAAGCAGAGGGCCACCTCATTTAAACAAAGCCATGCCGTCCCGGACGCTAAACGTGCTCCTAATTGCCGCTTTAATGCAAAGCACTTCCCATTGGGTCCGCAGCGCATAATTTAATTCCATAAACACTGATAGTCGTTTTTTTACGGTCAGCCGAAGAAAAGCAGGGGCACTTTGGCGTAAATGAGGGTTGACGTTTGCTAGCGACGCCGGCTTTAGGTGTCTCGTGTTTGAAATGCATTTCCTTTCCCAGGGTATTTAATGAGGAAATGTCACAAGTATGTAAAGAATAAAATAGCGAGGGGGAGGGGCTGGCCCCGGGCCTGGGTCGCTGATCAATCCCGCGTCGACCAGCTCCTCCGGGAATCCATCAAAGGCCCCCGCTGTGTAATCGCCCTGCCAGTACTTTTTTTTTTCGAGCTGCCCCTCAGCTCACGTCCGTCGAGGGGGCCTCGTTGAAACTTGACGGAGCCTGCCCACCCCCTCCCAGACACGCAGCCCTACAATTACTTTCACATGTTGGGGTATGTGCGTGGCAAGGTGGGGGGGCTTTGGGATTCACAGTGGGCTGGAATGGGTTGATCCTGGCTGGGGCAGAGAGGGGGAAAGGGGGGCTCAATCAAACTACCCCATCCCATCTGCCCCACCCCAGTCTCAGGCTGCTGGCCATATTAAATGGGAAATAGACATAATATCAGGAACAGAGGATAACATTTAAGGACAAAAGGCTTCCAGGATCCAGCTGCGGGTGGGGGGTCGTGTTCTGTTAAGGGCCAGATCACACCAGAGGCACACTAACAGGAGCATTCAGAGCATCCGGATCCACTGGCATGCATTGCTGACTGCAGATGGCATTTAAACAGAAGCAGAACAAGAAAAAAGCATAAGCAAGAGGAAAGGGCACCCCCTAGAGGAGAGGAGGGTCATAATCCAGTACAAGGAAAGATGACACAATAACGCAAAGTCTGTCTGACTTATTTCTCCAACGTAATTAACATCCTCAAGCAGACTGAGGATAAGCTGATGTGAAACTATGATGGTGTGGTTCCAAATAATCTGCTACAGGGGTTCTGGGGGGCTGCAGCCCTGTGAGGATTAGTTCTTTCCCTGTTCCACCACATTCAGCTCAAGAGCTGTATAGTAATTAGCACAAGGAGGTGCAAGGAGTTGAATCAGGTGAGTTTAATGAGGGGAAACCCAAAAAGGGGTAGGGTTCCGGCCCCCCAGGACTGGAGTTTGACACCCTTGTTCTACAGTATAACAGTGAGATGAGGTGAGAGTGCTCTCTGCTGAAGGGTAATCTCTGGGACAACGTAATTACCCCCCCCCCCCCCCACCAGGGATATGAAACACCTGCTGAGATTTCCCAGACTGCCCCTGGGCTCAGCTTTGTCACACGGGGCCATAATTACCATGGCCCTCTTGCTAAGGAGGCTGGTAAGGACATCCCAGCCTTTCAGCCTGGCTCTGGGGACAGCCTGACAGCGCAGTGCCATAAAAAGCATGTCATCCCTTGAAGAGCAGACCTTAGAGAAAAGATTGCTGTCTTTGGAGCAATACATGAAAGAGTAACTCTGAGGACAGCGGGAAGCCTTGGCTGAGCTGGGTCCGGTGTGAGGTTTTAGGGAGGCCGGCTGGCACCCATACTGGGGAGTTTATGCAGAGGGCAGCGCTGGCCTGCTGCAGGAAGCTCACGCACTCAAACAATGCCCGACTGTTCCCAGGATGTTTAACAGCCCGCCGCACGGTACAGGCACCAGATGCGCCAAGACGCACCCAACAGAGAAACACCTCTTATAACAACAATATAAAAATTACATTTGGGCAGAGGCGGCCCTTGTAAGACCCTCCCCTTCCCACAATCCTTGTGTTCTACATCACTCCGGGTCCAGTTGCCATCACTTGGGCATGTGTTTGGGCTTGCACTTGGCTGCAAAGGTGGAGATGTTAATTAGAGGAGAGGAGCTGCGACAACGAGCTGAAGCTGGTTGGCACGTGAAAGTGTGGGAAGTCACCGAACGAGCCAGGCCAGGCAGCTCTTCCCCACTCTCTCACTAGCCTCAGCTTCTAAATGCTTCAGCTTCTGCTTTCTTGAACGCTGACAGTGTGACCCTCCACACACGCATCCTGAAAACAAATCCCATTTAAGAACTCGCCTCTCTCTGCCAGTAGAACCCCACCCCACCGCGGACCCGAAAGCCGCCTGGGCACTTGACAATTCCTCGGCGCCCAGGAGAAAGACCAGACCTTTTCACTAGACCTGAAACATTCGCTTTATTGACTGGACGTGGGGGTGGGACACCTTGGCCTTAATAACAGAGGTGATGTCTGATGGCCCTGTTGCCGTGGTGGCGGGGGGGGGGCTGGTCATTGAACTTGGTGAGGGAGGGCATCCGGAGGGTGCTTTGAGTGTTTGGGATGAATTGGGAGGTGGGCTTCTAGAACCTGCTTGATTTAAGTGTCTTTCTTGGCCAGTATTGGCCAGTTCTCTTGGCTGTTGTGTGGGGACCTCATTCTCTACATACAGCAACCCCCCTGTCCCCCCCCCCCCATGACAGAACTGCACAACCATCTGTGGCCTCATTTGCTTGCCTTCGATGGCTTTACCGTCGCACTGCATGGCCAATGAATCAGCGACCCATCAGCACATCCTGGCTCCTGACTGATGGCGAATGCAGGAATGTTACCCACAACCCTCTGATCTTCCCAGGCCACCCAGTGAGGTCACTTCAGTGTTTCCTTGGAAATCGCAGAATCCCAATGATTCAGAGCAAACACAGGAACACATTCAGACAACTGGATGGTGCAGCAGAAGTGTGTTATTAAGACACAGATACCTTACTGGGGTAGGAGAGATTGAGATGAGCAGTGTCCTTTTGGGGGCCATGTGTGGTTCAGTGGGTTAAGATGTTGTGCCTCTTATCAGAAGGTTGCTGGTCTCAAGGTCTCAGGGTCAGCAGAGTGGTTTCACCATTAGGCTTTTGAACAAGGCCCTTAACCCTCAAGGACTGTCTAACCCTGCTTTTTCAAAAAGGTGCATTGCTTTAGATCAGGGGTAGGTAATGTTATCCAGAAAGGGCCATTGTGTATACAGGTTTTCACTGCAACTCCCTAGTTAGATTACTAATTAGAGGACTGATTGGCTGAAGAGTCCTCACACTTGGGTTTGGGCAGCTGACCTAATTCTTATCCCAAAAACCTTCGTACACGCCGGCCCTTTGAGGATAAGATCGGCCACCCCTGGTTTAGATAAGGGTGCCTGCTAAGTATTTGAATTGTAGATGTCAGGTATACAAAGTGGTGACCATGGCAGGACAAGAGAAAGAAATAAAAACATCAAAAAATGTCTGTAATTATGTCGCTCTGAGGGTGGTTAGTGTGACGTTGTGTTTAGCTCTGCTTGTTTTATGTCTTAAGATGAACCAGAGTTTCTCTTTATATAATTTAATTAAATTTTCATGAGCAATAACTTGTTTTCATTTACTCATTTGTGGGATGTGTTGTATCGCAGCCAAAAATGAATTCAGTTACCCATCATGCATTGCCTGAACTTTAACATTGATTCCTGTTTTCAGTGATGGCGTGGAGTGGTTAATGACTAGCTTCTGTGCTCTTTGTTAATCTGGTTGAAGCTGAGTGCAGTCTCCCTGGTTTGGTTCCCTGTCTTCTTGCTTTAGAGGTTCAACTCAGGCCGTGGACAGGAGGGAGTGATGTTCAGATCCCTTCATGGTCACATGTCCTGAACCCTAAATGCTATTTTGGTGAATTACGTCAGCTGTGCTGCACCTCGCTTCAAGGATCCCAGCACATTTGAGGTGACCCATACAGGACAGGGGCTCTGAAAACGCTCCGACCCCCGGAGCAAGCTGCCCGCCTTCATTTCCGAGAAAATTTTCGGGCCTTTATTTAACCCGAGCACCGCTGGCACTGCATCTGAACGGGGACACCACATAATGATATGGCATCATTGGTCCAAAAGCCGGAACCGTAAATTCACTAAAAGAGCCGCTCACACTACTCGGTGCTCCATGCACCTCCCCGAACGCCCATGGACCCGGCCGGCCGCTTTGTAAAACCTTGTTTATTTATCTTTCCTTTTTTTTTGCCGTGTCCAGTTTCTCATGCCCTAGGTTGGCTGTCCAACACAAACCTTTCCCTGGGACAGACTGCTTCTAGTTGTCACACACCAGGGCTAATATGTGGCCTAAGTCGGGATAAATAAACGGGATAAGTAAAAGGAGGATCATGTCAGAATTAATAATGGATGAATAAATGGCAGATTGAGTTCAGGTTAATTAACATAATGAGCTGGGCAGAAGCCTGAACTTCGGGAGGGGGACTCGGCAAAGTCTACCCAAACAAAACCCCTGCTTCAAAAACAAGGCTTACATGACCCACTGAGTTCAAACATTACTAATGTTTGGAAGTCAAGCTGTATCCTGTCTCCTGTTTGTGGTAGTGTGGGCACCCAGAGTGGGGTTGGTGTGGTGCTGCCTGCTGGCATAGTCTAGCACAGCACAGCACAGCATGACACAGCACAGCATGGCACAGCATGACGCATCACAGCACATTACGGCACAGCATGAGAAAGCACAACATGGCACTGCGAAACATGTCATAGCACAGCATGGCATGGCAGGGCGCAGCATGGCACAGCCAGCACAACACAACACGTCACAGTACAGCATGTCACAGCATGGCGCAACACAGCTAGCACAGGATGGCACAGCACAATATAGCACAGCAGGCACAGAACAGAACAACACGGTCGACACAGAATGACACAACATAGCACAGCGTGGCACAGCACATCACACCACGACTGGCACACAGCATGGTACGGCACAGCCCAGCACGACAAAGTCCAAGCTGTTTCCAGTTTATAAGAGACATGTTTTGATAAAGTGCATATGTCCTTTACCCCAGCTCTCCTTCAAGAGGCTCTGCTGGATCAGCATGGACTATCTGAGCCAAATGGCACTGGGCTCCTTAGATGAACACCTGAGCACCTCCTAATGCTGTCCTCGGGCTGCCGTTCTGCCACCCAGTGGGCAGTACCATCTTGCAGAGAGTCTGCCTCTACGTCTGCTCTGCGATATTACTGCAGAGCCCCCACTATCCCCTCACCCCCAGGCACACAGAGGAGGGCGCCCCCTCTCATAACCCTCATTCCTGCAATGTGTTATGCCAGGGATTCTGGGTAACAGGCCCCCACCCCCACCAGCCCCCCGCTGTGAAAAAAAAAGCCCTTCAGCAGGAGCAGCAGATTGTACACATTCTCTGCTGATTGGTGCTGATTTGGGGGGGGGGGGGGGGGGGGGGGG
>JAODJW010000002.1:27294952-27324115 GCA_026777045.1 Hyperopisus bebe | reverse complement strand
AATAATCACGGGGGGCCTTTCCTCAGTGCATGGGTCCTCCTTACCCTTATCTCAGCTGCCAACACCCCCTTAGGCAGGTGGAGACTCCAACTCGGATTGTCGTCTCTGACCAAAGGATGTTTTCCCAGCCAGTCACCTGGCAACAATCGCTTGTTTGCTAACAAGGGCCTTTTGTTGGAGGTGTCACGTTAAGATCCTGAGGCCCTGAAGCGTGAAGACCCTATCGCGTAGTAGGATCTGACTCCAGGCCTCCCCCCCCCGCCGAGCTCCACCCTCCAAACCTCCATGGCTCCTTCATGCTCTCACATGTCCCAAAGCAGGGGGTTCCTGGGTGGAGGACCTGACCCAGGAAGATGGTCTTCAGCTTCCCCCAGGTGAGGATCTGGATCTGACGCGTGTCCGTGTTGGAGGAGCGTAACACGGCGTGTGGCGAGCTTACGACCACCGTGGAGGAAAGACGGACCAGCGATCGGGGAGGTTCCGCAGGTGGGAAGCTCAGATTAACCTGGAAGAATGTTGGCTTCGTCCAAAATCAAAGAAAATTCCAAAGAAAACTGACCTCTTCAGAAATACGTAAAACATGGAGGCCGTAAACGTCAGAGAAATTTATACGGCATTAACTGCTACAAGCTGCTGTCCACCCTGATTGCCTTCACCGTAGCATCTTCAGAGCCACGGTGGACCTTGTCGAGATGTTTTACTCTGTGCATGTGTGTGTGCGTGCCTGCGTGTGTCCCTGGGGGATGGTTTCTGGAATCCCTCACAGCAACCAGACTGACGCAAAGTTTTTTTTTATGAATTTCTATACATATGTGCACCAGTCCTCCAAACCCAAAGTGTTTTGGAAAATCACGCCCCTTAAGTCTACTAAGTCCTACTAATTGTGAAGGTTTGAAGTCAGCTGGGACGGACCGCTGACCTCGACATCCTTCTCTCAAGGAGACGGTTAGAAGCTCGACACCACATCCACATCCAGACTGAGCAGCGAATATCTGCCCTGTAAGATTACGGCCAACTCCCCTTTGCCAGTTCCTGCCATTAGCCCCACTGGCTGGTTTGGCTGCCCGCGTCTCTCCGTTCATTTTCATACTTTGCTGACAAAGATTTATTATATATAAAATATCGTATATCCACAAGCATATAGTTGCCCGCCCTGCTATTTATATACAGTAAGCATGGGCGTGTTTCTGGGGCTGCCCTCAGCTGTGTCATAATTAATGTTGGTTTCCCGACGGCTGTGTGCTGAGTCGGGCTTTTTGCTAAACACACTTTACGAGTGGAAGGAAGCAACTTTCGCAGGAAGGGGGAGGAGCCTAATGACGTCAGAAAGAGAGCTGGCCGATTCCCACGCCCAATCAGCATCAATGAAGAACCGTGGCGACGCAGGCTCTGATGTGAGGCCGGAGACGGACTTTGATGTAACTTGGCCATCCAAAGAAAAAGACCCAGGCTCTTTAGTCCGATGCACGATCACTCGCCCACAACGGACCCCCGGCTCCTTGGGTGGATCAGGGCAGATCTGTTACATCACTGCAGCCTGGGGCACACATGGCTGCAGAAGAGAGGAATCCTCCTGGACAAATGAGCTACAACCTGTTAATCCCTTCCACATTTTCCAGGATGGACTCTCCTGCCAGTGTGCGTTACTGTAAGAGCAGCCGCATGCTTCCTCACTCTCGTTGGTGACTCTCTGAGTCCCCCCCCAGGCTTTCAGCCTCTACAGGGTACAGCTTCACCATGCGCAGTTAGATATTTCTATGGCTCCACCAGCACCCCCCCCCCCCCCCCGATTCCCTGGCTTTTACATTTACAGGCACCAGCTAAACATCTTGCTCTCTTCACAACCCCCCATCCTGCTTTATTTGGGTTTCCTTCCATATCAAGTTTTTTAGGCCAAAAACCAGGCAGATGACCAAGCGGACTCAAGCTGAAGGCTCCCTCGGATTCATCAAGCTCCATTCATGGAGGTTCTCCTGGCCCTGGATAGAGGTGGCGTCTCAGCCAATCGTGTGGCGGATTCCTGATGCAGCCAGCGAGCCACACAGCCGCTTTCCATTATTCCTGCCACATAATGCCGTTAATAAAAAGCGAAAGGGGCGAAACCCCAAACCACAGCTGGAATCCCGGCATTCTTTCACGAGTGACTCCCCACCCAGCAGCTCCTCACTCCTGTCGGTCCGACTCCAGGCCCCTCAGAGCCATAGGCTGGCTGGGAACCTCCCATCCATCGTCCAGTGACCCCTGACACCAGCCCCTGTCTATTTCCACGATGGAGCCAATGCATCTCACATCGATGAACCATTCCTCAAAAACATAACCAAATGCAATTTCATCTCAGTGTCATTAAAATAAGCAGGGAAAACAGCAAATCTCTTAATGCAGGAGGACGTCAGGGCAGCTGAAGCATTTCAGTTTATTCGATGTATAATCAGATGTAAATTATCGTGGATCTCTCATGAAGCTGCCCAACATGATAAACACACTTCTTACGTAACAGGAGACCGATTTCACGGTATGGAGATCCACTCTGCATCTCAGAGGTGGTCATAGCTGTTTCACCCTGAGCTTGCCAGTGGCTGGCCAAGTTCTGCCCGATGCTTTTAGGGGTACTGGGTGTTCTCCTGGCCCTGGGATAGGCACGGCGGATGCACCGCTGAGGTGTAAATCCTCCAGGACGTCAGGGTCCACGGAGCCCCAATGCTATCTCTGCCTTTTCAGCGGCTCTCGTTCATGTATCTCTCCATCACAGTCTCCATCTCACTGTAGCACTTTTATGTCTTTTGGCTGCAGAGGGGGCAGGTCTATTCGCCAGGCTCACGCGAGCGGCCCGATGCCATGGATCCTTCACTTATCCGCGAGTGCATCTGGCGTCCATGCGAGCACGGTAAGCGCTGCCTCTATCTCCGGTCGGCCTGCATGACCACCTACGCCTGGATGTCGAACCCGTGTTATCTGACACGCTCCCCTGCCTTGCTTTCCGGTGCCTGACGGCCCTCAGCTGGAGCAGAGACACGCACCTGAAGGTTAAAATCACAGCTCTTTCTTACTGTTCATTATATTACAATTATTCGAAAAATCACCAGAGTGACGAGGGCCCAAGCACTACAGCTCTGATATTGACTTGGTTGAAGCCTTCAGGGTGCAGACCGCGTTCAGGAAACCACAGCACCTCCAGCCGTTTGCAGCAGAGGGATGTTCCAGGCCCTTGTCTATGTTCCGTCTTCGCGAAGAACATGGTCAGAACTTGGAAGATGGGACATCCTCTTGCACTGGGGATCCCCACTTCATGCGAGACATATGCTGTTACTTAAATACCAACTTTTAATAATTCCACACGTCCGTTATGATGCTCTAACGACGGGTCTGCCTCTCCTCCCCGCTTTTGCTGTTTCTCCCTGACAGACACATGCTGCAGTAAAACACAGTATTCAGAACAAATTTCCTCTTAAAGTGATGTATGACATTCATTAATTTTGCGAACCGAATCTTTCGGAGAGCAGTACTGGAAAGCGCTCAGTTTCGTGGCTGCGGGTTCGAATCGTGGCCATTTCCCTTATATTCAGCTGTGTCTCTGCCAGGGAATCTGGTTTCCACTCACAGCAGGAATATTAATGGTTCTAGTGGATGGATTCTTCTGGTTTGGGCTTGATGTGCCCATCAGATCTGTGGATTGCCATGACCAGGGTTATCAACATCGGAATATGTCTTTAGCTATTTCATCCAAAGCAACATACATTTGAGAACGCAGGGTCAGTCAGTCCCTTATAGTCAGTCCCTATAGCAGTTGGGAGTTAGGGCCTTGCTCAGAGACACAATGCTGACATCCCTTTAGCAACCCTGGGATTCGAACTGGTAACCTTCTGACTAAAAGCACAGCGATCTAAGCCACTGACCCACACATCATCCCTCAAATAGATTGGATATAAATGGAGGCTCATGAGAGATGATGGTCAAGGACAAGGTGGTGGTTTACCTGGATATACAAGTGTTAAAAATTGATATTATATAATGACTGCTATGATGCACAGCAGCATTAAAAAAAGAATATCAATGAATTGTGGTGAATTACCTCTAAAAGTGATATGTGGGTATATGCGGCAACAAATTACAGAGAATCTCATAATTTGCACTACATGCCACTGGCCAACCGCCAAGACCCCAGACGTGCTAGTCCAGTAGGGGGCGCTTTGTGTGAAAAGACCTTGAGGAGGACAGCAGGTTTGTACGAGACGACACCGGGAGTGTGTTTCAGGTCCGAAAAGCAGCTGGTTTCATTCCAGAAAACCTTAAAGGAATGATTAGACAGTGATATTGTTAAAGAAAAACCCAGATATCTATAAAAATCATAACCAGCTGTCTGTTTGAAGCCCCCAGCCTTAGCCTTTTGCAGGGTCTGGAACACGTCATTAGAGTTTTCGTCCTTTTCATTATTACGTCCTTTCTTCAACATTAAAGCTTTGTGAAGAGTGAGAGGGGAAAAAAAGTGATTATTTAACAGTCCCCTCTTGTTCAAAACTCCCTACAGTTGTGGTTTCTGCGGCTTGAAAAGAGAGGACAAATTAAATATTGCTGCATGCTGTCATTCACTTCGTAGCTCAGAGCCCAGTTTCGTCCTGAGCCCCCGGGACAAGTCCCAGGGCCATCCTCTGCGTTCCTGCTAGGCCTCGCTTCAGCTCTGATGAGCACTGAGGACACTGATGCTGACATATTGTAAGGAACTGGGGGTTCAGCTCCCATCCATTCTATTTAACGCGGCTTCATGATTAATAGGGACATGAAGCACATGGTATTAGAGGCTTGGAGAGGCTAAGCTGGAGAGATCAAGCCAGATTCGGTGCCAGGGGTCAGTGCACGATTAACCTCCAAAGCTAAAGACTCCTCAGTTGAGGAGGTCATGGCTTGACTTGGATGACATCACTATCTTGGTGGACTTGGAGAGACCATAAGCCTCCTCTGAAAAATCAACAGCACTGTTTCTTAAGGTTGCATAGCCTTCTTAGAGATGGGATGCTCTTCAGACCAGGACATTTTTTCATCATGCCTTTGTTGATTCTTTAAGCTATAGGACGGTTTCCTCCATTAACCCTGTTAACCTGATTGCCACATATTTGCTACTAATACTAGCCAATGCTAGTCAGGTGTTAACAACGTAGGTAATTTTTCATGTGGTGTTCATACCTCTGGGAAATTATTTAGAGGAAAACCCTCCTTAGTGTTAACACTGTTAAATTATACACACAGTGGTGGGGTGGTGGTTAAGGAATCACTTTTCTCCTATACCCGTATAAAAACGACCATTAATGACAATTACTCGCTCTGTAGTTCACCGCCGTGTCTCGTAAGTGTCTTAATGCCAGAATTGTTCTGTCACTGAGTAAATGGAAGTAATTTATATATTTACTCATGTGTTAACGGTGCAGAGGGTAATAACTGAATCGCAAAAGCAGATTTAAACGTTTGGTGGTTTTCATGCCTTCATGCATATGTGCACAAATCTTTCACGCTGCGGACACGGGCGCATGAAAAGGCTCTAAGAGAATCCATGTGTCCCATTTCACGGAGCCGGGCACGTCGCACCGCATCTGGGAAAGCCATGGAGGGACAGCCAACGCGTCGGAGATACAGAAACTGTGTTTGACAGAACATTTAGTTTACAAAATACCGTGGACATCAAACTGCAGGGAGACGATGTAGAAAAAACCCCAATGATTTGCAGAATGGCTGTAGAGAGCCTTCTCCAGAGGCCAAAAAAATACTTAAGTCACTCTCACACCCTGTTCTTTAAAATCTGCAATATTACTCGTACCTTGAGGCTATTGTGCCTCAGACCACTAGAGGGAGACTTTTGGACTGTCAACATTTTTCGCAACCTTTTTCAAAATGTACAGGACTACATTGCACTGTAATGTGAATCTGTAATTAATGTCTATTAAGATGTATATGAAATTATATAGCACCGGTTTGCATCTTCAGGGATAGGGTTTTCAAATCCCATCCCCACTCTGTATGTGTGCAGTTTGCATGTTCTGACTGTGTTTTCTTCCAAAGATATAGAGTCTATACTTTTGTGAGTGTGTGTTTGTGTGCTTTTTCCTGGGTGTCTGGGCCCCCGGGGCTGCCTGGAGCAGACCCATCATGTCTCAGATTTGATGGCAGACAGATGATGGCATGTTAGGTCGGAGCGTCCAGGGCTGAAGGCTTGAGTACTGCCCCGGTCTGTGTGTGGGGTTTGCATGTTCTGTTTTGCATGTATATTGATGTAACTGCATGCACATTTGCAGCAGATGCATCATGGGGGCTTTCAAGGTGACCCTGCCCTGTTGAAGGTCACAGGCTGCTGACCATCTGCTCATGCAAACCAGCAAACTGACGCAGTGGACTGTAGGCTAGTCAGCTAAGCCAGAGACATGGAGTCTTTGAACAAATTCGACACTTTAAAGCAGAGAGCAGGTCTGCTTCTCGTTCTTGTCCGGTTTGCTTACTGCCCCCCCCCTCCGTAATGAAACTGTACAAGAGCATGTTCTTTCTTTGTAACATCTATAACTAAAAAAGCTTTGAAGAATGTGAGAGTGCTGTTCCTGATTCTGCTCATGTTCCCAGGTCTGTCTGTAACGGAGCCTGGGCCTCTCTGGTCACCTGACCCAACATGAGCGACGTGATGCTTTGCTATGTCCTGTGTGAACTCTGACCTTTCGCTGAGGTCCTGGAATCACATGAGTAGAAGTTTGGCTTTGATCCTGAATAAAAGACTCATGTTTTGTTATGATGGACTGAAACAGTGAGATTCTATAAACATATCCTGTTCGGGGAGCTCAAAAATGAATGTTTTCACACAGCTTAGGAAAGAGTCTCTCCAGAATACGAGGGCTTTATGGAAGACTGTTGTGATCTGGAAAGTCCTCAATAAGATTTTTAAAGTTTCAGGATGCTGAAGATTTTCACGATTTGGAAAATCCTCAGCGGATTCCAAGATAAACCCACTACTCACAACTTACGACTTATTTGACACTTCTGTGGTCTCTGAGGCAGGAAAACGTTGTCTGCCAACACATGATTCCGCAAGAAGGAATGGTTTTATGATTGGCGGCAGGCGCCTCATGCTGAAATATACTGCCGGTTAAGCTCAATTACGAAAGAGGTGAAGGTCTACAGGGTCAGCGCGTGTAATCAGCTGAGTTCACAACGTTCTCAGCGCCTGATCAGGTAATGCTGAGGCAGAAGAGAGATCTGATTTGCAAACTCATTTCCACTTCTGATCCTTATTACATTTCTTTCTCTGCCATTGTGTATAACACAAAGTTTGGTCAGGGGAATCAGACAAAAGCTTGCCAAAGCTTGAAGGGCTTCCCTGGGCCTGAAAACCCTTCAGCGCCCCCACCCCACCACCCCGGCCAACACCAAACCCACCCCTTCCCAGGTATCCCTGATCCATAGGCCACACCAAGGGCCCATAACGTGATAATTAGCTTCTATTCTTATCCTTCACAGAAATGACATTTGATCACTTCCAAAATCATAACAATGGTGCGTTTTAAATAAGCACCTGCTTTGTATTTCCATTGAATCCGATCCTTTTTGACACTTGATCTGAAAATATTACTGCATAATCATTTTATAGCATAGCAGACCTTCATGGCGTGACTTACACAGGATACTTCTTAGCGCTGGCGTTTCCTTGCTGGACCGATTACAGTTACAGGCCTGGGGGTTACGGCTGCAGGGCCCCAGGGACGTCAACCTAAAGCTCAGTTAAAAGGCCCTTTTGCTTAAGAGCTGCAACTGTGTTATTCGGTTACGTTCCTGTAGCCTAGCGGCTCAATGACCTTATTCAATTAAACATATTTTACTTCCTTACTGATCCCCTAATGACACTTTCTGAATTCAGGCCTACGGGGCGGTAATTTAATATTCCGGCCCAGTCTAACTCCTGCCCTGTTTTATCCATTTTAACTCGGGTCATGCGTTAGTTAAAGCCGGCTTACGTGTGGTTGGGCTGCATCTGAGCAGCATCACAAGGCTGGAGGCGGCAGGTCAGGTTTATGGTGGGTGTCACGCAGAAAATCTCCAGTAGATGTCACTGGCACACCTTGAACACTAAGGAGACTAGCGTTGTACAGCTGTACGCCTAGCGTTATACTGGTGATGGCTGGACTGGTATTACACGCATTACGACCTGCCAAGGTGAGTCGCATCTTGGGTTCTGTCTAGATAGATAGATAGATAGATAGATAGATAGATAGATAGATAGAAGTGGCACAATACATAAATATAGACAGTAACAGTTTTTTGCATTTTAATGGGCAGTTACAATAAACAACACTAAACCGTAACAACGCAAAAAATGCCAGGGGAGCAGCACAGAATTCCGTAGTAACTGCTCGGAAATAAAACACAGTGGTTTGTACAATGAGTAATACTACAGCGCCTCCTACTGTCGATCAACTTGAATTGCCTTTTGTTTGAGGCGGTAACATTATTCAGGGACGCCCAGAGTGGCAACAGTGATGGAGAAAAGTGTGCTAGTGCACAACTCAGCTCGGCTGGCCTGACGTCACGTGCTAGGGGATAGTTTTTATGAGTTTCCTTTTTATTTATCAACTCTGGGAGAATGATCAACCCTCACATAAATGAAGGGATTTCTTAATTACAGCGAATTCAATCAAACCGTTATTATCAAATCGAAAATATCAAACAAAGTTTTATGTTACATACACAGTTATATTCAGTGCAATAGTTTGCCTAATTTCAAGACGCTGGTGGCAGACTTTTATACAGTACAAGTAAAAACTTGTAGCCTATAAGGTACGCGCGTATAAAGTAGCCTATAAAGAAACAAAACATTAAACAATAATCATATTACTCAGATAATATTCATTATCTGGACCTAATGTTCCATTGTTTTGTTATTTTAAATGTTTAAATGTTTCCGTCATCTCATCAGTTCCAATTGACAAACACATTACCTGCGTTACACGTCTGGAAAAAGCCAGACCTTAACCGTAAGTTTGTTACTCGCGTTTTCCTTATCGCACAGGTTAAAATGTATTAAGTTTGCCGTGAACAGACTGGGCTTATTTGCGTCCTCGGGGCCCTTTAACTTGTGTCAAACTGACTAGATCACTTGACAAGCGGCCAGATCTAGAAGGCAACCCAAACCGGTCAGGTTCCTAAAAATACAAAAGCGCCTCATTTTTCAAATACATCAAATAGCCCAAATGCCGTCGTGGTAATGCCAACATGTTTCGTTTCCTCTCCTCACAGGCTATAGGGACGCCAGTGGTAGAAAAGCAAACAGATTGCGATAAAGAAGCGGAAGCAAGCAGAGAACAACGGTGTGGTTTACTTAATTTGATCTGTTATCTGTTATTTAATTCGTCGTAACTGTAGTACCTTGGAAATGGTATCTATACGAATATACTGACGCGGTGCCTTTCTCTGCTGTAATAAGCGTGCCGGGGCTCTGGTATGCCTGGCATCACACCAGGAATGAAAGGCAGGTTGCCAGACCGGTTCCGCTGGATGCGCAAAGATCCCCGGGCTGTGTGTCATGCAGTTCGGGGATCGACAGACTGCATTAAATCGATACCAGCATCCGCCGCCCCCCCATTTAAAGTGTCAGTAGACTGGTAGGCCTAATGCGGGACACCTGTCGCTTTAATTCCTCCATCTTCCCCGAAGTGTAGACGACGCAGATTGGAGCCAGCACCGAGGCCACAAGCCGAATCTCACTTCTG
Source organism: Hyperopisus bebe (assembly GCA_026777045.1). Lineage (NCBI taxonomy): Eukaryota > Metazoa > Chordata > Actinopteri > Osteoglossiformes > Mormyridae > Hyperopisus > Hyperopisus bebe. The sequence continues at coordinate 27,314,381 of JAODJW010000002.1, read as the reverse complement.
GAAAACCCGTCCGGGCAGCCGAGGAGCCGGGAGCCGGGAGCCGGAGGGACCGGGGATCCAAGCACCGGGACGCTCGTCTGTCCCAAACGGGGATCCGAGCGCCGGGACGTCGGTCCGTCCAAAGCGGGACCTGAAAGCCGGCCGGGCGGCTCTGTCGCAAATCTGCGGCAGGTACGAGCTGTTATATCGGTTATTTTTATTATTTTATTGCGTAGTTTCACCAAACTGGTCCATATGCGGCCGTGGTCGTTTTTATCAGGCGTGAACTGCGCATGGTGCGGCGAAATGACGGCACTTCACCCTGGTTTGCTTGGCGGGGTCCTGTACGGTCACTGCAGTCACTGAGCAGGATGCCTTCCCGGCTTTACGGGGCTGTCAGCGGCCCCGCCAGTCCGGCAGGATCCCCGGTGGTCCCCTTCCCGTCTTTCAGCCCCCAGCCCTTCTCCTTTTCCACGTCACTGTTAGCAGTTAAGTTTGATTATACTCATGTGACAGGCTGTGTACACAGCGTCAAATATTATCATAATTTGTTTTAAATGAGATTGAGGCAGGCGTCGATTCGTGCTGTTTATTCCACGTTTGGCTCAAATCTTGCAAGTTCTTTGGATATCCTGTTACAAATGAAGGGCAGGATTTATACGTGCGTTAATATTTTGTTCCCGTGTTTACAAAAAGTTTAAAAACCGACGTTTTTTTAAGCTCTGGCTTTGGGTCGTCGGGTTTCTGGTTCGGCATAAAGCCGCTTTTTCTCATAGCATTATGCTTCGGTATCGTGAAATCATTCAATACGATTTTGTATGCGAAAATAATGCGAGGACCACGTGGATACTTAAGTGCCCCCAGTCTGTACGTGTGATTGTGTGTGTGTTGTTTTGAGGAATCCACTTTTAAGAGTCTCTCACAGAGATCAAATACAGACAGTTGTTTTACTCCCTTTGTACCCATAAAGACTCTGCTTAATATGGTACTGTGTATCGGTGTGCGGTGTTAATTAGCATATAAAGGGTGACCTTCTGGAGTGTAACGTTAATTTAATCTCTTCTGTAACCAATGTTCATTCAGTTTCTTCCTAATCACCCCAGTGATGCCAAATGAAACCCCCATTGTTTTCCTGACTGTCCCATGATCAGAATTTGCTCTCTATATTCAGATTACCAGTCGTAGCACTTTCCCTTACATACTGCTGACTATGAGGCAGTGGAATTAGATGCTGACAGGGCCCCTGTTATTTGCTGGATTTAGCTACGGGGGGGGGTGTGTGCTCGCCCCAGCCCCTCCCTTTCTCCATACAAACATCCCCCTCCCCCCAGAGGTCACTCAGTCAGAGTAAAGTTGCCTGGCTGCTGTTTGCCTGCCCCCACGCACTCGCGCTGGGAGAGTTGGAGAGCGCTTGCTGCCCTGCCGCAGTGATCTGTCTGCGCCACGTGACGTGATCCCCAGGATCCGGTGAGCTTGGCTCCTGCCATTACTCTCCTTTCTCTGTCTCCGTCCTCTCTGGGGCTTTTTTTTGTAAACGCCAGTATGCGTTTTTCATTTACACTGATCTCATCATGTGTTGGGGTTGAGTGATGGGAAATGGCTATGAAGCTTTGGTGGTCTGGCGGCGGATTTAGGGTCGCATGTACAGTACGAACGGTTCCCCTGTTACCAAACTCATAGCTGCTGCTCCTCTGTCCAGGAAGCACAGTGGGTGTCCCTCAGGATGCGCTGTGACAATGTGGGGGCCGTTGTCACTTCCTCTGCCCAGATAATGGCCCCCACCCTGTGCAGGCTGCTGCGCTGATTCACAACCCCCCTTTTCCCAACAGACACCCCCCACCATGGATCCTGACTCCAGAATGGCGGCATCTCCCACAGAGCTCGGGAAGGAGGTGACGGGAGGAGCTGTGGAGGGGGACATGACAGAGAAGGTGGAGGCAGAGGAGGAGGTGGGGGAGGACAAGGAGGAGGCGGCAGAGGGAGAGGTGGAGGCGCAGGCAAAGGCGGAACAGGCGGCTTTAAACGCCCAGCGGCAGTTGCTCACGGTGGAGGAGCTGATTCAGACAGAGAGGAGTTACCTGAGGAGCCTTGAGCTGTGCACCGGAACCATCAGGAGGAACCTGCATTTGATCCAGGTGCTTCTCAACCTCCTGCTGTCAGGAGCGAGTCACATGGCACATTGCAAACATTCCATGTGTATGTCCAACTCTGCAACATATGTGCTAAAAATAAGTATATTTGCTCCCCCCCCGCAACCATGCAGCCCCCGTTGGATAACCTGGACAGCATGTTCCTGCACATTGATGGGGTCCTCGACATGTCGCGCCGCCTGCTGAGCCTACTGGAGCAGACTGAGGTGTCGGACCCGGACTTCCTCAGAGTCCTGTGTGAGTAGTAGCCTCATCTGGGGTTATTACTTAGCTCCCTGGTCACACATCAGGGCTTATCCTCAGGTTTTTAGCTCGAGGTCTGGTCCGCTGATGATCCCTCTGTGTTTCTTTCCTGTCTTCTGTCAGGCATGTGTACCGCAAGGCTTTTTGTTAGAAAATGAGGACTATAGAATGGATCCTTTATCCTGTGTCCATATAAGAGGACCAGGGTCTGTCTGAGCCAGCTTTCCATCATCTTGCCGAGATATTGCTCAACAAAATAGTGTGGAAATTGTAGAGCAAAGGGGTGAAATGGTAATGCAGATGGAATGGCTAACAGTGGAGGGGGCAGATGTGAGCATGCTGGCAATCCAATGCGGTCAAAGCAGCGCATTCCCTGACTGTAATTATGAAAAGCCGGCATGATGTGGTAGCCTGAACATCAGTTAAATAAGTCTGATGTGTTTCCATGTCTTTCAGGTGAGGCTTTTTTGAGCTTGAGGTCCGACATGGAGAAAGCATACAAAGAGTATCTCGCCAACTACAACATCATCACGTCTCTGGAGAACAGCTACAAGCAGAAAGAGGCCTTGTGGCCTGAGATTGTGATGGTGATCAAGTCCTCGGCGTAAGTTTGGTTAAGTCACTGTCATGTGACCTGGGTGGGCCCTGCTGCTGTTCTCTCTAAAAAGCAGACGGCTGTCCATGTGCACAGTGGACAGAATCACGCAGCTCAGGGGATATTGGCAACAAGAGGGAGTGCAGAATAAGATTATTATGGCCAAACCAAAAAGAAACTGCGACAGTGAAAGGGAACAGCATTTAGGAGATTTGCACATCAAAGCTGTGGGAGAAACACACTCCCGTGAAAGCAGGGAAACAGATGGGGGGCAATTAAGACCAACCCCCCAAGATAGTTAGTAGTACCAGTCCTCCCAAAGGAGTATATAAAAGCAGTTTTAATGTAAACTGCCACTGGGACAGTTAGTCCCCTGCGAATGCCTAGGAATTATGTACAGAGATCCTTTTCTGAAGTTGTGCCTGAATGTCACTGTGGCCCCCTGCAGGCCGGAGGTCAACGCCTCCTCCTTGACCTTCTTCCTGGTCATGCCGGTTCAGAGGATTGCCCGCTATCCCCTGCTCCTGCAGACCATCCAGAAGCACACGGACCCCACGCACCCGGCCTACCCTGCTTTGGAGCATGCCTTCCACGTTGCCGTGGCGATGAACTGCAACATAAACGAGTACAAGCGCTTCCGGGAAGTCGGTGAGGGAGTCACTGTGGCATGGGCATGTTTGCATGTTCATGGGCCGACATCGTGAGCGGGTGGCTGGATTAAACGCCCGCATTTTCCTTCACAGCGGACAAATATAAGAAAACTGAGACATTGACAATAATAGACAAGATGAACCGGCTGACTGGACACAGCATTGCCAAGAAGACGGCCAGGCTGAGCCAGTACATCAAGGTTGAGGCTGGAATTGTCCCCAAGGTAAAGGCTCGGCTGATCCTGGTGCCAGGAGGTGCTTGTTTTGGTGTGTAACACACTTCCTCTGACTGGCGATAAGCCATTTTGGCTTATGTATTTTCTCTCCTATCCCGTATTTGCTCTTCTTCTCCTTTCCTTTCTTCCTGTTCTCCCTCACCCCGTTCTCCTGTCCCTGTATTCTTCTTATGTTCTACTTTTCTCCTTCCTGTTCTTCTGTTCCCCTGTTATCCTGTCCTCCTTTCCTGTCCCTGTATTTTTCTCTTGTTCTCTTCTCCTGCCTTCCTGCTCTCTGGCTCATCCCAATTTTATTCCTTTGTGTAATTTTTTTCATTACACTTTGCTGTTCTCTCCCAGTTTTTTTTTTAAACCAAAAACCATTTGAAGAATCCGGCCCTTTGTATCAATTGCTTTTGTCTTTAACTTGTGGGCGGTGCCTCTGGTTTGATAATGTCTGCCATACTGCCCTTTGCTCCCTGTTCCCCGTGCCACATATCTGAGCGCAAGGACCTTTGCCATGTGACCGTGTTGTTCAAACATTTGCAAGAAGCGGCCCACGTTTGAGCCGGTGTGCCAATAATGTGCCTGCAGATGCCTCTAAAACCATGAGTGTCAGATTGAAACATTCCAAATGCCATCTCACTTCTATCCTCTCTCCGTCTTAGCTGAAGGATGAAGAATTCGATGTCCTGCAGGGATTTTTCTGTGTCCTGGAAAAAGGGGTCGTGAACCTTCATGAGAATGTGATAGCCTTTCTTACTTACATGCAGGTGAGCAGGTTTGGGAATTTGCTTTGGCAGGCCTGCAGTGGGGTTTGCAGGCCTGCAGTGCAGCAGCAGTGCTGATTCTCCCCCCAAAACCCTCCTCTGAATTAGTCACCCTTCCCTGCACCTGCAGGCCAGACTCGTACTGATGTTATTTTGCATGCTCTGATGATGCATAGCATGTATTAATATACACAAGAAGAAGGGGCTTATTTTGGTAGAATGGTTTTTGCCAGGATGCTGTCCTCATGATCAGAAAGTCTTCGGTTTAAATCCCAGAGTGATTTTACCATTGGCCCTTAAGCCCCAGTTGGCCCAGGCACTGGCACACCCCCTTTCTCAATTATACATCATTTTGTATAAAAGCATCTGCTAAAATAAAAATAGTAAAATGAAGAAATGGCTGTTTTTGGGAGAGGATCCCCTGAGTGTTTTGGTTACACGGCCGCCTGCTTTTACGGCCGGTATGTGATGCAGGTTGGTGACTGGAGGGAGAGGCACAGAGTCCCCAATAGCCGCTGTGTTCGTCCTCCTGTTGGCAACCAACCCCCCGCCCCGTATCCCTCGCATTCTCACTCGAGGCTGCATTCAGTGTCATTTGCTGTCCTGTTTCTTTCCTTTTAATTTCATTAGTCAGGAATGCCTCCCCCCAATCTTGCCCCCACATGGACAGTTTGGTGCAGTTGTCCATTGTGTTGTGTCTCCTCCCTTTCGAAAGCTGTTTCTTCACTCGCTGGGGCAGGGAGATGCAGGCATGTTTGTGCTTGTTGAGTTACCCTGGCACTGCCCCTAACCTGCATGGGAGCATCCGTCAGTTGGACATTGTCGCAGACCTAATGTTGGTGTTGCTAAGGAATCCATTACACGCTTTACCATGTGATTAACCCCCTTCCCCCATCCTGCCCTCTACCCCACTGTAGCTTTATCTCCAATGCAGACCAGAGGAGCATGACCTGGACATGGTGGGGGACAGGGCTGCTGTCTGCTATAAGGAAATCAGCACGGCCCTCCGGCAGTGGATCTACCCCACCTTCGTAAGTGTCTACATCGTTGGCAGTGGCAGGAGGTGGTGAGTGAGACAGGGGGCAGGATTCTGCAGGGTGGGCAGAGAGAGACAGAGTGAAAGACAGGGAGACATAGAGGGAGAGAGACAGCAACAGGGAGTGAGAGACACCATTTGCAGTGTCTCTGACTTTCTTGTACAGCTTTTCTTTATATCATCATAGATTTCGCAGAAGTTCATTTCAGTATTAGATCCCTCTGCATATCTAGGGTGTCTTGCTCACCGCCTGCTCCGTGCTCTGGTCTGCCCCAGGAGCACCGGGTCCGGACGCTGGTCTACAAACCCCTGTGCTCCCTGCGGGAGCTGCTGCAGGGGCCCCGCAACCTGATCCTCAAGCGGATGGACAAGCTGCTGGACTTCGAGGCCCTGGGTGAGAAGAGCAACCTGAGCTACGAGGAGCAAGAGGTGGCGACGGCGTACCGCACCATCAACGCGCTGCTGCTGGCAGAGCTGCCCAGCTTCAACACCACCGCCCTGCAGCTCCTCTGGGGGGCGCTGGGCACGTTCAGCTGCCTGTACCGCGACCTGGCGGCCGACGTGGAGCAGCTGTTTGCGAGCTACATTAACGAGGTTGGGGGGGCTTCTGGTCTGATCTGCATGTTTGGGTTCCTGGTGGAGGGGGGTGGGGTTGTCCTCTGAATCTGCTTGGGATTTCGGTCCCTTGCCCCTGTCCCTTTCTCGTATCTTACTCTCCCAGACTGCCTAATGTTATGTGCCTGAGAGTCATGCTCGGATGGGATGGGACAGTATGGGAAAGTGCTGTTCGCATGCCTTTCATTAAGTGCGCCATCTTAAATGAAAATACCCTGTTTGTTTTCTGTCCTATTTAACCTGCAGCTCCCACATAGCCAGCTCAAGCCCAGTGTATTCTGGGAGTGGGCAGAGGGCTGCATCTGTGAACAGGCGGAGAGACTGGACGGCCTGATTCAGAGTATGCAGGACAACCTAAAAGGCCCCATTGTGCAGGTCTGAGCAAACAGCTTCTGTTTCTGTGGCCGTTTGTTATGGCATAGCAACTTGTTGCCAGGAACCGTTGGTGGGACAGCGTGAAATTCTCTGGTGGATCGAGAGGGTGGTAACAGGAGCAGCCATATATATTTTCATTTACTCCCTTAGTTGCTGTTTTCGTGTTATGGTCTCCAGTTTTTAAATAGTTTGTGAAACATGCCTAGATGTGACTCATATTAGCTGCTTTAACTGTTGTCTCATGCTTTAAATACATGAGATTCATGTTCCTCTTAGTGCCCTTTTCTTGCAATAATGCCCCCTAGTGGGGTATCTGACAACCTTAACGAGGTCTGCCAACTCCCAGTCTTCACCTAAACCCCAGCCATGTCTCCATGGTAACAGCCTCTCAGCCCCACCTCCCAAAGGCGCCTGAAGATCCTGACAGACAAGTTTGGCCCGAGCAAGATCTACCAGTTGACGGGTCATGTGACTGGTGGCCGTGAGCTGGACCTGACGCTGCAGCGGGGAGAGCTGGTGGCACTTATGAGCGAGATGGACACCCGCGGAGACCGGCGCCGCTGGCTGGTGGACGCAGGGGGTGAGGTTAAACTATAGGATTCAACACCGTTAACAACTTTCAGTATTTTGTAAGTCAAGCCAATCTGTTCATGTGAAAGTGGTGACCCCTGGTGGACATTTGATGATACTGCTACCTGACATATCGTCATTGACGTCAGCGGTGTGAGCTTGGTCACCCTGTCCGTGCTGGGTTTCACTTTAAACAACTTTGTAACTAATGAGTCATGGCTGGCTGTTATATAACATTAATCTGGACGTGAACATGCACTAATTAATTGTAGGTATGTTTAACATTCGTGTTGAACTTTAGAGACCCTAATTCATTTTCTTCATAGACAGCTCTTATTCTGGGCTGGGAAATTTTTGACATGCTTTGCTATCTGTCCAGTATAATATTGTGTCCATTGATTTATCTGTATCTGTTTTTATCACGCTTTCCAAACTTTCATGGAAACTAATCTTAAAGTCGGAGCTGCTTAATGACACAGGCAGCGCTCCAAGCATGAGATTTTCCATGTTGCAGGGCCCAGAGGCTATGTGCCATCGGCCATGTTGGTGCATTATCACCAGGTCAGCAAGGACTCACCCCTGTCGCCACACATCGCCACTGTCATCGGCCGGACTGAAGGCAGAAGGCACTCTTACACCCCGCTGGCCCAGCAGGCCATTGCTGCGACCATACCCTACTTTCAGGTGAATTCCTGGGGGGGGGGGGAAGCAGGCTGTCCAGAGGGTATGACTTCAGTGACATTCCTGAGACATAGCAATACCTGAACTCGACATCATGCAGCTGCCTGTCCATTATGCAGCAGGAACATGTGTGAGAGGATAACATGATGACCAGCAGGGGGCATAGGATGGGCCTCCTTCTGTGTCGTTATTAGGTTGATTTGAGAAAATTGTAAATATTACTTCTTGCTAAAACCTGCTTTAAAAAAAATAAGCAGTCACAGTGTTGTGCCTGGACCCAAATGGGTGCACATGTCTCAGTGCGGCATCAGAACATACCTGCTGCAGAACGTGTCACTTCCTGCAATAGACTGAGCTGTGTTTGGATGGATCCCTCCTTCTCTCTAGGTAGTTGCGGGCTATGACTTCACGGCACGCAGTCGGCATGAGATCACCCTGCGGGCCGGTGAGCCCGTGCGGCTCCTGGAATCCCACGACAAGCGGGGCAACCCCGAGTGGAGCCTGGTGGAGGTCCGTGGCCAGCGCGGCTACGTGCCCTCCAGTTACCTGACTATGGTGCCCTCTTCAGCGCTCCAGCCCACCACCCCTTACTCTTAGAACCTGGTATTCTTACCTCCAAGTCCCCAGGAAGCTGCTTTCCGATTGGAGATATCGCTAGGACTTCCAGTGACGTTGCCGCCTGTTTGCCCTGCCCCTGCTTCAGGCCCTGCCTCCTCTTAAAGTGACCATGTACCAGAAGGCAGCTTAAGCACGATGATATATCGATGCTCCCTGGATTGATGGGACTGGTGGAGCCCCCTGCTGTCTGCATGACTCACATGGTGTTTACAGGCTGGCTGAGTGACTCATTCGGGCTCAGCATGTTGGCTTGTGTGAAGTGCTGGTCCACAAGCTCAGGAAACTGGTGCTGTTTGCCATATAAGGTTATGGTTAGTCCTAAGTGTCCTCTCATGGGATATTTATATAATATGTGCCTAGGAACTGCTTTCCCTATAGAGACTCATGGATTTTGGGAGGGGTCACAGCCAAGCTGATATAATCCTGAATTAGACTGTGAGCAACCATGTTATGATTTGTGTTGTTCTGATGAGTTTGTGCTCACATAGTGGCAGAACATAAGGTTTACTATGAATTCACTATGCTTATGAACATACAGGTTACAGGCTAAAACCAGAGCATGAACAGAAGGTTGCAAGTTCCAGGCTCTGCTGAATTTCTTTAAAATGTTCAGCTGCAGACAGAAGAAGAAATGCTTCACTTAACATAATTTGACTGTGCCAATTCTTGTGCATTCTCTGAGCTGTCCACTAGGGGGCAGAAAATGCTTTCCTGTGGCTTGTAGTCATTACCAGTCAGTATTGATTGTACGGCTCCTGTGGGGCTGCACTCAGCAGTGATATTATTCATCCGATGATTCATGTGGGACGGGAAGGTTCCCGCGTGGCACAGCCGCTGCTCACTTACACACGCTGCTCTAAAGCGTATTTTAATTTATTATGCTCATATTTATTTATGCTATTTATTTCACAAAGGGAGGATGGTTTAGTCCAGGGGGTCTGTGTGCAGGGGGGGGGGCTTCCTGCTGAATAGCAGAGACGACCTTTACTACTGAACAGATGTTTTACACTGACAGTGCCATCACCTGTGCTGTTAAGTCAGCCATGGGATTGTGCATCTTCCTGTGTTTAAATAAAGAAACCTTGATTGTCAGAGTCCGGGAGATTTTTTTTGGCAGGCAGAAACATAGCAACCTTAAGCATGCCTCTCTAGCTGCAGTTTATAACCATTCATTTTAATTTCATTACTACAGGGACTGTCATGGTTGGTTCTGAGCACGTTCGGCCTGTGCCTGCCTTAAATCGTATGCTCGCAGCTCAGAGAGGTTCTGGCATCTCCTGACTGCTGTTCTCCTAGCGTGACATGCCAGGCACGTCTATAAATAACTGTCTCTGGTCAATGGGCTAAAAATAGCTCAGGAATGAAGCAAGAGGTTTGGTGCTGCTGCCCCCTGCTGGAGGCTCCAGAAACTGCAGTATAATTCCCCAGCACTGGATCAGTCTGGCTCCCACCAGAGATGACAGAGAACCACCATTGTTCTGGGCCATGATTTAAGAAGGAGAACCTGTTGGACGGCATTGGTGAGTCTGCAGTCTTTTGAAGCTGTTAACTATTGGGACAGAGCCGGTCGTCTATTAGGCAATGCAGTGACAGAGCACAGGTGCTAGCAGGCTGTCATTAGCGCTGAGAGCGGAGGCCCTGCTCCCAGATATCCGTGCACCTCATTTCCTGTTTGTATGTGATGCCCGAAACTTCCTGCCGCTTCACACGGGGACCAGCGGGGTCCTCCTGCCAAACATGCCTGCTGTTCAGTAACCTGACACTAGCCCATTCATATTTAATGTAAAGGAGATGTTCCTGAAACTGGAATGAAACCCAGGAAGGTCCCTGGAGGTGGCTTTCCTTTCTACAGGAGCCCATCAGGACAGATGCGTGACCTACCTGGGGGGGGTCTATGGCCTTATCTCCTTCTGGGGCAGGTTTTCTGTTCCTTCCTCAGTGTGCTCAGCTGAAAATCCACATTTCTGCCCCCCTCAGTGATGAAGACCACTCAACATCTACACAGAGAGAGGTGTGATCTTCAGACCACTGGGGAGGCATGTGTGGTGGTTTTATCTTAGACCTGTACCTGTGACCTTCATCCATAACTTGAGCCATGCCCTGGTAGCCAATCATGTGCCTGGTAGGCACAGTGTCATGTTTCCCAACAGTTTCCATTCGCCAGGAAGGGACTGTGGCCAGGCTGTGTCCCATCATGCTTTGCTTTGAGTGGTTCTATGTGTGGACATATCTGTGAAAAGGAAGAATGCACTGGAGCAGTACATACTGCTGGCCAGGCCCTGTTTGCCGGTAGTAGTAGGATTGTAGTCCATAATTAAAGCATTTGAAACCGCGTGCTCCTGTGTCTGGTGAATGTGTCATGTGACGAGAGAGGAGGGTGTTCCCACGGAGAGCCGACGTGACCAAACTCACGGCTCTGTGACACGTTATGGCCCGATGGCTAGAGTGCCAACGGCCAGGCGCTACACTCCAGATCCTTCTCCGGGATCTGCACCTGCTGGTCTGTTGTGTGTAAACAGGCGGGATTGTTTGGTACCCGCACCCAGAGGTGTAGCAAGGAATTCTGGGCCTCCTGACAGAATGTCACCTTGGGTCCCCTTGGTACCTTCTGCCAATCAGGAAAAAGTTTAATTCTGAGCCCCCTCTAGTCCAGGTCCTGCGAAAACACCCCCCCCATGCTCATGTGAGGCCTGAACTTGCTGTGTTTGTGTGTTTTGGGTGAGGTCACAGAACCCCCCCACCACCACCACCACCACCATTTTGATTTTCCCCAAAACACCCTGACATTACTGTTATCTTTGTTAGGATCAGTCACCTGTCGCTCAGGTCAACCTACGCTTTTATTGTTTAATCCCAGGAGGAGCGTTCTGTTGTACACTTGTAATCAAAATTAATCGCAGACAGTGCCACAGTGCTGTCGCTTTACACCCACAGGGCTGTGGGTTCGAATCCCATCTCCACTGTGTGTGTGGCTTTCCTCTGAGTACTCCCGCAGCCCAAAGACAGTCCAGGCTGTATCCCAGCCTTGTGTGCTGTACTGCCTGGGATAAGCAGTTACAAGAGGGAGGAATGGATGGATAGATAGATAGATAGATAGATAGATAGATAGATAAAATGCGTGACTGTACTTTTAAAAGTCAGGTGATTCCAAAGTGTGTAGCAGGAGCTAATTTACGGTAAATTACACTAAATATTAATACCAATGAGTGTGACTGTTCCTGCTGCATTACATCATCACATGTCATTGCTGAAATCTAATTCCTGCCAGCCAAGCATCAGGGCACCAATTGGATCAACAGTGTTTGTTTCACATCGCTCCCTTTGATCCTCCCGGGTCTCCCGGAACCCCACACCGTTCCCTGAAACAGAGTCAATGCTGTGTTTTATTCATGAGCAGCTCGCTGAGGGTCACATGACATTTACCTTCCTTACCTGGCGTGTTTACATACTGTGAGTAAATTCACGGCGAGATAAGCACAGGTTTCGTGAGTGGCACACGAGTCGTCACAGAGATCGGCTCTGCGATACCACCATATCCCATGCAGGTGACACACGCCCCCCAGCATTACTTTACCCAGCCCACACATGCACTTGCCCTTGAGGAGTCGATTCGCGCTGATGGCGTGACAGGAGGGGAAAGCATGTGGATAGATGTCCCTAGTGGGCCTCTTAAAGAGACAGCATCCCTTCTGCTGACACGCATTGTTGATGGTGGGTGGTGGTGGGTGTGGCTCTTGGCCACAGACAGTCACTACACTAAATATTAAAACTTTCCTTATTGAAGAGATGCTGAAGCTGTGTGTTCTGCTATCCAGTTAGCTAGTCACCTTGGCCTGGTCCAGCCACTCGGGTCCTCAGCATTGAACAGAGTAGGAGCAAGGATGCACCCCCGACGAACCCTGAAGAATGTAGAGCTTCTGTCTCTACTCTGCACAGTCCCGGTGTACAGGCCAGCCATGACATCCAGCACCCTCGGGTCCCGCAAAGTCCCAGGATGTCCCATAGGGCAGCTCAATCCACCAAGTAGAACGCTTTAAGAAAATAATCGACAAAGGCTGCAAAGAAATGTTCACGTTTGTGCTCACATTTGTGCTCAATGAGAACATTAAGTGCCAGGATGTGGTCGATGGTAGACTTCATAGGCGTAAAACCAGACTGTTCCGGTCGCTGACAGGTGAGCAACTGATAATGGATCCTGTTGAAGATGACCCCAGCAAGGACAAATGGAAGCAAAGATTGCCTGCAATACCAGGACTGCAGCCTTACCACCAGCCTGGAGAAGTTCACCTGGGATACCACAGATCTCTGCAGCCTTCCCTACCCCCAGCTGGTACACCACCCATGCAATCTCAGTGCCCTTCACACCTGGGATCTGCCCAACTCGCCGTATAGAGCTACCATACAGCATAAACTGGGGCTGTTGCTGCCTCTGGAGACACAGCTTCTCTGTGTCCTGAAGCATTTTAGAAACACCTGCTTTTTTGTACTTGGTCTCTCTGAGGTTTGCAGTGCCGTTTGTTACCACAAGGGGAAGTAGATCTCTGAAGGCAGTCTGTTGTTGTTTGATTTATTCTCTCTAAATGAGGCCTGTGACTTTGGATTTTAGTACACTGTCTGTGTAAGCTTTTCAGGTAGTATAAATATTTCACTCCAATATGTAAATAGTGTGACATAAATGGAGTATGTTGATACTGGGGTGTGCAGTCTGGTCCCACCTACTCCTGAGCATCCTTCCATACCATAATACTACAGCTTGCACATGTTGCCATGAGCCGCTGCACTGCCAGCAGTTTCTGACACGGAATCTCTGGATGCCGTGTGTTTGAGCCGAATGCCGTAATGGCAGTGCGTCCACGCTCCCCCGCTGACAAGCCTGCTGTCACATGATTTTCCCACAGCGGACGTGACATGTTGAGTGCCGTTTGTGACTTGACATAGGCGCCGGTCGTGATCGCTAGACAACACAGCGCCCCCTCCTTCCTGGAAGCGTGATGAAACGGTCACTCTCTCAGAGCCATGGCAAAATCAATACCGGATGTACAATGGTGTTAATACATCTCTTTTCTCAGCTCTGGAGGATGTTTTGAATTCGGAGGGTGGAGGCATCCCGTTTCTGGTCTGCTCCATGCCTGGGAGCCTCGTCTCCTCAAGCCTTGGTGTGCTGGGGGTACCCCCCCCATCTTGCCACAAGAGTGGGCACGACTAGGTCGCTATGACCCTCGCACACTCATTCACACTTTGTCGCCAGAGGGGACTCCCAGGTATATAACGTGATGTTAAAGCCAGCTGGAGCATGACCAGGGGCTGTTGCAGCAGATATGCTTCCTGAGAATGTTTCCAGTGTAGGTTTAGGTTTATTAACTAGTGCTTAATACCCTAACAGGGTTAAGAACACGCCCGCGCACACACACACACGTCACTCTCTCTCCATAGGTATTTATTAAACCTTCATAGAGTATTAGTGCCTAGATTATACTTCAGTTATGCAAAATTTCATGTGAAATGAGTACACACCAGCAACACACTGTTGCCCAGACAACACAGGTCACATGCCGGGGCTGCCAGTCTGTCATTGCTAGTTCTGAGCCCCGGCAACTGCACCAGACCTGTTCACTGCAGAAAAACACCTTCTTGGAGGTGACTTTGATCACAGCTGAGTCAAAGGCCAGACATTATCTGCCAGATGTAATAATTAACGAAAGTCGTTTATTAGTCCGCAGTTTATCAGGGTAAACGACACAGACGCCCTTGAAAAGGCTGTCCTCTGGCAGGCGCTTGGGATGTGGGCGGGGTCACGGCTGCAGTGTGACGGGCATGTGTGAGCCTGCAGCTCTGCAGCCTCCTGCACTTAGGGCCTCCTGCGCCTGGGGCCTTGCCGCGGCGGCCCAGTCTCCAGCTAAGCCTAAGCCTAACCCTAATCCTAAACCCAACCCTAAGACACTCTGTTTCTCCATCTGCCTTTAACTTCACATTAAAAACCTGCAAAGTGTGAATGGAGGTGTAAGGGTCGACCCAGCTGTGCCGGCTCCTCTGCTACTCCTCTTCTGTGTATATCTATATTTCAGTGTGTTGGTATGCATGCATGTGTATCTTTATGTGTGCATCTGACCACTGAACGCGCTGCCCTGCAGTTGTGAGACGTTCCACGGTGAGTAAATGTTGTAAAACCTCTTATCAGTAGGCAAGTCGGTACGAGGATGTGGGGGGGTGGTTAGGTGAGCCTCAGAACTGCATGTTCCAACAACACAATCTGCCCAGATACATGACCCACATCTGACTTGCCGTGTCAGACAGTGCCTCCTGAAGGTCTCTGGATGCCAGTGACGGCCACGCCCAGGTGCTGACAGGTCCGCCTGCCCCCCCCCCCGACTCCTGCAGGGCGCTTTCTGGCACCGGGCTCTGTCTCTGGCCCTGGGGGGTCACGTGTGGCACGAGACCGGGCGCTGAGCCGGCTGCCACGGCAGATGATAAATCACTCAGAGGTCGGACCTATTCTTATCAGTAACCTTTCAGCGGGGGGCTGCCCTCCAGAGCAGCCTGTGCCCTCATAGAGGCAGGGGGGGGGGCTTGCAGGCAGAGTGTGTGTAATTCTGGATACCAGGCCCAAGTCTGAATAGTATCCACATGCCTCTGTAGTGCACAGCTACGCCCAGCTGGGGTCAGCAGAAGGGGGCTACAGTCCTCCCCCCCCAGCACAAGCCATTAACTGGAAAGAAAATTAATAAAAATGAAAATGAAATCAAAACAAAGAGCAGGAGTCAGAGCAGTACACCTGCTGTTTTCCTGTTGACCAATCAAGGCTGCTGGGAGGTGGGGACAGTGGGAGGAGCTGTGGTTTCGGGGGCGGGCCATGTGGGTGGGAATGTTTGGGATTCCTCTGTTCCAACTGTCTGAACGAGCAGCCCTGACCCCTGTATTTTCGTGGGAAAGCTTGGATGTCACTGCGGGGGCTGGGGGGGGCGGATAGTGGAAGGGGTGTAGGGCCATCATTTTCCATCTTCCTCATTCATGCTTGTCAGCTTGCTGGAGCATGGGTCGCGTGAGACTTCAGGGCCGCCGTTTGGTCCCAAGGTGGTCAGCTGTCACAAAATGATAGAGGACGTCATAGACAGCGCCCCCAAGGGGAGCTGTGCATTACTGCACCCAGCAAGAACTCCCTTGGGGTGCATGATCAGCATATTTGGAGCACTCCACATATGAATATTTATGGGGCTTAAAGGTCACCCTCCAGACAGAGACTCCGAAATGCGGAATGACACCCCCGGGTCATCCACCCGATCAGGTAGGACTAAGCCTCTGTCTGTGGCCGGTCGTCCTTGAAACTCGAAAGACATGCATGAATGCTGACATGGGCTTTTCTGCTCACAAGACCTTGCACAGTGACCTCTGACCGAAAGCATTACTGTAGATAAACAGTAAACACTGATTCCCCCTCAGGATGAGATGTCTGGCGTAAATCTTGTCACCACAGAATTGGATGCAGTTAATGTGATCTTGTACCTGCAGACCTTTTATTGCAGAGTGACTGAACACAGAGTCACTGAACTCCCTAACTCTGAAGACAGCGTTTCACTATGGAGTCACCAAACACAGTCAAACTGAACCAGGAAACTGCTGAACATTTCTACAGTGTGTCTAACACTTGATGTGCCCCCCCTCCCCCCACATGTGAGCTTTATAGATGCATTCTTACCCTTTGATGGAAATCACAGAATCCAGTCTTACACAACAGGGCTGTTTGTGGTAAGACCGGGAATTAAGCTCTTGAGCAAAACATGCAAGTCATACCTGTTGACACACAGTGAGTTATTGCTTCATTTATTTAATATGGAGTTCTATGAACCGAACGATTTCTGGGTGTGTTTTTAGCTAGATCTGATATAGGCGCATGCTGGCCCACCCTGGTGCCGTCTCTGTTTGCTGACTAACTGTGATCCGCCTGATGGGTGGATACAGGCAGCGGCAGACCTGTAAACCTTAGAGAAGGGTGGGGAGATGCCAGCCACCAAGCACAGCGATAAGCTTGTTAAAGCAGAGAGCACCAGTCAGTGCCCTGGGACCGTCGCAGGAGAGCATGTCCTGTGCCGTTAAAGGGCATGGACAATGGGGGCATGGCGTCTGGCTCAATGGCTTAGTGCCTGTGATCAGAAGGTCGCCGGAGCGATTTCTCCATTGTGACCTTAAACAACGCCTTGGCCCCTGATTGCTCCAGGGGCTGGCTGACCCCGCTTTCTAAAAATGTATGTCGCTTTGGTTAAAAGCATCTGCTAAACAAATTGAATGTAACTAACTACCATAGATCCTTCTAAACATCATACTGTCCCTCACCTCGGAGATGTTCACTACAAACTCACATTCCTGTCAAATTTTTGTTAAGAAGGCTGGGGCAACTTTGTTGTGGAGGGCTGCATAACAAGAATGAATCAAAACAATCTCAATCTGTATGTACACACATAGATACAAGAGCAATTTAAATATATAGTATGGCGTTTAACAACGCCAATGGACAATCTCTGCTCTACACACCTACACAGATAACTATGTGATCCCTTCCTGGAATGCACGCTCTAGGTTTCAGAGGAACCCAATCAGGAACTGAGGACCCAACTGGAACTGAATGTGTACTCTGGCCCGATGAGGAAGTGCCCTGTTAACATGAGGTAAACTCACACTGTGTGCAAAGGTCCAAGTTAGCATCTGGCTCCTGACACTCTAACTTGTACTGTCGCTTTTATTGTTGCTATGTGCTGAGCTCCACTGATATTCTCACAGGATAACAGGTTCATCACAGCCAGACACGGGCAGAAATACATCCAATCATATTCTGATACAAAATACAAAATAATCCTATTTGTAAGTGTATCAAAAGAAACTACAAAATGCAGCCACCAAGCAAAGTATCAAAATAAGCTACAGTATTTTGTATTGCAAAAATACAAAAATACATTTCACATACTTCTATATCAGCCTGTTCCTTTTTCAGTGATCCATTTTATCACTGCTTATTGAGACACAAAACAAATGTGGAACCAAATAAAAGATCAAATATTCTGAAGTGTCTTAAATATATCCCAGTTACTCACCTGAACACTCAGATAATGGTAAGTTCATTGAATGCAAAAGTATTACAAACTTTTTTGCACCTCAGATGCAAATAACTCAAAACAACATTTAAATTGAAAACTGGCAAAAACAGTTTAATCGCTTCAGGCAGCAAACACCAGGCCTTGTAAGTCTTTTCGTTCAATACAAATGATCAACTATTGGCTCTAATGACCATTCATTAAAATGTCTGGAAAAATTCCTCCTTGTGTGGCACAAACATTACAAAATACAATTTAGTTTTTTAAATACATATTTTAATAAATACACGTATCAGAAATACTGCCCATCCCTGATCACGGCGCCACAATCAGTCTGCTTCCGGGTCCTGTTACACACATCTGTATCTATCGTGTTCCTCCCTCCTACGTGTTCAAGGCTGGCCTTCTGTTTTAAATCACCTCATGATGTCAGTCAGCACCGTGTGACTACGTGGGATTTAAATAAGGCTGTGGGCTCTGAAACTGGATCTTCTGTAAACAGGATCCTCTGTTTTCCACAGTCCTGCCAGTCGATCGCATCCGGCATCCCGGCCCTGGCCTCCAGCTGTCTTAATGGCACTCACTCACAGGGTGCCACGTTCAGCGCCTGCGAGTGCAAACACTTAGGGTGTCTCAAACAAGTGCCGGTACACCACTGTGACAGCAAACGCAGGGAGGAAGTGACTCTGCTGACATGGGTTGATGTTGTCACCCTCCCCCCCGACACAGCTGACACTTTTTCTGGTAACTGCGAATAATTTGTATATCTAATAGAAATAAGATCTTTTCTCACGGGTTCAAGGTCTGTCTAGGTCATTGTGGGCATGTGCTAATAAATAGTGCAGTTCCTTCATGAGCCACTAGGGGAAGAACAGAGTCACGCTCTCCTCAGCTATGGTATCAGTCCTGGCTCAGTAGATAATAGATGTCTCAGCCTTCTGTTCCGGTATAGCTCCCCCCCCCCCACCCCATCATACAGGTGAATGAGCTGTGCTGAGTGGGGGGGGGGTTCAGTCAGTCTGTTACTGAGCTTCATTTTTGTGATTGTGAATCAGGCTTGATGAGCGTGGACGGGCTACGCACGGTGCTGGAGCACACACTGCGGGATTCCTCCCCAGTCACAATCACCTGTAACCTGCCAGGCTACCGGTTCATCCAGCCAGACCGGGATTATCCAGGGGGGCATTCACATGACTGCCTTCCTGGGCTATGTGGACCTGAAAGGGCGCCTTACGTAACAGTCTTATGCAAGGCCTCCGCTCGCTTTTCACCCTTTTCCGTCGCCATTTGAAATCGTGGCTGCCTCTCACTGAGGAGCCACTGTCCCTGTTTCCTCTATGCAGCAAGAGGGGGGCACTGTATGTGGCTGGCGGGCTCTGCTGGAGTCCTCATGTGAAACCTGGAGATCGGTCATCGATGAGAAGCTGTCTTTTAGGTACCGCTTCACCTGCGGTGTTCTGGGGGCCAGAGATGCCTCCTGTGTGGAAAAACTGGTTCTGCATGACGACGAATGGACCTATGGGGATCTTAGGGACACCCTTGGGGTGAAGTGGGCAGGCTAACAGAGCATCTTGAAACATCCCCAGTACCCCTGAGCGTGTGATAACCTCATCACAGCCAGCTGCAGGTGCGTACACTGGCTCAGGCCCCAGCTCCCCCCCCCCCTCAACCAGGTCTCACACCCTCCAGGGCTGGTGTTCAGTTTTGCCGGTGGTCTGGATGGCGTGCCCGTTCTGGAAATCGGGCCCTACCGGCGGAAGGAAGTCAGGGACGTGTCACGGCACAGCCTCCATGCCCCCCCCCCATCCCTGTGCTCCTCAGCGACAGGAAAATGCACGCCCCCCTAACC
>JAODJW010000002.1:27226795-27288795 GCA_026777045.1 Hyperopisus bebe | reverse complement strand
ACGTACGCCGGCCGGCCGCGCCTCTGCTTGCGCGCGCGCCCGTCGCAGCCTGCGCGACCCCGCGTCTCTGTCTGCGTGAGTCACAGCTCAGAAGTTCACGGTCTTGTCCGCTACTACAAAACCTCTCGAAGCCCCTCCGTACTGCCCCAGTCGAGACCTGGCTGAGAGGGTCATCTTCTTTATGTGTGTGTGGCTAAAAATTTAGAATGTGTGTTTTAAAGGTTTAAAGCAAGAGGTTTAAAATTAGGGCAAAGGTTGCATATGTACACCTGTGTTTTGTTTAGGCAGCTGTTAATACTGAGGTGACCTTTTCCAGTGTGCTGTATCTTTTTATTGCTGGGCTCAGAATTCTCTTGTACTGTTAATAAATGAACGCTGTCCCTGCCGGTGTCTCAGCCTACCCGCTCTCTCCTTTCGCGTGCTGTCGACCGCGGTTTCCAAGTGCAGAGCTGGCCTCGACGACGAGCTGACCTGAATCTCTGGTTGCTCGCCAGTCTGCCGGTGTGCGGGACTGCAGTGCTATGTGTTCTGCGTCCTGATAGGCTCCTAGCCACCTGTCTCGCATGCTTCAGGCCCCGGCCGAGGGTGCCGCCCCTTTCCTCATACTGGAATCTGATTGGCTGCCGTGCCGACCTGCTCAGACTGGTTCGTTACTTGTATTTCTTCTGCTGGTAGTAATAACCACAACATGCATGATGTGACGGGTCTCTGAAAGAGAGGATTCACACTTCCGTCACGTGCCGGAGCGAGATAAGAGAATTTTTTAACAGTCTCCCTTTGCTGCTGAGTAATGCCGTTTGGGCTGCTGTCTCTGTAGTGTTTGTGCAACACCTGTCCACTCCAGTCAGTGTGTTTTACCCCACTGTCCCCCCTTCCCCACCCACGAAGGACTGATCCAGGGCTGCAAGTGATCACACACACACACACACACACACACACACACACAGGGTTGTAATTCTATCTCTGTGGGGAGAATCAGTTCTGTGGGCAAAACCCTAATCCATACAATGACAACCATAACTCCTACCCAACCTTAACCTTAACCATAAGTAACTAAACAAAATACAGTACTTCTGGCTATTTTAGTTTTTTGATTGCATTCACAGGTTTTTATCAATTTGAGTTTTATATTGCGGGGACCTGAAAAATACCCACAGAAGCTGAAAGGTACCAGTTTTACCACATTGTGGGGACTGCTAGCGTGTGGATATCATGCTTCCCTTCTTTTCTGGCATAATGCAGTGCTACTGGGTGTCTCTCCCTGATTCCCAGAGACCTGCTGTCTTTCATGTGGGGGGTGGCTGTCTGAGGGGGCCATATGGACACGCCATCCTGGCCCTGGATGGGTCTGTCTATCAATAATTCAGGCCAGGCTGAGCTACGGCTAGGGCTCTGATTGCATGACGTGCAGTAAAGCTTCTCCTGTTTTAAACCCCCTGCAGGGATGACTAAGGAGTCCCCTCCCCAATCTGAGGGTCCACCTCAGTGGTTTCCTCCTGTCCTGTGGTGACAATAATGGCAGGATTCATATCTTCTGTACTGGTTCAGTTATTTTGAAATGTGAGATAAGCCTGTTCAACGGAGCCTTGTCTGGCATCTGCTTGTGATGCTTGTGGGGGGCGGTAGTGTCATGGAGAGTCCTCCCCCTCCCAACCCCCCAACACTGTGTGTCAGGTCACGTCCGGCCCAGTAGGTGTTTAGTACTGTGTAAGACTTATTTAGGCTGCAAGTTGGTGTTGTCTGTAATAACGTCCAATTACATGTTTCCGAAATGAACGCTTATTGCGTAGCTTTGTTACATAATTCATCCACGGCCTCGCAGCTGTACGGCACTGCCCCCTTTTTTTTGTCTGTGGTACAGCTGGAGTAACCATGGCTGGATCTCCAATCCCTCTGAATCTGCATGGCAACACACCTGCTTTCTGTGATCACTCCTTTCCATAAACACCAGTCCATATTATAATACAACAGTACAGTGAGGTGAAGGACAGAATTGGCATATTTTTGTTTAAGAGCTCAGGTTGAAAGTGGCTTTTATGTCGGTGGGGGGGGGCAGCTCATCATCTTTAGGTGATGAGGCTTGTACCCCTCCTACAAAAAGCAGAACGGCTCCTAAAAGGGCAGCATAGCTGATAGATCGCCACACTGACGATATGAAACGGTGAAAAGGTCATGTGTGTTTTTGAAGCACTGGGCTGGGGGTGGGCTGGGTACCCTTCCTCTTCACATGCCGCCATGTGTGTTCAGTGAGCCGCCTGTTGCTGGTGAGCTGGCCACACTTCTTGCTCTTTGGCCTTTCCGTGTGGACGACCTGCTTTGAGTGCCAGGCTGTAAATCAGGGACGCTTTTAGCCCGACTCCAGTCCAAACGGGGAACACAGAAGCTGGAGGGGGGAAAAAACGACCCCGGTGCTGATGTTCTGAGTGCATGTGCTTGTTTTTACATCTCAGAGAAAAAGCTGATACAATCGATGGTTGTAAAAAGTGGCTGAGGATCCAGTGCCGGTCGATTAGGAGGCCAGGGATGTGGAACCATCTGGCTGCTCGTCAGCGCCGAGTGCTGTTGCATAATCGAACATAAGCGTGCAGTGATCAGACGATGCCAGAGTGTGCCAGGGGACTTAGGGTGACCTTGTTTCATCTGCTCGGGCTGCAGAGGTAAGCCGACGTCACAGTAAGTGCATCACCGCTTCACTCCTCGCGTGACGGCAACCTGAAGCCTCGCTGCCACTTCCAGGAAAATCACCTGCAGATGCGGCATGTCGTCAGCAAACTGGAGGCTTGCCGTCAGCTGCTAAAATTAGACGGGAAGATCAGCGCGCTCATCCAAGCGATGCTCGCTTTGGTGTCAGAAATGAGCAGCCCAGGGATGTTGGTACTGGGCTTCATGGGCCCAGTCCTTGTGAATTAGATGCTAATCAAATGTGAATCGCTGCTCTGCAGCTCAGCAGCTATCTGCTGCAGGGCACACTGACGTATCCCCCTGCTGGTGATCAGTGACACCTTTTCTCATTTACTACAACTTGGCTCTTTTTCTCTCTTCCCTTCTGCTTGCCCTCTCTCTCTCTCTCTCTCTCTCTCTCTCTCTCTCTCACTCTCACTCTCACGTTCTTTTTCAAGCCAATGCCTTCTCATTCTGTCCAAATGTGACCAGCTCTGGTTTTGGCTATGCTGGTACTTTTGTTTTTGGGTTTATTGTGGTCATGACATCGGTGTGATGTGTGGGAACGGGATGTGTCGAGCAGATTAGTTGAAATGCACAACAGCAATGAAATTGATCCGTTCTTTATATATGAATCAGACATAATGTAAATGGTGCTGGCTCTGCCTTCCCCAGCATCCTGTGCCGCCTTCCGAGTCTCATCCCTGTGTTTTTGTTGGTTGCCGAGTTCATCGCCGTAATAAAACGTGTGGCTGTGAAGCTTCTCTGTGGCCTTGCTGACTGTCTCCTCCAGGATGGATGGACTTGTTCCTAAAGCTGTGGGGAAAGGTTGGAAATGCCTTAATCGTGATAGTAATTGACAGTAATTTCTTAGGCTAGTGTCTGGCCACAGGATTGGCCGATTGTGGTGACAGTAGTTACTCACTAACTCTGTTACTCACTGGGCTTACTTTTGTAAGCTAAAGGGGTGAAACGAGCTGCTGGGAAGCCGTGAATGATAGCGGTGATACTTCATCTCCGTCATTCACCGGATTAATATCACGGCGTGAGTAGTGATCCACTTAATGCCACCACGAGTGAGTATGGCTGCATCGTGACCTTGATATAAGGGATGGATTCGACTCCTGAGGTCAGCTCTGGCATACCAGAATCTTGTTATTAGACCTGGTTAAACGTTGAGTAGTTTTACAGCATGTCCCACATTTAATCTTTATTTTAAAATTCATATTCAGGTGGATATCTCTCGGGGGTTTCAGGGCAAAGTATGATGGTTCAAAAAGTGAATGTTTCTTTAAAGTTCTGCAGGGAAACGTAAAAACAGTTTCTTTAATTTATCCTTTTGAATTTACTGGTCCAAAAATACATCGTGTTGCTATGAGACGGTGACGGAATTGGATGAAGATGTGTCTTTGAAATCTCAGAATGATGACCTTAGCGTTTCCCAGTCTGACGGGTCTGCTTATATGCGGTTTAATCTGTTGTGTTCCACCTTTCATATATTGACGTAACAGCCTGGATTCATGATGCTTGTGACGTTCGGGGACTTGGCTAATCAACAGCTTGGTTGGTCTTGAGAGGAGTCATCTCTTCATGGGTCACCCAGCGAGGCATATCTGTCCAGGCAAATTAGACCTTTGTGGTGAGATCCAGCAGCGTGATTAAGTCCAGAGGTGAGGTGGTGGGATGACGACGGTGGCTGATCGTAGCTCCACCCAGGTGCACCTTCTGTCATGGGGCAAAGGTCCCATGGCCGTGTTCCGGGGTGAGGAAACTCCACTGGAGGCCCTCTGAGTGCTTTTTCGTAACGCCACGCCTCTCTGTGTTTGGACTCAGCAAATGTGCCCCACGGGTACCTGCTGTACCCCTCGCCCCAGAGTCAGAAAGTGCCCTGCCGCGTCTTTATTGGCCAGCTGCACGTTTCTGAAGCTGGCGGAGTGCAGATGAGCCCGCGGCTGTTTATTTTTAGCCGGATTCCTCTCATACCTGCTGTAAAAACAATGAGGCTAAATCATAAATGATACTCGTCGGCTCTCGTCGTTTGCACCAGGCAGAATCAAGTTCTTGATGGCATTTTGTTTTGAAGACAAAATCAGATTGTCTTTGTCATCCAGTTAAATGATACATGGGTCACACATGGAAGAAATGTCAATCTCTCTGTTCATAGTGCAAACAGTAAGAGTAATAAATAGAATATAAGCAGGTAAGACATTTAGGCAAAACATATCGAAACATAGACATAAGACAAAAATACAGTTGTGCGAATGGGCAATGGAATCAAATGCACAGTTGTCTTTTGACTGAAGAAAGATTTTTATGAAGGCGTGGGGTTAATTAAAAGCATTTCCTGTGTTTGTTCTGTTGACATGTTGAGCCATTCTGTCACCATGGCACAGATCTGTTTAGGCATTCGGGGAATGGACGCTGGCCATGTCATGGTCACGCCTGGCATCACTCTGGCCCAGCGTTGGCAGTCCCCACATGGTTATTCCCATCTTTAGGGGACTCCTGGGTAGGGAGAGCCGGGGGAGGTGGTGGGTAGAGGCTGGGTGATGCACTTGAGGAGCATCGCTTCCGTATGGGTAGGTTGAATGGAGAAAACTTTCCAGAGGATGGGTACAAACTGGCTGCAGGGAGAAGCCCCTATCTCGTTGCACATGAGCGCTGCATCGTGCCATAGAAGGATGAAGGAGAGGTGAAGGGATGGGCCCTCCTGCTCTGGCTCCACCTACTGTTGGGAGACTTAACACTGTGGGCACCCAACCAGACCAAGAGCGACCTGTAAATTTCCATCGTGCCCTCAGAGGAGATGTGGAGTGCAGGAGAGAAGCAACCGTGTGGTCCTGCTGCAGCAGGAATGTGTCCTGCTGGTCACGTGACCCTCCTGTCACTGCTGATACCCCTTTAAGAAGAGGCAGAATTAGCTCCCAGAAGCATGTGTGCCGCAAAGGGGAGTACCCTTTGGCTTTGGACTGGACCTCTGTCCCCATGCCCCTTGTCCACCTCTCAGTGGGACATCAAACACCCATTTACCTTGGTGGGGGGGTGTCCCTCAGTGGAACAGAGGAGCAGACCATAAACCTGTCCTGATCGGAGCCCGACCAGAGCCGGGCTAGGATGAGGTTTATGGTGACGTGACACCGTCTGGAGACCTATGGACTCTAAGAGATAAACATCATGTGTGTAAAGCTCGCCTGATGTTGTGGGACTGGGGAGGAGGGGTCACTTACTGCACACGTGTTTTTGTTTGGTAATAATACCCTGCCAGAGAGCTGAGGAGCTTAAAACAGCCATATAAAGAAGCACATCCCAGCACAATTGAGGACCTTCCTTAAATAGGATGCCACAGCCTCCGTCTCCTTTATTAGTTTTATCCGGAGCTAACCGTCCTGCGCTCAGTGCCTCTCCCTCTCGCTTGCCCGCACTCCCTCTCGCTCCCTGGCACTCCTCCCGGTCACATGAGGAGTGTTTTGAACTCTCTTTGAGTTCAGCCACTTCCCACTGCCAATGGTCTGCTTTTCAGTACCTCTCAGGATAGGCGTGAGCGGACTCGGCCCCACATGGGGGTGGTGGGTTGTTTTCTCATAATTAGCTGTCCCCAGTGCTCTGTTGACATGGGTTGGGGGGGTGGGGGTGGTAACCAGCCTGCCGCGCACCTTTGCTTGCGCAGAGCGTCCCTCTCGGATTGAATAAATCCGGAAGGTGCTCCATCCTGACGACTGCTTTGGTTGCCAATAGCGACTGTGCATAGAGGGTGGATCGGGAATACCGCTAAGACAAGGGTGTCCTTTAGCTCCTTTGGTAGCAAGTTGAGTTTATTGACAAACAAAAGTGGCGTACATGCATACCCAGACACGCAGTCGTATGCGCACCTGCGCACAGAAACCCCATGGGGATTTCAGGACCACATCCCTGCCGAAGCGGCCTGTCTGCGCCCCACGCAGGCTCCTGCAAGATGGCCGCCCTGGCTCTCGATGACTTATCGATCTGTCTGGAGATGTTTGTCTCAGCTGTTTTGTCGGGGGCAGACCGTGACTTGGGTGGGGGCCATTTAGGAAAGAAATCTGAGCTTTGAGGTTTTCAGGAAACCTTTTGTTGAGGGATTGCCGGAGTGGGACGGACTGGGGGGCCATCTCCCAGACCCTCTTCATTTGTGCACAGTGACATCCTGGCCCTTCAGAAAGCAGAAGTCCTTACATCTGTGGAGTCCCGAGGGGCAGCAGTTCCTCTGACTGTGGGAAGGACTTCAGACGATATGGGTTTGGGCTTCCTGATGATGAAATAAAGGGCTGAGCCGTAAGAATGCAGCCCTTCTGCAGATGGAATGACTGGCTCGCCTCTAGGTTAGCTGGGACTGACATCATCGGAGTGCAGGGCTCAGGGTTAGGGATCCGGTACGGGGTGTTTCTTACGGAGGGGGCATTATCATGGGAGGGAACTACTGGGGAGCTCATTGGGCCTGGTCATGCAACACATGTTCCTGAGTCCCAGATGATCTCACAGCCTCTTCTGCTGGCAGCTATTAATAAACAAGCCTGTGGGTTCAGCCAGTGGAGGCCGGGGGCTGACCCCAGGAACGGTGGACCGAGCCATGACCTCCATCAGCGTTTCCTGTGCTTTGGAACAAACGTCTTTAGAGCAGCGGGGGTTCCTGAAGCTCTGGTAGATGCGCTCTCCTCTGCACATTAGCATGTCTGCGTGATGTCTGAAGGGTGCACTCATTAGGGTGGAGGTGAGTTGGATGGAGCCATTCTGACTGGCTGTCAGTAATTTTCAGCTTCTTCCCTGGTGTTCAGCACCCTGCCCCTCCATGTCACATGCTCGCCACCTTTGATGGTGTTCAGAGTCGGCAGTTTCTGCTCGCAAACCACTGCAGCAAGAGGAACTGCTACCAGAATGGTCACGCTGTCTGTGAAGATTCGCAGTCTCCGTCTCGGCACTCTTGTGACGGGGGGGCTTTTGTTTCACACGCCCTCTAACCTGTAAAGGTTTCTTTTCGCACTTTGGTGAGGAAATCCCTCCAGCTGGGTGACTGTATGCACGTCTCCATCCCATCCCATGTGTTTGTATTTTTGGTGGATGTGCTGTTTTTATATCGCTTGGGCGTCCGCAAGCTATGCAAGAGACGGCCTGTTTCTGATCTGCTATGAGGAAGAGGGCCTTTGATTGGATGGTGGCAGCCTTCAAAGCCCCTGCCTGCAGCCACTCGCCCTCCATCGTCAGAGGGCTTCTTCACACGCTGACACAGGAAGTCGAGCTTGACCACGGCGGCCTGTTAGCCTTTACGCCGTGCTTCCACTCTCCTCTGGCCAAATATGGTAGCGGCATGTTAAGGTGCTGGGTCACATGACGCGGCGGGCCGTGGCGCGGCGCCCCCTCCTGTTATTCCGCTGTGTAAACATGCGCGCAGCTGTAATCTCTTCCCGTCTCCAGTCGGGCCGCTTGCAGAGACTGCCTATCGATGTGATGTTTGTGTATTTTCGGCTTGCTTGGATTTGCGCTGCTCCTCCCTGCCTGCTTTGCGTCTCGCCTCTCCCGGTTGGGGGCGCGGTGACACCACATCCCATTCAGATATGTCAGCTCTTCTCTGTGCCTGTCCTGCACCCAGGATGTCCTGCGCCCCTGTGTCATCATCAGCTCTGTTCTCTTTGGGGGGGGGTCTTTTATCCAGCCTGTTTAGCTGCTGATTCTCTCACCATTTGCAGGTAGCTGCAGGCTGTTTAGACCCCTGTGCCGTTTTGAGGCAGCTTTGAGGCGCAGACATAAAATATCTTCATAGGGACATGCTATGGGAAGAGTTTTAATCCTGTAATGTTTTTCCATTCTTTGATCCTTGACCTTTGAATCCCGCACTCACGGGCCTGAAATCTGGTGTCGGGTCACCTTGCTGGTGTGCTGGTTCAGTCATGTGATCTGTAGACTGAGAAGCCCATTCGTCGCCTTTCAGCCCACTTCTCCACACAACAGGACAGAAATGCTGGCTGACCGCGAGCCATGGCTCGCTTAAGCCTGG
The DNA here is from genome assembly GCA_026777045.1 of Hyperopisus bebe. Taxonomy (NCBI): domain Eukaryota; kingdom Metazoa; phylum Chordata; class Actinopteri; order Osteoglossiformes; family Mormyridae; genus Hyperopisus; species Hyperopisus bebe. The sequence continues at coordinate 27,280,124 of JAODJW010000002.1, read as the reverse complement.
GGGGGGGCAAATTGCCCTCCCCCCCGCTCCCCTTATCATTCCACACAGCTGCTCTCCCAGAAATGTTTAGTGCATAAATCTCACCATTATTTATGAATGTTGACACCTCGGTCGCCTCCAACCCAAGATTAAGGGACTCTGGGGCGGTGGGGTGGCTGCGGGGGTGAGCGGCGTAGGGCTTCTGATTGACGATGGCGTGACTCTGAGGCATCCCCACCTGCTCGGCATTCAAGGACGGCTAGCCAATTGGACTGGTGCGAGAACGGGGTTGGCTGCTGGCCTTGGGGTTGGATCGGGCCTTTGGTGTCATAGAACCTCAACTGAGGATAGTTTTTCTTTTGTTGAAATGCATAGCGACGATTGGACGTGAGAAGCACAGAGCTCACCTTCTGAACATCCTCCATGCACCTGCTCCAGCCTATACCCCAAGGGGCAGCCAAACCCTTTAAACATTCCTATGACATCAGTGGCTTTTCTCTCATACTGCACCATTTCAGGGTTCCGCTCAGCTGCACCTCTCAGATGGTTCTGGTATGTTCTGGGCTTGGGTTGTGGGTCTTGCCCTTTAGACCCCTGGTACTGGACCTAACTTATCCGCCCCTGAGGTTTGACCATGGGGCTTTGGATTCCAAAGTCCAGCCTTTTTTTAAGACTTGGAACCCAACTCATTGAAGAGGTCATTGAGTTTATTCGCCAAGGGTCCGTCTCTGAGGGCAGTAATGATGACGGTAGTCGTGGTAATTTGAACCTTTCATAGAACATTCAGGGGGTTACCCTTCAGAAGGGTTTTTAAACACAGCTTGACCTACACTATAATTAATAGTGTTCCCGGTCGTAGCCGCACACAGAGGTCGCCTTACCGAGGGCTTAAATTAGCCAATCAGCGGAGGTTATTTTAGCTGGTAGGTGTTCACAGATAGGAGGTAGAGGTTAGGGGGACACTGGCGGGATGCGGTTTCCTTTGCGGGCTCCCTGTCAGTGGCACGTGATGGGGGAAGGGTCATGTTTCCTGTCATCCTGTCAGGCGGTACAGTGACAGATCTGTTCTTTGAGCCTGTTGAACTCATAAATTACGCCCCGGTCTGGAGATATGATGACACACACACACACACACACACACATTCACATTTGTTTACATGCCATTTTTGGGATGCATGTGTACCCACCTCCATAATGTTTGATTCCACTCCCCGAACTAAACTCTAACACCTTTTGTCACTTGTACCATTTTAAGAAAAATTCACCTTATGAAAGAAGACCGTGTTTTTGGTTGTTTTCATGGTGGCATGCTCCCAGAGTTTCTTTTAGGGTTTATTATCCTTGTGGGGATGTCTTTTCCCCAGAAATTTTCAGACAAAGAACACAGTGGGCAGTTGCCCTTCATCGGGCTGTAAATTTGAGTTGATGCTGTGGTTTATCTGTTTCTGTGGATTCCTCTCTGAATTATGCTTACGGTTTTCCCCAGGTCCTCCGGTTTATGAGGCAGTTGCTGTGGAGATCTGCCTTGGGGAGGTATTTGGCCTGATCCCCAGCATGATCTTAAATCTTGACGGGGCTCTCAGCGGCTGTCCAGTGCCGTGATAGACGCACATCTCACATGCACATCTCACATCCCCGCACTGTCACCTCTCCAACCCCCGCAACAACGGGACCCGGTTTGTTTTAAATCTAAGGCCTCTTTAGGGTGGGGGTGTGGCTGTCAGCCTGGCGACAGCAGTGACGCACGGGGCTTCCTTTATTGAATTTTGTGGGTTAAAATCAAAGCTCACATCTCAACAACAGAAATAAGGAAGGAGTTTGAAAGCTAGGAGTGTGGGGTCGTGATCCTGCTTTGAGGGGAGGAACAGCCCCAGCCTTCCCGTGAAAGCCCCGCCTCACCGCGTGCGGCTTTAGTCAGTCCCTTCCTCACCCTGTCAGGGTAACCGGTCCAGTTCATTGGTTCTGTCTTCGGGTCTCTTATCTGATCCACGAAAGAGCAAATGCGCATGTCACCTCTCGGTGAATCTGGGTCATACCAGTGCAGCGAGCCCTGGGGGAATGAGGAACACTTTCTCAGTGGTTCAGAACCCCCCCCCCCCCTCATAGGAGGTGCGATGGCACTGGCGACAGCACTCTCATGACCGTCCTTGCACCTGGAGTGTCATTGATGCGTCAGCGGAGTTCTTTCCCATGGGGGAGACAGCGGGCAGCTCTCTAGCAGCAACGGGAGACTTGGTTAAGCTGGCAGCAGAACGGCCACGTCTCAGCTTCTAGGTGGGGAGGCAACCTGGAAACCTCAAGGTTTAGCATCGGGCTGGCAGAGTGTCCTACGGCTGGATGGAGGAACTTACAGGGACCAAAAGGAAGACGGATGATAGCAGTGATGCACCATTGTACAGAGGGTTAAGGTTATAGGGTTAGAGTTATGGGGCGGATCAGGATTAGGGTCTGGGTTATAGGGCTGGTCACTTTCTATCTCTATAAGCTGCTTGAAAGGAGATTTTCCCTGGTTCTAGTTAGATAACATTTTAGTTTCTTCACGCTTTTCCAGATCTCCGCTGGGTCTAGTTGTGTAAAACCTCTTTGGCAACCAGATGGCTGGATGACACGTCTTTTCCACTCTTGGTTAAATTTTTTTAAATCCCTAATTTAATTTGCCAAGCAGTGAAGTGCCCACAGCCAGGGTGTCTTAGACTGTAGTCCTTTAGAAATCCTTCGATCCATCCTCTCCTTCCCAGTAAATGTATTGTAAGTGCTGGATGCAGTTGCTAATTTCATTAGCCTTTTTTGATGATGGATACTTGGATCTTTACCACTGTGGTACCAGGGAGGCTGTGAAACCAAAAGATGGCTGGAGGTGTTTTGGCAGGTTTGGGGCCTTGGAAAAAAGTCCTGTGGGGCGCCCATAGTACGTGGACCTCTTTGGCACAAACGGCTGGTTGGCCTTTCATTGGCCGTCATTGAATTCCTGCTTTCCGATTCCAGCAGCAGCGCCGGACTCTGGAAAGGGTCCGCTTGTACAAAGTGGGCCTCCTGCTTCCGTTTGTTTGCAGGTGCTGCAAGTTTGGCACAATCGTTTTCTACTGTTGGTTCATGCAGAACCTGTTGAACCACCCCCCCACCCCCCACCCACACACACACTTGATGAATTTAAGTGCATCGTTTGCTCCTTCTAGAGTCTGAAGCCCAGCATGAAATCAGTCAGTGATTAGAAGTTCTGATGGGTGCTTTGATTGTCAACCTCTCTGCAGACTAATGCGTAGCCAGGGGCTCTCTCTGGTCCTAATGGATTAGCTGCTTGCTTGAATGGCTGCTCCATCTTTCCACAGTTTGAGCGCTCTCGCTCTCAGGATTAGTGCATTACTGATGTGAAGTGATTTTTACCCACCTATCTCCTTTCTGTGAAGTGATGAGGGGAACACAGTGTTCTGGAGGAGGACTCGTTCTATTTGGGAATTACTTTACAGCCAGGTTGTAGCAAAGTCTGGGATTATACTCATGTCGAGTGCGGCCATCCTTTATGGTAACTAAACCACACTGATGAACTTGATTCAGTTTTATCCTCTAGCCACTCCTTCCTCTAGTTTCCTACTGTCTACTTACTGATCGTCCATTTTTAATCTCCAGATGGGGAGATTGTTTAACTGATATCTTAGTAGGAGAGGGCCAAGGGTGGAGCAGTGCTGTGGACAAGGGGAGGGAGCTTCCAGAACCTTCCATTTGGGATGAGGAGCCCCATGCAAGATCATGCCATTTACCCTGTGCATTAGAACAAAAAAGAAAGGCTTGAACTAGGAGACACTGACCACCTATGATAATAATAATAATCAATACTTTATTGATCCCTGTGGGGAAATTGCCTTTACGCTTCCCTCAACTTGCTCTTTGTAGAGTAAGCTGTCCACCGATAGTGGCGCCCAGGGAGCTGGGGGTTAAGGCTTGAACCGGCAACCTTGTGATCATAGGCTCACATGCTTAGCCCACTGAGCTACAAGCTGCCCCTATCCACATCCACAAAGAGCTGCCCCATGTCTCCTAATGACCAGGCTGACATTGCTGGGTGCTTCTGGCCCACTTGGGCATTTCCAGCTCTCTGTACATGCCTCCTCACTGCTGACCTACTTCATGATCAACAGAACCTTCCGGTCTCCGTTTGTAGGTGCCCATTTCTGTTTTTTTTTTTTTTTTTTATGGTCGTCTCTAATTTTAGTTTGCCACGGCACCACTAAGTCTAAGCCACTCGTATTTGAAGCTCTGTAGAGCATCCTCATCCTGGTGACCATTACACTTCTACATGCTCTTCTCCTTACTTTCTCACAGACGTAATGGGAATGCAGGCTCTTGTGTAAAAATCACATCTGTTGTGTTCAGTCTACTAGTATATAGCTGCAAATGGCAAGTGTTTGTGTTTCATAAGCATTTATTGTCATGTGAATCTTGAGACACTTTGGAAATGTAGCTTTCTCAATGATGCCCTGAGTGATTCAGAAAGCAGATTGACCCAGTGACCTTCCAAGATCGAGATTAATCACAAAAGCAGAATTCAATTAGTTTTAGTTGAAGGAGATTTAAGCTGCTCTCCAAGAGCCAACAGCAGTTGTAGCCGTGTGAATGCAGAGCTGTTGTATTCCATACTCAGGAACTAGACACCTTCAGTCAAACTGTAAAACACCACAGTCACACAAACCCGGGCTGGGGGCAGCATCTGAGTCTGAGAGTTCAGTATTACAGTGCGACACCTGCCAAAACGATTAGCTTGAAATGTTCTGGAACAAGATGAACTTCAGGCTCTATAGCTTTCTAATGGCAGAACTTGAGGGATTAGAAAACCGATGGTAAAAGCATGATGTGTGAGTAAGAGGATTTTGAGCTTGTTGTTATGGAAAGGTCAGGCCTTTGGAATTAGCACTCATAGAACCTTCATCTGAAGGGGCTAGCCTACTCCGCTTGCTATTTATGGGGTGAGTGTTACTTTACGTGATGCTGAAATTGATTGCTTATGGGAGTTTTACTTACACTAAAATGTTCTGAGGGCAGAAGGAAAAATGACTGGCTGAGAGAGACACCAAATCAGATTGTAGAGAAGGTGGGTCCAAGCAACTAGAGGAGGTGAGACCAACCAATCAGATGTCTTGGTCCTACCTCCTCTAGTTGCCTGGACCCAACTCCCCTACAATTTGATTGGTTATCTTGCTGAACCAGTCATTTCAGGACCTAAGTAACTGACTTGAGGGTTAACATGCTACAAAGTCTTGGTGTTTTAGCACTCAGATGTTTTCTTTTTTTTTTTTTTTAATGGCATTGTTTGGCATTATATATGTAGCTGTGTTTCGATCAGCATCGTGGGCTGGATGATAATGCCATATTTTGAGTGGGTTTTCAGATTTGGGCTCTGACTCCACCCATGTCACTAACACAGGCATGACATTGAGTTACCTTTTACCTGTTCTTGGTCCTTGTTCAGATGTCCAAGCTATATGAATCACCCATTTTCTTATGACCTTAATGGGATATTTTATCTTGGAGTTGATCATCCGGGGCTGAAAGCTTATGAGCCAGAGTTGTGCTGTTCAAGACCTAATTTACACCATTAGTCTTTAACCAGCTGGGGGACAGTGTGTCATGGTCTGGAGAACGGGAGAGGAATTCTAAGACCTTCAGCACACCTTCATGCCGGGATCTTCACGGAGAGACTGCACTCCGCTCCTTTGTGGAGATAGCCAGGCGAGGTAGCTGGCAGATGGCAGAGCCTTCTACCTCTGTGTGAGCTCTAAAGGATAAATCACCTGTAACTTCGAGGGCTCACCCGGGAAGTCCCATTTCACAGAGGATGCTGGTGGAACAGTCACGAATTCAGATGCTTCCTGAGGTGCGGTGCCGAAATCGTGTGGCAGCGGTGTGTCCACAAGCATGTCGCCTGCTGAGTTGATCATGAAAGTGGTACACAAACATTGGAGGGGAGAGCGTGACCCCTAGTCCGAGCGTGCTTCATGAAGCTATGCAGCCATTATCTGTGTTCCTCTAATGAGAATGAGTCATTCTGGTGTCATTCGTCTTCTACTTTCCATTTTGGAAACTCCAGACGGTTGTTTACTCTAAGTGTTATTTTCGAGACCTTCTGAGTCAGTAGTAATCCATTAAGCCAGTTTTTTAAGTTCACTGTCTGTTTGTTCGGGCCACTTCTGCAGTCATGGGGGCATCTCCATCAGCTGGCTGGTTGCCAGCGCTTTGGCCTGGCTTGGTTCCCGATGTTTGGAGGGCTATGGGGCTGAGGAAATGAGCTTCTCAAATACCAGCATGACTCCAGTGCCGGGAGTCCATTGCTGGTCAAGGAGCTGAGAGAGAACTTTGGGGACAGACCCCATGACATGTCTAAATGTCTCTGAGGGATATTATTTCAGGTGTCACAAGAGAGATGTGGCCCAGTTACCTGGAGTCACTAGATGTTCAATGGTAGGGGTTCCCAACCTTTTGAAGACTGGGGACCAGCATGTGCAAAAATTTCATAGACCATTAAAAGTCATCAACTGTGGGAGGTGGGTGTTCACTTGGCATGCAGATACATGTTTATGATATATAATTTGGAAGTTACCCAACCCCTGCCCCAAACCTATAGTATTCCATGGCCTGGTGGAGTACTGGCTACGGGCCGAACCCCTATTTTATGGAGTCAATTGATATTTTTAGGATTTCGCCAAGGTGTGTTTCCCTCTCTCTAACGTTTTCAAATTTTGTGGACAGTAGCCTTGAGTAATCTTTGTTTCCCTGCAAATGCTGGGCTAGCTTGGTTGGAATTTTGGAAGCTTTACTGAAATCCTCATCTCCACTGAGTTATCACTGTGCCCAGTAGCCACAGTGTCATTGTGAGGGATGGGTTTGATCCTCACTGAATTGCCAGGGCTTAAAGTAACAATTGCAAGACTGTAGTGTTTCATCAGCTCCACTGAGGGGTAGAACAGTAGCCTGTGGAACATCACTGATAGGACAGGCCGTGATTACAATAGTGTTAAATACAACAAACCCTAATGCCAACCATTGACCCGATTCCTAAGGATGTCATGTCTCCGTATGACTAATCTGTTGTGTGTCATGGATGAAATCGGTATGGATTAACCAGCTCTACTGGTAGGTGGCACCAGTCACCTGAAGTTCCCTGAAGTTTTCCAGGAAATTATTTAGATATGGGTGAGGTGAATGTGTCTCCTCTCATTCACTTACTAAGTGCATTTGCAGTGTAGTTTTTACAGTGAAATATGATCCTGGGGTCAGACCTCAGAATAGCCCACAGTCATCATAAGGGGGCCGACGGATTATTTCCGTAAGCATGAGTGATATTTATAATATTCCTTTATAGGTTCTACTCAGCAGTTCAGCTGGAAAAGAGGCAGATTCTTTCCAGGGCAAGTGCACATGATGCTAAGACTTGAACTAGAAGGTATTCCTGCTCAGAGCCTCCGAGTTGAGTGTGTTAATATTAAACTTTTTATCGACCAACTGTCTTCGAATTCAGGGGTCAGATAGGTCCATTTAGCCAATCAGATTCATGGTTTGGAAATTCTGTAGACCCCTGAAGCTTGGGTACGGGTAAACGCCAGTCACACTACAGCAAGCATGGAAAAAAGAAAAACACTTTTTATTGGTATGAGGAAGATGCTGAAGCCTGGACTTCTAGGGAGAGTTAGACATGTTTGAACTGGAACCTAATGTGGTAGAAGACACCAAGGCCACTGGGTGGAGTCTCAGAGGACATCCTTATATCCTTCAGAAAGACACCTGAGTTTTAAAAATGCCAAGGCCCGTAAGTAGTTAAAGTCCAAAACGGCAAGCTTTGTAATTGTAAAGCTGTCCTTTGAATTCCACATGTAAAGGTCAGCTTGGTGCTTTAATCGCGCCGTGAATTTCAAACCAAGCTTTCACACGAGGTGCCTCAGAATAGACGACTGGGAAGGAGGAAGGAGGAAGGACTCTCACCGAGGGCTATAGTGATACTCAACACAGGTGACGTTTGCACCAAGCTGGCCACCAAATGCTGCCTGTGAGTCGTGGAAGCTCACATGTGGTGCTTTTTCCAGCACGGAAGAGTCCTGTCCTCGGGGACAGCTCGAGCGCTAGCGCAAGACCGCTGCTGCAGAAACCATGGCCATATTTAGAGTGAGAGAGACACCACACTTCCGCGGGTCCTGCGAAGGAGGCAGCCTATGCTTTTGCTGTACGACAGAGAGGAAGTCGGAGGGTGTGTCAGATGTCTTGAGAAGGACAGTTTGGAGCTCTCAGATCTTCTGTATCCTGGTTCTCATGACCTGTCTGTCACAGGATTATTCTCCCCGTTTCTCTCTCCCCCACCCCCCACCCTCATGCCACCCTGGGTGGGTGTGCCTCAGATAGGGACTCCACTGGCCCCTGATGGCGCTGCAGGACAACCAGCTCAGTGATTAACAGGGCTGGGGCCTGTCAAACAGATGGAAAACACCCAGAGTGCCAGCTCTTGTCAGGCTGCCTCTCAGCCTCCCTTTTCCGGGAGAGGGGGTAGGCGAGTGAGACATTATTCCTGCCCGTATTCTGCTGACAGAACGGTGTGGAACTGTACCCAAATCAAGGACACAGAGGGTCCTCCGTCCATCAACCTGCCATATCCTTCACAGCACTGCCACAGCCAGTGAGCTGAGCTATTTTATATGATTTCCTGGCCCGTGTCTCATACGATGGCTTCTGAGATGGACACATCACTTGCATGTGGATTTGCGAGTGGTTTGGGATGGTACCATTTGCACTGTCCCATTTGTCACGTTTGGCTCCTGGTCAGGTATCCAGAACCTTCTCAGCAGAAGATACGGGGTAATTTCAAGCGTTCGGTGCGTCTGGTGCGACAGGGATAGGCAATCCTGGGCAGGCATCATCTCTACTGGTGTTGAGAAAATCCAGTCAAAAATATCCTGCTTGCCACCTTCCATGCCTGGTTATCATAGCTTGAATTGGCTTTTGTAAGCTGATAATAATAGATATAGTCAAGTATAGGATATAGCTATGTAGAGAATGTGTGTTCCAACTATTAGGTTGTTCAGTTATTGATTGTATTTTAGCTATATACCAGCCAGAATTTGTTGTAATATAATCCCCCCGCACAACTCAAATAACACAGAAATCAGTCATTAGTCCAGGAACCACGTCAGGGAACGCACAGACGGCGAACAACTAGAAGCTTCTGTTTACAGCCTGAACAAGGTCAGCAGATAACTGGATAGAGGACAACGGCATGTGACAGGGAAGCATGTGACCTTAAAATGGATCTGGCTGGGGGAGGGGCAGCCTACTGTAGAGTCCTACTACCCGCCGGGAAATGTGTGAATAGAAAAGTCTTTATTTATGAATGACAATATCCACATCAAAGAAAAAATACACTGCACTGCAGCCCTCAAGCCAAGCCACCGACTGTCTGTGAAACAATCCAGGACTTATACTGGCATTTCTTATACTTCGGTTGACCTTGAGCTGTAGATGAAAATTCCAGTTCCAGGAATCGATAGAGCTCCAATTAACTGTTAATGGTCTTTGCTGAGGGCTGCTCATTAACCTGTAAGCTGGAGTCTTAGCATGAAGAGACTGTTGGGTTTTTGCCAACTTCTCCAGCCGCCTTGTTCGCTTTTTTTGGCGAGAACTCTGAATGGGAGAAACTGCTGGAATGGAGAAAAATGTCAGGATGAGTGCAGGGACACTTCCTGGAACAGGAAGTCACAGGAAGTCAGACAGGGAACCTCTGCTGCCTGTGACAGAGATGGAGCCAGGAATCTGGTGGAACAGTCGCCCATGGTGGAGCATGCTAGCACGGGGAGCGGCGGTGGGATGTCAGACATGCGTTTGAGAGTTGGGAAGGCAGCTGTGTGACCGGCAAGCCACTCAGTAACTCTGAGAAGAATTTGATAGGTGTTATACATCTGTGACCATTACTAATTGAAATCTGGCATCAACTATTAATTAGTAGTAAATAAGAAATGAAGAGTTCCCTTAAGACAGTGGATACTGTCAAGTCATCCCTTATATTAGTGACAAAATACATTCCTAGGATGTGGCTCCCGTTGCCTTTATCCTCTTGTCCCCAGACTTTCTGGGGAACCTGGTATGTGTGGGTCCACGTGCAGCGAGAGCATGGATTCTATGGATTTAGGCACCACTTCCTGCTATTTGATTCCATGTCCTTTTCTCATTCTTTTTTCATATTTCACGCTCAGAGCTTATTTTCATTTTCTGACGGCCACCATGCCTGCATGACATCAGCTGTAATCTGCCAGGTGGCTAATGAAGCGGCAATCCTCTGGTACCACGTGAGAACAGTTGGGGTGACGTGCCACCTCAAAATGAGTGACATCACTGCCACAAGAAAGGCTGTAGCAGAGAGGGTGTTAGAGCCAAAATGGAGGGCAGCAACACTGAGCACATGGTGTTTAGTTTGAGAGGGGATGGCCTAAGGTGCAAACGTGGCATAGATGTTTGTCAACAGGAGGAGAGTCAATGGAGGGTATGTCAGAGACATCTGTGAATGTCACATAAGCCAGTGTCACAATGGAAATAATCTCCTGCTATTCCTGAAGGTGCTCGGAGCCTTAGGGTGCTCTTCTGCTGCATCAGGTACCATATTTTTGGTACAGTACTTTAGTTACTTGCCCTTTTCTGTTGACTTCTGGTCTAGTACCAGTATCAAAACTTCCAGTACCTAAAGTACCATCCCAGCTGAGGTACTTTTTTGGTACTTTTGGGTGGGACTTGAAACACATTCTGTGTTGATTGGTTATGCATATAGCCTGCCTTTGGAACACAATACAACGGCTCCTTGAAAAAATTACGACCTCAGAAAACAACGATAAACAAAGTTTTTTTTTTTTTAAAAAGTGATAACAGTGGATACGTGGACATATGAAGAAATGCAAACTTTGACTGAGATCTGATCAGAAAAACAGATACAACAAGATGAGGATGGCATGACAAAGTAAAAAATATTTTATATAATATACATACTAGGGAAGCATGGTGTTGGAACTTCTTCAGATATTGCAAGGTGATTTTTTTGTAAAAAAAAAAAAAAAAAAATAGAAAAAACTGGAGTATTTATAAAGCAAAAGCAGAGTTCAATATAAATTTCTCAGCACTCATGCAAAAGCAGATAATTTTTTAAATATATACTAGATAATTTTAAATAGGAATAATAATTAAAATTGCAAAGATAAGGTTTTTTTTTCTATGACAGAGTAAAAATATTTTATGGAAAACTAACCCCCCAGCAATATAATGTATGTAAGTATGAGGAAAAACTGCTCGTAATCTAGCTGACTAGACATTCAAGAAATGCGTGTGGATAACGTGATTTTCGTGTTATTACACGTTGCCCAGCCCTATAATATACTATAGCCATTGTTTAAATTCAGTACAAAATGCCACACCTTGCGTTGTGATATCATTCAGCTGCTGTGCCAGTTTTTACGCCAGGGGAAGACCAACACCTTGAAGTACTGTACTTTTGGTACCTTCTTGAAGTACAGCACCTGGTGCAGTGGAAAAGTGCCCTTTGGTGGACATGGCCAGTGGGGCTGGCTATCGTCTGTGTCGGCCTCACTGCTGCCCCCCCCCCAAAATTCACTTTTGATGGACTTGTCAGCCCATTCCGAAAGCAGAGAGAGGTTCAGGGAACAGCTAATACTACTGGGAGGAGAGCTCAGGATACAAGTGCATACAGACTGCCCACTGGCCAATATGGAGCCCTGACTGACAGACAGGATGGCCGTCTGACGCGGGGTCGTCATATTCCTTTCATACGGCAAGATAAGAGGGACAAACCACACCGGTGCCTCAGTCTCTTTCATGTATAACTTATTTTCATCTGTGTTCATCTTGATGGACTGGCAGAAGACCAGACCCCCTTTTCCCGGTATTGTAGCCGCTTTCGTATCAGATCCCATTACTGCCCCACAAGGCAGGGAGGGCGGGGGCACGTCTCTGTGGTGAGTCCTACCCCCCTTGCATATTAATGTTCCCGCTGCCTCTCCTATGTCCTTGACTTGTATTTGATACCCTGGAAGATGTGGACTCAGCTTCTGCACCAAAGTGCTTGGTAATAAGGCTAAATTAACAGTGTAGTTTGTGCCTGCAAGGGCCAGGAAGGTTTGAGTCCAACTGCACTGACCTTATGAAGGTGGACCAACAGGTGGTGTCACGGCTAAAGATCTAGGACTTGTGGGCACCAGGTTGGCTTGTGTCTCGTTATTGAGATAATTAACCTGAGCTGATTAACATGAATTGTAGCAGAGAAGACAGGTGAAGTAAGCGACCCAGGGAAGGAAGAAATATAATGTTGGTTCAGCAGTAGAATCTTAGGTGACCTTTAATTGCTGGGTTCTGTTACAGGGTTCTGGCTCAAGATGGAGCTGGCAGCCAGGTGGGCTTAGACCATTGAGGAACATGGGTCATAACGGGTGGCCTGGCTCAGACAGCAGCAGTATGCTAATCTGGGTTTAATCCTGAATCCTTCTGGATTCTTCAGAAGAAACCAGGTCACACACTAAATGATTGAAAGGCATTATTCATGTTATTAGTATTAATCAGCCTTTCCTGTTGTGTGGTTGTACTTCTGTGTAAGGATACAAGAGCAGGCCTCCCTTTGAAGACCTGAGCTGCCCACCTTATATCTCCTCATCCTTCCTCCCCATCCTCTGCACAACCTGCTGCCACATAGCATCTGCCAAGCCACTGTTGAACAACCAGGTCACCGGAAGTGCGATCGCTCATCGATGTCTGTTTCTCCATAAAGCGCTAACATGACATATGGGACCTACCTCAGGAACGGAGCAGAGATTCTCTGCTCTGCCTCTGCCTTTAGAACTTCAGTGCTTTTTTTTTTTTATTCTTACACATGCATGTCTGGTATGTCCGCACGGAACCTGCTGGGGCAGAGTCAGGAAAGGTGCGTGCCTGAACCTGAGCCAATCGGGTGAGGCATCTCAGAATGGGCGGCGCCTTAGCCGCTTATGTTCTTATGCTTGTATTATAAATCACCATGCTCCACTGCTGGATAGCTCACTGGAGGCACTGTACACGGTCCTTTCCATGAGAAGACTGTCATCAAGCTGTGATCTAATGGGTATTTTTTTTCCCCTGCATGCTTGTTCGGAGGTTATCTGTGACCTTCTGTCCTACTTCTGCCTCGAACTGACCTACTTCCACATGACCGTGGTTAATTTAGGTTTAGGAAAACTCTTAATGCAGCACAGAAACCTGATAACTCCATAGAAGCGCAGCAGCTAACAACAGGACCTGCTAACATTAACTCCCATCGAGCAGAGAATTCTTTTGGTTTTGTCTGTCTCCCGGGAGGTAACTGCGATCTCTCTGGCTGCCGGAAGCCTGGTGTCATGTGACGGCGGCAGACCTGTGATATCGGGAGAATTCCTGTTCCTTCCTCTCAAAACCCACATGTACCTGTACCGGCAGGTGGAGATGTGTAAATGTTCAGTGGGTTGAGGGTCCGTTCCACTGTAGGTGTTAGTCAGTGGTCTGAGGGACAGCTGTGGTCTGCTTGGGTTTCAGCTGAGCACTTGGTGTGTCTAGGGGTGAGGTAACGGAGAGAAATGCCCATGTGTGTCTGGCAGACAGATCTGAAGCTGCCCCCCCATCATGTGCAGCTTGTGTAAGAAGCAGTCATGAGACCAGGGATAATGGCTATATATAAAACGTACCTCAGATAGCAGCGAGCTCAAAGAGACCAGGACACCCAGATAAGAGCCTATTAGCTGACAAGTGTTTGAGATAAACCAATAGGCCAGGAGCTTGTTAAATCTGTGTTTCTGCAAAGCCTTCAGGTGCCAAATGAGAAGTGTACCCCCCCACCCACCCATGGCCTTGGTGCTGCATCTATATATACAAACCCCCCCTTCCCGCGTTGATGGGCATTTGTGGTCCTTAGATTGGCTGGGACTCCTGTCAAACATGGATGCCGATCGAGGTGCGATCAGTGAGGAGGTGGTATCTATTAGAAGTGTGTGTGTGGTTCTTCCTTGTCCTGGGAGACTGAGCTTTAGTAGTAGGCCTGGATCAGGGCTGCTAACAGCTGATGCTGCCGGGAGGGGGTGGGGAACATTTTGGCTTTTGTTCTCACACAGGCTATACATAGACATTAAGCAGATTGACATCTTGGCACTGTGCCCTTTCTGATCATGAATGGACCTTCCTGAACATAAAGCATGTCTGTGTTTTGGAAGTTCATGCCGAATGCAGGAGGACAGGACCTGCATTGCTGGAGATTCCTTCATCTCTGATATCTTGGGTAAGCCCTGGTTCTTGCTGGTGAGTTTTACCTCCACCTCCACCTGCACATCCCCTGCCTGCATCCTCTCAGATCACTGAATATCCACAGGACTGATATCTACAAAGCTCCCGAAAGAGTCGGGAGAAATGATGGAATTGGGGTAAAGGTTCCTCCTGTGGCTAAGGTCTAAAAACCATCTCTCATCTTCTGGGGATTGGAGGTCTTCTGCTGCTCGCAGTGTCGCAAAGGTATTTTCTGTTTCTTTCGGAGGAAATCGGAACGTGTCTGCAGAGAGGTCTGCATCCCGATGAATCACAGCCGAGCGCTTTAGCGTGGAGAATGAATCACTGTCCTCGTCGTCTTCAGATTATGTTCTGTTTGCTGCTGCTCGGGATACAGGCTCATCAGGCATCACTTTGGAGGCTTGCGATCTCCTGCTCCTCGTCTCCTTGCCGTTGCTGCCTTTTTGGCAGGAATCCTCCTCTGCGCCTGTTCTCTGTGGTTTACAGGCAGGCACCTGGGTTGTGTGTGCCGAGTCAGGTGGTGAGGTTGTTGAAATGCTTACCACTCACTCCCCGAGCTGTCTGATGTGGTCAAAGACCTGGGGGGGGGGGGTGTTTTTCGGAAACCCCTGCACGTGCGTGTGTTTGTGCACATCCCTGTGACCTCGAACCTCTGGAAGCCAAGGATGTTTTTATTGATTGAATGATAGTGAGATGTTCTGTAACAAAGTAAAACAGACCCAAAAGGACAAAACCCACATGGAATGAGACGCCTACCACTATGGGCCTTAATGAACTGTGTCTCCTTGGGGCTTTGGGGAATGGCTGAAGAGGCCATGCTGTTGGTCATATGACACAGTCACATGACACACAAGCAGCACCACACTATTCCCAAGATGTTTGGACAGGTAGTGTGGCTCTGAACTTGTGGGTCTGGATTAGGTAATCAGTAAAGAGATATGGGAGTGGAGCTATAGGGAAGAATTCTTATTATCCTGTGAATAGCGGCCATCGGAAGCAGGCAAGTTCCATGGCAAACAAAAAAAGTATAAAGAATGATTTGTACTAGTGGCACAATCAATTATGAGAGTTTGTGCCATTGGTGATAAGCTAATCTCACACTCCATTAAACAAGGTGCTCTGAAGAACGTCACTCTGATTATATAGACGCGGCTTTGGAGAGTGGCGGCAGCGGCCTTGTGTACGTGCTCTCCCGCAAAAGGGCCTCCATTTCCTGCCCGAATGAGTTGCCGCCTTACATTACATCGCGTTGGCAAGCGGCCATTCCCAAGGCCGTTAGGAACGCTTCGATTTCACGCCTCAGAAATGCGGGCCGTTCGAGACGCGTCGGCATCCGAGTTTTGGAGCCACCGCCAGCTACAGCCAACTGGAGTGCCACAGTCATGGGGGGTGTGTGTGAGCGTGTGTGTGTTTGTGCGCATGGATCAGAAACCCTGTCTGCTGTCATGTTATTCTGCTGCCTTCTGGACCCCGTCTGTCTGGTGAAGGACCCTTTGATGGATCAGGTCCCTCTGGGATCATGGGATCCACTCTCTCTGTTGGCACCAGTCCCTTGCTTTCCAGGGCCGTTTCCATGGCATGACTGAAATGGCTTATGGCTTATGGTGGTGTTTCTCAGCATAGCCCTCAGCCACTCCAGGTTCTTGGCGTTCTTAATTGCTTGACTGTTTGGTTCAGTTGTCCTGGGAGCTGGGAGGGAGCAAATATGTGGACTGTCTGGAGGTCCCCCAGGACCGGGATGAGAAACACTGGCTTTTGAGATTCCAGAGTAGAGCCATGTGACCACAACAGGTCTCTGAAAGACGGGGCGCCGTGCCACATATCTGCTCTGCGCCATCTGATGGCTCAGTGGCAGACTGCAGTCATCCCAGATAAATGGGGCCTTTCGTCTCAGACTGACTGACCCGCCACCCTCTGTCTCACTCCTCCGTCTCCTGCAGAACGGGGAAGGAGAGGTCAGCTCGGACCGCCTGGATGTGGACTTCTCCGACATTGACCTTTCTCAGCTGGACGCCAGTGACTTTGACTCTGTCAGCTGCCTCAACGAGCTGCACTGGTACAACGACCAATCAGATGGCTCCCCCGCCTCCACCCAGTACAGCACCGGGGACCCAGAGTTCTTTGAGGTGAGGCTGGAGAGCAGTACAGCCTGTCCTTGCTTCTCAGTTACACACTCTCTCTCTCTCTCTCTCTCTCTCTCTCACCTCCTTCTCCTTTCTGTCTACCTACCCCCACCTTTCTGCTTTCTGTCTCTTTCTCTAACCGTCTATCTCTGTCTTTCCCTCTGTTATGCCCATCTCTCTCTCTCTCTCTCTCTCTCTCAGTTCAGTTCAAAGTGTTTTATCGGCTGGAATTAGAAGCATTACTTATTGGCAAAGGTTAGTAATTTAAATATATGACAATAAATGGTGTTATCATTTTAGATGATAAAATAAATGCACCAAGATAAACAAAGTAAGGCCTTTCAAACAACTAAGGCAGCCACCTTCCTCAGACCACAGCTGTTGTAGGTGCTGGTTTTATCTTTTTAAATAAACGTTTCTTAAAGCATATAAGAAAGTCTCTTGGTTTCAGTTTCTGTGGTTACCATCTGAATGGTCAGGCTCAAACAGACTTTGGGGATCCTTCAGCATCCCATTGGGACTGAACCCTGCCATGTGGTTACTGGATCAGTTGGATCCAGGGGTGGCCCTTGCCCTCCATTGGTGTGGTGCCCCGTGGACATGACAGGTGCATTCTGCCTCTCCCTGCAGATTGAAGAGGAAAATGCAGCCCTGCTGGCTGCATTCACAGACAGCCTGGACGAGGTGGGGGGGCTGGGTGTGTTCCCCTCACTGGGGGAGGGGCTTGAGGAGGAGGAGGAAGACCTCCCCCAAGACAATGAGCCCTTCCCAGGCTCCTTGAGTCCAGAGACAGAAGATCCGTCTCTAGTAAGAACCCTTCCTTGCTGTTTAAGGTGGATGTGGATGAGCCTCTGACTACCCCAGCTTGGGTATGATGGGCAACACAGGTCTGAATTTTTCTCATTTTGGGCTTTATAATGTTGTTTTAGCTACCTTCTAACGAGACCCTTTTTCAGCCAGCAGTGCTCCTGCTCCCTCGCTTCCTGTCATTTTTTGCTCTGTGCTTCTCTGGCTATACCCCCATCTGAGACCTTCACTGACCATTATCATCGCTTTCCTCTGCTTGCTGATCTGCCCTCACTGATGCCGTACGTCCTCTGTTCAGATCTGGCGGTCTTCCGTTCTTGGGTCCAAAGCCTGAGCTCATGTTAGCCTGTGCACTGATGCATTGTGGGAGCTGCTAACACAGGCCTGTTGCAGGTTCACCCCGAATGGGCTCTCAGTCCTCACAGCCTCAAGGCTTCTGTACCAAAATGGCTGCATCGTCTCGCTGGGCCTCTCTTCTGTTCCTGCTCAATTGTGCACCGTTCCGAAATTAAGATTCGGTCAGAAAAGCGCCAGGAAACACACTTTGTCTGGCGGTTACAAAGCCACCTTTGTGTTCCCGCCGTGAGCGGGCTGACGGCACCGCAGGCTAGACGGGACGCCGGAGGTGGGCTGGTGGGGGTGGATGACGCGAAACGGGCCGGCCAGGGGAACGGGCTGTTCTGACCGGCCACACAAAACGGGCTCGACATTAGCATGCTGCGGCCATTAAACACTGGAGCCGTGAGGCTGTGGGGCTGCTCAGTGCATGAGCTGCTGCGACCAACACCAAAGCACAAAGCACAGACTCTCTGCTGAATTTGTCTCAGGCAGACTGTCGAGTTACTTCAGGCTGTATGTCGGAAGCATCTTTGACGCTGTAATAGTTGTACCGCATATCTCTTGTCACGTACTGTCGCCCCCCCCCACCCCCGAAAGACATGCACCGCAGACGAGACCTTCATTCTAACCACAGTGCCTTTAAGCGTGCCAAGAGTGAGGTCGCCATCTGCTGGTGGCTGGCTATCATGGCACACCATCCCTTGTCGATAGAACAACGGGTGCATTGAGAGGCCATGCAGGGGGGCTGCCAAAGTCTGGGGGCTTTCACAGTGCAGATGCCCGCTGTGGAAACCAGCCTGCACACAAGCCCTAAGGCTCTTGCGTTTCTCAATGGTCTTGGGGGGGCGTTTGGGAGGGTGCCAAGTTGGCTGTTTTTTTTTTTTTTTTTTTGTCTCTTTTATGAGCGGCTCAGCTCGCCACAGCAGCGGGTCGGTATTGCGTGACTGTAAACAGACTGTGTCACCTGTTGGGGGGGGGGCATCACTGATGCAGACGGGATGGTGGTCATATGCCTTCCTGTGACTGACGGCTGCCTCCGTCTCTCTCTCATCCTGCACCCCACCCCCCCTCCCCCCAGCTAAAAAAGCTCCTTCTGTCCCCCCCAATTGTGCCAGTGGGCTCTGATGCACTGAAAGGGGGTGCACTTTACCATGGCAACAAGAGCCAGCACCTCAAGCCCCTGAGACAGCTGGCTAAGGTGAGCAGAACATCCTTTATCCCATGGGGGCGGGAGTGCGGATGGGGGATCTGGGGAGGGAAGAGCCCTCCATATATCAGTGTCTTCCCTGCGGAGGGATGTGATCAGTAACCATGCGTACCGTGCCAGGTTGCTGTGGATGCAGTGTGGCTGTGGGGGGGCTTGCTCTGTCAGCACACACCTGGGGGGAGGGAGACATGCCGCTGCCATGTCAGCTGACTTGCCTCTCTGAATGGGAGTATCCCTTCCTGTGTGCCGGGCAGGGCGACAGCGTCCGGGAGAGGAAGCCCCGGCCCCCGCGGCCGGCGGGCCGCCCCTGTTCCGAGCTGCACCGCCACCTGATCACACTGCAGCAGGTGAGCGATGCGGCCTCAGTTGACACGGAGGAGGACAGCGAGTCCGACCTTGAGCGGGAGGACCAGGACGAGTCGTCGTCGGGCAGCGAGGCAGAGAGCTGCGCCTCCTCAGAGGCGGCGGAGTCACAGTTTTCCTCAGAGCAGGAGCTGCGTGGGGTGGTGGAGCTCATCACATACATGCACACGTACTGCCTGCCCAGCCGCAAGCACGGCGCTGGGGTCCGGCCCGAGTGCCCCCAGGGCCGGCCGTCTGCAGCCTGCCCCAGACCGCCCCCCCTGGCCGCCCCTGGCTCCCGCCCACGAGTGCCCTTCGCGCGTCCACGGGAATTCAGGCGACACTCGCTGCTTCAGGAGCTCCTGGAGGCCGTCAAGACGTTTGACGTGAGCAAGCCTTACAGACTGCAGAGCCCACCGTACTCCCATGGCAGGCCCATGGCCCCGGACAGGAAGTCAGAGGGAGCGCCCCAAAGCGAGCTCAAGGACTCCGGGGCCCCCGAGGCTACAGCGGGGCAGCGCTCCTCCTCAGGGGATACCTCCTTCTCCGTCAGACGCTCCCGACGCCTTGCCTCCTTCCCCAGCCGCTTTGCCAGGAAGTTCCAGGTGGGGCCCGGCCGCCCGCGGGCGGAGTCTGCTTCTGGGCGGTGCTGTGAGGAGGCGGGGCCGGCCAAGCTTCGCTGCACGAAGCTCCCTGCCAAAGAGACGCAGTGTGGTGGTGGATCCTGCAAGGCCGTGGGCCCGAGGACAGCCCAGCTCGACTCGCCGTGCAGCCAGAATGGTAAAAAGAACAGGACAGAGAAAATCCCCCATCTATTTAAAACAAATGCTGTTTATCCAAGTGTGAGTGAAAATCAGAATATTGGTTAAATTTCGGTTAATCCCAGCCTTTATGCTAAACAGAATTCCGGTTTAGCCCAGTCTGTGTGCAGAACAGAATTCCGGTTTATCCCACCTGTATGCAAAACGGAATACTAGGTTTAGCTCAGTGTGTAGTTCAGGGATGACTCACTAGAGCACTGTTTGAGGTATCACTCTTCCGTTGTACAGCAGCAGTCACTTGACTTTCTGCTTGTGCTATGGTGACCTCCAACTCCTGTTTCCGATTACAGAGAAACGGTCCCAGCTGTGCCTGCCGCTGGCCCCCAAATCCACAGGGTATGTGTTGATGTCTCTCCTCATCCTGCCCAGAGCCTGCAGCTGAGCTTAGGCTCTCTGTGTTTAATAGGGGTGGCATGAAGACCTCAGTGTTCCACACGTCAACAAATAGAAACACCAATTACAGAATCCCAATCAGAGATGAGATCTGACTCTCTTTCTCTCTCTCTCTTCTTCTCTCTCCCTCCATCCCTTGTTTATTCAGAGAGCCGCAGTATCCCAGCAGACCTTTCGAGCAGACCCTCAGCGTGGAGCTGTGTGGGACCGCAGGTACCATCCGGAGTCTCTGATTCCCAGGAGTCAGGCGGAAAGAGCGCGAGTCCCGTTTCCCGTCAACGTTCCGGAAGCGACATGGCCGTTCCAGATGGCTTTGAGGTGTTTTGACGATGCAGGCTGTGCCTGGAAGATTCCGGCACATTAATGCCATGTTCATTTTGAAGAGAGAGGGCAGTACATTAAATGGTTAATGACGGGATTAGTAAAGTTAGGAAAGACACGTCAGGATAACCCGAGAAACTTTGCTTTGGGCAGACTCATCTGATTGGCCGACATGAGCAGAAAGGGGGGCACTGTAGAGCAGACGCTGTAAAGGTGAGGGTGTCTGGATGCTGCAGGCTGAGGGGGTAATGGTCTGGGCTATATCCACAGGCCTCACGCCCCCTACCACCCCTCCACATAAGTCCGTGGAGGACGAGCCCTTCAGGCCGGAGGGCCGTGCAGAGGGACCGCCCCGTGGGTCCTGGCTGTCCAGGGCACACCCCCGGAAGCTTCTGGAGCAGACGGAGTTGTATGCCCAGCTGCGAGGGATTAGCCAGCCAGATGCAGAGGGACGGGCACAGGGGCCCGTCCACCGTACATTTGGGGACCACGATTACTGCTTACAGGGGCTGGCAGGGAAGGAGGGCGGGGCTCGGGGGCGGCCCTATGGCGGGCAGCTCCAGCCCGAAGACCCGCTTACCTCCAATGCCCTGGACAGCCACAGTGGGGAGGGGGAATTGCCCCACTCACCCCAGAACACTGAAGGGAGCTCGACCTGCCCCAGCCCGGACCGCTGCTGCCCCCCCGACTCCCCTGACCAGCTGAGCTTCAGGTACAACCTGCGTCCATTGGCCCCGTCTGGCTACCTCCCCGCACCCCAAACATACACCGCCCCCTAACCGGGCGACTCTCTGTGTCCACAGCCGCGAGGACTCGAAGATGGGCCCTGGAGATGAGCAGAGCAGCCAGGCTTTCGTAAGTGGGGCAGGCGGAAGGTGTGGGCCCATTCGGAGCACAGGGCCCCCATCTCACGGCCCGTTTCCATGGTGTCATTACCTAGGACGATTGCCAGGTGTTCTACATCCACAACCTGCCTTGCGGCGTCACCCGGGCGATGCTGTGCGAACGGTTCGAAGCGCTGGGGGATCCTCGGGACTGCAAGATCATCGTCAAGGACAAGTGGGTCACGCCCCAACCCCCTCTCCCCCCCCACTATATGGGCAGACTGTGGCTGTAGGAATACGGATTAGTGTCTGTGCAAATAGCTGTCGAATCGAGATGTGACCGATCTCCCTGTTGCTCCGTAAGGGAGAGGTGCGGCGTGGTCACCTTCCATCAGGCCCCAGGTGGCCCTGTGCAGAGGCACAGGTGGGAGCTTCCCCCCCGGAATGGATCACCACGGAAGTTCAGCAGGAAGCGCTACATCGATTTAGGTAAGACCCACTAGCCAACGCACCCCGCCCCCCCAGTGCTGGCCATTTTTGTTGGTCAGCTGCCTTTTGCATGTTTCTTAACCCTGGAATGTTTGCCGTCAGCAGAACCACTTTTGGCCACTCTTGGGATTTTTATTTACACAAAAATGTTCTGAGGGCAGAAGGAACAATAATTGGCTTATAGAGATAACCAATCAGGTTGTAGAGGAGGTGGGAACAAGACATCTGATTGGTTGGTTCCATCTCCTCTTGTCGCTTGGACCCACCTCCTCCACAGTCGGATTGGTTATCTCTCTGAGCCAATCATTGTTCCTTCTGCCCTCAGAACATTTTTATGTAAATAAAACTCCCATGAGCAGCGAAATGCTGCTCTACTCCCAGGATCATTTTGGCCAGGTGAAGCTGACTAAGCAGCTGTGGCTATGTCTTTCTGCAGATGAAGCGGGACCTGGACCAGTGAAGAGTAAGTACGACGCGCTGGACTTCGACACCCTCTTGAAGGAGGCGCAAAGGAGCCTGCATCGCTGACACGCCTTAAAGCCCCACCCTTAAGACTGGCGCCAGGACGTCAGTCAGGGCACCACCTAATGTTTACATTTTTAACATCGGAACCAGAAGCGGACCGTCACCTCCTTTGCATGGGGGTCTGAGAAAGGCGGACTCAAGGAAGGGGGGGGGTGGGAAAAAAGCCTAAAAACTAAAGTACTCTGAACTACAGAAAGTTGCTTTCTGTGTCTGAGTGTGATCGCACCCCGGTGGCGAGCCGCCCGTCCTCCCATTGGTCGTCGTGCCGTGCGTGTGTGTGCGTGTCGTCCCGTCTGTAACCCCGTAGTCAGTACTGGTGGAGCCGCAAGCCTCATTCGCCATTTAGTCGTCGTCGTCATGTGTGGGGAAATTCTAAAGGAAAAAAAAAACGCTTTACATGGCAAGCCGTGGGTGTAAACTGTGTTTCACAAGAAAAGAAAAAAAAGACAACTTAGAGTTTACAGTTTAAAAGAAGAAAAAAGCCCTCGTTTTGTAAACTTAGCGCTTCCTTGATTTCATCTATGCACTTGTCCTGAGGTGATGGTTTTCTTGCTCTTGATCTTCCGCCATTGACCCCCCCCCCCATGCCGCCTGTGAATCGGACCCGTCCTGACTGCGCCCCCCTTACTCCCTGCGTAAAGATGACAGGCTGGAGTCCCGGTGATGTGACCGTAGCTGCTCTTTCGGGATGGACTGTCACATCCCACAGAAATGGCAATTAAAATGTGCCCCATTTTCACAGCAATTAAACATGGCCAGTTTTAAAGCAATTATGTTTTTTTTTTGTTTGTTCTGAATTCTGTTCTAGCCTTTTTGCCATTTTTGATGTTCGTCTCTTGGCACTTACAATGCAATAACGAAGACAGATCCAGTAGGCGAAATACTAAAAGTGTGTTTCTGGAGGTTTACACTGTAGCACAGTATTGGGAAGCCTATTGCACAACACTGGTGATTTTGTTGTCTGGAGACCCTATTAATGACAAGTATTAAAAGCATCAACTGTTGTCCAAAGAAGCAGTAACCCTGTCACCCGAACGTGACACCTGTCATCTTTACACTCACTGTTCCTACACTACTGGTCAAAAACTTTTGCACCCACAGGTTTTTACTACTTTTCCATTTATTTCATAAACTGCAGATTTTCTTATTCTTATTAAGCACTGGAAAGTTGAGTGAATACCTATAAATGAAAATATAAGTAAAATAAAACAAGTTTCCTTTATATCATAGAAAGAGTATGTAACAGTGCATGTCTGACATCCTATTAACTGGTTGTGTGGTGATGGCAGAGTCAAATTCTAGGCTGTCCTATAACTTTAAATGTATTAGTTAACTGTTTCATTCCATGAAACAGAGTAGTATTTAATGTCCCTTGTAGAAAGAATGCCTTAAATTTTCTCTGCTGCTATAACTGCTAGAGAAGGTTATTTTGATGAATAAAAGATATGACATTTTCCTGCTAATAACGGTACTCAAATGGTGAACATACTGTAAGTTTATTTGTTAGCGAAGAATATCAAGTGTATTTTAGTAAATATTAAGTGAGTAACATGCAAATGTAGAAAATCTGTGTGTGTGAAAAAACTTTTGACTAGTAGTATAGTGCCCTACGTTTAGGCTCTTGTCCCATAGCCCCCCCGTCCCGTAATAATCCCTTGCAGCCTCGCTGAGCGGGTCGGCCACGTGGTGGCAAGCTGGGAGCGTCGGAATGTTCTAGAAGTCTCGTTCCTAGAGGAAACAGAGGGGTATCTACCTCGTTGTTCTCGCTCTCTTTTACTTCCTCTCTCTCTGATGTTTTTCTTTTTCTCTGTGGGCTCGAAGCACTTGCCTCATTGATAAACTCTAATCTTTGCATCTGATTTTGACACTTAACCTTGTCTGGGTGTGTTGTTCTTGTGTTGTGGTGTGTCAGTCACTGCTGTTGCCGGCGGTCCGGGGGGGAGGGGCGGAGTGGGGGATAAACCTTGTTCTCCCCCACCCTTTGTTAATCTTCAGTCCTGTGGGCCCCGGTAGGATGCAGTTTGACAGTTTGACCCTGTTGGGGGGGGGGGGGGCTGTCATGGCAGGGCCCCCTCTCTCCACTTTCTACAACTTCTCTTCCTTAACACACGTGAATCGAATGTTTACATCACAGCACCCCCCTACGTGCTAGAGCGCACGCTAAGCACACAGCGGCACGTTTGGCAGCACAAAAAACCTCACGGCCTGGCTTCATGGGTAAACCACCGGCCCCAATGTAAAGTGCACCCTCCGCTGGTGCCACCCAGGAGAAACGCAACATTGTTCCTCCTACTGCGCCTAACGGGTGTTTGTGCTTAATGTGCGGACTAGTTAACGGCAGGTGGACGTGCAGGTTTACATGATTTAACCTTATTATAATGGCTTATAAGATGTCTATGGAGATCCACACCAGGATTCGTTGTGGCCGTGCGTTTGGCAGCCAGTCCCTGTGAGGGGGTGGGTCACTCACTGTTCATCTGGGGACTGCAGAGATGGCAATGGACAGGAGGGAGATGCTTTAAGGGAATTCTAGGGAGTATTTGGGGGGTACCCTATATCAATGGGAGATTTTTAAATGAGTTTAACGTTTTTTATTTTTTTAACAGTACAGATGCAATATGTGATATATTTGTAATACATATATATTAATATATATATTAATATATATATATGTATTACGAGTCAGCCTTGCCAGCCGGTGGGAGGCGAGAAGCTTGTTCAGACATTCTTTAACAGGATAGTTCTCGATTGTATTGGTAACAGACTAATGCGAGTAAATATCACACGTGAATCAGTGCGGTGTTTCGTCCATTCCCACAATGCAACTGGGCGTCCCACAAAGTCATGGCCTGTGTGTCTGCTGCGTTTCTAAGGCTTCCACTTAAACTGGGTTAGAATGGCATTGACTCCTGTTCGTTTGCTGGCGTTTGAACGGACACCATGGTCCAGAACAGCCTTTTGCTAAACTCCCACCAGCTCCTCCTGCAGATCAGGATGAGGGGAAGCGGGTGGCCAGATTTGAGCCTATTTCAGGTTGTTGGACTGGTTTGTTGCCAGGGGTTACTGTTGAGCTGGTGACTAGATAAACAGTTAAGAATCTCACAAGGAGAGCCTTAAAGCTACAGGGGGAAAATAAAGCTGTCGGTAGCTTTTAATAATACAGTTAAATGTCCTTTAAAATGCTACGTGTTTTATTAATTACTGAAGTAATTTTCAATACAGCCATATTATAAACAGTATATACATATATAGATATATTTGTGTGTGTGTAGATAGATGTATAGATGAATATATAATTTCATATAGAAACCTTTGACCATTTCCTCCAGTATTCTGAGCACTTTTCAGCAAATTTTAATGACTAAAGTGCTGGGTGGAGGAATCCAAACCTGAACACTTCCAAAGGGAGCCAGACTCTTTAGATCAGTGTTTCTCAATCCGGTCCTCGGGGACCCACAGATGGTCCATGTTTTTGCTCCCTCCCAGCGCCTTGCCAGATAGTCAGTTAGGAGGGAGCAAAAACTGGACTGCCTGCGGGACCCCGAGGACTGGATTGCGAAACGCTGCTTTAAGTAATGATTAACAAGGTGTCCATGCTTTTCACTTCAAAACTGTTTTTTACCAAAAAAATACGGATCTGGGCTGCCCCATCGGAGCAGTTTACACGTGTCAGACTGTTTGGCGTTCAGTTTCCATCCAGTCCCAGTGTTCCAAATCAGCCTCCAGTGATAGGCCTGGTTCAGTTCTCCCAGCCATTTCCACGGTGCTGACACTGTAGATTCCTCCCTCTAAATCAGAGCTGCTTTTTCGAACATTAAGCGTTCTGGTACACGACCGGCCTCACGACTGCCCAGCGGAGTCGCTCTTTCGTTGGCGCGATGTCAGCACTTAATCATGCCGTCCTGTGCGCTCTCACGTCCTATAGAACTTGCCACGGATTGGCAGGCGTCCGATTGTGTTTTCCACTGATCATATCTAATATCCACCAATCATTGCCCGATTTTTTTCCTTTTTTTTAAGAAACTTTGTTTTGTTATAAAGTATTTGGCTAGTAAGATTTTATATTTTTTACATACATTGGTTTATTTTGCTTTTTATTTATATGCTGTTTAGTTTGGATCCTCCTCTGTTGTGTGATTTCATGTCTTGAGAATGTGGAGACAAAGCTTTTCTGTATTTTTGAATTGTTAAAATCTAGTTTCATAGATAATTTTACCAAAATAGCTGAAATTATCTGATGTTATAAATTATATTTTAATTCATGTAAATAGTTTTAAAAAGACTATGGCTTCCTTTTAAACTGAATATGTTTCTCTTGAGAAATTGTTTACATTATTAAAGTATAGAGATGTTCCTCATTTACTGTAAAAAGTACATATATTCATCGATTTGCCTTCAGAGAATAAACATCCTAATGAACAACAGCACAGCTTCTTGTGGTGAGTCTGAGTCTGCTTTGCTGTTTTTCACCTGCCTTTGTGGATGCAGTGTGTCTGTGTTAGTCCAGTGCTGCTCTCTTCTACAGGCCAGAATGATTGATTCTAAGCTGCAGTACAGCACAGTGGTCTGTAGTCTGTCACTGGTCTCTGAGTGTGCATTTGGTGAGACTTTATAGCCACATTACTGAGGTCCGAATGTGTCTTTTCCTCAAATCCATGGGCAAACCCCACTGAGGAACACCCCCTCTTGCCCCTCCCAGCTGAGCCCCAACCCCGTTAAAACGCCATAAACACTCAGTCACTCATGATTTGTTTTTATTTCCACACCAAACACAGCTCCTGCTCTATCCCAGCCTGCCTGAGAGTGTTGGGCTGCTGATGGTATAAACACTGCATTTCAATTGGATAGCAGCGTTCTGAACATGTGACACTGCATGGTACAGATTCGTCCTGCTGTCTACAGACGGAGGTGTCAGCTGACTGCGGAGTCTGTCATCTGGAGTCCCAATCTGCGAATCTGCCGAGCCGGGTAGCAGATGTGGTGATTAAGATTTCATTCACTCTGGTTAACGGTGTTCCCCGTAGGAACTGGCGGCAATTTTCCGCACTGGTGGTCTCAGATGCAGCCGCCACTGTCAAACACCCCTAAAGCAAATGGCTCGGATTGCAGCTGTACAGCACAGCGCCCCCAGGTGCCGTCCGCCTGCCCTGACCCCCCATTTCCTCCTCCCTCCCCCAACCTGACTGAGTGTGTCTGATTGGCTAGGTTTAAAGGGACGTGCAGACAAGCAGCGTGAAAATGGCACTGTCAGCCACGATTTTTGCTGCCCTTGCGCTACATCGCACCATGGAGCGTGTCTGCTAGCAGCCGTGGCTGCTAACGTGCACTTCCACATGTATGCAGACAGAAGCGAATTCGGGCCATTTTATCCAGAATGTGACCCATTATCAGCCAGATGCTGTGTGGAATAGCATTTGTAATTTGGTTTGTTTGCACTGGCACTGGGCACAGTGGTGCAGTGATTTACGCTGTTACATCACACCTCAGACCTGGGTTTGAGTCTCCACATCTGTGGAGTTTGCCTCTTTTCTTTGTCTCTCTTTGGAGTTTCCTCTAGGTACTCCGGTTTCCCACCATGGTCCAAAAACATATTTAGATGCAAGTTGCCAAAGTGTTCATAGGTGTGAATGGTGTGCGAGTGCGCCCTGCGATGGGTTGGCGCCCTGTCCTGGGATATTCCCTGCCTTGCTGCCTGTAGCTTCTGGGATAGGCTCCCAACAGAAAGTGGATGGATCTGTAAGTGCAATAATTATAACACTAGATCCCTAAATAATAAAAATAAGCTGTGCTGATTTCTTTGAGAGCTCCACCTATAAAAGATGAGCCTTCACTTCAGTGCCAGAAAACACCGTACTAAATGCCATGAGGTGACACCCTCAGCACTAACCAAAAGCTGCTACAGACTGAATGCAGGGCTCTCCATGTCCCCCAATAATCCAATGGTTTAGTGTAGGCCTCCCATCAATGCAGTTGGTGTATGGTTTCCGGGGTGGGGTGGGGTGGGGGGTAGAGGGCCCACCCAGATCCTCTGGGGGCCTCAGCTGATGACACAGGTCTTGGACTGCTGGCCCTGAGGTGCACTTGCTGCTGCAGTGAAGGAGATATTACACCATTTGGGTCAGCACAGAAAATCTGTCATTGTGTCTTACACAGGAAACTGAGAAGATCCAGTTCCTGAGCTTAGCTGATTCAATACGCCCATATAGATAACGTATAGCAGATACGACTCATAAAAAGGCTTTAATCCAGCCAAACCATGCTAGAGTGTTCCTGCTCTGGCCCATTCATGCTACAGTGTGAGTCACTTCCTGTTTCCTGTCTTTCCACTTCCTCACCTTGTCTGGCTGTAGCTGTGGTTGCCGCGGCCTCCTCCTTCTGCTTCTTCTCCTCCTCTAATTTGGCCAGTTTGGCTTCGTGCTCCTCCTTCAGGGCATTCCACTCTTTCCGGTTGTTCAGTAGCCGCTCCAGCATGGGCGTGATCTCCACATGGAAACGGGAGAACTCCTTCCCAGGGAGATGGAGGAGACAGGGATTACCAGGGCCCAAAGGAGTAACGTCGACTTTGGGCATTTGGCGAAAATGTTCACCTTTCGTTTAACTCAATCCTTGATTAATGTGTATTTATTTTGTTTCTGATTCCCAGGTGAAGTCAGACTCGTTGGCTGTAATCGCAGCCTGGGGAGTTCTGCAGTGGGTCGTGACTATGACTCAACATCTGACTCAGAACTCTACGCTGAGCACAAGTTTGCCTGAAGATGCAGGAGAATTTATCACAGGCACAGGACAGCCCAGCAGGCTCACCTTGTACACGAAAGAGCAGACGAAGTCAATGAAGCCACACTGGAGCTTGGGCAGGTCGTCGGCCTTGTTCCTGTCCATCATGGGCTGAGGGAGAAATGGAAGGTGGCTGTTTGAGACGCCATGGCAGGCACAGTGCGGTCAGTGCCAAATGAACCCACTGACTGCTATCGCAGCAAGAATGAGGGGTAGCTGCTGAAGATGCTCCAATTGGACTGACATTGCGATTAGATCAGGGCTCCGATCCAGCCAACATTCTGACTGAATCAGGACTCTCCACCTAACATTATGACTGGATCAGGGCCTCAAAATAGCCTAGATTCCGACTGGATAAAGGCCCCAATATAGCCAACATTCTGGCTGGATTAAGGCTCCGATCCAGCCAACATTCCGATCGGTGCAGGGCTCTGATCCCATCGTCATTCCGACTGGATCAAGGCTCTGATCCAGTCAAAATTCTGAATGGATCAGGGCTCCGATCCAGCCAACATCCTGACTGGTGCAGGGCTGTGATCCTATCGATATTCCGACTGGATCGAGGCCCTGATCTAGCCAAAATTCAGAATGGATCAGGGCTCCAGTCCAGCCAACATTCCCACTGGTTCAAGGCTCTGATCCTATTGATATTCCAAATGGGTCAGGGCTCCAATCCAGCCAACATTCCAACTGGTGCAGGGCTTTGATCTGATCATATTCTGACTGGATTGGGGCTCTGACCTGGCTGTTCTTTCTAAATATTTACAGCTGCCCAGACGTTCTCATGTGCCTCCCTGCCTCATTCTCACTCATATCCCCTCTTTTCTGTCTGTCTGTCTTTCCTTTTTTCTCTTTGCCTTACAATGGGCTGCTGCTCCAGCACAGTCCTCTCCAGGTCACCCTGCTCCCAGAACTCTGCTGCCACTGAGAGCGCCACCTAAGGGATGAAGGTAGCATGGTTACACACACACACACACACACACACACAAAGCAATATGGGTAATGAGTAACAGGACACTGTCGAGCTTGTCCAGGGCAGCGGTGCTGTCACCTTGCTTTGTATCTCCCATGGTTTGGCGATGGCTGATAAGTCACAGGCTGTCATCATCATCGCCCTGCAATGCAGGTGACAGAAGAAGCAGAAGAGGAGGATGATGTGATAGATGATTAGGTGCACCAGTAAGCCATGGAGGGGGAACACTTACATTATTATCTCCTTCTTTGTTGTCTCTAGCATCATGTACTTGGTCCAAGCATCCCAGTCATCAAAGGTCTTGGACTGGTCCACTATCTTCTGGAACATTGCTCTTTTCCTGTGGGGAAAAAAATGAGATTCGTTTCCTATGATGTGGAGATCAGAGGTGCTGCTACAGATTTTGTATTTTGCCCCCAGATGAATCCAATTATGTTCCAGATGAATCAAATTATTAGGGTAGCTCTCACGCAGGGGTCCATGGAATCACCCTAATGTCCCCTAACGTTTTAAGTTCCCCCGATGGAGACTGTGATTTGATTAGACAAATACTCAAAATAAAAAGAATAATCAAATAAAAGCAGAAGTATTTCATTGCAGTAGCTTTCTTATGTCTCGGTGAAAAGCTCTATAATTGCTATAGCGCCCCCTCTTCCTCAGTAAGAACGACCACCTCATGCGCTTGATGCAGTAACCTCTTGGTGCTGAATCCCTGTCCCAGTCCACTGTCTAGCACCTATATTTTAAAAATATGTCGTTGTTGTATTGGGATCCTTTTGAGTTGATGGGTTTGCACCAACGGCCGCTCACTCACTTAAAATACAGGGCCAGGTCCGTGGCGATGATGGCGATGTCCATCAGATGGATGACGTGATCGTGCTGCCGCCGGTTCAGGTTCTGGTAGATGTTCAAGTCCTGTGCGTAGTGAAAGCTTGTCATAGCAGCCACAAAAGGAAGAAGCGGACAGGGGTAGCAAAATGCACATAGACATTTCTGGAGGAAAAATTGGGTCCTACCCAGTACTAGCTAAGCATACCTAATAAAGTGGCCACTATGTATTTATATATAGTGTCTTACATCATCTCTCAGTAACGTCTTCCCAAATTCAAGGTGGTGCCTCTCTAAGATGGAGGAGCCGTGGAGTTTAGCCAATGGGTTCCCTGATCTGTGGATAATAGGGTAGAGAGGGCACTGTAAGCATGAAGAGTTATGTACTAGACCGTCTGTAATGGATAGGGTTAGGGATAATGTCCTAACCTCAGTGATCGCACACATAAATACTGATTAATACTGAGATATCTTAGAATGTGAGGCAAACAGACCCATGGAATGTAGAAACTGGGATGGGAAAACGGATTTATCCAGGATTCCTTTTGAACGGGAACATGGATCACCAAAAGAGGGCTGGGATAGGTGAACGACGGAAAAACAAACCAACAAATGCCATGAACAGGAAGAACAGGACAAGGGGGAACTGGTGGAACATGTCGCAGGTAGCAGAAATGGACAAACGCTTACAGGGAACCACTTCAACATGCCTTGTTGCCTCCTGTCTCTCTGGGGATATTTCAGTGGATGAAATTCAGCACTTACTTCATCTGGTAGAGATTGTTGGTCCCTCTGTGGTCGATGTCGTGGCAGAATCCAGCAGTTACCATGGCCATGGCTTCCAGGTCGGTATAGTAGCGCTTCAGGTCGCCAGTCTAATGGGATGGAACGGGATCGTGGCTGCGTGCTGCATGCAGGCACACTCGGATTCCCTAGGGGCCCCCGCTCTAGGGATGGCGCTTCCCACAAGAGCTTGTTAAATTTAAAAAAGCCCAAATAGTGTTGACTTCAACAGTTTCCCAAGGAAAGGGCAGAGCGAGCGTGTCTGAACGTGCGCGTAACCGGTTCACACGGCTATCGGGGGATATTATTTCCAGTCCATACCCACCAGCAAATGCCAACGAAGATCATTCACGCTCATTGTGTCCTATTACTATTCAGCTTATCACTATGGTGACAAACTATGCTGAAATAACAAATGGATTGTGCTCTATAGAGAGAACGTTACTGAGAGAAATGAGAAACCATTAGCTGAGCTGAGGAGAAGAATTGAAGTTCTTAACCATAATTCTCCATCTTGCTCCATAAATACTAATCCAGAGTATAATGCTCAGGAGACCTTCCATCCCAGCCCCTGGGCCATCTCCACTTCGACAGCCTACTTCCATGGTCTTACTGTTGCAGGGCAGAACTGGGTGTGAAAGATGGAAACCGGTTCCTACCATGAGCAATGTGAACATGGTCTGACCCACATTGAATCCATGTCTCCAGTTGTGGTAGGTGATCTTCCTGTACCCCTTACTGAGGGAGTACATGAATCTCACCAGTACCTGTAATGAAACAGGTTCTTCTAGGTATTTATGGACCTCTAAAGGCACAACGCTTCCTAACATCAGGCCATCTTACTTGTCAATTAAATGCATGACTCTTGAATACAGTTCTACCAATGAGATCCTGCAGTACTATTATGAATGAGCCGGAATATAAATATGGCTCCATTCACTTCTTTTAATTTGTAATCTTATGACACTATTGGTTCTTTAGTACAAAGTACATGGCAAAATAGTGCAGGGTTGTGCATAATATACCACAAGCAGCAAATCTCCACAGCTGGAAGATCTCTTTTTACTATGCATTTACTAATCCTTGTATAACTGTTACATTCGTGGAAAAACATACTGCTGTAAACATTCCTAACAATTAAATCTTAGGATTAACTGATAATTAGCTGGCAGCCAATCATTTTCCAAAGGTAATTATCCAGTGTATGGGCACAGTGAGTCTGGGGCTTATCACAGGAAGCACAGGGCAGACAAACACACACAACTGGCATTAATCCACCAAAACTCCACATTTACAAAGCCAGCCCAGGATCGAGTCCACAAATGAAGAGCTGAGATGTGAAGTCAAAGTGCTACCCACTGAGCCAACATGTCACCATATAGGATGGCCATAGCCAGGATTTTTAAAATACTGAGGTCAGAAGTGTTAGCCTATTCAAGATGTGTCCTGTAATGGATCGTGGTAATTGGAGTTGCAGAAAAAATATTGAGGACTTGACCTCAGCGTCCTCAACGGTAGGTATGGGTATGCATATAGGTAATGATGTCATGCTGGAAACACTGGAAAAAGCATCCAGCAGATCTACACACACTTAGTGCAGGTCAGAGATATTTGCCTACGATATGCCTCGAAGAAGGGAAGTAGACTTGATGGAATAGTAAAACGACATTCTTGTGGCTCACCTCCCGTGGGATATGGAACTTGTCCACCACTCCAAGTTCATAGTACATCTTGATACCGCACATGACCAAGTCCAGCTCGCTGTGCTCAAAATCACAGAAGTGGAACTCGAAGATCTCAGACTCCTCCGAATCTGGAAGTACTTCTAACTATGGAAGACGGGAGAAGAACTGAGTCCACAGGCAGGCTGAAAGGAGGGGGCTGGCCTACATGAAAGCAGGAGGTGCAGGGGCCGAAATACCAGGATATCCTCAAGTTCATCTTCATCACAGTCACAGGGCTCCTTATCATACACCTCTTTGGTGTTCTAGAAGAGAAGAAGAAGCTGCCATCCATCTTTCTTCATGCTTCTTGATCACTTTAATCATTACATTATACACAGCATGTATGAAAGTAGTGAAGCGGTCAACCC
The DNA here is from genome assembly GCA_026777045.1 of Hyperopisus bebe. NCBI lineage: Eukaryota > Metazoa > Chordata > Actinopteri > Osteoglossiformes > Mormyridae > Hyperopisus > Hyperopisus bebe. Next base: position 27,246,191 of record JAODJW010000002.1, on the reverse strand, counting down.
TAAGGCCCTTTATTAGTTCTGGTGTAAGAGCACCACCTACCAGGATGTTCTGGATCTCATCCTTCCTGCATTTGACATGATAAAGCACCATGTTCTGAAAGATGTCCTTGCGGTTCTCCAGCTTGTTCATCTTGTCGTAGGTGTCTGTGTTTAGCACTGACCACCCCAGGAACTGGGTGAGTGACTAAAGAGGGGGAGGGGCTCCATTTTAGACAGTGAATTTGCATGTATTTGTAGTAACAGGTTTTATTTGTAACGGCTGATTATCATGGACCCTACATTACCTCCATGAGAGTTTCGTCCATTTCGTCGAAAGGTTTCCCATCCTTCCTGTTGTAGAAGGTGGCCACGCCCACAATCTCCTCCTTCTTGTTGACGATGGGCATAGAGAGCACATTCTTTATTGTCCAGCCGGAAGTATCCAGAGGTTCTTTCTGTGAGAGATGAAGGGATGAGGTTTCGAATGGTCCTCAGACATCTATAATTCTTACTGTCTTCCTGAACATCTTTTATTTGTGTACACCTCATCACTGAACACACATATGGATTTATGTATATCTATATCTGTCTGTGTAGTTAACTCTATAGTTATTTCAGGTTCTACAGCTCTGGTAATAACACTGCTGGGAATGCTATAATTTCTGCACATTTTAGCATAATTACTTTACACCAACAAGCCTTAAATAAGCCACCTCAGATGTTTTTCTGTAGCCGTATTAGTGCTCTGCCAGCGACTCTGGAAAGGTGCCCCCTGTTAATTTATATTCTTTACATTTGTTTGCCTCAGTGAAATTCATTTCTCGTTCCTCTATGAGAGAGTGATGACGGTCAGTGCTCGCGTCCAGATCATGGGTATTAATCAAGAGCGGGAGACACGGTCGGGCACCCCTGGCTCTTACTTGGAACTCGAAGAATTCATCCTGCGCTGCATTCATTATGTTGCAGATCTGTGAGACAGAAAAGGACAGAGACAAACGTTCAAAGTTAAGGCCTTCATGCTGTTAATTGCAGCAGCCAATAAATGTGAGCGACTCGGCAACCAGCTGCACTATGTTAGGTGCCTGAAAGCCCCTTAAGGGCCTGTAGGTTGGGCAGAAAAAGACCCTCACCAGGCCAGTCTCTGCCACATAGGTGGGCAGACCGCTGACCAGGGCCCAGTGGTCTGCTGGTGGGTTTCTGAGGAAACATCAGTGCATCAGCACAATGTTAGAGTAACATGGGATAGGGGTGAAGCATTATTGGGATTGACACTGCCAAATCCAACTATGGAGAAAACTGAGAAAGTCTCTCATTTTCTTACGGGATGACTTTGATGTCTTCCTTTCCATGTAGAATGTAATCGATCACCTTGTAGAAGTTGATTTCCTGAAGGGAAACAAATTTTGTGTAAATGTAAACTAGGACGTTTAATTGTTGTTAAGAGTAACCGAGGGTAGCAACCTAGTAACCGAGGATAAGGACACACAGTGTGTGCTGATTTTCCACCCTGAGTGTTTCTCTGGTTCTCTGCTGGCTCATATCACCTCGCCCTAGAACATGTGCCTCAGACGTGGTTGGGGCAGGTGCAGTGTTTTGGAGGGGGCCACTCACCCTGCCATCCGGGGTCTTAGGGCCGTCGTAAGGGGCCACCTCCCCCATCAGGATGGGCCACAGGTCAAAGAATTCCTGCCAAGGGCATTAAAAAAGAGCTCAGCACACACAATGCAGACACAGACTCTGCTGCTCTAATTATATAATTAGGGAGGAGGAGGTAAGGAGTGCATGCTGATAGAGCATGTTACCGCACCCACTACACAACAATCCACCTCAGGGCTGGATGTAGTTTAACACCATACTTAGGACAAAGCAATTGTTAAGAGCCTTGCTCAAGGGCCTAACGGAGTAGAATAACTCCTGCTATTCACAGGATTTGAACTGGCAACCTTCTGATTACTGACACAGATCCCTGGCCTCAGAGCCACCACTCCACCCATATGCATAAAAACACCTACAGTACAACTGAGACAGAATCAGCTTTTTTCATTTTCTTCCAAGAAACAAAGAAGTGACGTCTTCACCACTTAACAGCAGTCATTCTGTGTCTGACAGCCCCATGACACAACCTCCCCGCAGTTTTGGGTGTACGGATGTCAGGGTGGATGTAAGTGCCCCAGGATGCTTTTCAGGACCAGGCTGAGAAGCTGCGGTCTGACCTTGGCCTTAGTCATGTCCAGGAGGCCCACGGAGTAGCGGTCGCAGTTGAGGAACGCCCTGACTGTGTAGAGTGCCTTGTGGAACTGCCTCTCGATGTCAGTCAGTTCCTCGAAGACCTTGCTGGCCGACCATAGCAAAACCTGCACCGGATCATCACAGAGACAGCAGGCAGCACGAGAGTCTCAGAAAGCTTCTGAAACATTTAAGACATTATTCTTCAAACAGACGAATGGTCATATTAGTAAAAAAACCTGAGGCCTCTGCACTAACAAGCTCAAAAAGTATAAAAATACAGACTTGGCATTTCAGGCTCTGTTTTTCCCACCCTAATAAGTAACTACAGAGTCATAAAGACTCATAAATCATCACACTAGTCCTGTGTGCTTTAATTCAGGTGAGTCATAGTCCTCAGATGCTCACTTGTATGCCGCCTTTCTTTAGGATGATAAATTATACTTGAATATTGTGGCCATTATGCATGTCGCTGTGATATTCTTGCGGTATAGCTGAAGTGACGGTCAAATGGAGGTAAACAGGCACTCTCTCTGCCGAATGGCGACTCAATCTGACATGCCAGCATCTGCAGGGTGCCTAGCTTTTCAACAGAGGCATGCAGACTCACCTGGCCCCTCCGGGTTTCACAGTTGTGCAGGTAGTTCAGATGAAACACCCTCAGCACCAGGTTGGCAAAGTCTAAATATTTCATCAGGGTCTGGATGAAACAACCATGGCCATAAATTAGCGAGAAAGCCTGATAGCGGAAACTTCTCCATTTCTGACTGCTTCTGTGGCAGAATAATTTATGGTTGAAGAAACCACGATGCTTTTGTATTTATTCTGCATAAACACAGCACATTTATTACCTCTCACCACATGACACACTGAGAAGCACACGGAGGCTGTAATTGAAGGTGTGTGTCACTGACTGAAATTAAAATTAAAAGATACTTTAAGCGCCACGTGTACAAGTTCATTTGAGTTCCTTAGTTTTCACAATTCCTAACTTGCTCTCCATTTTAACACACATGGAGGTAAGAGTGAAGCTTGTGGTCTAAGTGCAGGGTAAGCCATTTATCCAGCAGTCCTGGAACATCTTTCTGGGGGTTAAGGACCCAAAAATGATGTAATTATGCTCCTGACGGTGGGATTCAAACCAGTGATATTTGATCACAGGTACAGGATCCAAACCCCCCCAATTATGCCTTACATCTGGCTGCCAAACATACCTCCTCATCCTTCTTGGTGAAGTGGGGAGCATCCACCTTGTTCACTGCCATCATGACGGCCACCATGTCTTTGCCGTTCAGGATGGGCGTGGCCAGGATGTTCTTGGTCTCGTACTCCGTGAGGGTATCCACAAAGTCACTGAAATGGCTGTCCTGTTGATGACAGTATTAAGTATTTAGGTACTCACTACTTGCTTAGTTATACAGTTCCCAGCCATTTATCTAGCTGCAGGAGCAGATATGTTGTTTCTGGGCCTCACACTGACGTAACATTAAAGTTAGCTAACAAGTCGAATCAGAAGATGGTACCTAGCTGGATGGTTAGCAGAACATGCTGCTCCATATGTGTTTATTTAATATTTAGTCTAGTGACACACAAATGTGTGGTTTGAGTGGTGGTAAACACCTTTGCTACTGTATGCAGTGTATTATGAAGTGACTCTTTCATCTTGGTAATTAATGGTTAACAGCATCTGGTCCCCTTCCAGGGCAAAAACTGCCTGTCCAGTTCACTGCCTGAAAAGCTGGATCTTTATGGATTAGCACGTGTTCCTATCTCGTCCACGCTGACATTTTTACAGCTTAGCTGGGTACTGGGGCTCTGTGAGACTGATCCTGACCCAGGTCATGGTGACCTGTGTGCTAGCTTTCATTTCAGACAAATGAATGAACAAGCGATGTAATTCAGTTAGCATAAAATCAAACACACGTGTTCACAGTACCCCAAGTTTTTTTTTATTTTACGTTTCCACCACTTTTGATCATTCAGTGCCCTTGAGCTGTTAAGAAAGGGTTTAATTTATGTTTATCTGACAAATAGCTGAAATGGCGGGGTCTAGAAAATAGTTAAACAATCACTGATAAACACAACAAGATATTATAGGGTATTCCTAAGGTTGCTGTTTAATGCATTTAAATTATGATTTTAAGATGTGCATCAGTGTGAATATGCTCTGTTCACTGGCACCGCATTATGGATCGATTTCATTACACACTGATTGCTGGTGCATCAGGATTTGTGATATGAAAGTACAGCACAGTTCTGCTGACTTCAGGAATGCTATTTTGGGGCATGCCCTTGTAAAATAATCCAGGATCACTCTAATTCAACCAGGATTACTGGGTCATTATCCCTTGACAGTTAAATAACGCCCTGCATCCCAGAATGCAATGGGCACAAGAGACATGTTACTTGGATTAATCTCACTGCAATAAGGAAAATGGAGGCCAGCAGGCAGTGAGAGTTTTTGTTGGATAATTCAGAAATGTATCCTTCCAAAAACAGTCCACAGTTAAGACTGTCACCTTACTGCAGGAACGGAGGAATGCTGGGATTGGAGTTAAGATATGAATGTTTTCTAAAGTGCACTAATGAAGCCTGAACCTATTGTCTGGGGCAGTGTTTCTCATACCGGTCCTCTGGGACCCCCAGATGGTCCACGTTTTTGCTAACTAGGTGGGAGGGAGCTAAAAGCGATGACCGTCGGGGAGTCTCTGAGGACCAGGTTGGGAAGCACTAGTCTGGGGCAGCAGTGACAGGAATCATAAGTAAAACTTGTAAGAGAATCACTACCTTACGGTGTTCGACAGACCCATCTAAGGCTGGAGATGTGATGGAGATGATCTTGAATTTTAAGGATGGGAGAGCAGGAATTACAGCCTTCATCAGTAACAAGGCAGGGGGGAGTGGGAGAGGAGCAGGAATGGTGGGGGGGGCACAGCGGGGAAAGCTTCAGTGAATGCTCAGAAACATTAACTGAGTGTATTTCCATCTGACACAGGTTCATGGGGGGGGGGGGGGTTACTGAAGAGCATGTTGTTCATGCAACGCCACTTAACGTGATTACCCCACTGACTCTTTCTCACTAGAGCTTATACCTGTATATTTATGTGTGTGCAGGCAGAGCTTAGAAGATGCTAAGAAGCTAAGCTAATAAAGGGGCAGGTTCAAAGCGTCTGGTAAAGCTGGATGCTGTTTTTGCTGTTCTGCACTCTCTGCACCTATCAGACCCATTATCCGCCTTGGAGAGAAGGAAGAGCCAAGTGGATGGGTACTGTATGGACAGATATGGTGGACAGACAAGATGGACAGGCACAGTGCACAGTAATGATGGCAAATGCTGTGGACAGGCACAATGGACACGCTTGCACATAGTATCCAGTGGCTCAGCAGCTAAGGGAGCCATCGCAGCCGGGAAGGGCAGCCCGGGAGTCAAGGAAGACAAAGGCCGGGGACAGAAAAAAAAGCCCAGTGTGGCTGACAGTCTGCCTTTTTCATGCCCGCCCCCGCTCGTGTTGGTAAGTCAGGCTGCGTGAATTAGTTTGGATGGAGTCCCACATCCTCCTTCACACATCTTTTCTTACCTACTGGGAAGACGAGGGCCCGGCATGTCTATAACTGTGTATCTCAGAATAAAACATAGATCAAACCAGCCAATGATCATCCTGCATTTACAACACATGACATAAAGAAAGGTACGTATTGGCTGCAGGACAGGCGGGACCATTATCTCCTTTAAAGACCTTCTCAAACAATCCAGGTGTAAGATATGCATGGTGTAGCTAATGTTGCTTGATGGAGCGGAGCCGTTTCTGTCGCTGCATTTGCTATCTGCCGTGTGATGTTGCTCCGCCAAGACACAGCCGTATGGCTGGAGAAGGGGCCTTGCACCGTGATGGATGTGAGCATTGATTAAACATGTCTGTTTCATCCCACACAACAACCTACCTTACCTGTCTCATACTGCTCTGGCTTCATAAGAATTTAGGTCTGACACCAAAGACCTATGCTGTCACCTAGTGGTGAGAAACAGAGTAGCGTGACTTAAATTTTGCAGCGTTGTTTTTCCCTTTGAAATGATTCGTCCCATTTGTTTGCCAGAATAAGCTGAGGTGAAAAGTTCAGGTCCAGAAAGTACAAATCCAGACCAAGGTTTTGTTTCAACCAACCAGTTGCGTATAAAGAGTCACAGTCACAGAGTACTCAGCTGGTTGGTTGAAACAAAACCTTGGTTTAGATTTGTACCTTCTGGACCTGAACTTTCTACCTCTGAAAATAAGACAATTAAAGAATCTGCTTCCAGCAAGGAAGGCCTTTTTCTGTTCTACGCTGGAGCAAATACCTGGGTGACATCTGGAACGTTGACCGTTTTCTTGGTGGCAGCCACGTGGCCCACGATGCCGGTGTCCAGCGGGTAGACGATCTCACAGTCTGGGAGCACCAGGCACTCATCCAGGGTGGCGTCCTTGTGCACGCCAAAGAGGCGTGTAGCCAGTTCGGCTGTGCCGTTGCGCTGGCGGTACATGAACAGACTCATGCGGTCTGCGTGTAGCAGGTGGCTGAGGTGTCGCATGAGGTTGAAGATGGCCCTCTCCATCTGCAAGTTTTCCTGCAGGTCCCGCACCAGGTCAAAAATGATCTCACTCTCCTCCACACTGGTCAAGTCGCGGAAGCTGCCGCGGTCCGGCACCGGGGCTCTGTCTCCTAGCAGGTCAGCGATGACCTGCGGCCGGAACCTGGAGTCGTAGTAGCTCTTCGCGAAAGCAGGATTGCTGTCCAGAAACTTCTCCACTGTGTCCTTGTCCACCATTGTGATGATTAAGCTGAGTTGAGGCCTCTGAAATCAGGTGATATTACTCCACACAGGAGAGTTTTAATGCCACTGACCTGCTTCAGGATGTTAACACTCACATTTATCCTTCACAACTAGACAGCCAGTGGCTTAGAAACAATAAGGATAATTGGGATGGATTTAAATAGTCATGCAAGACTCATCCAATTACATTTCAGGATTATACACGTCACATCTTGTAGGCCACAGAAACATGGAGGCACATAGGGTGGAGAGCATGGGGTCCAAAGTACATGTAGTGCGTGGGAACTAACGGCATGATTCTGCTCTCCTGCAGAAGATGCTTGACTGGAAAGGGAGGAACTTGCAGGCGTGTGCCCTACATAGTGGATTTCAGATCTGGAGAGACTTTTCCCAGCATGTGTAAGATCCCCTTAGCACAGCCAGGCATCCCAAAGGAGCTTTGTGCTTTGATGCTCAGGTAATATTTAAACAGCATATACCATAATGAGTCTAAAAGAACACTCTAGGAAAAGAGGCTTTATCGATGACCTGGTTGGCTGTGGGTTTAAACTATGAGTTATCTTTCATGTGGTGTTTGTATGTGTGGATTTAATGACATGGCAGACTGTCTACTGTAGAGGCTGACACATCATGGACTCTATCTGCTGTTGGGATAATCACACAGTGAACTCTGCTGTGATTTCCTCACACAATAGCCCATCTACCATGTGGTTAAACACCCACTGTATGTGCTTTCATTTACATTTATTTTGTGTGGCAGACATTCTTGATCGAAGCAAGATACAACTGAAAAGGGTCAGACAGTCCCTGGGGCAACGGGAGTTAAGGGCCTTGTTCAAGGGTCCACTGGTGATGGCACTCCACCAAATATGGGATTTGAACCAACAACCCTATAATGATGGGCACAGCATCCGAACCCATTGAGCTAACCACCAGCTTGTTTCCTATTGGTAGATATGGGGGCTCATATGGAATGTGCAGGATACAAAGAATTTTAGAAAATAATGCAAAACTGCCCCCGTCATACATAAATAGCGAGTAGGAGAGGAGGAATTTGAAATTCCAGGGAGTGTGTCCCCAGATCATGTGAACTTTTGTGCAAACTCTCCCTCATCACGTTCCAGGATGTTGGCGTCTTTGTCCTGTATGGTCTCAGATATCTGAAAAGACGCAGCCATCGAGTAAATACCCAACTTTTCTCATGGCAGGGGGTGCAGAAGCGGACCTTTGTGACCGTGTTACTCTGACGCATGACGCCCTCTGCCCACATGCACTGCTTCACTGTGTGACGCATTCAAAGTGCAACAATTCAGCCAGACAATAGAGTTAGCACAGGGACAATAAATGAGCTATGCTTACACCGCATTGCTATTCATTAATTTTGGGCTTAAACTTTCCAAGAAATATTCCAACAAGAAATCTATCAATTAAAACCAGTAAATCTATGACCTACGTATGCTGGTCATGAATGCAGTTATACAGCACTAAAGGGACAATTCATGTTCGATCGACTCATTTTATTATATTAAAAATTAAAAATAAGTATATAAATAATTCAAAAGATTTATTTAAGGATATCATTCTCCTTTCATGTTCCTTTGAGTCCTTTTACATTTACAAGTATTATTCATAAATGCGGAATTTTGACAACATAAATGTTGGTTATAAACATGAAATGTGATTTGTGTGAGACTTCATGATTATGTTGCGCCGCCCTTACAGGCACACAACACTGGGCAGTGTTACCTGATCAGGAGCTCTAGCCCAGAGGCCCTTCTCCTGGCCCCTCCGCACCTTTCGCAGTGATGGGGCGCCGCGCCGTCCGCGCTCCTGTCATGTGATGCGGGTGCACGCCTTCGGTCCGCAGCTTTTCAGCCCAATTGCTGGTCCAATGGACGTCCGGCGGGCGGGCTGTCTCTTAAACAGCGGCGCCGGGGCTGCAGGTGAGTCGCTTCTTAAGGTATTTAACGAGTTTTCCCATTTTTATTGTATGCGACAGTGAGAGAATAAGTTCCAGATGCGTTTCAAAGCAAGTTTGTGTTTGTACATTTTTATCGCTAATTCAAAATTTAGTTCGTCAAACTACCTGCGCTGTCTGTAGTGAGGCGTAGTTAGGATACTGGGTGTTAAAACGGAGTTTACAGGTACACCCACCTGGCCGCAGCGCACGCAAAGGAACAAACTTGGTCGTGGTTGTTGGGGGGGGAACTGGACGCCCACGCTGAAATCGCTTAGTCACTCCTCTGAACTTGAAACCGGCGCTGACATTCACCTAACTGGGGAAAACGATGCATTTTGTGTTACCTTAGCCATGTTACTAATAATAATAACAACAATATTTTTTTATTATTATTTATTATTATTATTATCGAAGCACAGTTAGAATAATTAAAAGCTTCAGCACGTTTCTCCCCACGTGGCACTTTACATCCCTTGCAAATCCGTGCTTATTCACTAGTTGCTTGTAATGATTTCCCTTGGAGTCCATAAAGGGCTCCATTGAGGTGAGGCCTCATGCGGTGTAAATAGAGCCGCCCGGGCGCTGCTCAGTGGCCCCATTGTGTGCAGCATAGACGCCGGTGTGTTTCCCGCGGACTGCGCGGCTGGCCACTTACCGGAACGCCGAGCCGTTCACGTTGGCTGCATGTGAAGGGGCTCGCGGATGGAGCGCATCTCTCCGCTCATTGGATGTTGGCTTGGGCGCGGGAAGGTGCGGGGTAATGAGACAGGAAAATAAGCATATAAATTAAAGGAAGGAATGCAGACGTGGCGTGAGGAGATTAAATATAAAGATTTCAGACACGACTACAAAATAACATAAAACGAATTCAAACACAAGATAACATTCTGAAAAAAGGATCATCTGATAATCTGAGTAATGTGAAAACAAACTGAAGACGCTGCACGTTTTTGTAAAAGTCTTTGCTAATTTTAAATATGGACGTCTGACAAATTCTGGGGGTTTTAAAGACTGACCAGTTCCTCTAGGTGTGATTCTTAGGAGATTAGTGTTGGTTTGACCATTTTTTTCTGGAAATTTCTAATGAGGGTTTACCTGTTAATGTTTGTACAATTAATGTAACGGTACACTACTGTATAAATTTTAATCCTAAACAAATGCTACCCTATGCCTTCTATGAACTGTATGCTGTAGGAAGGTCACACTCCCAGAAAACAAACTGATCATTCAAAGCACATAGTTAAAGTTTAATCCTTTTTTAATAGTAAAAAAAAAGTTCTGAAAAAGTTTCCCATGCATCTGGTGTGACACTCACGCTTGCAGATGGTCACACATGAAATTTTACAGCAAATCTATATTATTACATTATGAACCTAAAATAAGATTATCCCAAAAGTTTTGGGATAGTTCACAATCCCTACAGACTATTTACAAGGGAAAAAAGAACTATTACATATATATAAATGTGTGTGCAGACCTGTCTCAAATTAAAAATCTCTCACCAGCCAGCTGACCAAAGTTGCCCTGGGGGTGGGCGGGGATTAAGATTACAGTATCTTATAAAAGAAAGAGTCCATCAGACAGTGCAACGTATTTTTTTCCATTCCTGTTTTTTGATAATTGCAGGGATCCTTTTGGAGGTAATAAACCAGTCTAATGAGAGTTTCTAACCTTTGAGATCATGACAAGGAGCCAGATGTATGAGCATAGATTTATGCAGTTTCTGTGCATCTAAAGTCTGTGGAGATATGGGCCCGTCTTTATGATAGTCACTGCAGATCTGTGCAGAATCCTTATTGACACACATACCATACTCTACTGATTGCTGGTGTGCAGGATAGCTGACTGATTTCGCTTTGAGTCAGAGAATGACACTGTCTTTTATTACAGAGTGTCTTTTGAGGGCTGAAGAGCATTTAAGCATGGATCCTACCCTATGGTAAGAGACCTAAAATGTGAGCTTGTTCATACTAATTCAGTTTTCAGTTAAATTCAAGGTTCTTTAATTTGCAGTCTGTAAGAATTTTGATTAGAAAAAGCTGCATAGTTTTAGCCACAAATGTTTTTATTTTATAAACAATTGTGTGTATCCTGGCAGCGTGAGTGACGTTCAGTAATGACTGTTTGATCGCATCCTGGTGCAAATTACTCTGTCGTCCAGTTGAGAGATTCTTATGACTGGTGGTGACGGCATGGTGACCTATAAGAACAGACGCCAGATTAACGTGTCCCTTTGGGTCACTCTGCCTGTCTTGCCCAGCTGAAGGGAGAGAGTGATCAAGAAATGGCTGAAGAGGACCCAGATGGTGTGTCGGACGAGGACCGGACCGCCTGCACACATTTGCCTTTCGTCTTGGAGGTGCTGGAGAAGGAGAAGACGACTTGGAGGGTGTTGCTGAAGCAGGGGCTCCAGAAGCATTGTGCCTGCAGCTCGGCCTGGGCGAGGGAACTGTTTCTGGGCTTCTTCCCTATCCTAAGGTGGCTGCCACGCTACCAGCCTAAAGAATGGCTTCTTGGGGATGTGATGTCGGGCGTGATTGTTGGGATCCTGCTGGTGCCCCAATCCATCGCCTACTCCCTGCTGGCTGGCCAGGACCCCATCTATGGCCTCTATACCTCATTCTTTGCTGGCATCATCTACATGTTGCTTGGCACATCGCGCCACATATCTGTGGGCATCTTCGGGGTCCTGTGCCTCCTGGTGGGTCAGGTGGTGGACAGGGAGCTTGCAGTGGCCGGCTACCTCACCGACGACAATCCCAACACCACAGCTGTCTTCGACAACGTGACCATGAGGCCCAGCTGTGACCGAAGCTGCTATGCCATTGTGGTGGGGGCCACCGTTACCTTCACAGCAGGGGTCTACCAGGTGCGTCTGAGCAGCGGTCCTTCATGTGAAACTCGGCGTGGCTGACAGCATGATGGTTTGAGGCATGTTCCCTCTGTTCTTCAGGTGCTGATGGCGCTCCTCCAGGTTGGCTTTGTGTCCGTCTTCCTCTCTGACTCTCTGCTCAGCGGCTTCGCGACGGGGGCCTCCCTAACCATCCTCACCTCCCAGGTGAAGTACCTGCTGGGGCTCAAGCTGCCCCGGGCCCAGGGTCCCGGCTCCCTCATCAAGACGTGGATTCTTCTCGTCCAGAACATCTCGCAGACCAACGTGTGCGATCTGCTCACCAGCCTGCTCTGCCTGCTTGTGCTGATTCCCGCCAAGGAGCTGAACGAGCGCTTCAAGGCCAAGCTGCGGGCCCCCATTCCCTTCGAGCTCTTCGTGGTCACCGCGGCCACCCTGGCTTCTCACTTTGGGCGTTTCCAGGAGCGCTTCAGCTCAGATGTGGCCGGTGAAATCCCCACCGGCTTCATGCCGCCCCAGCTGCCCGCCTGGTCACTGATCCCCAACGTCGCCTTAGATGCCATTTCCGTGGCCATCGTGGGCTTCGTCATCACCGTCTCCCTGTCAGAGATGTTTGCCAAGAAGCATGGCTACACAGTGGACGCCAACCAGGAGATGTATGCCATCGGCTTCTGCAACATCCTGTCTTCCTTCTTCCGCTGCTTCACCACCAGTGCAGCACTGACCAAGACCCTGGTGAAGGAGTCGACGGGATGCCACACGCAGCTGTCAGCACTGGTGACGGCAGTGGTGCTGCTGCTGGTGCTGCTGGTGATCGCTCCACTCTTCTACTCACTGCAGAAGTAAGATGGCCGCCTCTGTCGCCGCAGTCAGTGTTGCTATTTTGTATTGAACTAGGGCAGGGGTTGGCAACCACTTTTTTGAATTTAAAATTAAAAAAAAACTGAAAACCATTGGCGCGGTAGAACTTTACTGGAAATGGCACTTTATTCTAGACAGTTTAGCAACATTTTTATATGACACCAACAACAAAGTGTAAAGAAAATGAAATGGCATGTCCCTAATTTTAAAAATTATATTGTTTGTTTTGTTTAATCGCTAAACGGGTGTTTCACTGCTTTGATAAAACATTTTTAACGTATTCGGCATTGGTGAAGGGCTTTCCGTATTTTATGATCTCCCAAGGCACCATAAAATTGGCAGCAACTGTGCTGAACTCCAAACCCTTCTGAACAATGAAAGCTTTCCGTCTTGCTTGAAAATCAAGAGGTCCGTATAGTCCATACATCAAGAAGCTATCCAAAGATATACAGTTACAAAAATCACATTGAACAGCTAATTTTCGTATTTTACATTTGCGGCTGTAAGCAAGCATGTTATATTTTAGACAACCACAAAATTTCAGCATACAGTATATAGGGACAACATTATATATTTTTTTGTTTCTCCTAGCATATTAACCTGACAAAGTAGCTCTGAATGCATATACCTTTGTCTATTCATCTCTAAATACTTGATGTTAATTTATTTTTCTATTCTGATTTTAGGTCTCTTATTTCTATTCATTTTGAAAACACTTTTCAGCTACCCTGTGACATAAATTATTTGAATTTTTTACGATAGCGGTACCGATTCGACCAATTGTGATCCATTAAAGTTAGGCTACCAAGATGAACATCACAAGTCACCAGCAGTCAATATGTGGCATTTGCAGAAGCCTCTACAGATTTTTTGAGGTGCTGTATAGGCTTTGCAAATGACTGCAATGTTCTCGCCATCCATAAGGGTACATTCGAAACTGCATATTATACTAGACTAAATTTAATTAGAAATGTACTATTCAATGTAGTACATGCTGTATGTATGCATGATACATACTGTTTTGGAGCTGCAAGCAGACAGCCAAAGATCTGCGGGTTGCTGACCCCTGGGATAGAGAATCCTGAAACTTTTGTCGTCTGTTTTTACGAGCCAGTGATCCTTCCCTTCCTGTCTTGTTAGTGGCTTTCCCACTGTTTGCTCTGGTCCTGAGGATGTTTGTTAATTTAATAATTACATTTTTAGGTGTGTCTTGGCAGTCATCATTGTAGTGAACCTCCGGGGGGCGCTATGCAAGTTTGCTGATGTGCCCCACATGTGGCGGATGAATCACGTGGATGCCACCATCTGGCTGGTCACCATGGCCACCTCTGCTCTGGTGAACACGGAGCTGGGTCTGGTGGTGGGGGTACTGGTATCTGCCCTCTGTGTCCTGGGCCGTACCCAGCGGGTGCCTGCAATACGTCTGGGCCAGGCCGGCCACTCGGAGCTCTATGAGGACCTGGCCTCGTACAAGGGGCTACAGACCCAGCCGGGTGTGGCCGTCTTCCGCTACGAGGCTCCCATCTACTATGCCAACCAGGCCCTCTTCAAACGGGCGCTGTACCGGGCCGTGGGGCTGGACCCAGTGGTGGAGAAGGCCCGGCCCAAAAAGAAGGAGAAGCGGGATAGAAAACAAGAGGCACCTCCCCGCAGAGAGGCCGGGCCGTCCAATGCTTTCCTGCCAAAGTGGACTCTCTTTCACACCATCGTCCTGGACTGCGCCCCAGTTCTCTTTCTGGACACGGCCGGAGTCGGTGCCTTGAAAGAGGTTGCTAAAGACTATGGTGGGCTGGGTGTTCGGCTGCTGCTGGCCCGCTGCAGCATGTCTGTGCTGGACTCGCTGCGCAGGGGTGGTTACTTGGACCCCGAGGCTGAGGGAAATAAGATGGTGTTCTTCACCATAGGAGATGCCATCCACTACGGCCAAAGCCTGGCCTCTCAGAACGGGAATTGTGACACAGAGTGTTGAGAAACCAGGGAAGGAGCACAGCTTCTAGATGGGAAGCACATCAGGCCGAGTGTGTCGCCCCAGGGTCCTTCGGCCTGTCAGGTGTGAGGCTCCGTCGGGTTTTTTATGGGGAAAGAGAAACAGACTTCCCATTCTTTAAATGATATTATCAGTATGTTTGTATGGGGAGAAAAGTAAATATTAATTTTGTTTTGCGGTGTTTATACAAATCAGCCTTCAATTTATTCATTTAATAAACTAGTTAAGCTAACAAAATTAATTTAAGGAATTTAGCCAGTTTGTAGCTCTATTAAACTAGTTGTACTATGTTATTTTAAGGAACACTGTCTAATCTTTGTGTAAAAGAATTCAAAATCAAAAATGTCAAGCACGGTCAAGTTATACATTAGTTAAACAAATGACCAAATGATGTTTAATTATAGGGACAGTCAAAAGGGGCCCAGGGGTTTTTCTTGCTTGACTAGATGATGTTCATGGATCAATGCATATGGCAGCCATTACCTTAGCTAGATAGTAATATCTGCTGTTTGCTTCCAGGAGGCTGATGGGGCAGTGGGTCCACTTTTAGGCATGCCTTTGCAGTAGATCTGTTTGTCCCGATCTCGTCGTTCTTCATGCTTTCTTACGTGGTCTCCACTCCAGCTCTATCCAGTCCTGTACTGTGGGCAGGGCTTCCATTGCTCATCAAAGCTTAACCTTGGTACAAAGAGGGACACAAAATTAATGTTTTTTTTTGAAGGGCTTAACTCATCAGGAGGGACCAATTTGACCCCAATTTGCTGCTCGTTCTTAAGGGAATCCTGTCCTGTGGTTCACTGCATCATGCTCACAGGACTTTGTGGGTTTACCGCTGGCTCAGGAATCCCGCACTCGGTTCCCTCAATCGCGTCAGTGGTTCTCGGTGCAGTGCCGTTCTCGGTGCCGTGTACATATTCAGGAACATAAAAGTTAAAACAGCTTTTTGGGTATTACAAATGTGCATGGGTGTGCTTTCAGGATCCAAAGACATGCCTGTTAGAGGATGAGGCATGGAGATGTTCGGTCGGGCTTTTATTAAATGGCCAAAGTTCAGGTTGCTGTCAGGAAGTAACTTTAGCAATTTTTACCTCCATAAAGAATCTCCTGTAGAAAAGCAGTGGCCCTTCCTTTGTAATTGCGCACTCATTGTAACGGCTCCTGTGTCAGTGTGTTCACTGTGCCTGGGCCCTTTACGAACCCTTGTGCCAAGTACAACACAGGCATGAGTTACCAGATAAGATACTTGATAGTTTGCATAGTGGGCCTGTGCAAAGCTGAATGTTTGCTATTATCCTACAAACAAAGACGTGAAAGGGGAGCAGGGTTAGATGCGTTCGTATCTTCCCCATGTTGCCTGTTTGCCCTGGTTCTGTCTCTCACAGCTGCATTAATCCTGGTATACTCACCAAGTGAGGACTGTCTGTATACAGGTACACGTTGTCAGGCGGGACCTGGGGGCAGCAGGTCCGGGTGGCTTGTGTGTGTTTTACGTTGTGGAGCAGCAGCACTTTGACCTCGTAGCTCTTATCTAGCCTCAAGGTACCGACCAGGTCTCTCTTGGTTGAATCATTAATGACTGTTGTTGTTTACACGTTCAGAATCCTGACGTACTGCTGCACGTGTACCTCTTTAATATATGCAGGGTTCTTTTATAGAAGACTTGTTTAAATTTGTCAAGCTATAATGGGCCTAATCAGTGTCAGTGATGCATGTAAATGAGTTGTATGGAAAGCGTGTGGTGGCTTTTTATAAGTTCTCTGTGAGGTTGAGCTTTCTGTGCTGCTCATGTTGGCAGCTTCGTAGCCCTCACTGTCTCTTGCCTGGCATGGGAGTGCCCTAACTCCTAGGCTCCTGGACAATGGGGATACAATTACTCCTGGGTTTAGACTGGATCCATCCTTTACAGAATGATTTAGCATGTTTTAATCTATATCAAACCATATGTGTGCTTTTGATCCTTTTAAATTTTGGTAAAAGAAGCTTAGTTTTGATTCTGTGGTGTTGGTTAAATTCCTGCAATGGGTGGATTTCTCGCATTGTTCATTTTGGCTTTGGCTGTTGCAGTAATTTTTTTAGGATGTGCGATTTGACGTCACTCGCCTGCTGACACCTGTCATCACCAGGGAGGCATTTCAAGGCGACGCAAACAAACCGGGCCTTTTACACCATTGACCCCCCTCCCCCCCGCCCCATAGTGGTTCACTGGGTTGAGCTGTTTGTCCCACATGGGTTCACTTGAAGAATCACCTTTGATCATTCCAAAGTGAAGGGAAACAGTGAAAATAAGCATTTCACAGTACTGAATATTCAGTAGTTGTGCTCCATCTTGGAGGCTATTTAATGTTCCTGTTCTAGAAAAATATACCTTTTTAATCCCAAATACTGGCTCTCAAATTGCAAGGGAGTGTGCACCTTTAGTGAGCAACAGGAATAATGCCCCTTTCAGGCTGGGGTGCAAAGATGATTTGGATGCCATTGAGTCATTTGCTGATGGTTTCTGGGACTGAAAGGGCTCTGTGCCCCATCTCCTCTTGTACTTACTGGCTGAAGTGCCTTTTTGTTAGCTGCCACCTTCTGTCTCCTGTGAAGTGCCTGTAATTGCTGTCCTTACCTGCCAAATAAAGTAACCAATTCAGCTCCTGGCTTCCGTGTCTCTGCATGGGCACTGCCACAGGCCGGTGGCCGCTCCTCTTCCAAGACGTCATCTCGGCATCTCACTGCCCAACGTTCCCGGCATCCAGTTACCATACAGACTGAGGTAAAAGGCTCCAGTTGATTTAACATAAGCCATTATTGATTTAATGGCTTCCAGCGTGATGTGGGGTGTAAGAGTCCTTCTGTGACTTAAGCACTGAATCTCATTCGTCAGGATAGACTCCATGTGTCTTGACTGTCAACCTATTCATCCCCTGGGAAATTCCTTTGCTCTTTTGGATAGAGCCAAATGATGTAATATCCTCACCATCTGGGGGTTTAATACCTGGATATAATCAGTTGTGACGTCCTAGGACCAGCAGAGGGCAGAAGAGTTCAAATACATTGCGGAGCTGTGGAGTAAGGCAATTAATACTTAGGGTGATTAGGGTAGAACGGTTATTGATATATATAATCCTGCAGTGTTTCAGCGCTAAGGTCAAGTTAAAAATTAGTTGAAGTATGAGTTAAAATACGTTTTCAACAGAAACTTACCTTCCAAAATAACCACGTCTATAGGGAAGTGGTAAATGCGTAAAACACCAGCAGGGGGCGACATTGCTCACAATATAATGCTTTCACAAGAAAGGGGTTCGTGCTCAATATGCATCCATAATTACTCGTTTTCCCACTTTTTGAACTCTTTAAAATAACTCTTTTTTTGAACTTAAATACTGCTGGACCATATCGTAAGTTAGTTATTTTAAACATGCTCACATTATTATTATCCATCCAATATCTGTAACTGCTATTCCAATTCAGGGTCGCGGAGGGTCCAGTGCCTATCCTGGAAGCTACAGGCAGGGAACAACCCACCCCAAGACACACTCACACACCATTCACTCACATAAGCACACCTACAATTCCAATTAACCTCAGCATGTTTTTGGATTGTGGGGGGGAAACCTGAGGACTTGGAGGAAATCCCGCATGAATATTAAAAGGACCATAAAGCAGAAGGTCAACAAGCGTTGGGAGGTCCTGGGTGCAGCGGCTTTCTATCCCAACCAGCAGCGCAGAATCCCAGTTTGATATATCGAAGGGTCACACCAGTGCATAAAGTGGGCCGGTACTCACTAGTACATAGTAGCGGTACCTCTT
Source organism: Hyperopisus bebe (assembly GCA_026777045.1). Taxonomy (NCBI): domain Eukaryota; kingdom Metazoa; phylum Chordata; class Actinopteri; order Osteoglossiformes; family Mormyridae; genus Hyperopisus; species Hyperopisus bebe. The sequence goes on along the minus strand of JAODJW010000002.1, from coordinate 27,227,722 downwards.
CTCTAAAGAGTACAGGAAATGTTTCTTGTATACTGGCACCACTCCTAATCTACCAGTATTGAATAACTATGTGAGTACCAGTGTTCTGTCATAAAATCATACCTATGAAGACGTGCTATTGAGCATTTCTGCGCATGTGCAGTTCCACTGTCTTGGGATTAGGGTTAGGTTTTAGGGGTTAGGGATAGGGTTAAAGTAAGGGTTTTTGGGGGGTTAGGATTAGGGCTATCGATTAGCACTACGGTAGCATTTTTCGACAAGGCAGCATTAATCGACAGAACACCGGCAACTATTTTTTCACACTTGAAGCGCCTATTAACTCTACACCACTTTCTGAAAAGTGTGCCTTTACACGTGCTTTGTCCCTAAAGTTAACAAAGGTACTTCAGTCTCAAGAATATACGCCACAGTTCTGGGTATTGTGGGATTTGTGCACATTATGTCACTGTCTAATATTTATATCAAAGGGATAAACATAAGCAGCGTGCGCTTGAGCCGCGAGCTGGTCTTTCCCCCAGAGCTGCCTGTCCTCTGTATCTGGAAAAGTAATTTGGCCGGCGGATCCCGGGAGGGGGCTGCCGGATTGCCCCGCTCTCCATCTCTCAGAAACCCCTGGACTGGAGAAACTCGCCGGTGTGCCACTGCTCCGGTTCATTCAGTTATTTTTATATTTTGAGATGTTTCTGGCAGACGTGGCAACGCTGCCGCAATTTGCTCCCCAGGTGTATCATTTCTATCAAGAGCCATTATGCAATTAATGAAAGATTGTTTGAAAGGCTTCGAGTCTCCACTGCCAATCAGCAAGGCCTGGAGAAGGATAAGGAGCAGCGCCTGGATCTTCTCGGCGGATCAGAACTGAAGCGAGGCGGCTGCTGAATGAGGGGCTCCGGGGTGCTGCCAGGTAATCGGGGGGGGGGGGGGGGGGTC
>JAODJW010000002.1:27204089-27217694 GCA_026777045.1 Hyperopisus bebe | reverse complement strand
CAATAAATTGTTTTATTCCTGGGATATGCGTCTCTGTGTTCATGCAACGTAGCTGCGGGTGAAAGGTCTGAGGTTCACTTGACATCCTAAGGGGCAGGGCCTTGGGTGGCGTAGTCTGGTTTATGTAACCTTGTAGCCAAGGTTACAAGTCCTTTCACAAAAAATACATTTTCAGTTCCTAGAATAAAACATTAAGATGCTCTTATATCTAAAAACTCTGTGTCTGGTAGTGGGTGTCCTAATGATTAAGTACAAAGGCAAAATAATGGGGTAAAATTGTGATACACCCACCCAGGGTCTGTGGCTGCAGTCTGTGCTCCTTTTGCAGAAATCTCCTCTTGCTGCCTGCCTGAGGGTTGGAGGGTTATGAGCTGCCTTTTCATCCGTGTCTCGCACCTGAAATGACAGAGCAGTGGAGTTTCATGCCTGATGATCAGTCACCACAGAGTGCTGCGGAGAAATGGTCCCCCGTGGGCCCGAAAGACTACAACTGGCCTCTCCGGATCTCTGATCAAGCTCTGTTTGGGCTTTAGGAGTCACCCTCAGACTGTTGCCGTCTCAAGAGTTTTTACCATGTCTTGGGTGCAGCATGTGGCCCAGCAGGTTAGACTCTGTATGTGATTGGAAGGTTGCTGGTCCAATCATATGGCCTGCAGAGTGATTTCACTGTTGGCCCCTGAGCGAGGCCCTTAACCCAAATTGCTCTTGGGACAAGGTGACCCAGCTTCCTCAAATGTATGTCGATTTGGAAGAAAGTGTCTGCCAAATAAATGTAACTGGGAACTTTTGCTAATGTGTCACACGTGAGCAAGGATGTGAATTGGTTCAAATTTCAGAGTTTTTCTGCAAGTTTTAAGGATGTCTATTTTAAGCCTTAGAGCGGCATTAGGGTATCAATGCAGCAATCCGATCGGGGCGTTTCAGAAGCCTGGACTCACGTTTTGTGTCTAAAAAAACTGTAGTCACCGGATATGGTCCTACTCTGGGATATGAGACAGACTGAGAGGTCAGGGCCACTTTTATTGTGGAGTTACCCCTCGTATTTCAAGCAGGGATACTTCCTGGTTGGTGTGTTTGAGTTAAAGGTCACTAAGTGTGAGATTCTATAATTGTTTACTGTTTGAGGAGACCTTGTCCTGCCTTTCCACACCCTTCTACATGTGATATGCTACTTGAGACAATTTGGAGACCACCTTAGTCATATATTGCACTCAATATAAAGTACGGCTGCACACAATCGATCTGAAGGGAAATGTAGCAGTCTCTGTATCCCTGGCTGATTTCATTTCTCTTACTGTATGTTGCTGAAGTACATTTGAACTGTTAGCGGTCTTAGTGCGTCTAACCGCATTTCAGTCCACAACTTAAAGATGGATGAACTGAAGATGTTCCTGGAAAGGCAGGGGCTTCTTTTCGATCCGCTTGCAGCCGATGTAACAGGCAGGTGGGTGGCCCGGCGGACCGCTTTAGTCAGCCCGCGTAGCTCCGCCACGGAGAGCGAGCCGCATGGGCGACAAGGTGTAATTATCCCAGGGAGCAATGAGATCTAATGATGCAAATAACAATGGAGCCGAGCCACTCTGGAAAACACACCTGAATGATGACGGCCATTTTCTTGGCTCCTAGCCAACAGGCAGACGGCAGATGATTACCGGTATGAGCCGTCCCATAATGCCAAAGCATGCTATGAAGGCTGCTTATTATAGCTCCTGTTCTGACCTGTGTGTTCCTTCCCTGTGATGAATCCAGCTGATCTTATAGAAGCAACCTGAAGCAAGGAATGTTCAGGAGCCTTTAAGGGCCTCTGGTTCAGAATGCTATAATACAGCAGCCAGGGGTGGGGGAGTCTTCAGTATGACGACTAGCCTAAGGGTAGACCCACTTCATTATTGACCACCATGAAGAATCTACTGTGTAAGGCCAGTCAGCCTGGGACTGCTCACTATGAGCCGTCGATGGACTGATGCTTGCTAGACAGAGAAGGTTTGGGTTCTCAGGATCATCTGAGGTAGACGTCCAGGATCCGAGATCTCACTCACCAGCTGAGGGATGTCACAGCATGTTCTCCACGGCCCGTTCTCTGGCAGCTACATGGACACAGCTCTGGAGGAAAGCTGAAGATAGCTACATTTATGTACCTGGACCCGGGTGATTCCCTTTGAACATAGAGAGAGATGTCTATTGCAAAGTGGTGTTGAAATTTGCCGGTGTGGTCAAGCTGTGTGACACGAAGTTAATGAAATAAGAGGAAATTTTAATGAAGTGTTATGCTTCTAGCTGTAACTCAGAAACGGCACAGCAATCCGATCGGTACACATGTCCTTATGCTTTAAAAGGAGGCGGGGGGGGGGCTGCCAATCTACCATCCTTTGTGAAGTATAACTATTGCAATAACAATATAACCGGTATAATGGTGGGGTAACTGGTTTTAACTAGTGATGGTTGTGGTCTCCTGGGTATTGCACTGTATAGCAGTCAGATCTGCTTCAAATGCTCTACAAAGATGACATTATCTGTGAAATGGGGAACTGAGCACATGATGGTGATAATCATTTTTAAAAATAAATAAAATAGACTCTGTATTGCATGGATCTCAAGCCAGCTAAGTATTAGGGGCAGGGGGTGTGCTCAGTGGGTTGGGACGCAGTACCAGTGACCAAAAGGTTTCTGGGGGTCGGCAGCTTGATGCCACTATTGGGCCTCGGAGTAAGGCCTATAGCCCCCAGCTCCTGGGACACTACGTGGTGGCTGCCCCTGTGCTGTGACCCCCCCCCCCCCCAAGCTTGTCTCTGTGTGACTTTCAGTGCTCCAGTCACCCTGCATCTCTGTCACAAGCTGTGGGCGACGACCAGAAGGACAAGGTCATTAGCACAAGTGACCAAAACGAGGCTTCCCTGCAGAGCCGCTGGGCCCTGTGCTTGTGACAGGGTGAGGAATTTGGAGACGGGGAGGGGCTGCTGTTTCAGGTGGAGAGCAGCGCACCAGCGTGATGATGAGGATGGAATGAAGATGAAGAAACTAGCAGAACATATTTCTCTCTGACTTTTCCAGACTTGCACGCGAACGAGACATTATGGCCAAAAATATAGAATATGTGCTGCTCGTATTTTTCCGCTGCTGTCCCCATTCCTAACTGCATACAGAAATGAACAGCATTTTCAATCCAAGCAGAGTGGGGGCTTTGATGGAAACACAAGCAGAAGTAACCCGCCTCCCTCCTATAAAGTAAAATAATAGTTCATATTTCTTTAAAATGTGCAGCTGCAGGATGGCCACAGAGGCTCTAGGCTCGAACGTGGATGATGTCGCTCTGTCGGGGGCCAATCCACCAGCTTCTCCTCTAAATCTCTCTTTTTTTATTCTTTATTAAAAGGAGCATCACTGACTCATGTGCTAATACAAGCCTCCATGGCAACAAGCATGAATCAGAGGAATGAATGGTGTTTTCACCTCCGCCGTGCTGGAACGCGGCCCCACACTGTGCGGCGCGGGGGCAGGGGTGGGCGTGGGCGTGTCTGCTACCGTCCAATCAGAACGCGCCTCATACAATGCAGTGCTAATTGGCGCTATGCAGGTCCCCACATCAGGCAGGCAGGAAACTGCCGCAGGGGCTTAAAGGGGGACACGCGCTCGAGCCGTGACGTCACTCCGCTGCTCGGCGTGGGATGCTGGACTGTTCCGATGGTAGCGTCGCTTTTGTCTGGCGTAAACACAGAAACATATCCATAGACCTGGGCGGAAGTCACCCTGGGGGCTATTTTTATAGGCCTCCACAATTATTATAATTGGGGAAAAAACTTTGAAGGCAGATTTTTGCACACAACTCTTGTTTTTTTTAATCTATAATGAATAAATACTGTGAGTTTAAATATGAAAAATGCATTCTATTTCTGCATTTATATTCACAAAAGGGAAGAGTAAAATGTACAAGTTCATTATTGTAGTTTCCATGGGACATTAATAAAGGCACCCGCAGAGGTGATAAAGCACGGACTCGGCCCAGCACGGGAAATAATTGGCTCGTCCTGTGCTAAGGGCCACCAGGATGCCAGTGCCAGACGGAAAATGAGCGCTGGTCAGGACTCGGGTTCGGGTCTCTGCTCTGCAGGCAGATTGCAGTGATGTTCCGAGGGCTGTAGCTATCTACTGAGCTCTCCGTGCAGGCCTGTGACAGGGGGGTGGGCCCAGGTCGAGGATAAACAGCGATCTATGGTCATTTCCTGCGTGTCTAACTGAGTAATGGTTTTTGTGCTCTATTTTTATGTCTCTACCCCAGAAATACTCCTGCTGGTTAGTTACAGAGCTGTGCATTGTGCCTGCTCAAAAGACCGAAATGTGGCGGGCGGGGAGGACCACAATAGGACCTTATAATGCATCATTTTTATTTGACCAGACCTGACCCTATGCTCCAGAAATACATGAAGGTCCAACTGTACAGAACCAGTCCGACATTTCTCCAGATAAACGGTCTCCCTTATGAAGTTATGCAGCAGGTTTTTGGTACATTCGTATGATGAAGCTCTCTCAGAACTGTAAGGCCGGTCCGGTGTGGGCAGCAGGCAGCAGCCCCCCCCCAACTCCTTCCTGAAGATGTCCTGCAGTGTGTCCATCACTGCTCGCTGCAGGCCCTGAGATCTCGCAGCTCCTACGTGATGACGTCGGAGGGAGCACTCTCTCTGTGTTTATACCCAGTGCCTTTCCGCTTATAAATGCATCCTGTCTTCCTACCATATGGGCCACTTGATTAAGATAAACTGTCCTGCAGGCTGCATCAAGTCCCCTCCCTTAGGGTGTGACGCGTGCCATCAGTCTCTCGTGTGAAGCTAGGAAACATCTGGATCTGGATACGGTGAAGTCGAGAAAGCAAAAAAAGCAAAAATCTTACCCAGAAAACCTGGAGTAAATTTCCAATATCTGACAGGCATGAGCCGGTCAGAGCAAAGGGGGGACTGGGAGCTATTTATCACCTTCACCAAAATCACTGCTCCTCCAGAGTCAGGGAATTACACATCGGACATTTTTGATATTAATTTAATCTGGAAGCTGTGGACTGACGGTATCTCTGGCTTTGGGATTAGGTGGATTTGTGTGGACTGCTATCCTATCTAGGGCTCCAGGCTCACCACAGTCATGGGACAGATGGGCTCTGTTAGTGTTTCTGGGTACCACTAAAGCCAAAGCAGGGATGAAGGTATATGTATGTCACAAAAGTAAGAGCAGATACTGTCACCACAGCGTAACGTAAGATCAGTGCCAGTCGAAGACCATGCGGAGCCCTAGGCAAACTTCACTGGGGGGGGGGGGTACAGTGGTGGTCAAGCTTGCCAGGGGTGAGGTGATGATACCCTCCGTTCCTGTTGCCTTCTGCGCTTTCAAACGCTGCAGCTCACCTGAGAGACGGGGATGGGTTAATAGATGCTGGTGTAACTGACAGCACAGTGTAATATGTCATTGGCGTCCTCAGCTGTCTCGCCTTTAACATCCTACATCCACTTTGGTCCATTTGGTCCATCTAACCCAGGGGTGCCTAATCTTATCCGCGAAGGATCAGTGTGTATGCAGGTTTTTGGGATAACCATTGGGTCAGCTGATCAAACCCAGGTGTGAGGACTCCTCAGCTAATCAGTCCTCTAATTAGTAATCTAATCAGGGAGCAAAAACCTGTATACACAGCGGCCCCTTGTGGGTAAGATTGGCAGCGCCAGATCTAATCCAATAAATGGTCACCAACCTGCAGCTGGCCAATGCCCCCCCCCCCCCAATCTCTGATGACCCTCGGACTCTGAAGCGCAGACCCTGTCCTCTTCTTCCTCAGCTTCTTTGGCTTCCTTGTTTATACCTTATGTAAAAAGTTTATTTATGTACCGTTTGCAGTGGCGCCCCCTAGCTGTAATAACAGTAATATGCTTCTAATCACATGTAGGGCGCATGGGCCACGGAGGCCTGGCCTGATAGCTTGATGATGTGGATGAGATGCTCACACCTCGTGGATCTCTGTGGCTGGAATTCCCACGGGCATCTGACGCGAATTCCTGCTCGCCGCCCGATTACAAACGGCTTGAAACTGCGCTTCGCTTTCCCAGTGAGCCAGGACATTAGTGGTTTTTCGGACAGGAATGGGGATCGAGGTGCGGGTGCCCCTCCTCTCCCACCCCTGTATGAGCATAATCCAAGACCTGCTGCGCTTATGTAGCGTGTCGGCGCGGTTCAGGAGTTCGCAGCATGTGGACACCTGCCTCCAGGAAGCCTCCACTGTTCAGCCCTCAGCCGTAGCGGAGAGACGGGGATTTAATTAGCAGATTTGGCAGGGGATAATTAAACGGCCTCTGAGGATTGGCGCCCGTGTGAGAGAGAGAGTTAAAGTTAGTGTAGCGGTGAGCGGTGTTGTTCCTGCCCTGCGGGGGCAGCAGTGTGACAGGCCAGGCTGGGGGGGGACTGCACAAAGCCATATTTTGGTTCCCTGAGATGCAAACAGAGACTCTGGCAGCAGGTGCTAAAGAGCCCGGCTGCGGCCAAAGGCTGTAAATTTGATGAGACGGATGCCATGAACTCTGGATCGCGTCTGTAGCTCAAGTGCCGTCCGTCACAGACAGCGTGCAGGACCCCGGCATCTGCCAGCTGTGCAGGAAATCCCTGCGAAGGGCCGCAGACACGTGAGCCCCCGTCACTCACAGCAATCTCTCCGGTTCGAGCGGCTGATGGCTGACGGCCAGGCCGCTGGGTCTGGAGCACCCCCACCCCCTGATGAAGAGGGGAAGCCATGGAGGGGCCCCATCAGCATTGCCGTTCCTAACACGGGGCTCACTGGGCTGTTCTGTCATTGGGGGGGGGGGGGGGTTCACCTTCTTATTTTAAACACATTAATACCTCTCCTGCTATTTAATGGTTTTTGTCACTTTCTGTAAAATAATATTTATGTAAGCATCAATACACCTGACATCTAAATCAAACATAAGCGCGGTCCTTCATATAAATAAAATAACACATTAAATTTGACACATTTATTGAAACAGTCAAGGCCTGGCTGGTTTGGCTGGCTGACACCATTTGCCTCCCTCCAAAAGACACCGGTGGGGGGGGGGGGGGGGGGGGTTTTTTTTTGGGGGGGGGGGGGGGGGACACCATGCAGTGGCGTTTAGTGCAAACGGCCATGTTGTGAGTGCGGGGGGTCGCCGAGGCCGCGCCGACGATCGGGAGCGTGCAAAGCGTGCGGAGGTAACGCGCGATCCGCTTTCTGTCCCCGCCAGGATTCAGAAGGAGTTGGCCGACATCACGCTGGATCCGCCGCCCAACTGCAGGCAAGTCTGTTTACCCGTCTTTGGTAAACTAGTTTCTAATCGTTTTTATCCATGGCAATCGTCAAATTAAGATCAGATGATTGTAGGTTATACCGTTTTTAGCATGTGTTAATTTTGCGCAACGTTTCTCATTTTAAACTTCTAACTACATATGATTGTTATACGTTGCACGTTTGTTTGTAAAAGGATCGTGTTTCCGTATTTGCTTTTTTTATTTAAACCTTTATTTTACCAGGCAAAGCATTAAGAACAAATTCTTATTTACAATGCCAGCCTGGCTTTAATTAGCGTTCTTTACCTACTGCCGTATTTTTGTTTAGGATTGTATGTAAAGCACGCAGATGGCCATGGTTTAAGTTAAAATTTTACTGTAAATTGCTTAAACCTTAAACCTGCTCCTGTACGCAATGCTGTACCTCCTATACATTTAGGCTTTATCTGGGGGCAGTTCAGCATTTTTTTTTAAATAAATTGTGGTTAGAGAATCACTCTAGTGCTGACTTGTAGGTCAGACTCGGTTCTTCAGTTGTTCAAATATAGTACAGCAGTGTCAGGCAGTGGCACTGAGATGTCTGATTTGACTACATTTTAACCAAAACTGCTTAAAGTGTGAAAGCAAGTGGGTCCAGAGTGTTGTATGATGGTGACAGGCTGATGTTTATTTTTGAGCTTAGTGTAACTGTTGCATTTGCAACATAAACAAGTAGCAATGCATCTCCAGAGAAGCTGTAGACTGCCTATAAGAGTTGTACCCACATAGAGTGCTATGCAATTATATATATATATATATATATATATATATAATAGGGTGTGTCTGTGTAATTAACTGGGTATTATCAGTGTTTTAGCTAAGGTTTGCACTAGTAAGGGTAGGTAGCAACCATTGAAAAGTAAAACAATGAGTGCCCTGCATTGAACTTTATGTGGACATGGGGCCTGTGAAATGTGGCTTCCCACTGAGAATTTGAAGTGGTTGTCATATTGTATGCAAAGTACTAAAGTGCTTATGTGACGATTCTGACAGGGAAAGCTATCAGTCTGCGGAAGTTAATTTTTGCTCTTGGCTATTATTTGAGTACATTTTTGGTACTTTTCAGTCTTAAATCTACCTCTTGCCTAAAAAAAGAATAAATGAAGCCTTAATGTTTATCATTTTAAAAATGTGGTTGCTGCAGGATAAATTTGTTTTAAGAGTTTTCAAATATGATGTTGAATTTTTAATGTACATTCCATGCCTTCACTATACAAATATCTGCATTTCTCTTCTATTCATGAGCTTGACTGCCAGTTGTCCATGTGCTGTTTTATTTTAATGGCTTTGCGAGAGCTGATGCTCATGGCTGCCTCTGTATAACAGTTCATTAGAGAAACCACAGAGGTGGAGCCCTTGGTCAATGTGATTTGATAGTTCATTTCTCAGTCTGGTGATGCCTTCAGGTAGTAGCATAAGTTTTATGGTTGTGTGAATAGCATAATTTTATATTTGCTGAAACATTTGAAGCCGCTGTTAGAAATACTGAGGCAGGAGGGGAAAAGTGCTTAGTGTTCTGTGATATGCAAATGCCTGGGTTTAATTTACGGTCAGTTAATATGTCAATATGAGTAAACCTTGTGTGATTATTTCAGCAAGAGGTTTAAAGGGTTGGCCAAAGTGACTCCTAAAGTAAATAGACGGGGGAAATCCCAGTAAATTATATGTAAGCAAACGATTCTTCAAAGCATATGGTTAGACCTCTTGGTCTGTAAGGCAAAAGCAAACGGCAGAAAAAAGGGATGAAGATTGCATGCACAGTGAGTCTCCAGGGCCGGTCTGGGTTTTATTTTGTAAATAAGCTTTGTGTGACCTGTTTGGCACTCTTTCTTGTGGCAGTTCCTGCCCAGACTCTGCCTCTGAAGCCACGGCACTATGGGAGCAGAGGGGCGAGCTCGCCTTGTGGCTTCTGCGGCTGAGCCGCTAAATGCGCGTTGGACACAGGCTTTGCCAGAGCGAGGGGCCAGCGCCGGCTGTGTTGCTGTGTGGTTTTGCTGCTGCATTTCTCCCACTATGGACTCCTGCCTGCATGTGGAACACAGCAGGGAAATGCTGCAGCACGCTAGCCAGTTTATTAGCACGTTTAGTTGCGACCCTTTAAATCTCTTAAAGGGACAGACCCACTCTGCCATTTCAGCTACCTGCTTCAGTACTTGGTCAGGGAAATGGCATCAGTTCTGTTCTGCTTTGATCGCAACTCTCTTTGGCACTAAGGTGGCAGCCTTCTGACAGTGCCAAGGTTACAGAAAACCCATCCAAAAGTACTCCTGTGCCTCCATCTGTAATGGCCCCTCAGACCATGTCAGATTAGACCTGTGAACTGCAAAGACTGCACCTCCGGATGGTCTGTAAAACCTGACTTCTTGCACCCCTCGACATTGTCCACTTGGGAATTCTGTAGAATGGTGGCATGCATATTGGTCACTGAAATGCTTCGTAGATGCTGCATTAATTTGGTATTGATGTGGCTCATCAGGTAAAAAAAAAAAGCGTCCGTTTTAAGTTTTTATTGACATGGCTTGTCATCACACTGGTATTCCTAGCTCAATGTGCTTGTTGTTTTTGTTATGAAATGACACTGAGATTGAACGTTTATTGCAATTCATGAAATACGCATATTTTAGAGAACTATTGTAGTCCTTTTTCGTCTCTCCAAAACACTTTAACAAGCAAAACTATCATCGCTGACAACCTGGTCCACTTGAATTATGTGTTCACAGTAGAATTTAAATGACTACTTGGCACAGATTTCCTCTAGGGGAAAAAATTTGAATCCCTTAATCAGGAGTAATGCATCACATTCGAAGACGGCAACTGACAAATGTTCTTGATATAATGATTTTTTTGGGCAACATCAGAACCTGTAATGAGCTCTGAGTTTGCACTGAGTATTGGGTACAAGTTGATGGCAGATTTTCCCCCTCTTGAGGCTGTTCTGTGTCCTTATTCATTGGTTCTTCATTTTGATGAAGTGTTTCAAACACTACTGAGTCATTGTGTTGTGTGTATGTGTGTGGTTTCATTTTGAGCAATGTGTATTCAGCCTGTTGAGTCTTTATGCAATGGTGGTAAAAACACTTGATGTTGGTGAGCCTTGGGATTTCATAATTCTGTACATTGCCCAAAACCACAGTCCACCCCCATCTGTCTTCAGTACCTGCTGCTTGTGTCCACAGTAGCTTCATCTTCTAAACAAGACTAATGGGCTGTCTGGCAATTTTCCCACCAACGAGTGGCCATATTTATGCAGAATGGAGAAATTGTCCTTTGTTAGACCACTCTGGAGAATTAGATGAGTTAGGTTGTATTGTTAGGCGTTTTCTGAGCTGTTTGGTTAGTATCTCTTTTCCAAGTTCTTAAAGTTTTTGAAAGGCTGCAGTGTTGTCAGATACCTGGCCTTTTTTTGATGTGCCGTAGATAACGTTAGGTGCTAACTGCTGTTAACAATTGCCTTTGGCCTAACACTAGCTACTATTGGACCTGCCAGAAGTAAAAGCTTTTTTTCTATCTTTTTTCTTCCCACCATAGACATTCATCTTGTGCTGTTCGGTAACATCATTTTTGGTTCAGAATGCGCAATGAAACGAATACATTTCTTGAAATGAACGGAACCCAAATTAACAAATAGATCTTCAAAACGGATAATGAATACAGTGAGTTGGCTAAGGCTGGTTAGTCAGTCATACTGGCGAAGTGAGAATTTGAAAACCCTCTCACATTAGTTAAATCAGTAGTTTGGGAACATTTTCGTTTCCCAATAAATTCTACCAACACTGGAGAGAGAGAGTAGTTGATAAGACTGAGACTGTCTTTTGGCTGTTATACCGAACTCGCATATTGCCAGGAAATTCAGACTGAGCCAAAAAATAACTAAGGCTACACTGGTGTTTATCTCTGCAGGTATACAGCCATACTCTGAACACCGGATTTAGACTGGATTTAGTTCATTATGATCGATATGATGCAAAATAAAAATTCAAAATTATTTTTACAAATGTGCATGTCTCTGGTTTTGTTATACAGATTTGTTACCTTTTGTTTGGTTTATTATTACTTCTAAATGCAGTTTAGATGATAAACAACTAAAAAAAATTACTGGACTAAAATTGCACCAAACCATAAACTCAAAACCAAGGCTTTTACTCAGCTGTGAATTTCTGTGTACTGTTACCCCCTAGGTTTATATTGAAGCAATAGTTGTTAACCAATTATTCACCAAATGTGAGTAGTGTTCTTATGTTGGTATTTGCATTAGGTGGGTGGCCAGAAGTTCCCGAATTTTAACTACCACAAAATGTCTTAATCACACAAATCAGTGTGTTTGTCCAACAGTTGGTTTGTATTGCAGTATTTTACACTATACCTTCATCAGGCTTCTAGACAATGGCCCATGTGTATCTTGCTGTGACAGGTTTATATTTTGGTCAGTTGCTGTCTAGATTCTGCATCCTGCTCTAATTCAACGGTATTATTTTTCAGCGCTGGACCAAAAGGAGACAACATATATGAATGGAGGTCCACGATTCTTGGGCCCCCAGGGTCTGTATATGAAGGAGGGGTGTTCTTTCTTGACATTGCATTCACACCAGATTACCCATTCAAACCACCCAAGGTACTGTCAAACCTGCATTCTGGCAATTTTAAATACAAGAACCTTAGTAATGACTGTTCGGTGTATTTCAGCATGATGTTTGTTTAATAACTGAACAAGTGTTACTAGGTGTTGTACTGGAATCTATAACCAGATAAGCTTCATTTTTTGAAAATTGTATAATCATCATTCATCTTTAATGCTGCTGCTTAACTTCTAGAAAAGACCTTTTCTCCCTATAGGGTTGACCTAGTACAGGAAACATATTATAGACATTATCTAGATTCAGCTTTACTCCTCGCCTTCAATTTAGTACTAATTCAAGGTACCTGTTTAGAGGCCATGATGTGCTTCTCTTCACATATACTGGTTTATAAGTTAAATGAACATTTGCCAAGCTAGACGAGACTATGAAGCTTATGGTATTCCAACACTCATGTTTGTCTGCTCAGAAATGGGAAAGTGGAAATTTTTACTAGAGGATGGGGTTTGAATGGTTTAGTGACTGAAATGCTTGTGGATTTGCTATGCATATATTCTGTTTAGGGAACCTCAAAGAAAAGCATTTCATGCCTTGTGCTCCCTGCTTGCTGTATTTCTTTCTCACCACTAGAGGGTAGTGTCACTGCTTGAAATACCAATATAACACTGAATGAGAATGAAACAAATATGAATAGACTATTTACAAATGTTTTAAGGTAACAGCAAAACCTGAAATTTTGTTGTCTGTTAGGTAACATTTCGCACAAGAATCTACCACTGTAACATCAACAGTCAGGGTGTGATCTGTCTGGACATCCTTAAGGACAACTGGAGTCCTGCCCTCACCATCTCCAAAGTGCTGCTGTCCATCTGCTCCCTGCTCACTGACTGTAACCCTGGTAGGTGTCTCTGCACTGCTCTAGTTCCCCTGCCTTTTACTGAAAAGGTGATCCGTTTGGGAAGGTATTTAGTGGTTAATGCGTAAGTTTTCTTTTTTTATTATTTTGTATTGACTGTGTAGTTTTGCATGGAATGGTACTGGTACCCCCACCCCTCAGCGGGCAGCATGTGAGTTGGGGGTCCGCGCCTGCTGGGTGCTGAAGCCTTGTGGCTGACAGAATACTCATATCACCATTGGGCCCGTGAGCAAAGCCTCATCCCCAGCACTAGATGACCTGTACTTGGTCCCTATCTCTCCTCTCACCTGTGCTTCCGCCATGGGGATCAATGAAGTGCCCGTATTCCAATAAGCAAAATGTTTATTTTCCTGAATCTGGTGTATTGAAGTAGCTTTAAAACCTAATCCTGATCCGCTTTCAATTCATGCGACATCAGGCGTCAGATTTGTGTCTTGATGTTTCACCATATTTTTCTAACGTAAGAGATTCTGCATCAAATAAAGAGAAATTTGACGTTTAGTAACAAGGAAGTAGCTGCATTGCAATACAGAACTTATGGTTCTGTAATGTTTTTTTTCCTATTTAGTAGAGTAAAGCTACAGAGAGCATCCATTAGATGCTAGTGGAGTTATTTGTGAGGAGAGTCTGTAGTAATACAATTCAAGTAATTAAAATGAGGCACAAATGTTTGAAAGTGAAGTCCTGCATTAAAGTAAGGTACTTTAATGCAAAATTTCCTTCATCTTAACAGCTCAAAAACTGAAGTGATTCAAATTGGCACTCCACACCAGATTCAACAACAAA
>JAODJW010000002.1:27161214-27176044 GCA_026777045.1 Hyperopisus bebe | reverse complement strand
GTACCACACCATGAGACACCACACCATGAGGTACCACATCACGAGGTACCACGCCATGAGACACCACATCACGAGGTACCACACCATGAGACACCGCACCATGAGGTACCACACCATGAGATGCCACACCATGAGACACCACATCACGAGGTACCACACCATGAGGTACCACACCACGAGATGCCACACCATGGGGTACCAGCCCCACTTCCAGGAGTGATCTATTAGCAGGGCAAGTGGCCAGAGGCATCTGTCGCTCCACATAGGATGCGTGTTTCCTCAATGGCTTTCACAGCACTCACAATTCATAGTGCACATCCAGGGCTCGGTGATCTTTGCCTGCGGCTGGCCAGTTCCATTTCCATAGATAATTTACACTGAACTCAGTAATGAAGTTAATAGCAATAACCATGAAGCTTATCAAGTTAAAATGCTTTTCTAATATTACGCGAAAGTCTCTGCATTGTGTCACTGGACAGCCCATGTGATATGTGTATTTTTTGATTTGTATGGCTTTCTTTGAAATTCCTGTCACTTTATCCTATTAATGTCAATGTTATTCCGTTTCTAGGTATTCATGTTGCTTGAATTCCTCCTGCTATTACGCTAGCTGGATATGTTAAACCAGAATTTATGGATATTTATCATTTTTAATAGTGGACAGTGTGGGCTCTTATTAAAAGAATGCTCACTACAGTAATTCAGTTTCTTTTCTGGGCTGTGTTTTTATAATGACATGTTGAGGACTTTTTTATTTGAAAGATAAAACTTCATATAGAGGAGATGTACCATGAGGTCACTCTGCTTTCTGTTACTCATTTTGGATTTGCATTTGACTTTCTTGATTTCTTTATTCATATTTGTTTAGAAAAAAAATCAACTTAACCGACTAGATTTTTGAGAGCCTTTTGGGTTGTGATTATGACCATGTTGGTGGTCTAGTCTGTTGGCTGGTCTTTGTTTTCTCTAGAAGCTGCATTGGATGGTGTTACATTCCTGTTACTCTGCTGTGGGGTGGGGGGAAGAGATTGAGGGTTATTATGGGGTGTTCTGACACCCACCATGACGGCTGGAGTACCCAGGGCAATCATAAGGGAGGATTGGTCCCCAGTCCACCATGACCAAGTTTGGGCATGTTTGTGCTTGGGGATCCAGCTGTGAAGAACCAAGAGTTAACATGGTCCATCAGTTATATAGCAAGGACCTGGAGTAAGATCTCCTCAGGGTGCTTCAGGGTACAGCCACGGCAGATGGCTCCATCTGACTTATTATAACCCTCACTGCTTCCACAACTATAAGAACTGCAGAACATCCTCCATGCTTTAGACTGAGGACTTTGTGTTCATGTGTATGTTTGGGTATCCAGGACAGCTGTGACATGAGTACACTCTCCTCTATGGATAGCCTAAGTGCTTGTGTGTATATTTATCTTATGTTATCTTATCTTATCTCATCTTATCTTATCTTATCTAATCTTATCTGCTCCAAGCAGTCTTCTCTGTCTTTAATTGTACACACGCAAGCCCACGTTTCAAACCTCTTTGAAACTGTTGTCTTGCAGAACACGTTCATGACTTGCGTGCGCCTCGCATGCATTAAGACTCAGGCTGGTGTTTTCCCCTCCATAAAGGCACCTCTGCAAATCTATCGACTGATTTGCTCATCTGACGTTTTAGATTGAGGGAGTCAGTCTGGCCTCCCATTTTTTACCTATTTCTGTATACGGGGGAAATGATGCTTAAGAGGCGTATTGAACAGAACATTGTAGATAATAACTTACTCCGTGCGCATTGTCACTATGCTTTTCCGCGTCTGGCCACTGTTCCAGTCCAGTTCCATTCCATGCTATGCGAGATCGAACAAAAAATAAATAAATAAATCCACACAGCATTTCTGAGGGTGAGGATATCCTCCGTGAAAGAGGCTATTTTGAGGCTGACCTGTTTTGCAGTGACAGATTAATAATTTTAGTCCCTGGGGAGTGTTCATCTTCCTTATGAGATATTGATCATCGTGAACTCTGGGGAAGGTGTGAATGAAAGCTGCGGCATGTGTGCGGACGGTTGTTAAGTGAATAAATAGCGGGAATATGCCTGGGGCTAACAGAGGAAAGGCACTCAGACAGTCTGTGATGGATCGTAAAATTCTAGAGGGCCCGGGACTGTAAAAATTTGGCAGCCAGTCCGTTAAATGTCAGATGGGAGAGGGCATTGTTTGGGGGGGAACACGTCACCCCAGCAAAAGCCAAATGTATTTACAAGCCACACACCTCCCTTCAGATCAGAAGTGACCGTGAAAAAATCTGCAGTTTATCAAGCTGTGAGGACCACCTCGTGAAATGGACCTCGTCCTTGCTTTTCTGTAAGATTTCCATGGCGACTTGAAACATCTCATAAATGGTTTGATGGAATCATGGCACGGCGCTGCTACTGCATTTATTTTGTGAAAGCAGAGTTAGATGCCCCCTGGAGTAATTGGATCTTAAGGGCCTCGCTCAAGGGCCCAATGGTGAAATCGCTCTGCCATCCCTGGGATTTGTACTGGTGACCTTCTGTTCACAACCACAGTGTCCTGACCTAATGAGCCACACAGCATCCCCCACTGCGATTCCTGCTGCAGAGCCTCAGGTCTCTTCCCTCGGAGTCTGAGTCCAGTTTGGCTCCTTCCCTGGACATAGACCGAAGCAGTCAGAAGAAAGCATGTGACTCAGCAGCCTTAGTGAATGGGCAGTTACGCGCACTCATTGCCCATTCTACCTGTGCCAAATGACCACAGGCCGAAAGCTCAGATAGTGGCTCCCCCCCCTCCCCATCCACAAAGAGAGAACAGAGAACTTCAGCTGACCAGCAAAGAGCCTTACATGCTCTTTAGGATGCTTTCAGCCCAAGCAGGCTGTGCGTTACATGCCCAGAGATGGCAGGCAGCCATTTAGCCCCCACTGAGGGGCAGAGTTTAAAAGCCAGTGACTCACGGTGCAGAGATTCAATGTGAGTTTATTTCTCTGTAGGTATTCAGGAAGCAGCCTTTCTCTGAGTGCCGCTTTTACAGCCCGGGGCGGTTGTCTGCAGGGATGTGAAGACACAGCGCAATGGCTGCTTATCGCACGTCTGAGGGCCGCAGTGCTGGGGCCCATTACGCTGTCAGCTTGGGAGCTAGCATGTTAACTTTAGCAAGTGAGGGTGGCCACATACTTCAAATGAAATTGATGGAATCAATCTCTTTTTAGCAATACAGCATCATATGAGCAGTGATCACTGTGCTGATTACTGTTTTGGCGTGCCCCCTGTGTAGGGCCCCCAAGGCTAACTTTTTAGTTTGTTCTAATCCCACCCCCAATCCACAATTGGCTACACAAGAGAGACAGTCTCATGCATCACTAGTTCCCTGTAATGTTCCAGAAGTAAAACCAAAACGTTTTGCAATCATTAAGATTAAGATTAAGATTAAGATTGATTTTTTTGATCCCAGCAGGAAATTCTGGTGCACGTAGCAGCAAGTGAGGAGACAAAAATACATACAGTGCAAAGACAAGTAAAACTAAAATAGTACACAGAGTATCCTGACAACAGAATATTGTCGTATTATAGAAATATTTGCAGAGAAGGAGAATAATAAATAATGAATACTAATAGTAAATAAACTGAATGCCATGGAAGGAAGACTCCCTGAACTTATCCACATTTATATGATAGATCATGTTGAGATTCTAAAGATGTGCAGACAACTTGCAATTTATGGGTAGAAATTGCAAATTAGTGTACATTTATTTCCACTCTGTATGTGAGTCTACTGTGTCTAACATTCTGCGCTTTCCAGTGTTGTGGAGTGAAACCAATGAACGAATTAGTTTCATTTAAAATATGCAATAGATTGTTCTCATCGATGTGTTCGGTTTAGTTTTGCCCAGACACCATTTCATGCATGCAGCCACTTGTACAGTGTTACTTGTAGGTTCAGAGTGTTTTCTTCCTTAGTTACACTGTTAGTCGTTACTTCTGTTTCAGTACTACTTGTTTATTCAGTTACTGTATTATTTGTTTTTTTCAGGTACCGTGTTTCTTGTTTGTTCAATGTGTCTTCTTCCTCAGTTAGTGTTGCTTGTTTTCTCAGTTACAGTGTCACATTCAGTTTAATACAGAGTAGGCTTTATTGTTTAAAACTTAAAACAAAGGTTTTCATTAGTCATGCTACATTTACTCATTCAGTGGCAGAGTGGATAGAGATCGCAGTCACTGCATGGAAGCAAAGAGTGTCCAGCAGGAAAGAAACTTCTACAAAAGAATCCGCAGTGCGTCTGCAGAGGGAATCTGTAACGAGGCAAAGTTCACCACCCTGCAGTCAGACTTTAGAACACATAATTCTTCTTTCTGTCTGGACAGCCCCCCCCGCAGCAGAGGTCCAGCTCCCCACCACTCGAGCCAGTCATATCCAACACCAAGAATCCCCCGCCTCCCCCCCACCCCCAGGGACATCATATCCCTCTTTTCCACCCACCAGCGGCACAGTTTTACAAGAATTATGGCAACAGGAGATTTCCCATGCATTGTATGTGAGGGAGTAGCAGATTGTGGGCTGTTCGGGAGAGTGATAGTTTGTCCCAAAAGAAAGGAAGAACGTGTGCCATTTAAAGCCCTTTATTTCCGCATTCAGCACTCAGCTCAATTATGTTTCATCTCGTTTTTTTTTTCAAGAAAATCTCAGAATATTTTTTCTATTGATCCATTGAAAAGAATTTGCTTTTGTACACACCTATAGACAGATGATATTTTCAGCTTTGCACCTGCAAGCACAAAATAGCTTCCAGTTTTTCGCACAGTAAACGTCAAAAGCTTTTCAAGTTACAAATGGCTGAAATAATTGCAGCTAAGCTGAGCCTTGGGATTAATTTGATCCATTTAGCGGCAAGAAAAAAAGTTCATATAATCGACAGAAGACTTGCACATGTGTAAAGTGCAGGAAAATCATTTCTGGTGGCTAAATTTTAGTCAGATTGTACTAGAACAAGCCAACCTTTTCCGTGGCTGTTTTGCATCATCCGGTTTGCCTTGAAATATTTCAAGAACGTTACTCTCCTAGTCATCTCAAATGGCTTTCTGGTCCCTGGAGATGTTCAGATCCCTGTTCTGTTATGAGAAGTGGGAAAAGCTCATTTTGGGAACTTTGGGATACAGTTTGTGATAGAGAGGCTGGCGAGAGGGGGCTGCTGTTGGGCATACATCAGATCTGATGAGAAACGTCCAGCTGGGTCCCCTCCTTCTGCCAAATATAACCATTTATTCCTCTGACTCACGTTAAGCTTAAACGAGCCCATGGATGTAAGCAGGGCACCTTCTTTCACCCCCTGCTCCTGCTGTCACTCCCATCCGTAGGAGTGGCTTAATCTGCCCTTGCAGTCACCTGACCAAGGTCATCTCGGGCGTCACCCTCAAAAGCCTGCTTTGAAAATTAAGGCATAAATAAATTTGACGTTCAATTTGGGTGACCCTGAGTTCCCCATCAGCAATTTCTGGGTCCCCTTGAAGCTCAGGCAGACACCAGTTTCTTAAAGCTTTTTTGACGCATTGCACCACGACCGGCTTGCGCGGACCAACGTACAGCTCCTTAAACGCTCATCACCCAAGATCTTGTAGCTATTTCAGGGAGCTGGACACCTTCTGCACTTTTATGCCTGGCTGAGTTTGATTTATCATCTTCTCCTTGTGTCATTATACACTGATTTAACCAATCAGAGTGTATTGAAATGTTGCATGTTTGATGTTTCTCTAACGTCCTCTACGGCGAGTGTGAGGGAAACAGCAGATAACATGCAAATCTCCGTCTGATCAGAGCAGGTCAGGGACCTATTTTAAAAATGCGGCACTCTCCCGTAGAAAGTCACTCACATTGGCTCTGTATTTTTGCACCTTTCAAACCAGGTTTTTTACCCATTGATCGTTTCTGGGAACCCATAATAAATCGCTAAAGTCCATAAGCGTCCACCTCAAACCAGCCTCTTCTGTTTTTCACACCGAGGTGGCCCTTAAGTATGTCATATTGAAGGATTTGTATCTGGTGCCTTTATAAACCCAAGGTGTACCCCGCTCTGCTGTCAGTCACAGTCTCAGTGGTGCTAAGCTCTTATGATGTGCGGGACACTCTGCGCTCATGTGATATGCTGCCTCTCTCTGGCTATCGCACTCTTGTGCAGTTCACGTCAGCTGAATGGACATGGCGGCAGTGCGGCACTGTGTGTACCGTCACTGCATGGTGACAGTCATCCCTCTCCTGGGGACAGGATGCTGCTGCCACGATGTCAGTTTCCAGGAATCTCGAGATACTCTCACAGGGAAGTGGAAACTGAACGCAAGTTTACATTTTTCCAACTGAAGCAGAGAAAAAAAAGCGTTAACTCTTCGTTATTCTCCTCAGGAATGTAAACCTTGGTGTTGCCTGTCTTGCTCAACTATATGGCACAGAAATTAAGGACAAACTAAATGTGTTGAAATTAATAATATGAATATTTATGTTCAATATGGACGAAGCGCAAACTGTCAAACGACATGTAGTTGATGTGGTGTAATGGTGATTCGGAGACGCACGTAAAGGGGCTTTGAGAGGTCAGGAAGTTAACCGTATTCACCCTGTCATCATGACTCTGCTTTAATGGCCTGATTTGAATAATTATTATCTCAGAAGATGTGAACAAGACATCATAAAAATACAAGCCAAGTGTGACACAGATCTGCTTCCTGTTAGTCTGTGTGGCTAGCTTTGCTCGTGTGCCCCGGCCTTCCTTTGAAGTTACGCTAATCACACCTCAAAGAAAACACATGTCCTTAATGCCCAGCTTCCGAATGAGGATCCGCAACGTTCCCCCATTGCAAACATTTATAGCAGAAGATGTTTGAATATGTTTTTCAGCTTCCGCTGTCAGGAGAAATGCGGCCTGGCGGGACTGCGGGGCAGCGGGAATGAATTACCGGCGCTCCGGATTTCCTCAAGCGACGTCACTGGCTGACAGGGCCGCTGGAGTTTAAGCAGATGTGGCTCTATTAGCGGGCCCTGTCGCTTAGATGAGGCAAAGTTTAAAAGCAGCCTGTCCCTTGATCCCGTGGGTGTCGTTCTTCGCCGTGTGGAGCAGCGGCCTGCGGAGCCGCGTCAGCTTCGTCTCCCCTTTCTGCTGAGGCCTCAGCCCAGCATAGCATTTGCCCCGCTGACATTATCTTTTCCTCACTGCACGTTCAGCCAGCGCTTTCCACTGACAAATCGATATCTGTGTCTGCGTCCATTTTATCCTTTCTACTGAAGAGAGGCCCAATACCAAAATTAATTCTTTCAGCTTCCATTTTCCGGAGAGAAGTACGCACTAAAAAAGGTTTAGTAATCGGGGAAGTATTTCCACCTCGCTAAACAGTTGAATTTGGAAGGCTTTAATCATTCACTTTATTAAATGTCCGTTTTTGAACGCCCTGATCATTTGGGTGAACTTTGTCCGTTTATTCTTTGAAATTCCATGGCGTAATCAGAATGAGATGTATCTGCCAGGGTTTCTCTATATGAACCGACTCCAATGTTCACATCAGGGGTGTGACTGCCTTGTCTGCTAATTACCCTGTTACATAACATGCATCTTGAACCTCTGAAAGCCCTCTTAGGTTCTTCTTCCGTTTCTCCCCCTAATAATGGCACTGATGTCATTTTGATTTTTCCCCGTTGTTTAATCCTTTAAAAGGTTTCGAGCTACCTAATCAGCGGCACCGTCAAATCACCGAGACTGTGAAATAACTTTATCGTTTTACAGCATTTGTTGGAATTAAATTTACTTTCCATTTCTGAGGAACAGATATAAGTACGACATTGATTTGCCAGCTGGATGGTTTTGATTAGCACTGCCACTGTCCAAACATTGTGTCGTTTGTATTCCTAACATCAGATTGCACATGGTTTAAATGTCATGCATAAGTATTATTTATATTTGGCTCTTACTCAGTTGGTAGACTTGTTTCCCATTGGTCACTTTATAGGTTCCCCTTGAATGATTGGTAGATCACAGTAATACTGGCCCCTTCCCTAATCCAAGCAATTGGCAGGCTTTGTTGTCTGACAGATGCGCCCTCCACTGGTGAAGGTCAGGACCCCCTCTGTTTTTTTTCATGGGAGTGGCTGGTGTTGTCTGCATTTCCTTTTCCTTGAGAGCAGTGTGATCCGTAGCGGTATTTCAGAAGTATTTACACTTTTCTGTTCGCTGGCAGAACTGAAGACTCCCCCCATGTCTTCACGCATGTACATAGAGAGCAAGCAGGCTTTTATTTGTAGTACTTTGCAAAAGGATGATGATACTATGGTCCTCAGTGACACAGACTCAAAGGAAGGAATAAGAAATATAATTTTGTGATTGATACACGAACTCAAGGTCGACATTAGTGTCAGACTGTCAGTATTTAATGTGTGAAGGAGGGAAATCATTGTCCTGTAATTCACACAGATTGATTTACTGCTGACTAGCTGACTGGCTCAAAGAGCAACAGGAGGACTGTGCCGGTTAGCGTCCATTCATCATGTGCTGTCTAGCCAACTTGACATTTTATCCTGTAAATTTTAGCTCAACGGGGTTATGCTCCGTGTCAACAATAAGATATCATCCCAAAGGGAAACAGTCCAGCCTTTGCGCAGCACTGCTCATGCGAGACAGGAGATATTTAAAGATGATCACACCTCCTGGCCTGTTTCCTGGGGTATCTGAACTGCCCTTGCTGCCTGACTCGGACCCCAAGGTGGGACTGGATCCTTCAGCCTGGGAGTCTGGTTAGATTCCGCAGCCCAGAGTGAGAGTCTGTGCATGGATGGAGAGGCGAGCTGCCTGCCAGCAGAGGAAGAGATTTACATATCTCATGGAAACGTGCTGCTTTTCCGGCCAGCGACCGTCGTCACACTGCTGACACTCTGTTCCAGTGTCTCTAGCTGTCCTTAGCGGCCGGCAGGCGTGCCAGTTCCGTGGGAGCAGACGGTGTGAGCAGGATGTCCTACCTGAGACCCCAGCGGGTCGCCAGGAATGCACCTGGAGCTGGACGAAGCTCACGTCCAGGCTCAGCTCTCCATCTGGGGTTCCTCTGCTCCGGCTGGACGGCCGGAGATCTGCCGTCCAGCTGTACAGGGACATTGGACTCCGGGCAGCTTATTCCCCGGACATTCATTCTGTCTATGCCTGCTGGCATTTTCCATAACCTCCCCGTTGCTGCAGTCAACCTCTCATTGGCGCTTGAGTTCTCTCAGGATCCATTAGATGCCTGCGTCTATAAGCTTCACATGCTCTGTGGGAAAGCGAAGCCTGTTGTATTTTGGTGTGTGATCCCTGAAGATGGCTGCAGGCTATGCTGACTAACCCCCACTGGTTTCCTTCACTGTGGGATATGGCGGTGTGCCATCTGATCATTGCTGTGTCTGCCTGTGGAGCTCGTACAGGAGATCCCTCATCTGTGGGTGACTCTCTCCGTGTAAATCAAATTTCACACACTCATAAACACACTCACACCCACGCTCAGGCTTACGCATACGCAGACATACACAGAGGCTTTTTCTTGCTGTTCCATTGACAGGATAGCATGAGAAATTCCTTAAGTCTCCCCTCTTCCACACGCTGCCGTCTTCCTACTTGGCAGTACCCCCCCCAGGTAGAATTCCCCCTGGCTGCTGCATACCTTCGAGGTAGATCCTCTCTGCCTGCTACACCCCCGGGGCATATCCTCCCTTCTTGCTGCATCCCCCAGGGCAGATCGTCTCTAGCTGCTGTACCCCCTTGGGGCAGATCCTACTGTACCTGCCTGCTGTACCCTCTTGGGGCAGATTCTACTGTACCTATCTGCTGTACCCTCTTGGGGCAGATTCTACTGTACCTGCCTGCTGTACCCTCTTGAGGCAGATTCTACTGTACCTGCCTACTGTACCCTCTTGGGGCAAATCCTCCCTATCTGCTATGCCTCCTCTCCTCAGGGCAGATCCTCCCTGTTTGCTGTACCTCCTTGGGGCAGGTCCTTCCTGTCTGCTGCATGCCCTTGGGGCAGATCCCCCCTGCTAGCTGCACTCTCTTGGAACAGATCCTTCCTGTCTGTTGCACCCCCTCAGGGAAGATTTTCTCTGCCTGCTACACCCCCCCAGGACAAATCCTTCCTGCCTGCTGTACCCCCTCGGTGTAGATTCCCCCTGTCTGCTGCACCCCCTTGGAGCAGATTCTTCCTGTCTACTGCACCCCCCAGGACAGATCTTCCCTAGCTGCTGTACCCCCTTGGGGCAGAATACTCCCTGTCTACTGCACCCCCCTCGAGGCAGGTCCTCCCTGTCTGCTGTATTCCCTCAGGGTGGATCCTCCCTGTCTGCTGTAGCCCCGTGGGGTAGATCCTCCTACCTATTGTAACTCCTCATCCTCTTTGCTTTCAGGGACCCAGCATGTCCATGGGCACATGAGTGTAGGACAGCCAGACCTGCTGCCTGTGATGGACCAAGCTGAAATCAATGAGAGGTAAGCAAGCCGACCTCATCGCAGCAGGGCTTTAAGTTCGAGTGAAGAGCTGCTCTTGTACATTTGGCCCAGATTAGTGGGATGACGACATGTCCACTCCCCCATGCCCCCTTGTGTTATGGCATGTCGTTTATGTGCCAGTACAGCTGATGTAGGGAGCTGTTTGCTCAAATCTACCCACTGCAGCATTGGACACTGTGTTGTTTTACCCAGTCGGGTGCCTTGGATTGGAGTCATATGTGTAACAATTTGTTTAAAATTTCTCTTCCTCATTGTTGACAATTAACAAGCTGTCATGGATTAGTCACTGAACCTTCAGTGTCAGCTTTCTGTAATCCTCTGTGATCCTCTGTTTCCCTACTTCCTGTACACTGCCATCTGTGATCCTCTGTACCCCTACTTCCTGTACACTGCCATCTGTGATCCTCTGTACCCCTACTTCCTGTACATTGCCATCTGTGATCCTCTGTACCCCTACTTCCTGTACCCAGACATCTGTGATCCTCTGTACCCCTACTTCCTGTACACTGCCATCTGTGATCCTCTGTATCCCTACTTCCTGTACATTGCCATCTGTGATCCTCTGTACCCCTACTTCCTGTACACTGCCATCTGTGATCCTCTGTATCCCTACTTCCTGTACACGGAACAGAATATTGTAGCCTTTGTGGCCACTTTGCAGTCAGTGATCCTGAGCTTTTTTTGATAAGGGAACTGAAGTTTTAATTCATAAAAGTCAGATTTGATGGGATGAGATGCTGAATGTTGCCTTGAGCTTTCCCCAGGATCTCTGCCGATACCAAAGCTAATGGCCTTGTCCCAGAAACCTGGGTAACTGAATTCACAAATGTCATCAGAACCTCTCTCTTTTCCCACAAATCTATTGAATGGTGACGTTTTTAGTATGGAAGGACTTTTAGTATGGATGCATTTTTTTAAAGGAACAATGTTTCAGGATAAAGACTTTAAACAAAGGCCAGTGTGTGATTCTGCAGGATTGCTTGGGCCGGTTTCTCGCTCTGATATTGCTCTCCTGCGCTATAGCTGTCAGATAAAGAGTTCATGTTTCTCACCGGCTTCCTGTAAAACCCCACCCACCTCACCCTCCACTCATTTTCACATTAGCTGCCAAACAGGTTGAGTTGTGCTGAAGCTGCTGAGTTTCCCCAGACGTTGCCGAGTGCATTGATCGCGTCCTTTCTTCCTCTCACTCCCTGCACCGTCTTCACCTGCAGGTCACCGAGTTCCGTTCCAGTTTAATCTGGTTCATAGCCTCTGTTTACCACTCACTCCCGTCCCCTTAGCCCTGACGCTAATTATCTTGATATAAAAAATATGGCAAGTCGTCAGTAAAGATGAAAATGGCTGCCAAGGCCCAGAAACAGACATCATACAGCTTTGAAAGCTCTCGCTGTTTGATTGGTGTTAACGGACATGAGTGTCCCCCTCCTTGGTTTGACCCAGACCGTCTTCAGATGAGAACTTGTTCTGGGAGATGCCGCGCACATATGAAAATCGTTGCCCCTCACCGGCAGGAAGTGTGGAAGGTCAAGCTAACTGGTCTGCCCTGACATCACGTAACTCAAAGTAAAGGTATTTAATCATTACTTAAGCAGTGTTTACTAGGTGACAAAATTCACTACCATCCCTCTCTTGTATTATTCATTTGAAATACATTCTAGGTGAATTTCGGGGCCTGCTGCCTGTCTAATTAAAAAGGTAACACTCATACCCAGTGTGACAATGCCAGGGGACGAGTGCCCATATGCTATCGGAGAGTCTGACTGGTGAAGAGGCAGGAACTTAGTCTAATGCTGTGTTCCATTTGAACCCGTGACTCGGAAATTCCAAGTTCCTAGTCGGAAGTTTCAACTGGAATGCCTCCTGAAGTCGGAAATCCTACCTGGAAAGTCGGAGGATTCTGCACAACCCTGAGCTCAGAATTCAAGATTGCTGCTTCCTTTATCAACAGAAGTTAATTAAAGCTGTAGTTTTATACCGTTTATTAGCACTTATGACTTTATTTGTGGCTCATTAAATCGGTCGTACACACAGTACTGCCCAATTGCTATCTGTGGACATGTTGCTACGTTGTTTTTTGTGCAGAATACCACATAATGTGTTGTTATCAACTGATATTGGTAACAATGGCTAACAATGAACCTAAGTAGAACTGGGGCCTGTTTCAGAAAGCAGGATTTCTTGCTTAACCGGATAACTTCTCGGATTTAAGGTAGTCTGGGCTAAACGTAAATGAACAAAAATAAAGGTCATTTATCCGGCTAAGCAAGAAATCTTTCTTTTTGAATGGGTCCCTGGTATTGCTAAATGACTTACCGACTTACTATACTAGTTAACTCTTACAGCGCTGAGTTCATGTTCATAACTGTTATTCCCTGCTCTGATTTCCAACCTTTGAGGTGCATGGAACGCAGCATTAGTGTCAGTCACTCTTAGGCTGACTCTAATTGGCTGAGAGGGAGGGCTGGCTCTGACTGGCTGAGAGGAAGGGACTGACTCTTAATGTCAGTCGCACATAGGCTGATTCTGGCTGAGAGGGATGGACAGAGATTTACTGTCAGTCACTCTTGGCTGACTGATTGGCCGAGAGGGACGGACAGACTCTGGTTGACTGAGAGAGGGAGGGACTGACTCTGACTAGCTGAGAGTGATTATGCGGCAAAACTGAGTTCAGCATGTCTGGGGACCTCACTCTCTAACACACTCTGGGAGAGATATAGACTTGTTCCCCCATCAGTTGTTGGATTTGTCCCATGAGAGCTGCTGGATTCCTGAGGGCGCGGGATTCCTGGCACTTTGTTTCCAAGGATTTTTCCCCGTCATCCCCTGTCCTACGGTCATCAGTCATGCGCTCTCCACTGTAATTTCCAGCTACCTTGCTACCCCCCCAGCCTCTTCCCAACGTAAGGGCAGCTTCCTGTCACCTGACCCGTCACGGCTCTTGGGTGGTGTTCTGGGTGGCTAATGGTGTGTGAGAATGATCATGGAGCCCACGCGGTCCAGGCACCTCCAGCAGCGGCTGCTTTGTGTGTGAAAGGTCAAAGTTCACTTTATCTTCCAAGCTCTGGCAAGACTTGGCTCTTAAACAGCAGGTCATCATTTTGATAAGGTTAATGTTACAGTGTCTTCAAACAAGATTGTTGCTTGGCAACCACTTTTATTTCGTTCAACAGAGCAAGTATTATTACCCTGCATTGTAACGCTAACTTGAACTGTAGAAGAGTTTAAATTGTCCCTGCTGGCGGCACACAGTCTGTGACGATAAGGGTGAGTGTCGCGTGTTATTCAGACATGTGACTGGCAGCTGTCACAAGTGTCACAGGGACAGGCCTCGCAATCAACTGGTGATTCACCAGGAGACGTCGACAAGGCCAGCGAGAGGAAGGCAGTGACAGCCCAGCTCAGAAGATGGGCTCTCAAGTATCCTGATTAAGCTATCCTGCCCTGACAGTAGGTGGCGTTGGTCAGTGTTTGGACACCATGTGCTTCCTTAACAAACTGTGGATTATGTGATCTGCTATGTGAGTGCTGCAGTCCTCATGCTCCTCTTAGTTCTACCATAACTTCTATTTTGCTTCAGATCTGCTGGAAGCGCAGAGGTTATTTTTAAAAATGCATGGGGAATCTGGTGGAGTCATGTCATCACAGGGGAGCGAGTGTATTAATGGAAGGATTATTGGAAGGATTCTTAATTTTAAAGTTTGATGGAGAGCAGTTCTGTTTTTTATAATGGCGCATTCAGAGGTCACGTGATGTTCTACTGTGAGTCATATCAGCCCGCGGTACCTCCTGCAGGGAAGGAACCATTTCCATGACGACCATTTGGCTCCTGTGTGTATTTGTGGCAGCACCCGATACACCTCTAAACTCTGATGTGTGTAGGCTCTCAGATCCTTTTTCCTTTCATGCCATGAATGAAAGTTTGTCTTTCTGGGATTGTGACCCATGACCTCTGACATTATTGCTGGCATGTGACCTTTTCAGTTCTTTGGAGTAGAAGAAAGTTTACCTGCTTCTGGCAGTGAGGCCCTGTTATTATACCCTTTTAAGCAGGGACACCCAGGACAGGATGCCAGTCCATCACAGGGCACTAAATAGGGGACACCTTGGACAGGATGCCAGTCCATCACAGGGCACTAGGTAGGGGACACCTCAGACAGGATGCCAGTCCATCACGGGGCACTAGGTAGGGGACACCTCGGACAGGATGCTAATCCATCACAGGGCACTAAGTAGAGGACACCTCAGACAGGATGCCAGTCCATCACAGGGCACTAAGTAGGGGACACCTCGGACAGGATGCCAATCCATCAC
>JAODJW010000002.1:27143915-27161114 GCA_026777045.1 Hyperopisus bebe | reverse complement strand
GGACACCTCAGACAGGATGCCAGTCCATCACAGGGCACTAAGTAGGGGACACCTCAGACAGGATGCCAGTCCATCACAGGGCACTAAGTAGGGGACACCTCAGACAGGATGCCAGTCCATCACGGGGCACTAAGTACGGGACACCTCGGACAGGATGCCAGTCCATCACGGGGCACTAAGTACGGGACACCTCAGACAGGATGCCAGTCCATCACAGAGCATTAGGTGTGGGACACTGTGGGATCAAACTGGAGGATATCCACAGAAACACAGAGAATATGCACACTCCACACAGAGAAGGGTGGGAAGCCTGCACCTCTCAGTGTTACTCCTTAGTGGAGACATACAAGTAAAGTCATCTTATTTTTTGGTGTAAAACCAAACTGAATGCGTGACTGGGCTTTATGAACCCTCCAGTGGTGAGCCAGCAGTGACAGGCAGGCCCTCTATCTGAAGGAACATCTAACGCTATGGCAGTATTCATAAAAGATTCATTGGCCAGTAAAAGGTGAGCATCATCTAAGGACTCTGACCCCACTTCCTTACCATGGACCTGCTGCGAGAGCCTCAGCCGCTGGGCTGAGCCGGCTGTCAGTTCCACTCTTCCTCGCGTACACGCAGTCTTCGTCTCTGCAACTCGCAGTCTCATTGAGGCTTCTTCTCTGCTGGGAGAAACTCCAGCTTCACAGGCATCAGCCGGGGACTTGTGAGCATCCCTACACTCATTTGAGGTCTTTCATCATGAGGATCACCAGAGTAGGAGTGCAACTTCACCCCCGATCCAGAGCCCACACTATAAATGGAAGTACGACGCACTATATTTAGTCATCCTCTTTCTACCTCCCACATTAATTCAGGGTCCTCCGCCATCCCCATGCCTCCAAAGTTAGTCTATTGCCAAGATCTGATCCGTCTGGGTCCTTTCCACTTATACATGCCTCCCAAATGGCACCGCATCTGACCCCCAACCACAAATAGGCATTTCAGGCTGAACCCAGCTGGACTGCATGACTGTCTCAGCCGAGCAGTCACTAATGAACACCACTCCCAAGCCTGTTCGTTTGGGTCCCAGTAACTGTAGTCCAAGTGCTTGTGGGAGTTTTACTTACAGAAAAATGTTCTGAGGGCAGAACGAAAAATGATTGGTTCAGAGAGATGACCAATCAGATTGTAGAGAAGGTGGGTCCAAGCAACTAGAGCAGGCTGGGACAAAGACCACGACCACCTCCTCTAGTTGTTTGGACCCACCTCCTCTACAATCTGCGGTCATCTCTCTGAACCAATCATTTTTTGTTCAAAACATTTTTGTGTAAGTAAATCTCCCATGAGCTAGTTCGAGTTGGGTATTCTGGAATTTATCTTATCTTTCTTGGGAGTCACTGCTGCCTGGTGGTTTGTCTGGCTTCTCCGCACAGACCCAGTAACCAAGCTGCCAATGATGGAGCCTTCTGGATACCTGAAGCAGACAAAGCCCTTCACCATGATAAGCTCATGATCCATGAGGGGAATTTGGGTCCTATATTGACTTATTTTACTGCCTCATGCCTCTGTGACTGAATTATACTTGGTAGAGTCACTAATGAACATATGCCTAAGACACACTTCTCCTTAAGTTCATAATAATGGCCTGAGCAGTTCACAATAAAACCATGGTTTGGGAATGGGCTTGGTGCAGATTCTCGAGGGAGGAGTTCTTTGGCTCATTTCTTCCGTTTCTTTTGACCAGGGACTTTAGACCATGTCTACAACCCCCTGGGGGATTGCAGAGAAGGAGCCAGGGGCCCACAGTCTCGGAAATTGATTGCATTAGTGGTAGAGGGTCCCTGTGGTTTTCATTGGGGGTTTAAAAAAGGTTGAAAAGCCCTGGGCTGGATAACTAAATCAAAGATGAGACTTAATGGTCGAACTTTCATTTCTCAGATTTTTCTCTTGAGAGATGATCTTTGTCAGCATAGCAGAAGGCTAAGATGGATCTAAGAAAGGAATCCCTGAAGGTTCTTCTCCTGACCTTCACTGATCATACATGTGTCCCACACTGACCATAACATCTAAAAATATTTGTATTTATAGGGTGTATATTTCTCGGAAAACCAGTTGAATAGAAATGGTTCAGACTACAGAAATGCTTAGTTGAGTTGGAAAATTGATACTTGGTCTTTCTGAGATAACAAAATAGCCTTGAGCTATTTTGTTTTCTTATGGGCACCTGGGACTGTTTGCCAGAAGCAGACAGCCTTTCCTAAGGCTTAGCACCACAAATTGGGCCAACAGTGCATATCCTGCTGCTCACTACACCCGACGTAGAGAGGATAGGGAGCAAACAGGCTGACGTACATGCTAAAATCTCAGCACTGGTGTCTGCCAGCAACAGAAAGGTGCCATGGCTCTGGTTGGAGCCAGGGGGCAGCGGTGGGGTGGTTTTGGTGCGAAAAATTACACATTAAATAATTATGAATCAATATAATAATCAATAGTCCACGATGAGGTCAGAGTACAGCGGATGACAGCGTAGATTCCCATGGAGAGCTTCTGAAAG
The DNA here is from genome assembly GCA_026777045.1 of Hyperopisus bebe. Lineage (NCBI taxonomy): Eukaryota > Metazoa > Chordata > Actinopteri > Osteoglossiformes > Mormyridae > Hyperopisus > Hyperopisus bebe. Next base: position 27,158,578 of record JAODJW010000002.1, on the reverse strand, counting down.
TCCTCCATCCTGTTAGGGCATCCTGATAGGACCCCTAACAGAGCTCTCAACCCATCTGCCAATAGCAGAAACCTCTTTTCTGTTTGGAACTTGACACATTCTGCCATCACATTCAGAAAACAAAAATCCAATAATTATATGTATTACTGTGGGAGTTTGGTCATAAAGATTCAGCGGTGATGGTCTTCCCTAAGCCAGTCTGAGTCATCTTTAAATCCAGGTGTAATAGAAGATGTCAGCGAGATAGGCCAGGAATATCGATACTGGCGGCCTAGTTCTTCAATGGCAATTTTCTGCCTCGACAGATATCCCGTTCAAACAGCAGTTGGTTCACCCAAACACAAATGTTAATGGCTAGTTGGTAAGAAACAGCCAGTGGGATTCTAGACAGCAAAATACAGGGACAGAACAGTAGGCGAGACGGCCAAGGAGGTTATACTAGAGCCCAGGCTCCCTTCTGTCTGAAACATTCATAAAGAATAAAGCAGTAATGCAACACACATCATATTTATTTGTGATGTGCTACTTTTATATCTCTCATTTTGGTCTGTATCATCTCATTATGGTGGGAGTCATAACACAAATAATATTTGGCACAATACTTGAAATAATTTTGAAATGTACTAGTTTGTAATGTTTTGTAATCAAACTGTTGTTAAGGCGTGTATTTAACGAAAAAAGCAAGTTTGTGGAATTTGCAAACTACTGCAGTGCATGATGGGTATGATATTTGGTGGCTACTTAAATTTCATCATTTGCAACTGGCATAGGCAGGCCCTAGGGGGAGACCATGGTTCATTTTTGCCCCAGGGCCCAGTGTACAGTTGTTTTGCCATTGGCTGGATGGCAGATTTAACGGCGAAGCAGATACACCTTGTCTGGTTTGTGTTTGTGTTCAGGCTTGGATGCGCAAAGCTTGCTGGGCCAATGATGACTGGTATTAGGAAGAAGATCCAGCTGCTTCCCTTTGGTGGCATGACAAATGGATACAGTCAAATTTTAGTGTTCATCCTTAATATAGCAAAAAAAAAATGTATAAAACATCAAACTCCAACTTGAGGCTTTTCATGGAAGGCAATTAACTGCCATTTTCATGCAGACGAACCAAATTTGGTTAGTATTTAATATTTTAAATGTAAATTTAGATAATGTTGCCGTTTCACCTACTCCTCCTTCTGCAGCAGAACTGGTACTAATCTGTAAGAAGGTCGAGATCCCGGATCTTGTTGCTACCAGGTCCTTCTCTGAGGAGGCACAGACCCTGGGCTAGCCAACTCATTTGGTGCCACAGCTAATGCCAGCATAAACCAAGTAATGGAAGTCGTTGTGCCTACTGCTGTTTTGTAATACAGATGAATCTATAATGAAGGTTAATAACTGACCAATTACTGACAGTCTGCAGTATGACCTTTCTGCAATAACTAGTGTGGAACAGTAGGGTGGCCACGCGAGATACGTTTTCCTAAGCTATGTGATCACATGTCCAAGACAGGATTTCGATTAAGTGTATTTCTAGTGTATATTTAGTAGGGGTGTAACGGTACACAAAACTCACAGTTAAATACAAACCTCGGTTTTGGATTCATGGTTCAGTACAATTTTGACACAGCAGGGAATTTATTTTGATATGATTTATTATTAATACTGCAAACACAAACACAGTAAGAGACAGTTGCAATCCAAAGGCATTGTCTGAATAACAAATCTGTTAAAACAATTATGAAAAATAAATAAAAAACAGGACTATAATATTGAAATACTCTTAGTGAAGTAAATCAATTGTTCTCTATAAGCAAGACCACATATCTGTAGTGATAAACATCCCAATAGCCTAAAGTTATTTTTCAACCCAAAATTTCCTGGCAAAAGTGCCTTAAATGCCACAGGGAGGCTAACTTGCAGGGGCTCTTTCTGCTTTGCTCCAGTCGTACACATACACTCAGATCATGTTGTTTCAAATGAGCGTGTTGGATATGTTAAGCGTTCATTAGCCATGGGCTTGCTCCATGGATAGGATGGTGGACAAGGAGGGGTGTGGCTCAGAGGAAATCACATGACCTACCCCCACTTCCTGTCAGGTGGGAAGATCTGTTAAAAGCTGAGTCTGATAGTGAACAGGAAGCAAAAAAAAGCAGGGATTTCATCTAATTGTGCTTTTTTAGGCTCCCCAATGTTTTCAGTCAGAAACAAACCAAAAACTAAGAATAGTTCCGAAGCATGTTCGTGTCAGTCCACCAGACAGGAAGTGAGACCTGTCAGACCTGGCACCTGATAGGAAGTCACATTTGTGGTGTGTCTGGATCTGCAAATGCTCTTCTCTGTGCTGACAGATGCTAAGTGTTGTGTTTGGAGTTGTTGGGATTAACAGTCATGTGAGTTAAAATATGCTAGTTTTATGGGAGAACTCCAAAATCACGCAGACTCAATTCTCGTCCCCTTTCCCAGAATCCTTGTGTGAAGGAGGCTTCATGGTCACTGAAGCCCTTCAATGATCAGCTGCCGCTTATAAAGAATGGATTTCATGCATTGTATGAAATTACCACATATCCCAAAAATTGAATTTTTTAGGAAACAAACAAAACAAGCATGAGGAAATTAACAAACAGACTAAGATGCCACCAGCACCCACTAGCCTGGGAACGAGAAGCAGACTAAGGATTGATAATTGCTTACAAGTCTAACATGCTTCCACAGATGTGTGATCATGTGATCATTCTTCTACAGACACTGCCGTAACCTCTTTCCCCGTGCCTTCTGTGGGCCTTTGTGAGGATGCTATTAATGAATGCATTTGCATGCAAAGACATTTGTTGATGGTGTATAGGGTTTTCAGCAAACCGAAGGGAAAACAGGCAGATCCAATATGTTTGTATTTATATGCTTGGTTGCACCAAAGGGAAGTGGGGTTAAGTAAGAGAAAACAATGAAATTAAGGCCAACTTCGCACTGAGCGGTTGAGTTGCTTGGAGGGGTGGACAGGCGGGGGGTAGGTAATCCCTTTCAGGCTGAATCGCAGCGTAAATTCGGGGCCCCCGGTTTTGCCATTTACCTGGCATGTCATTATCTCTTGCTGTGGAGGCTCTTTGGAATTTCACGTAACGCACAATGTATCAGCATAATGAGAGCGTCAATGGTGTGCAAAGACAAAGATGTGTGAACATGGCTGTTTCTAGTCGGGAGATTTTACACTTAGCATCTTTAGCATTTTAGGATGATTTACACAAACTGAAATAACAGTGAATAAGTTAAAAGGTAGCAGGTGCAGATGGCTAATGGTGGCACAGGTGGGAGGGATTATCTAGCGCTGTCAATCACTGACTGGCTCCACCCTCATTGGGTAAATGTATTGGTGCCAGGGTCTGACTGACACTGTGCAGTAACCCCACCCACCATGGGTCTGAAGGCCTCCTTCCCCCTTCCTAACCCTAACGCCAGGTGATGTAGTAGTGCTTCACTATTTCACCTCATTAACAAGGTTCTCCCCCCTGCCACAGCCTCCCTGTGGACCAGGCCCCCCACGGCCTCCACAGCTACACCCTGGTGGAGCGAGTGGCCCTCATTGGCTTCCTGTCCCTCGTCATGCTCATGAGCGTCCTGGGCAATCTTCTGGTCATGGTGGCCGTCTGCAAGGATCGGCAGCTCAGGTGAGTCACAAAGGCTGCTGGGTAATGACTTCTCTGCCCCTTGCACTGGGAAGTGTAGCTGCAATCTACCTAAAATCACCCCGTCTCAGGATCCACCAGGGAGTGATATTAGTGAAGCGACCACAACAGAAAACGGCAGTTAATATCTGCATGATTCTTGCTCCTGGCTACAGGAATCTTTCATCATGGCATATTATGTGTGAGGAAGCATCTAGGCTCGACCTACTGAATCGAGTAACGAATCTGACACGCTTGCCACCCACGCACTGACCACACGCCGTTAGAGGGGCATCGTGGGGGATTCGTGCTCCTTCTGTGTGGATGGCTGGGTAATTATCATGGTCATTAGCGCCTCTCCCCCCACAGCGCTCCCGAGGTGCCACAAGCTAGCGCAGGGACCAGCAGGCTTTCGTGTCTCCCAGCAGGGGGCCGAGTGGGTAGCAAGGGGGAGGATATAAGCATTTATGGGACTTCACTTCCGCCGTGGAGTTCCCTCTGATGTTGGAGAGAAGCTGTAACATTAATCACAAACTGTGTCAGATAATACCCAGGTCTCTCACTGTACCCAAGTCTTCCGCACCATGGTCCCTTACCTGTCAGGCAGATGGAACACAGTGACCAGACCGGTCACACCTGCTACGGCTGTAGTGACAAGGTCTGAACTTTTTCTCTCTCCATTCCGGGCAGAAAAATCAAAACCAACTACTTCATCGTGTCGCTGGCCTTTGCGGACCTGCTGGTGTCGGTGCTGGTGATGCCGTTCGGCGCCATTGAGCTCATCCACCAGAACTGGATCTACGGAGACACCTTCTGCTTGGTCCGCACCTCGCTGGACGTTCTCCTGACCACAGCTTCCATCCTGCACCTCTGCTGTATCTCCTTGGATAGGTGAGCGTTTCCCGTGGTGTCTGCTTGTCTGATGTGGCTGTAATCACCCACAATGTTGTGTGTTTGTATGCCTGATGGTGGTTAAACAGCATTTAACCGCAGTTGTAACTATCCCACACATAATAAATAATTACAGTTACATTTCCATGTTAGAAGTGGATCTCTGTAACCTACTGCAAGGGGCCTTCAAGTTTTAAACATTCCTCCAAAAGCCTGTGACTGAATCATAATAACAAGATGCAAATATGCATTTTAGCATCTGTAGCCCTACTTGAACTGCTAGAGATGTTTGGGAAGGTGGGGAGGGGATTTTGGATCAGTTCAGGGGGAGAAGCTTTCAGCGATGGGAGACACCCACCGTGCAGCCAAAAGCCATCGAGGGCCTTTTCATATATAACCACCTGTGGCTGCTGGGAATTGAAACACTTCTGGTCTTTTCTGGCACTCTGATTGGCCAAGCCAGCTGGAAGCTGACCGACACAGCCAGAGGAAGGGCCTTTGTTTCTCATGTTACTTTTGGCCCCGGCTCCGTGTCTTTCCCAAATCAATTCATCATTTGTCACCCGTTGCACAATCTCTAGTCCGCACACTGCTTCTTTGCGTCAGTACCTGGAGCGCAGGCACTTCCTGGAAGAAGAGGAACCGTGTCCAGCTCTCCCATCATGAATCTTCTGGGAAGGTGGTGGCCCCCACCCTCTATCCCTCCTTAGAGCACAGTGCAGCTGGACTCCCGGCAGCATACCCTTAAGCACTTACAGTAATGCCGCGTTAACCTGTGCCCCCCATCCTGAGGCATGCTGCTCCCCCCCCCTCCCACATGGCCTTTGCTTTGGGATGCTGGAGGTTATGCAGAGACAGCGGTCGATCCTAAAGTCAAGCCCTCTAATCAGTTTAGCCTATCCTCTAGCTATCAGTTCCTCTAGCCATCAGTTCCTCTAACACTATCCAAAAGCCCACTCCAAACTTTCACAGACAGACATAGAAGCATGAGTGCCTCATTTTTTAACTTTGCTGACGTTGTGCAGCAGGTGTATTGGAAATATTCAATAACCCATCTCGGTCAAATAGCTTTCTTCGTCTTTTATTAGCCAGAGTGCTTGTCTGTCAAATCATCTGGTGCGTCATGATTGGTCACGTAATTTTTGAGAAGGTTACAATGCAAAAGACATTTCTCTGCTATCAAAGGAAGGTGAGATTTGCTGGCGTCATTTGGCTCCCTGTAGGTCAGCTTTACCTGTTCTATTTGCGGCACCGCAAGTCTATCAGAAGTCAGATCAGAATCCAAGGCCCGCCGAGCCTTGGCCTAATCCAGCGATGAATGAAATGCATAGAACCAAAATCCACAGGGTGAGATAAGCTTCTTGCTCCTATCTGAGACTTAAAGGTCACCTTGAGCATGAAGCCTCCTGTGTTCCAGCATCAAGTAAAAAGCAGCCAGACATCCCAGCTTGAGTTAAAAGGCAGATTAATCTCTAGCCGCTTCTCTGAGCTCTCAGCATCTGGTCGGTGGCGAAGGACCTACACCGGCGCTAGATGCTGGATGGGGGCTGTGTAAATTTCAGTAATGATGCCCGATGGGATGTTACTGAAGATATCATGCTATCAGCATAATAATGAGCACATTAATTAGGACGTTAGATAGCATTGTGACTACCAGAAGGTTCATGCCTCTGGAGCAAAGTTCTCAACATCTACCACCACAGTTAAACTTCGTAAATGGGCAATGATGAACAAGTGTGTATTAGTAATCCTGTGACCAGCCTGTTATAATCAGGTGATGGACATAGAGCAGCTGATCGCTCATAACCTGGACAAGAGCTTCTTCCAGAGTGATGCGGGCAGATCTTAGCGGGAGGCAGCGCCTTCAGGCAGGAGTCAGAGGGACAGAGATGGGCAGAAGAGCACGCTCTTTAACACGGGGAGTAAAGTTTGCTCACTGTGCCTTTGAGCAGATGAAGGAGAGAAAAGAAAGGAATGCAGGACCGACAGTTCCTTAAGTGCCCCGTCCCTCATCACCATGTCTGTGGATAGGCGATGTGGCAGCTTGTCTGCGTGTATTTGCCCTTGGGGGAATGTGGTAGAATACAAGCTATGTGCAAATACGTCTTTGCTACATCCTTGGGCATTTGACAGCACTCTGCATCAACCCCCCGCAGCCCCCCCCTCCCCCACACTGCTCCAGGATGGCTACGGCTGTTCATCTCGACCCAGAAAACGGTTGGAACATATGAAAGCTTTTGTTTAGCCAGGCAAATTTTGCTCTTTGGCTGGGAAGAGAAATATAGGACACATCCCTGCTTGATAAGCATAAAACCTGCTCCACCTCACATCCATTACCACCCTGTCGAGGCATTCTTGGCCTTAGCAAGCAGATCCAGGCTTCGATTAAGCTCTAAATTGCCCCAGGAGCAGAGATAGCCCTGCAGAAATGAATCCCACAGTAACACGGCCCTTTATGGCTTTTTAAGTGCCTATCCAGCTAACGGCAAACACTGACAAAGCAGTGCTAGCATTAGCATGGCCCGGCTCATTGAGGGAGGCCTCCCACTTTGTTCCCTGACAAACCGCCTTCCTTATGGGGGTGGGGTCCTTTGTCAGTGTTCAGCAGTGCGGGGGGGCAATCCCCATCCATACTGTTAGCTGGAGGAGCCAGAGACAGCAGCAAGGACGGGTATCTGAAAGACTAACTCTGTGTAATTTTTAGGGACTAAAAAATAACCTTCAAATCCCAGGAGACCTCTTATATCTGCATTTGTGAGCAGGAGATAGGAGGTGTGCAGTTCTTCAAAGCACCTCTGGGGGCGCTTTGAGTGCGGTAACCCATTTCTTGACAGGTCAGCTGGACTACCAGGTCTGACCTGGCTGGGGGGATAAAAACAAACCTGCTTATGAGTTCAGCATTGTAGTAGGCACATCTCTGCATTTTATTTCATAGAGAAAGAAATATTATCGACATTGTTGCATGTCTTATAAGCGTCTTACTTAATCATGGATGTTCACTTGGGATTCTCCTCTTCCATGAACACCCTGCCCACCTCTGATTCTGTTTGACAGTCGGTTCATCCGGCATTAATGATGCCTGTTGCAAAACTTCCTGAAAACTAATTCAGCTGCGGTTTTCAAGTGTGGCTTCCAGCTGTACTTTGTCTTGGGGCAGGACCACTCTCCTGGGGGTCCTGTGTGTGTGTGTGTGTGTGTGGGGGGGGGGGGGGGGGTGTATGTGGGACAGCTGTGCAGAGAATCCACCACACAGTGGGGTAAGGCTGGATTTCTGAATTACACTTATGCTTAGAAAGCGGGGATTTCTGCACCTGGAAGTCCTGGGTGAGCAGTTAATCTGAACAAGTGCCATCTTTGTTAAAACATTGACAAGACATATTAAACGAATAATGACTTATTCATTAGTAATTTTGTTTGCTGAATAAACAATCAATAAATAAAGTTTAGTCCTTTTGACTACAATTGCATGATTAATGGTACTGAAAAATATTTATTCTGAAACGGTAGACGGTTCATTTAAAACAAAAATAAAATTTTACAATGTAACAACAAACACTGCCTCCTGTAAATTTTACATTGACTAATCTATCCATCTTCTAACCACTAATCCTGGTCAGAGTCACTGGGGCTTGAAGCCCAAATGGAATAATAATTATCTTATATTTTTGAAACCTATTAAACTGTCATAAAACCTTATGAAAGGCTTTCATCATCATACTAACTTTACAAACTCGGCTTTCAAATTTCTTTTCTATCATTAAGATTTTCAGGCTTATTTTTTTAAGATGAAATTCCCCAATACTGCATTGCATGCTTGAGCCCATTAATTACACGCCTGAACATGCCATCAGAATTTTAACACTAGGTTGAGCATCTCCTGCCTGTTGCCATGGTCACATTGTCATGGAAACCTGAGGTCCCCAGCAGTGCTTGAAGATTGGGTTTGAAGGATTGTGAGATGCTTGGGATGTGCTGAGCAGCCACAGCAGCACCTCAGGAGTTTCTGATCACTCCTGCACCTGATCTCCTTTTTGTTCTCTAAGGTAACACACAACAGCAGATGATGGGCGCTATTAATGAATTTTAGGGTGAGATCCGGCATTCTGAGACATACCGGAAAAGACCCTCCCATCCATGGGCATAGGAGAGAGTTTGATACTGGAGGGGGGGGGGGCACAACTTAATAATTTAAATGCCAAGCTTGGTTATGAGACACCGATGGGGGGTTGTGAGATGATTTCCACAATATGTTAATAAAATTTTGTGAATTTGAAAAAAACTTTCAGTTTTCACAGTAATTGCAGATGATCGATTGTGATAATTCTACCATGGGGAACCCCACCCCCTGATTGACAAAATGTCGCGACGTACCGAGGGGGCCCTACATCCCCCACCCCCCACCCCAGTCAAAACGGAGATTGAAATTTTGCAATTAAAAATATTATTTTGGGGATTGTAGGCTAAACATTTTGGAGCCCGCGGTCTAAAGGAACAGAAAAGTTCCTGCAAACAATTCTTTGACTGTTCTGCACAAACTGCCCATTTAAGGAAGAGTAACCCGGCGATGCTCACAGTGACTACAGCTTTTACAGCCTGATTTCCAGCAGCATCCTGTCACTGATGTCTGTAAAAGTCTGGCTTTGGCAGTCCAGCAGAGTGGACGGGAACAGGAAATGTTTCTGATTTCTTGCTGATCTCACACCAAATGACTGTATCGTTTGTGACATAATCAACGCAATGCAAGTATTACAGCCCATTAGTGTATGAAATATGATAAAATAGGATGGGTAGGAGTATTTGTTGTCCAGAAGTATCAGAAGATTAATAACCACCAGCCCTGACTGACTGACTGACTGACTGACTGAGAGAGACAGACAGACAGACAGATAGATAGATAGATAGATAGATAGATAGATAGATAGATAGATAGATAGATGGATAGATAGATAGATAGATAGATAGATGGATAGATAGATAGATAGATCCATTTAGACCTTTATATTGTAGTCTTGTCATTTCCTACTGGAAGAATTCCATGCATCACTCAGGCCTGATTCGTAAGCACTGTGCACTCTGCCTCACTCTGGAGCACTCTGCCACACTCTGGAGCACTCTGACTTGGCAATGCTCTCTTTCAGATACTATGCCATATGCTGCCAGCCCCTGGTGTACAGGAACAAAATGACCCCCTTGAGAGTTGCACTCATGTTGGGAGGATGCTGGGTCATTCCAAGCTTCATCTCCTTCCTGCCCATCATGCAGGGCTGGAACAGTATTGGAATAAACGATTTGGTAAGTATCGGAAAAGAAGCTACTAACATCTATAGGCGTCTTGCTTATCGTATGTGTTAATGCATGTATCTGACTACTAAACCACTATTTTGCCTGCTGACAGGGTACCGTGAAAGTGCTTATGCAAAGACATAAAGTGCCATGATAGACTGCAGTACAACACCTTCAATTTTGTGCCTTGACAGTAAACAAATGCATTTGAACAACTAAACAAAACAAAGAGCTGCTTAATCCCTGCATAATATCTTCTGTTAGCTAGCCAGGTAAAACACTTAAAACACAATTTACCTAAGGGGAGGTCCTCTCTTTTTTCGACTGGCATAGGCTGCTACGTTTTCGTTTAAAAATACGGACATTTGTCGTCATTTTCACACTACCCCAGCGTTTTCAGCCTCCAAAAACCAAATCTTTTGACAATGCTCTCAGGGCCATATACTTCTGAGCGAAAATGGAGTCTCTTGAGACTCTAAAAGCCCCCTAATTGGTCCCTACTCATCACGTGGCCCTTCCCTGATTTGATCCTGCTAGTTACAGCTGATTGTCTGATTGTATCACCTGGTCACCCTACATAGAAGTAAACATTATCCTAACATGACAGATGGGGAAGAGATGCTTTCAATGGCGTGTTCCCTGTTGCTACGCCGGGTTATCCTGGGTTATCTTGTGCCTGTAGCCTCCAGGATAGGCTCTGGATTCCCCATGACCATGAATTTGAGGTTGACCTCACTGCCCAGAGCCCTATGCTTCACACACCAAAAGCTCCACCCCCCTCTCCACTTCAGCTCATTGTCTGAGCACCTGTGACAAGTCGGTCTTCCATGTATGACATTATGACCTTGCTGAGATCCAGCCCAGCAAAGAATGCAAACCCAGCCACAGCTTAAGAAAGGAGGCCAAGTCTGATGTTTTTGTGGAAGATGAATGACCAGGAACATTGGGGGGGCGGGTGCCTGGGGTAGCCGGAGCAAGCAGCTGCCCTTCATGCCCAATCAACTGAGCATGCCTCCCTTTGGAGGTCCTAGCTGCCCCTTCTTTATCACCATCTTAGCAAACTGGAGGCCAGTGGGATTTTACTGTGCCCCTTCTCCTCAATCAAGCATCTACCCCACGAAAAGTCTCTGCATGGCCCTGCAAATGACCACTAAGTTTACATGCGACCAATGCCTACAAATGGAAGCTGAGAGTCAGTCTTCATTTATTTCACGTCCTACTGACAGGAATGAAGAATGATGTTCTGTCACACTGGCTTAGCCTTATAGCGCCTGGAATTGCCTTTCCTTTTCAGTGGTGAAGGAATAGCCTCTTCCACTGAAACGGCTGGTGGGTATGTGTGCTAGGGTCCCTCATTGGCAGCATCTTCCATCTCTATGTCCATCAGGCGGCCATTGTAGGGGCAGCTCAGTAATTCAGCTCTGTCCTACAGTTCACTGTCAACGTGAATGAAACCAAGACAGCAGCCCATTTCTGAGACTCCTCACGTGAATCTCTCCCCATCATTAAGGATCAAGGATTTTTTAATTTGTTATTGTGCAAGTGGGCAGTGAAAATTAGTGTCTGCCTCCGTAATGGCATAAATACCATAATAATATGCATTCATACAAATATATATATACATAAATAAAATTAACCGAGTATTAAATAAATACTATACAGAAAAAGCAATATGTAACTGTGGGAATTAATTGAGAAGTATTTTCATTAATTAAGCTACACAAAGCAGAACGGGCTCATTACAGTAAATTATGGAAAGTTAACATTGGGTTTAATTATGAAACAACTCAGGCAATAGGCCAATGGACTTCAAGCCTTATGTAACACAGGTGATAGCTGTTATAACATAGACTGTTACTGGCATAGTGGGGCAAACTTACAGCTAGTCAGTGTGTGCCAAGTTCACAGAAGATTATTTGGGCTCTAAGGTGTTTATGGAAGCTGGGAATTAAGGGTTATTCAATTATGGCTATGTACAGACCTTTGATTGGCTTTCCTTTTCCTCCTCCCAGCATGGGCTTCAAGCCCAGCAAGGGAAGGCTGTCCTGTCCTCTTGTTGGGGTGATCGTCTGTTGCCAGCCATATTCCATTGGCTCTTCTTGAGGCCACCAGTGAGGAAACCATGGTTACCACTGGCCTGGCATAGTGCTGATCACCCCCTGTGGCGCATAGTGGATTCCCTCCGACAGGCAGTCATGTCACAGCATCAGACCCATGCAGGCACAGAATCGCCACTCCAGACTGAAACACGCACAATGAGCCAGAGCCCATGTGCTGCGATGCCAAGGCCGAAAGGCGGCTGGCCGGGCCTCGGCCGAGGATCACGTGTAGCATGGGGTACATGGACAGAGTCAGGACGCATGCTGTACTGCTGAATTAATGGGGCTGTTTTTTAGAGCGCAGACCCTGGGCAAACATAATCAAATGAGGGAGGAAAAAATGAAGGCGACTATCAGCGTATAATTTAGTAAAATGCCATTTGGGGGAAAAGGCTTTCTGTTGATTTGAATACCAAAAGAGAAAATGACATTATGGGTCTGTCAAGGCTGCAGGGCTTTCAGACAGAGGCCACTAACTATGACAAACGCTGCCGCAGCCGGCTTTGCTCTTACCCTCCTCTGATACCCATGTCCCGCTCCCCCTCCCCCACCCTGCAGATAGAGCAGCGGAAGTCCAGTGGCGACAACAACACGACCGCGTGCGTCTTCATGGTCAACAAGCCCTACGCGCTCACCTGCTCCGTGGTGGCCTTCTACATCCCGCTGGGCCTCATGGTGCTGGCCTACCAGCGCATCTACGTGACGGCGCGGGAGCACGCGCGGCAGATCAACATGCTGCAGCGGGCGGGGGGCGCTGGTATGGCGGCGGGGGCTTCCTCGTCCTCAGACAGCGCCGACGCCCGGCGGGACCACCGCATGCGCACGGAGACCAAGGCGGCCAAGACGCTGTGTATCATCATGGGCTGCTTCTGCCTCTGCTGGGCGCCCTTCTTCATCACCAACGTGGTGGATCCCTTCATCCACTACACCGTGCCGGACAAGCTGTGGGCCGCCTGCCTGTGGTTGGGCTACATCAACTCCATGCTCAACCCCATTCTCTACGCCTTCCTCAACAAATCCTTCCGCCGTGCCTTCCTCATCATCCTCTGCTGTGGCCACAGACGCTACCGCCGGCCCTCCATCATGGGGCCCGGGGCCCCCTGCGCCACCACCCAGATCAACGGCTCCACGCATGTGCTCAAGTAAGTATCCCTCCTCTCCCCTGCTGTAGCTGCTGTCTGTCAGGGTTTGATTAACTGTTGTAGAAGCATGGGAACTTGGGTGTAAAGCAAAAAACCAGAGCCATGCATATATTATACAATCCTAAGCAGTACCATAAGCTCCTAGGCATCTTGGGAGTGTCCCACCAAAACAGGTAAAAGCCTCCCGTTATCTGCCATACAGAAACTTACAATTGATAACAACCCAAGCTTTGAGGGTCTCCTGCCCCACTGGTAGAGAACATCACCCTGAACCATATTCAGAGGAGTCTCCTCCTCCAGGTCTTCAGACTGAACCTGCTGACCAGCTCAGAGTGTTCAAAGCAGCTTCAGCTGAACATCTCTTCAGATGCTGATAGAACAAATGGAGGATAGATACACCCTTGATGTCCAAGGCTATCAGGTGCAGTCGAGCCCTGAGGTGTCCCCCGATTGGCGGTCACTGGTCACATGTGGGAAGCACCCACCCAATCACCGAAAAGGTCTGAAATGAAGAGGAGAAGGTTTCTGTATACATGAGAGAGACTGGCTGCCTTGTGAGCGTGTGGTATGTCCGGGAACGGAGTCATTTTGTCACTTATCATTCAGTATGCATGCTTCTGTAGACGGATCCTGTTATTATTCTCCGCTTCTCCAGTTCAGTTAAATGTCTGCAGTCAGCAAGTCTTACGTCCAAAGTTTTTCATTTCATTTACTGACCGTGAAATGTCACAAGTTGCTCGTTTATTACAGGGACTCGTTTCTGCTCCTCTTTGTTAGTGAGACGCGCCGGGCATGCTCTCGGGTTTACGTGACATTTCACTGCGCTCCCACGCCCAACACATCATGTCAGAGACGTAGGCGCAGCCCAGGATGAAAGCTGGCGTCTCCAGAGGCCTCTGGGGGTCGTGTGATTTAATACCATCTACAGATATGACTGACGTGCTTATTTACCTACCACCCTGTTATTTATTTGTGTGAAATGGCTGACCGTTGTGTCCCTGAGCCTGATTGTGCCTCACAGGCGATAAGGTGACCGCTGAGCAGGGACCTGTGACGGACACAGCTGTGGGGTCTCAGCGACACCCCCCACTCTGAGTTCCCCCCCACCCAGCTGGATGCCCCCTCCTATTTTACCTTGTCCACATTTTGCTTGGTTCATCTGTTTCATGGTTTCGACGGAGCTGTTTCGGTTAGGTGCTGCTTGGGGATATTTTGCTCCTAGGCTGGGGAATCCTACTTCCTTTTCCTCCCCTCCTTCGCTTCTCTCTCATTCTGTGCCTCACCTCCTAGAGGTGGGTGCTCAAAGGACGCCACAGCTGCTCCGGGATGTCTGTGGACCTCTCCAACATCAGCTTCCATTGGGGGGGTTTATTAGAAAGAGCCTATAGTGACAGTGTGATCTGACGAAGAAAGAGTGCGATTATCAAGCTTCCCCTGGCTATTTGAATGCCAAATACCAAGTACATACCCATAGTGGCTCTATAACAGGGACAGCTTCTCCCCGCTAGTTGGTACATGCCCATAGTGGCCCTATAACAGGGACAGCTTCTCCCCGCTAGTTGGTACATGCCCATAGTGGCCCTATAACAGGGACAGCTTCTCCCCGC
>JAODJW010000002.1:27104231-27127593 GCA_026777045.1 Hyperopisus bebe | reverse complement strand
TCACAGTGAGTATAGTCCACACAGCAGGTTTAGTTTGGTCCTCACAGTGAGTATAGTCCACACAGCAGGTTTAGTTTGGTCCTCACAGTGAGTATAGTCCACACAGCAGGTTTAGTTTAGTCCTCACAATGGGTATTATCCACACAGCTGGTCTACGTCCCAGAGTCACTCTGTTCAAACTTACTGCCATGTGGCACCAATTTGGCTCTGTGCCTCATCGCTCTCCACCCCACACCCTTGCCCCCTCAGTGTCGGATCCTAGTGTTTTTCTCAGGGTAAATTTCAAGACCAATTTCCTGGCAGGAATTCTTTTGCTCTGCTTGTTTTTGTAAACAGTCTTAATGGTTTTAGTTCGTGGCTGGATCAACAGGTCTGCTCGTGGGTTGACAGCCGGAACCTTCCAGAGCTATTCCAGCACACAGGGAGCTCTGTATTGGAAGGTTGAACAGTGTTTTACCCATATTCTGCAGCTAAATGTGCTGTTATGTCAGGTGAATGTGGTGTCAGATCAGACAGGAATGAGCTCGAAACAGCTGCAGTCTAGCTGGTGGGCAGTTCCAGCTCACCTCTTAATTAATCACTTTCAAAGAAATATCAGAGTTGCTACCATTTCATCGTTTGCAAAAAAAAAAATCAGGATGAGTCTTTTAAATCTGTACTTCATTGTTCTAAGGTAAATAACTGATCATCCATTTGATAAAAACAAAACAAGCGATAATATAAATTATAATTACAAATAGTAGAAGAAGTCATTTAACAGTTCAGCACTGTGGCATCACACCTCCAGGGCTGAGGCTGTGATTTGCATGTTCATCCTCTGCAGCATATTCTCCCTGTGTTGCGGGTTCTCTGTCTTGCATTTTGTCCCTCTGCTAGTGTTTTCCCTGTGTAACATCTTCCCTCTCTGCTGCGTGTTCTCCCTGTGTTGTATGTTCTCTCTCTGTTCGTCTTCCCTCTGTGTTTCATGTTCTCCCTATGTTGCGCCTTCTCTCTCTGCTGCGTGTGCTCCCTGTGTTGCATTCTGCGTGCATTGTATATTCTCTCGGTGTTGCGTCTTCCCTCTGTGTTGTGTGTTCTCCCTGTGTTGTGTGTTCTTCCCGTGCTGTGTGTTTTCCCTGTGTTGCGTCCTTGTGTTTCGTGTTCACATAGCTTTCCTTACAAGTCCAATGAAATGTGGTTAATTTGGATCCTTATGTCTTATTTGCCCTTTGTGAGAATCTTGGAAGAAAGCAGCTTTGCAGTGCAGGCTAATTAAATGCTGTTGGCAGACCACTTTCCACATGCTCTCTTAATGAACTTTATCGTAGCGAGTTCCTGTGAACCTGTGTTCAGCAGATGCTGATGCACCCAGTGTGTTCAGGATCCCGAAATTGTGGTGCCCATGTTTCTACCCTACAGAAAGGTAACCAGAGCGCTAGACCTGGAACATGTTGGTTTGCTGCTTGCAGAACTGGATGAAAATATCTCTGGGGACATTTAATGTTTTGTTACAAAAAAAGTATTTAGCTTGCTCTCAAACTGAAAAGAAAACGTGCATACTAAATGGATACTAAACATGTGTTGTCAAACAGAGGTAAATCTTACGGATTCACGGACATGGAACCTGGGCCAGTAGGGGGCAGTCTTCTCTCTCTGGCTGTCAGTGATCCTGTGTGGCAACGTGGAAACTGAAGGCCACTTGATCCTCTGCCTGCATAATAACTGGCTAAATTCTTCCTCATCACCCCAGTAGCTGGAAAATGCAGTCCAGTCTGAAGCTTTTAAAATGCTTGGGTTCACAGATAGAGTTTCAGATACTTGTGTCTGGACTCCTAACAGGTGGCTTAGCTTTCTTGTTGCTTCGTCCCATTTTCAAGGGGCCTTTTGCTGGCTGTAAGTCTCTTTCTGTGTTATAAGTCATGCTTATCTCCTCTTAAGTGTCCATGTAAGGAAACTCCCCAAGAAACATTAAGCAGCGCTTCTCCGAGACCTCTTTCAGCCTCTTGAAAGGATGGAAGATGTTAGCAATCTGCCAGAATCAATGCACTGTCCTCAAAAAGCCCAATTATATTTAATCTCTGTGCTATAATTTAGTTGCACCTTGAACAAGGGTACATATCTTAAATTACTTGGGTGAATATCATGGCTGAATAGATGGATAAAACGATCAAACAGCAAATTGTAAGCTGGCTTTGCACCTCTGGTGAGATGTCTGAGATATCTGAGGGCAGCTTCTGATCTGCAAAGGCCTCATTTTGACACTGTTTATTTGAACTTAGGTGATTATAAGATGGAAAGGAAGCCTAAAGAAACAAGAAATGAAATAAAGCACAATTCCTGCCTAAAACAGGCCATTTTCTGGGGCGCCACTGAAGCAGAACAGTGCCTAGGAAGAATAATAGCCAGGTATTTTATTTCTGCAGGGAAAAACATTTGAAAACCATCTGCCTGTGCTGGGCCTTTTACCACTGAAATGATGAGCTGCTCGCGGAAGGCGCCTGGATGGGCTCCCCAGTCTGTATTATAATCTGTGTCACAGAGCCGTTTGGCCCCCATCCAGGCACCTTTGAAAGCACAGATGTTACAGAGGCAGACAGATCAACAGAAATTATATGTTTTATGAGCTTTGACATAGTTTCTGAAGCAGGCAGGAGCCCCAAGAAGTGCCTCAGTCTTTGGTGGCTGGAGGAAAGTAGAGGGAGAAAGCAGAACCAGGTCTGTCCTGGAGATAGAGTTCTGTGTTCATGATAAAGGGAGGGTGTTTTAGGTCTGTGTTCTGGAGGTGCGTGTTCTAGGTCTATGTTCTGGAGGTGTGTGTTCTAGGTCTGTGTCCTGGAGATGTGTGTTCTAGGTCTGTTTTCTGGAGTTGTCCGTTCTTGGCCTCTGTTCTGGAGATGCATAATCTAGGTCTGTGTTCTGGAGGTACGTGTTCTTCATCTGTGTTCTGGTGGTGTGTGTTCTTGGTCTGTGTTCTGGGGTTGTCTGTTCTTGGCCTCTGTTCTGGAGATGCGTGTTCTAGGTCTGTGTTCTGGAGGTGCGTGTTCTAGGTCTGTGTTCTGGAGGTGCGTGTTCTAGGTCTGTGTTCTGGAGGTACGTGTTCTTCATCTGTGTTCTGGTGGTGTGTGTTCTTGGTCTGTGTTCTGGAGCAGTGTGTTCTGGGTGCATATTGGGGGTAGTGTGTCGTTCAGCAGGTTAAGCCTGCGTGCTTGTGCCTGTGACTAGCAGATGCTCTTAACCCCCCAGCTCCAGGGGCTCTGCATACCAGCTGACCCTGCGCTGTGACCCCCAAACTTGCTCTCACCTGTATATCTGCCTGTGTGTCTCATGGAGAGCAAGATGGGGTAGGTGAAAGGAGAACTTATTCTGGGTGTGTGTGTTCCATATGTTTGCAGGTGTGACCCCTCCCTATCTGTGTCTGATTCCAGGTACTCTGTCCTGCACAATGGGAACCACCCAGAACATGAGGGCCTTTCGGTGCAGAATGACACAGAGTCTCAGGAGTCCTGCTTCTGACCCTGGAGAAGTGGACCAGGTCAGGACCATTACTCATCCCCAAAGAAATGTCTCCCTGGACGAGCCGGCCCAGAACAGTGCTGAGGAGATCTGAGCTGGAGGGTGCGTCACGTTGCCAAAGCTACTCGCCGCCATAAGCCGCCTTTCAGGTGACTCAGGCAGCTTGTGAGGCGCAAAGATTTGCTTTATGAAGGAAGCTGGACGGACCTGGGGACGGGTCACTTCCTCTGCCCATAGTCAGTCAGCCACCGCTACCTAGTACCATGTAAAAGACACGTGACATGAATGAGCCAAACTGATCAAAGGCAGAATGGCTGCCACGTCTGGCCCTGGGAGACATTGCTACGCCCCTCACGTCTGGGACGACACTCAAAAGCCAGACTCGTCGGTTTGCCTATTTCAGTTCCTGCTGTCTCAGACAGACTAATGTGTGACGCCTCGCATCTCAGATGACTCAACCTCAGATATGTGAAGAAGGAGTGTATCGATCTAATCGGGGGGGATCACACTGTAGCCCGGTAGGTGGGAGGTCACATGTGATAGCAGCCCCTAGAGAAAAGTACTGGTGCATTTCATATTACAAAGAAGCTTTGTGTCGGAACAATTATGTGACTTATTTTGTTTCTTTTTCTTGGTTTTGTTCCTTTTTTTCTATGTGCCATGGTCCATTTCAGCAGACAGGATGTATCTCCAGGAGGTTACAGGGAGATAATGCCATACTCGCCCGCATTCCTGTATTACAGTATTTTAATATCCGTGAAATGAATCTCATCCAGAAGAAAATGATGTATCTGTGTGTGTGGCTTGTTCTAAGGAGGCTCTGCTGATTCTCCTCCTTCTGCAGACCCTCTCGGCGCAGTGATACAGCTCTTCCCATCATGCATTTGGGTGCTGCCCATCCACGGGAACTTCCTCCCACTTTCTCCTGCAGCAGTTTTATGCTCTCTGCTTTTCCTTCGGTTGGAACTCCCTGGCTAGGTGCCTCACGGGTCTCTGCGGTAGCTGTTATCCCTCCACGTGTCACGTGACCCACAGGGGAAGCCCATGTGACTGTCACTTCATATAGCGCCCACTGTGGGTCCCGGGTATTATCACCTAGAGCCAGCTGCTATTACAGCAGAGTATGACGGCTTACAGGTCAGACTCTCTCTGCAAATGCCACCATTTTTATCTCATATAAGCCCAGAGAAAATCAATATTATGGAAGAGCTGTTCACTGAACTCATAACTCAACCCAACTCATCTTCTTCCAAGATTCAGCTCCTTAGTTATGAAATACTTTATTTGATCCCTTTAAACACGAGTGCAGATTCAGAAGGACGGATAGAGATTGGCTATAGAGCCATGGAAACTGGGGGTAGGGGTGGGGGGTGATATGCTTGATATTGTAGGTCTCCTTCCGAAAAAGCAGCTGGCAGCAAAGGAAGGTAAATCTCACACTGAAGTGATACTGAAATCCGGTGAGACAGTGGCCCTGTGGGATGGCCCAGTTTGGGTTTGGAGGACGGTTAGAAAGCCAAGTGAAAGGACTGATTTTGTTTATAATCAATGCAGCAGAAATATGGTGCCAGTGAGGAGTCCATGCGGCATCCAGACAATGACAAACAAATGAACAAAAGCACTCTCTGGAAATGGCCCAATGTGTGTTACTGTCTGTCAAATTCGAGTCTGACATAGCAGCCCCCCCCGCAGCGCCGTATGGAGGATGATCAGTGGCTGTGTGCCACCTCTCTGGGGAGACCGTCCCACCTGCAAACACGCCAGCAGAGCTGCAGACGCCCCGCTGGGCGCCCCCTGTAGGCGGACCTGGCTCACTGCGTGCACGAGAGCAGCACGGGGCTGTCATTCCATCGGCTGTCTCTGCTTGAACTTCCCCTGAAACGCGGGGAGCTAACTGTCAGCTTACCATAAATAGTTACCAAATTTCAACTCTGAGGCAATTTCACAGTTTCTCTCAGCAGTGATTAGCCTTAATTACACATGGTTTAATTTTTTTTTAGCATAATCGATGGCCCATTATATTCCTCTCCTAAACGCATCTGTGTGGGAAAATTGGCGTCAATATTATAATTAGTTAATCACTGTGGGTCAAATCAATCTTCAAGTCAGGAACAATCATGGAATCCGGGCAGATGATGTCTGCTTGCTGGGATCTGCTCTAAGGGCCGGCGGTCTTCACCATTAATCTTCTCATTCCTTTATCGCCCTTTGTCACAGGTTGGCGTCATGTGGCTGCTTTCATGTTCTCGTCTGCTGCCAACATTTCCATTTAAAAATTATGGATAAACTCCAGCTGTTTAATTACAATTCACTGCTTAATAATAAGTCCACTTATATTTGCAGGTTATGCAAATAACTGATTTATTAAGTTAAAGCAAAATGAATAGTTTCCATTTCTGAGACAGAGATCTGGAAATAAGAGATTGCTGACAGTCCCAAAATAGCTGCATTTTTAGACAAAGGGTCTAATTTCATAATTAAAATGACTTTTGAGAAGTAAGTGTTTTTTGTGTGTTGTGTGATTCTCGATTGCAGTTCCTGGTTTGACACCTAAACAGTAGCCCTCATCTTGTGTTGTGGAGCCATCCCATCATCCTATGCTCTGTTTTTCTATTTTTATCTGTTGGTCTGTGTTGATCTTTCATTTAAACCATAATCCCACAATTCAGATAAGCCTTTTCTAGCGGTTCTTCACTTATTGCACTTGCCAGAGGATTCCGCACTTCCCTGTGATACTGAGACGTCACTAAATTGTTTTCCTACATTTGATTTGTGATTTGTCTGATGAGACGGCACTGCACCTCACCCCTATTCGGTACTCAAGCTGAAGTGGTCAGATTGGTCTGGTCACATGATTGCTCCTGTCTGTAGACCTCTGTAAGAAGCGTGGACTTTCCTTCCTGTGATATCCGCAGCCCAATGGGGCCAAAGAAGCCAGCAGAAATGCTTGTGTTTCCCTGGCAACACAGTCCCACACTTTTGTCTGCAAACACCATAGAAATGCAAAGGTTTCCAGATGTTCCGACTACTTGTTTCCTTACTGACTTCTGTCCCTTTGATCTGAAAGCCTTCAATATGCCATTTAATTGTTTCAATGCTGTATAAAATCAAAGTACTCTATATAAGAATTGTCGGTATTTTCTCTGTACATACTGAAATATTTTTATTCCAAGCTGTAATATGAGTCCTGTGTTTTATCAGTAGATCTTAACCAGCAACTATGTTCATTTAACGTCCTTCTGGATTATGATAAGAAATATCGACAATATGCGATGCAATATACTCCAGCGAGCTGAATGCGTGGCTGCACAGCACTAGCTTATTTTCCATGTTTACTGACTTTTTGCAGTAATTGTTCTCTGAAAAAAAAGCCCCACAACACAACTTAAAAGCCACATTGTCGCACACTCCTTCCAATCAGTATTTTTGTGCTGTGCCAAGTTAAATGAATCTGGTAAAACTGTTGTTTTTTGTGCTCTGTGGATTTCCAGATTATAGCATACTGCCCCCCTGTCTCCATTGCATCTGTGGGGGGTGGGGGGGGGTCTGAGAATGGTTACCCAGGGTATATTCAGAAGTTTCTCACGGTGCTTGTTTTCCCTTGTGCTGAACGGGATGCAGACTCCCCCTCCCAGTGCCCCATGCGGGGGTCTTCTGTGGTACTTTTGGGTGAAGACCCCCACTACCGGGTACCAGATGGCAGACAGGCTTAGAAGGGAAACTGAAGACGGCTGTAGAAATCAGATCTTTTCAAACTCAAGCTCAGACATTTTCTGCACTAAAATGCATCCAGGCCAGTGGCATTATACAGAAGTGAAATGACACTGCAGTGGGTAACTGGTTCTTTTGTCGTTACCAACAAAGTGCAGCCATGAGATCAAGCAGTGACCAAGTGGGAGGGTGTCTTCTCCAGCCTGACATGACCCTTCCGACGTTGCTGGTCTTGGTTGGTGAGCACAGTTATGTTTTGACGTTCACGGTGTAGAGACCTTCTCGGGTATGAATGTGAGCGTGGCCAGACCTGTCCATGGTCATCATGCCCGCCCCCACCCCAGACACCGTCTCCATCGTCTTTGCGACATTCTCTGGTTGGCCGGTTGTCAGGCCGCAGTAGCCAATCGGAGTGCTTCTCCTCGGGAGGGTCACAAGGTGATGAGCGGATGGCAAACGTGTGTCTGTGTGTGTGTGTGGGGGGTTGGGGGTGTCCTTCTACTGTTTGGTCACTTGGGTCTGTCCCGGGAAGTGACTTCACGTCCCCCTGCCCCCCAGGTACTGGGCCGTGAGGTCTACACCTCGAACAACCAGCTGGGCGGGATCCAGATCATGCATAACAATGGTGTGACGCACAGCACGGTCTGCGATGACTTTGAGGGCGTCTACACCCTGCTGCAGTGGCTTTCCTACATGCCTCGGGTGAGCACCCCCCCCAATCCGCCTTGGCCTGGCGCCCCCTCTCTGCATTTAGCCCCGCTGACCCTCCCCTCTCCCACACAGTACACTTCCAGCCCTGTGCCCATCCTCAACTCCAAGGACCCCATCGACCGACCCGTGGAGTTTGTGCCCACCAAGGCCCCGTACGATCCACGCTGGATGCTGGCGGGCCGACCAAGTCAGAGTGAGTTCCTGGAACGTGGTTCCTTGACCCCAAGCTGTCCCGGGCCCCCGGTCAGTTCCCCTCGACTGGAACATGATAGCTGAGCTGTTTTGCCCCATTCCTGTGGCCTTATGGGTATTTTTTGAAGCCTCTCAGATGCGTCTGAGCGCATGCAAGACTCACCGGGTTAGGAGGCCGTGCCTGTGATCGGAAGGTCACTGGTTCAAATCCCAACGTCGGCGGGGTCAATGTCTCCCCCGATCAGGACTCTTAAACCCAGTAGCATCAGGGACTGTGACTCTGCTTTTTCTCAAAAATGTACGCCGGGTTGGATAAAAGCGTTTGCTAAATAAATAAAATGTAAATGTCTCCCCGCAGACCCCAAGGGCCAGTGGGTGAGCGGTTTCTTCGACTACGGCTCCTTCCAGGAGATCATGCAGCCGTGGGCCCAGAGCGTGGTGGTGGGCCGGGCCAGGTGAGCCCCCTGCTGGCTGGGGGGTGTGTGCGCACGCAACCTAAACCGTGCTTTCGGAGTTCGCCATGTTCTCATCTGTCGTCTGGTCGCAGGCTCGGGGGGATACCCACTGGTGTGGTCGCCGTAGAAACCAGGACTGTGGAGCTGTCGATCCCAGCAGATCCTGCTAACCTGGACTCTGAGGCTAAGGTAATATTTGGTCCCCACAATGTAATATATGCATCACCACACACACACACACACACACACACACACACACACACACACACACAGAGTAACTCCCTCTCTCTCAGAACAGCTGAATTGAATGCAGGACCGGCTTTTAAAGTCATTATAAAATCAAGAATTGTTGTTGATTTTAACTTTTATAAGCTAATGAATGCAATTAATACATTTAATACATGTGAATCTAAATGGTGTTACAATAATACTCTGTGCTCAGCACACAATGATTTTCTTATCTACAATTTACAGTGATTTTCCATTTTTACATTTGGTTTGTCTCTGGTCTCGTCTCTCTCTCTCTCTCTCTCCCCTCCTCTCCCTTTCTGCCCCCCCCAGATCATCCAGCAGGCCGGCCAGGTCTGGTTCCCCGATTCGGCCTTCAAGACGGCTCAGGCCATCAAGGACCTGAACCGCGAGGGTCTTCCGCTCATGGTGTTTGCCAACTGGCGGGGCTTTTCCGGCGGCATGAAAGGTCCGTCTCTCTCTGTTCAACTGTTAGCCTGTCTGTCTCAGTAAGGCCGCCCCAGTAACCGTGACTGCGTTTGCGAACAGACATGTATGACCAGGTGCTGAAGTTCGGAGCGTACATCGTGGACGGGCTCCGAGAGTACCTCCAGCCGGTTCTGGTCTACATCCCGCCCCAGGCCGAGCTCCGCGGCGGCTCCTGGGTGGTCATCGATCCCACCATCAACCAGCGGCACATGGAGATGTACGCCGACAAGGACAGCCGGTAAGACTCCACGTGGTGTGGGTCGCCGTAGGGGATGGGTTCACGTCCACATGGGCTGTGATCCCATGGGCTCTTGCTTTTCTCATCCAGAGGTGGCGTCCTGGAGCCCGAGGGGACTGTGGAAATCAAGTTCCGTAGGAAGGATCTGGTGAAGACTATGAGGAGGGTGGACCCGGTCTACATGGGGCTGGCCGAGAAGCTGGGTGAGTCTGCTGGCCCCAGGATTCCTGCTGCGGGGCTCGACTTTGAGCAGGTACTTCTGTTTGGTGTTGGCCTGGAATCTGATTGTAGACCCTGCCCCTGGCCAGGAACTCCGGAGCTAAGTCCCGCAGAGCGCAAGGCGCTGGAGACTGAGCTGAAGGAGCGGGAGGAGTTCCTACTGCCTATCTACCACCAGGTGGCAGTGCAGTTTGCGGATCTCCACGACACGCCAGGACGTATGCAGGAGAAGGGCGTCATCACGGTGGGTCCCTCATCTCTCACACGTGTTTCCCGTTTGCGCTGTCAACCCGCCTCAGGCCTGGGATCCTGTCGGTGTGCTTGACTGCTGCGTATCCTCATTCTCAGGATGTGCTGGAGTGGAGAACCTCCCGGCATTTCTTCTACTGGCGCCTACGGCGCCTCCTGCTGGAGGACTTGGTGAAGCGGAAGATCCAGGCATCCAACAACGAGCTGACGGACGGGCAGGTTCAGGCCATGCTGCGGCGCTGGTTTGTGGAGGCGGAGGGCACGGTCAAGGTGAGCACCACGCCGAGCCCCCCCCCTTTACTGACCTTTACTGCCTCACGTTAATCAGTGCCCCCTCCCCCCCCATCATGGCCGACTTGATACCATCTTCAGCTTCCTAATTAAAAACAGACGTGTTACAGTGACTAATGGCAGTGTTAAGCATCGCACTGTCAACCTCATTAACGTTCCTTAGCAGCTGGAGGGGAGGGGTCTATTTGGGGTCAGAGGTCATTCTCCATGAATATGCAGGTTGGGTTCTGGGTGTCAGATGAGGGGCGGGGCTACCAGGGCATTGGCTCTAGCTGAAAGCTGATCGGTCACCAGGGTGTCGCCTTCACTGTCACTCACTGATTTACAGCATATCATCGTCTAATGATAATAATGTTGGCCTCTTCTTATTAAATACAGCCCCTTTTATGCCCCCCACCTTAAAGAATTATGGAATAGCCCCTGGTAACATGGTAGTGCATAAGTGGTCATTTGCTCCCGTCTTCACACCCTTCCTGATGCACGGCCATAGTCATACTTGAGGTTCATCGCCTTCATGGTCCAACTGCAGATGAGTGACAGTTGCTGTTGGGCGGTTGCTTCGTTGTCCCCCCCCCCTTCCCTCCCAGGCTTATCTGTGGGACAACAACGAGATGGTTGTGGAGTGGCTAGTGAGACAGCTTACGGAGGAGGAGGGGGCCCGCTCCATCATCGACGAGAACATCAAGTACATCCGGCGTGACCACATTCTCAAGCAGATCCGCAGGTGAGCGCCCCCAGCTGACCATGCAGGTCACAAAATTAACCAAACGCTGGAAACTGTATTAACGGTAAGGGCTGAGATGAAGTGACCCCATCTGTGGTCTCCCCTCCCCCCCCCATTCTATCTCAGCTTGGTACAGACCAACCCAGAGGTGGCCATGGATTCCATCGTCTACATGACCCAGCACATCTCCCCTACCCAGCGTGCGGAGGTGATCCGGATCCTGACCACCATGGACACCCCGGCCTCCTCCTAGAGACGGCCTTCACCACCCGCACATGCACGTGGTGTTTGGAAACTGAGGCTGCAGGAGCCAAAATGGCGTCCACAGGAGGGCCGGAAGAGCCAGCATGGCGCACTAATGGGTATACGTTTTATTGCCCTGGATGCGTCTGTTAGCAGTGATCCCGGTTTTAGTGGCTGTACTGATCCAGGGGGCTCGACTCCCCTTTCAGCCTAGAATATTGTGTCCATTTAAGGACAGTGTGTCGTGTCATTAGTGTTTTATTTATGTGCACTTAGCAGTTGAGTGTCAAGCACCTTCTCTGTGATTTTAACAATGGAAATTCCTGAAATAAACTAAAGACTAACAGTTGTTCTGGTTTCTGTGTATCTATCTGTATCCACATCCCACCGGCAACGATCGCAGGCAGATGGGTAATACAGTAGTACCTCGGTTCTCGAACTTAAACCGTTCCGGATCGAATCCTAAAAAGTGCGAGTTCTGATCGAATTTAATGGAATATAATGAAAAACCAATTAAATGGTTCCCGGCCCGCAGGTAAAAAACACACGTAAATTTTTTTTTTTTTTTTTTTTTTTTTTACTATTTAAACACAAAATGAACGGGATAAAACAAAACAAGAAGAGCATTTTTTTCTTAATGGCTTCCAAAACGATAAAGATCTTATCCGAACATTACCCCTGTCCTGCCCCAATCGTCCGCTCCTCCCGTGTGCCACGCCCCCTCGTTAACCTCCTGTGGGATCCCCATGTGATCAGCTGTTTCTGGTTGTTGTCATTAGTCCTCTGTATTAAGTCCGCGTTTCAGTTTGTTTCCCCAGTCCAGTCATTGGGTGCGTTCGACTTGCTTACAGCGCTGGCTTAAAGCAACGCATTCTGATCTTGACGCAGTGCATTATGGTTAGATGCATTGCCACCTCTCACTCAGCTGCACAAACTGGAACCGCCTCCGTGACGACACACCTTTGCCTTTATTGGCTGAAGAGTTTAGTTACACGCATGATGTTTGTATCCCAGGCAGTTCCGATGTGTAATCTGCTATTTCTCCCGAATATCACGTAAAGCAGTGAGAATTAGTTTTTAGTTAATTTAACTGGTAAAATAAAGTTTAAATAAATGACATAAATGTTGTAATAGTACACGTTACTGGTTTAGTGTTAGTTACTATAATGTTGCGCTGGTTTATTTGGTTAATCGTCCAGTCTGTGAAGAAGGCATTCAAGTAAGAATTGCATTGTAGTATGACTCATTTCTTGGCGCATACAATTTATATTAGGTCAGCGTTCACGGTTCGACTTCTGATATTCAGATCGAGTTCTAGGTGAAACTGGTTTGTTCGAATTTCAAGAAATTCGAGTTCTAGTGAGTTCGAGAACCGAGGTACCACTGTATCGCCAGCACAGCTAGAGTTCTGTAATTATTTTTACTTACCCGTATGTCCACTAGATGGCACCTTTGTACATGGACCATTACCAGGCAGCTACAACACACACCTAATGGCACGGTTACCCACCTGGGCACAACTGACATCCATTCGTTTCTGATAGCGTGCTATACCTCTGTTTTTCTACAAATTCCTTGGGGGGGGGGCCCTGTGTTACCCCTCAGATGGGCGAGAGGACCAGAGGAACAGCTTATTTAATGCTGGGATACGGTGACCTGTCACCCAGGACCTGGGTTTTGTTATTGCAGATCGTCCCTGACTTGTGCGAATTATAGCATGTATGACTGAAGTTAATGTATTTGTTACAATACATCTTGGACAGCCTAGCGGTCACTTTGTGCCACGCGATAGTCACCACGGGAAAGTACTGTGCTGTACGGTCACGTGACCATCCCAGCCTCGCACACAAAAGTCAGTGCGATTAAGCTATTCTGACATACGTTCATTTTGAAGTAGGACGTGTCAGTCGGAATGCAACCCAATCATATGTCAGGGACAGTCTGCATTTAGAAAAAAAAAGAACCCCCCCCCCCACATTGTAAGCTTTTCTGAGACACCACAGCATCAGCCTCTTTGGGCCCTCCAAGGCTACCGCATCTCCATGGGCACGATGATGGAGGCTCTAATGGGCGACCCCTCCCCCCTCACAGCGATTGGTCCGTCCTGATGCCACGCCGTGGTGCGTAAACACGCTCCGAGTCTGGCATTATCGCAACTACAGATGGCGGCGGTCTGCAGAACGGCCAGCGTCAAAGCCTGCCTCTCCTCATATCACCCGGAGGAGCGGCATCCAGGAGACTCGCTCTACATTAATCATCTGCAGCATTTAATTCCCTGGCAATAAATATGCAAATGTGGGGGCGTGACCAGGCTCTGCTCATCACAAGACAAGCTCACTGGAGTCTGTCGAAAAGGCGTGGCAATTCCTGCGGGGGGTTGTTTATCCTGAACGTTGCAGATGATGACTTACAACCATCCCCAGTCACGAGATAAAGATATCAGAAGGGGGGGGGGGCCCACCATCATCCATCATCCATCATATATTTCACACCAGTAGGTTGTGGGGTTAAATCCCATCGTGACATATCCAGGCACGTCTAATCAGCTTTCTAGACAAAAACCATCCTCCCATTATAAGGATCTCCAGCATCTGTTCATGGTGATGGGTAGCTTCTTTGCATCCTACCCATAATACTCTGCATCAACACGCTTACTGCCAAACCAACATGTCCATGTAGTGTCTTTAGAGGCTATACTCACTAACGTCTGTGTGAAAACATACGGTAAAGGTTGTTCACACTTTTAAAGTATAAATACGCAAAATGGGGCCATGTCTGACCATAAAGTATCACCAAGGCTCAGACGTTTTCGTTGTAAAGCAGTAAGACACAGAATAGGGCTTTATGGTTTAAAGAATGTGTGTTTTGATTTTATTAGTTTGCATTTTCATTTCACAAAAATAAACCTGTTAGCCTAAAGGTGCTACATAAAAAGAGCATGAGTCTTCCTCAGGCTACAAAATTCAAAGGGAGTATTTGTCCCTTGCTCAAAATTCAAAATGTGCTTTCCGCAGTGAAAAGCATTTTGACAGCATCTCTGTGTGCCTCTTGTCTCAATCTGTCACAGACCTGCGGCAAAGGCCATTGCAGGAATGCGATGACAAATGATAAGAATGTAAATAGAACATACATAATTAAGTGAAGAGTCCGACGGCGGGTTGTGGGTGCGAAGCCCTGCAGATCACATGATCTTGTTTTGCACTTTCTTTGCTGGTCAATGTTACTTAACTTAAAAAAAAAAAAACATTTTAATACTTAAACATTTAAATTGATAAACCTGTCCCAGAAATGGGACAGAAATAAATAATACTGACACAGAAATCCACCAGTAAATAAATATGATAAAATCACAGAGATAGACAGGGGGTGCTGTCCTGGGCTTTTCTAGCTGGGTTCTCTCTCAGTGCAGAGATCTGTCCCCCCTGCTGGCTACCAGACGGTGCCTTCGCTCATCTCTGAGGGGGGGGGGAGCAGGTGAGCACCGTAGCCCCCGGCACCGCCGATGGACAGCGAGGTGAACAAGGGGCTGGAGCCATAGGCGTCGGAGGAGGTGTGGAGGGGAGGTTCTGGGCTGGGGGAGCAGCCCGGCTCGTGGGACAGGAGGTCCGAGAAGCGCTGGGGCTCCTCCGAGGCATGCTGTCCTTGCAGGGGGGGTTCTGGGAGGGGGCCCGGGGAAGGAGCGAAGCCTGGGTCAGCAGGCACCAGGGTCTGCGTGGGGGGGCGGGTGGGGGGAAAGTAGTCAAAGCTGCCACCAGGACTGTAGTAGTCATTTCGGAAATCTGGGGGGGAAACAAATCACGGTGTCAGTAAAAGCAGCACGCCTCCTAGTGAGCACCAGCCAGAACAGGCCTGGACTACTGATGACCAGGGAGGGGGTCTGATTGACCCCGCACACAAGGCAACTACACCTGCCTTAAAATCCACTCCTGGAAAAAAAATCACAACACAGACCACAAGCCCTGTCGTGTTTGTCCAAAGTTGCGGTAAAAATCCGACATCAGATACCACACCATGACCTCTGTGCTTTTCCTTTTCATACTTGTTTCCGCCATTTCCCCCACATTCCAGCAGAGCGCCACCACCTGGGTCACGCTGTAAGTTACAAGAATATTGGACTGAAGGTGGCCGTGCCCTCTCAGACACCGAACTCGACTGAAAATAATGCATTATTAATTAATAATGCAATTTTGGACACGGTGACAAGTAACCATCCCCGACGCGACGCGTCTCCCCAAAGTTACTCACAGAGCCCAGCAGTATTACATACGAATCGTTTTAAGGAGCGTTATGGCTGAAAAGCTTTTTACCCTGCAATTCACATATGCGACTTATTTCACAGGCAGAAAAGTCCGTTCATTACAGCAGGCGGTGAACACAAGATATCACAGATACACGGGAACGCGGAGGCTGCTGAACATTTAATTATGAAAAATGCATGATATAAAATAGCGGGGTTTCCATATTTGTCAGCGACGCCCACCTCCGTAGACTGAAAAGCGGCCTGCCGGCAGCAGCTCCCCCGGCTGCATGCGCTCCGTCCTTATCCTCCTCGGGCTCCGAAGGAAGGCGTGTCTCCGGGCGCCCAGGGCGCTCAGTTGCTTCATCCGCCGCTCTTTGGACCGCCGGTTCTGGAACCAGACCTGCCGAGAAGGAGGACGCGTAAACGGACCACCTCACATCCACAGCCGGTTTTGGGGGGCCATGTACGCACCATGGATGCCGAGTCAGGGACATGATTTATAACATTATGGGACACTATTGAACTCATTAATTTATTAAATTTATTAAAGCATTGTAACAGATCAATACTGTAAAATAATGTTAATATTGTGTATCGTAATAATTATGGTAGATCATGGTCTTTTCTAATAATAATAACACTCTAATAATAGCACTGAAAATCACAGAACATTAACCAAACCGATACGTTAAGTTAGGAGAAGTCCGGTTTGGAAAGATCTTTCAACTTCACGACTCCATAACATCAAGTAGCCTAATTAGAGGATATTCATTAAAAGTCGGCGGTAATTGACGCCACATTAAAAGCTAGATTCCTTCAAATCATAAACACTCGAATTGCGTATTCACAATAAGACGCGAAACTAAATATGTTTTTTAAATTTTTATATTATGTTTTAATATAGGTCTAATGTATTCAAAATTCAAAAAACGAATGATGAAATTACGACCCTTTTAAAATTATACTACGTAAGCCTTTTAGGGGTCTTAATACAAATGCAACTACTGCATTGTTGCATGCATGCATAATAGACTTTTCCATTTACATACAGGTCCACTAAAATTAAATGCAAATCCATTAACGCTTCGTGATTTTCTTCATAATTACGAACTTGCGCGCTCATGATTTGCCCGCAGTATTTCTACGTTTAATAAAAGCGCGGTTCCGGACCTGGATGACGCGCATGTTAAGGCCGGTCTCCTGCGCCAGCTGCTCCCTGATGTGCCTCGTCGGCTTCGGCGTGGATGCGAAAGCGGCTTTCAGCGTCTCCAGCTGCTTAGCCTTGATGGTGGTCCGCGGACCGCGGCGCTTCCCGCTCAGGCTCGGCTCCTCCGGCTCGGTGCTCGCTGCCTCTTTGTCCGATAGCGGCCCAACCTCTACGTCTTTGCCGTCGTCCTGAGCGTCTTGGGAATCAGGAGATAAACTGGGATCGCTGGACGTGGTAACTGCTCGAAAAACAAGCAAATGAAAAGTTATATTGATTACGTTGTATTCGATTTTATTAAATGAAAAATGTAAAGAAAAGGTATTAGAAAGGTAAAATTCTTCACCAACGCGTAATAATGAAAAACACAAAATGAGCTTGGATCTTTTTGTAATACACAGATATAAAACATTACCCTCATAATTATCACAATCAATATTAAAAACTGATTATTTTAATTACACGACCTAGACCTATATAAATAAAATCCACAATTTAATATTTTTTTCATTCCATGCACAGGTTTCGCGTTTTTATTTGTATGCATTTAATCAAATCAGGATAAATTAGATTTTTTTCATACATTATTTTCTCGAAATATTTAATTTTTTTAGAAAAATAAATAAGGAATTATAACACATTTAAAATATTGTTCGTGGTTAATGTAGCATAACTATTAGATAAAAATGTAAACGCCTTACACCTCTACAGAAACACCTATAGACCTACAGGTTCTTGGCCAATATATTAACATTAAAAAGAAATATAGTTATATCTTTATAATGTGTACAGCAGACTTGAGTAAAATAAATGACAAGCATATAAGACGTGACGGTTAATTAAGCCGCCTGTCGCATCTCGGTGCCGGACCTGAGGGGAGGTTGGTGTCCTTCTCGCTGCCGCCGTTTAGATAATCATCTTTACAGACAAATTTGTTCTCGTCCACGACGTAGAGCTCTTCCCCCGTGGAGAGCTGCTTGCTGCACAGGATGCAGGTGAAGCAGCTCAGGTGGAAGACGCTGCTCCGCGCCCGGCGCACCAGGTCGCTGGGCGAGATGCCGTGACCGCAGCCGGCGCACTTGGTGCCGAAGCGTCTGCGGGGCAGGGAGAAGAAATTCAGCCTCGGGGGCCACAAACAGGCAAGCAGACGTGAATATTAACCATGATCAGGAAATACGGCCTTTTTACTAACAGGTTTACAAGCTATTTTCTTATATTTGAAATTTACACTGAACGGGGCTTCCTTGTAAGAGATGCATATTCGTAAATCTATGATTGACTGATGTTATTTCTTTTGTTTCGAAAAATAGGCTTGTATTTTAAAACAATTGTCGGAATATGTAAAAGCCAAAGCAGCGTGGAAAAGGTAGGATACACGTATGACGAATATCTCCAAATTAACAAAAACACTGTCGTCACCCTTAAACTTAGGTCGTAATTATAGGGATTTTGAACTACATTAAGTGATGCAAACAATCAAAACCAAGTCAATTAACGTAGCTAATCCCTGTTTGATCAGTTGACAGCGGCGTGTTCCCTGGAAAGTCACATTGCTCTTGGTCTCCTGTGGAGGAACGCATCTTTAGAAGCAAGCCAACGCGTTCGGGTTCCAGCGATCGCCTGCCGTTGTGATTTTACGCAACGCTAATGAAGTACACAAGCCATAAGCACGAAAACATGAATTCATTTCCAAACTACAAGGCGAATAGATCTGCATCACAAATCGAGCTACTCTCTGTCCAAGAAAACAAACAACACGTGGTTTTAAACCGAATACAGTAACACTGGCAAGTAACAGGATAACACCGTCATATAGGGTGCAACGTAGGTTATATCAGACAAATACTTCCCAAACGCCACTTCCCATGTTGTCACATATGGGGAATATATCCTCAGAAAAAAATTGCAAAAATGTGCACCTTTGCTTGTCACTGCAGAACTGTGCCCGTGTTATTGTGCTTTTTAAGGTACAGAAATGGACTTTGAGGAACATCCCAAAGGTACAAACAGCATTAATGTACCATCAGTGGTACAGAAATGTTCATCATAGACTATTTCTGTACCTTAAAAGGTACAATTACCTACAGCTAAGGGTACAATTGGCAGACCCTTGAGGGTACAGCCCCGGTGACAAGCAGAGTACAGATTGTTACCCTTTTTTCTGAGTGTATACAAATCACAAAAGCTCACGTTGAAGTGATATTTAAACATATACCACTTGCTAGTTCTAATGTAATAAAAACACGAATGGACCCCACTTCACCGCTCTTTATATATTTGGTCTGTTGGACCTCTCACTAAACGTGTGGCACTTTACGTCCTTGCAGTTGGCAGATTTTCAAAGAACAACGCAATCCTCCATTTGCAAATAAAAAAGAGACGCCGCGGTCTGCTGTGCGTGGCTTCGAGGCTCACCGAAAGAAGTCATTTTTGCAATATAATTTGCCTTCCCGAGAGAAGCACTTCTCGGTTAAATTGCACTGGCAGTCGCAGCACTGCACGCACTGGATGTGCCAGTGCCGGTCCAGGACATTGAGAAGAAACCGGTCCATTATAGGCCGCTCGCAGCCGGCACAGTGAACCATCGTCCTTGAACAAACGCGGCGGGTTTCTCTCTAGTGTGTTTTCTCTCTTCGTGGGCTCTTCCGTCTCCTTTAATGACAAATAAGATGCATCTCCTGGCGACAGCAGGACAGGCTCTGGTACCTGTCTTGCCCGATTCCCTTTGTGACACCCAGAGTCTCACACAGAGCGTACTGCGCTCTCGGTTTGGCGCTCAGGGCACCCTGTAGGTCTTCAAAATCTGCTAATTCTCTCCAAAGGCGTTAATTTTCCCAGAAGTGAGGAAGCAAGAAATCCTAAAAAAATCTACAAGGTTAGAACCGCCCGGCCTGTCTTCCTTAGGATGAAATCAGATGCGGAATGAAGAAAGGAATCAAGAACTTCAAGAATGAAGAGAATTAGAATCTTTCCAAATATTTTTTTTAATCGAGTCCCCTTGGCAAATAAAATAAAAACGAATGAACCTTTCCGTAGACTAAATGACTTAAATGGCGAAAAAAAATCTTTTTCTTAAAGAAAGAGTGAGTGATGTTTTGTTTCTGAGAGCAGTTCAGAGCGCGCTCCTGGGGCTCCTCGCGCATTTATTCTTGACACGCCACAAAGTGGCGGAGGGGACACGGGCGCTGACGTCACTGGCGGCGCGGCCAATCAGCGACAGCAGCATCCTCTCGGTACCCAGCACGATGAAATTATATTTATACGGCAAAGAACACGTCCTCTGAAAACAATACTCTAATTAATTGCAATTAACTCCTTCAATACATCAAATATGCAAACAGTCTGAAAGAATTCATATGCATCGCTTTACTTGCGTGTCTTGCAGATCTAACCACTAAGTTTTCACTTTTCTCGTGTTTACAGGTGAGTTCGACTATTGAACTACACTAAAATGATTTTCATGTATCTTTTTAAGGTTTTATTTTTGGATCATTTATATCTTATTATGATGTTACAAATAATATTTCCACATTTAAGTATCGGGATATGAACACTGCAAAGCTTAATCTGATGGTGGATTCTGCGGGTTTTGGTGCCACGTGCAGTATAATTCTCATCCGTTTTTCCCATTTTCTTAGTAAACGAAAGGATTTTGCGTCAACAGCCGATGTAGCCTATACCTACGTCTAAACCGGACGTTTTAATCAAAACTCAGTGTTTACCACGGACACAGTGAACGACGTAGCCCACAACGCTTTTCTCAGTCAAAATATTGGCTACGAGACTTCAGCGCGTTAGGTGTTATAATAATACTGTTACTGCTATGAGGTCGCGGACCGCAGTGACCGGCGACATCCCGCGGTGGGACAGCCGCGTGGGACCCGCGAAATCAGCCCCGAGATGCGGCAGCAGAAGCCAGGCTGTCCGCCCCCAGCCGATACCGCCGAAAATGGGACAAAAGGGAGGTAACGGCAGCGGCAAAAACTGTAATTATAATTAAACTCAGCATGTTCACTTTCAACTCTACAGAACAAGCAAACGACAAAAACAGAGGGTAGATCGGGAGGGAATGTACTGTAACAAGTAAGGGTAATACGGGACAAGAAGGCCATTTAAAGGTAAAGATTATCGCGAGAAACTACCGCTGCTGATGTATGTTCGGTACCGGACGTTATAATAGGGTCATAAAGAGGATATCAGTTAGGGAGATTTCGACTTTCCTCTTACTAAAGTGGGCTTCTTATTGAACAGAGGAGCGACCTGACAGCCAGCGTTAATTACAGACAGCTAGAATACAGTTCGATGTGCAACCTCCCTGACCGTGATTAAAATGAGGGACATGGAAGATTGTTACATCTGGAGTTGTGCCCTGTACTGGTAAAGAGCCCTGACTGCTGTTTAAATGGTGCAGACCATCCATCCATTTTCTGTAACTGCTTGCCCTATTCAAGGTTACAGAGGTCTAAGGCACAAGGCAGGAAACAACCCAGGATGGGGCGCCAACCCATCACAGTGTACACTCAGGCACCATGCACTCACACATGCACACCCATGGGCAATTTGGCAACCCCAATTAGCCTCAGCATGTTTTTAGACTGTGGGGGAAAACCTCAGTACCCGGAGGAAACTCAACGACGACACGGGGAGAACATGCAAACTCCAGCTAAATGCATTTTTATCCAAAAAAGGTACATTTTAAAGAAAGCAGGGTCAGACAGTCCCTGGAGTAATCAGGAA
Organism: Hyperopisus bebe; assembly: GCA_026777045.1. Lineage (NCBI taxonomy): Eukaryota > Metazoa > Chordata > Actinopteri > Osteoglossiformes > Mormyridae > Hyperopisus > Hyperopisus bebe. Next base: position 27,106,170 of record JAODJW010000002.1, on the reverse strand, counting down.
TTAAGGGGCTCGTGTAAGGCAGCAGTAGCAAAGTAATTTCATTGGGATTTAAACGAACAACCTTCCACAGTCACACACTGCAGGCTGGAACCCATTAGAACTGAACCAGATGGCTAGAAAACTGCACATCTGCTGGGGGGGGGGGGGCTTGCTCTGACCAGTGATACAACAGGTTTATATGTGGTGTATGTGTTCACTAGGAAAGAACTGCAGTCAACATAAAGACAGGCACCCTCAAGGGTCTGCCAGTTGTACCTTTAACTGTAGGTAATTGTACCTTTTATGGTACAGAAATGGTATATGATTCACATTTCTGTACAATTGATGGTACATTAATGCTGTTTGTACCTTTGGGATGTTACTCAGAGTCTGTTTCTGTACCTTAAAAGGTACAATAACAGGAATACAGCCCCAGTGACAAGCAAAGGTACAAATTTGTGCCCTTTTTTCTGGGAGGGTATCTGGGGTCCCTACTGCATGATGCACAGAGCAGGGAGGCTAGTCTGGACAGCTGTTAGACCTTCTGAAGTCGTGTCTGGGGGTTTGGATGTTCTACAGAACTGTTTCTCTGGTGGGTGGCAAACCAAAAGTCTCACGGCCCATCCCCTTTAGGTGACACTGGTACTTGGTTAAAAATATATATTTTGCAATTGGCTTTAAAAAAAAAAAAAAAAACAGTGTGTGAAGGCTTTCAGCTGCTGTAATTGCTGCACTTTTTTTTTTTTTTTCCCAAAATAACTGTGGTTTAATTTTTTTTAAAAAATTTGGGTCTTGACTTAATGACCAAGGAAAAATGTGGTTCCAGAGGCCAAACCATTTGGAAATTACTGATTTAGACGACACAAAGCCGTAACCACATCTGCTGTCTTGTGTTTGCCTGGTTCCTGTACAGCTCTCAAAAAATATTTCGCTGTATTTTAAAAAAATTTGGCAAGTTCTGACAAAGATTAAAAAGAAATACAATGCCAGGGAAATGCTGCATCAAGATTTAATGCTGCGTTGCACCTACCTTGGAGGTCAGAAGACGGAGCTGGGGATGATGTCACATTCCAAGTTAACTGCATTCCGGTACAGCAAGTCGAAAAGCCATTTAGCAAACCAGGGACCCATTTTTAAAAGCAAGATTTCTTGCTTAGCTGGATATCGTGTCAGATTTAAGGTACGCTTTAACTGGCCTTTATCTTCATTCACTTACATTTAACCTAGACTTCCTTAAATCTGACAAGTTATCCAGCTAAGCAAGAAATCCTGCTCTCTGAAGCAGGTCCCAGTTCCAGTTAGGTTCATTGTTAGCCATTGCGGTTGGACAGTACTGTCTGTACGACCAATCTGACGATGTAGGTGCTAATAACATAGCATAAAACTACATATTTAACTTCTGTTGATAAAGGGCACAGCCATCTTGAATTCTGAGGTCGAGGTTGTGTAGATTCCTCTGACTTTCCGAGTAGGAATTCCGACTTCAGGGGGTGTTCCAGTTGAAATTTCCAATTAGGAACTTGGAATATCTGAGTTACAAGTTCAAATGCAATGCAGCATAAGATGGTCAGGTCAAAGGGTACAGAGTTTGGACAGGGTCCTCAACACTCTGGCGGGTGATTTACATTTGTTAATTAATGCTAAATGCTCCTAATGAGACCAAGAGGAAACCCTCTGGGCCATTGATACCTTTTAATGTTAAACAAACATAACAGCGCAATCTGCATTCATTAACACTCACTCATTAAAGCCTGTTTACTGTGATAAATTAGCAGTAAACAGTAAGATCCATACCCAGCTGTGCCAGACGGGCGTATGACACATGTTTGTACTTAGCAACAAATATACAGATATAAATGCAGTAACAGATATGCACAGGAATACAGACATGATCCTTCTCAGTAAATTTCAGTAAATGAAATGCGACACTCAGGACCCAGAAGGGAGGCACCTTCAAACG
>JAODJW010000002.1:27082292-27104131 GCA_026777045.1 Hyperopisus bebe | reverse complement strand
TTCCCCCCCCCCCCCCACACCCTCATGGTCCAGAAGGCAAGATTCCACAGCGTGAACACCTTGTAAAAAAACCCAAGAAATTGTACAGGAACTTTTGTAAAGTGCTCAGTATTTATTTGTTGGAATAAGATGAGTATTTCATGTACAGCTTCTCTTTCATGGAGCTATATGTATGACTTTTTCTGTTGCTATGTGACAGCTCTAATAAATAATGATAATTAAAGCATTAACGTGAACCGTCATCGTTTCATTTCATTTCGAGTCTCTGCGCTTCAGGGCCACGTCTGGTATTTTGAAAGCAACACATGCTTATAAGCAATACAGAAATAACCTCCTGGGAAATTTTCCAGTGAGTATTAATCCGAACAACCGCATGCATTCAACAAGACACTCTGTATGAGAATTGACAAGGGACAGGGCTCAGTGAACAGGAAGTAGTATTGCTACCAGGAAGTACTATTGCTAACGGGAAGTAGTATTGTTACTCTGAGAAGGAATGGAAAAGTCTCTCATACTCATTATCAGCAATCTTCTATCTGCTGTTATGTCTTATCTTAGTAGGTTTTGGGGCTCCATTAAAGTACTGGGCCCCAGAAATCCATGCCCTTCTGATGCCCCTGCATGTAACAGAGGTATTCTGCCCATTTATGTGGCTGGAAATATATGTCATCCCCCCTCCCCCAAATAGCATAATTGCCTAGTGTAATCTTCACTTCTTAAACACCATGTCTGCGTCACCTGAGTGCACCAGCAAGAAGGTAAAACACAGTGTTTCCTGCCCAATGTTTTTCTTGGATAATTATTTCTTCTCTACAAAAGACTGTATTTGGTTTCCATGTCAACCGTATGATATAAGGGATGCCTGATTGGTGGACACACACTTACAATGGAGTTTTTTTCATTGGCACTGGCCTTACTTGTCTATTTTCTATGACTGCTCTTGCTCTACAGGGTTTCCATCCCTGGATGAGATGAGACTCACCTCCCCCAACACACTCAAGCACGCAATAACCATATGATGTATTCAGTCGAGTCCCTGGCATTTTGCATCAAAGTATCACGTGTTTTAAGCTACCTTGGCAAATATCTGTTACTCTACCTGTACTGTAGACGTTATTGTTGGGGGAAAATTTTATTTTAATTATTTCGGGGAATGTATTCATTCGTTTTTATTTGTGAATCTCTCTGCGAGCTCCAGATTGAATCCTCTAGACCAGAAGCCCTTTCATTTGTGCCGCATTAAGACGGCGTCCAGCTGTATAAACATGTTAAAACGTACACTCTGCACTCTGCGCTGGGCAAAGGCATCTGTTACGAAAATAAATACCACCAAGCCACTCTAGATACGAGTGTTATTTAAAAGCATAACATCAAGCTGCGCATTTTCACCAATTACGCAGTTAGGATCCCGGCGATGCGGAGCGTGATTCGGGACGGCCGGGAATCCCACACGGACACGGAAGGGGCAGGCAGAGGGTAATGTAATGAAGGTTAATGTAATGAATTGTAATGTAATGAAGGTTAATGTAATGAATTGTAATGTAATGAAGGCGAATGTGATGTTCAAGTGCACCCCTCTCACAGTGTGTGACAGCCCTTTGCCTGTCTTGCCCATTCTATTATGTTGCACACAGTATTCAGGAGGCTGACAGTTTCATTCCTTCTTTTTCATCTCTGCAATTATAAATATAGTAATCTACAAGGCCATAGATTTGGGTTTGGACTGTAGGGACATGTCCTTAACTGTATCATGGGAGAACCATGTGTGTTTAGCAGGGTTGGGGCCAGAAAATGGAGCTGGATTTGGAATTTAAACCTTCCTGAAATTCAAATTCAGTTCTAATTCTGTTCCCTGTTTTTTTTCCAGTCCGAACTCCAGTTCCATTTCATGATATATGATAAGTGGTTTCAGAAAATGGAGGGAATACTTCATTCATATCTTAATAGAAAATAAGGTCTTGATCATAAAAACTTTTGGTACCTCTATGTAAAAGCAACAGGTTGACATTTCCCTAGCTGTCCTCAGCTCCTCTTTCAATTTTAAACTAATGTGTTTCCTCTGCAAACGACTGATTGCCAGAATTAGCTCTGGCTCCATCGCGGTGTCCTGCAACCGGGTTGGATTTATGTGGATGGGCTGAAGAACTGTTTCCCTTAATCACCTTGTGGAAACTTGCTGAGTTCAAGTGTCTGAACACAAGTTGCACTTTAATCTGAGCAATGCACGCTTGCTTCCTTCAGTACGAATCAGGGGTGTTGATTTGAAATGACTGAACAAGTCAAGTCTGCTTGAAGGAGCTCAGTAGGTTATGAATGCCTCCTGATAAGATGCTTGATTGAGCTGGGAGATAAAAATGACAAACACTTCTGTAACTCTACAGGATGATAAATTAGCCTTGAAAAAATCCCTAAAAAACAAGTGATTAAATGGCTGTATGCAGCATCCAGCTTGTCTGTGAGAAGACAGATAACAGTTTCGCCTGCTTACGGTATGTTTTAATCCATATATACATCTATCCCTTATGTCATGCACCTCTGCTTTTAATACATTATAAATCTGCATATTCACCAAATTTACTGATTGAACCAAATATGTTTCTCCACTACAGTACAGACCAGGTTCAAGCAGGCCTCCAGCACAGTGGGTTTTACAGGGCTAATCCAGCACGGTCCAGCAGAACAATCCCAGCATGCCACTCTTTCACAGCACAACTCACCAATCAAACAGTAGCAGGAAGTGAAGAGAGAGTCATTTCCAATGGGTCTTTGACGAAGGGGACTGGGTGAAGCTGTGAAGGGGAATGAGGTAAGAGGAGGAATGGGGCAGGTGGAGGGGGCTTTCCCACCACCCTAATCACTAGGGCGGTCAACACAGATACTCTGCATTTTGCCTACCTTTAAAGTGTTATCTGAAACAGTGCCCCCAGTGCCCAGGAGGTGAAAAGCACTTGGTTAAGTTTCTGGAAAGTGGTAGGTAATGCCAGAAATGAATTGTGAAAGGGGAGGTTAACAATTTTCCATGATGGGATCTCAATGAAACAGTGTAAGATTGATCCATACCATAATGACTCTAAGTGGGCTGTTTGTCCAGCGTTTAGGCCCCCGAAGTGGGAGTGCAGCTGACAGTTACTATAGAGGCTGGACACTAGATTTATGTGAAACCTAAATGCTTTTTCCAGAGAGTGCTACACGTATTTATTTTACTCGCATGCAAGTTTTGGCCCAATACTATGAAATAGTAATATATTGGTTGCAACCCAACACATAAAAACAATGTATTATCTACAATAAATCAGTATCATAAACTGCTTGTCCAAGCAGCTTACAGGAACTGATGGCAGAGCGTTGGCTCAGATTTCATGTCCCAGCGATAGCCTTGCCTGGGCCCAACTGTGGTGAGGATATTACCAGGAAAAAACAGGTAAATAATCATTTACACTTTTACATTTCACTATTACATGCACTATTTCACTGTTTCATGACTCAAGCCCCAACTCCAAATATTGTCTCATGAAGCGCCACCCAGCTCCCATCGAGAAAACTGTAGTGACATACAGGCAATGCTAATTAACCAGTGAGCAGTGCAGAAGCAATTGGATGCATCTGGAATGTTCTCTTCACTGTGCCCCTTGGAGGGTCAGGTGCAGCAGTGAAGTTCTAACAGTCCTAGCAGTGCCTAACATGTGACTTTAGCTATGAGGTGGGTGTTTTCTACATTAGCTTTTGGGATTTGTTGTCAGGCTGCCGAGTCTGCAGTCCAGGGGATACTGAAGTCATCTTCACTCAAGGTCCAGGGTCACACATAAAACTGTCTGAAATGGCAACTAGAGACCTCAGACAGCAAAAATCATACATCCCTATGACATATTACCTACTCACTCTACGAATTCCTCAATCAAGAAGAATATCAATAATAAAACAGATATTTTCACTGGAGAACAGCTTTTCTCAACATTTACTTGATTTAGGAGACTTTATATAATTGTTGCTTTGCTTTTAAAAACTGTTTTCCTGGGCAAAATTTCAGATTGTTACTTTGAAAACACAAAGTGACTCACAAATAACAAAGCAGAAATCGGCAAGGCTTGGAAAGTGTGGCTGTTGGCCACTATAAAGTCCTCCTGGAAGCTGCTAATAGGAGTCACTTGGTGAGATGTGGACTGGACACTGACAAATGATTTACCATCTGTGGCAGCGTTCATGTTAAGATGAGCCTCACAAAAGTGAGACCATATGGCTTCATTGTTGTTGTCAGCACAGAGACTTTGGGGTGTCTTTATTCTTATGTCCCATTTATCTAAGACTAGTGACCGAAATGAATCAGTATGCCCTAAACCATCAACTTTCAGGGGTGGCCCATCCAGTTGGGCACCATGATTAGCCATTTGAAATGCTCTATCTACATCACAATGATCCACATTCTTTGTTAATTAGCATGAATGTCCACATCATAGATACTGCCTAAGTCTGGGTTTCATATGCACCGCTGTTTGCCACCATTTAAACCAAGCATTTGTGTGGGACCCCCTGTTGGCCACAAATAGTCACTACACTAAAAATAAAAAAATAATAAAAGCATTCCTTATTTAGTATATACTGAAGCAGCATGCCATGCTAACTAGCCAACTAGCTAGCATCTTCTGATTCTACTTGTTAGCAAACTTTAACGCTATATGCAACCATAAAGAAAAATTTCTTAAATTTGTTGTAAGGTTTCTTGCGTGAATGTGAGAGGCTGAAAGCATGAGTGTCATGCCATATAGGTGAGAGTTGGTAACCCTGGAGTGGGGGGCCCAAAGGGACTTCTTGAGTGGGGTCCCAGAAAAAAACATACCCCCCCCTTCCCCGTGTGAAGCCCAGGGAGCTGATATTTCATCCAGACACATGTTCTTCTACAAATGTAATACCCATTACCCATTACTTACCCTCTGAAAACTGTCAACGTAATTCTAATTTCTTTGGAAACACATTCATTGTGTGTATTTGCGCACATTTAGTGCATATTTACTGACTTTCATGGACTGCCTAGTATTTCCTAATCACGTTTGAATGTAATGTGACTTACGCAAAGCTTTCATTATTCTGGCGAGCTTTTGTTCTTGGCCTGTGCTGCAGATCACTGACTCATGGTCCAGACAGCAGAGAGTGAATTCATTTTATTAGTGCTCACCAAGGGGGAGTTATGCGGGTCAAGCTGAGCCTCTCAGTGGTCCAGCTTTAAAAGCAGCAGCCTGTAAATCGTACCTCACAGCTTCATTTTCCTGACCTTCCTTCTTAACCTGCGAATTATTTGATCAGCTGCTATACCCATTAGGCAAGTCCTTGCTTCCATTCCGTAATTTTCTTTCCAGCTGTAAATCAGAGCCTTTCTTGTTTCTCTAGGATTTTCGGAGCACAGGTGCACTGGAGCTGATGGACCTGACAGGCTGTCAAGGTCCAATCAGAGGTGAGAAGCTGTAGGGCAGAGTAGATGTGACAGGAGCTGAGCTGTAACCAGAAATGCTTCTGAAGCTGCTGCAGCTCCACCTGTGTGGAGGTTTGTCAGTGATTTGGGGGGGGGGGGGTGCCTGCCGCTCTTCTTGTTAATCCCCACATCAGCCCTGAGTCTTCAGAACCATTCAGTAACAGGCTTTATTATCAGCACAGCACCTCAGGCTTCTGAGAGTAATGTCAGTTATAAGTGTTTATCTCAACTGTAGGTGCCGTTCATTCTGATTGTGTCAGGTGGTCCATCGGGTAGTTTCACATTTTACTGATTTCTGATTTTAATGTGTGAAAATAATAATAGGACTGCAGAACACAGGATCCAGACCACTATGTTGTTGTTGTTGATGATGATGATGATGATGATGATGATGATGATGATGATGATGATGATAATGATGATGATGATGATGATGATGATGATGATGATGATGATGATGATGATGATATTGATGATATTTAAACTTGTATGTAAACTTTCAGACTGCATATGAAGTCTTTTGTATTAGAACAGAGAAGCCTTTTTAGGAATTTTAGGAAACTTTTTTTTTATTTGAGATATTGATACCTGGATTGTTTTAAACTACGGAAACATGTAGTGTCTATTTTCCTGTTGAGGTAAATATTTATTGATGTTAAAATGAAACAGAATGAAAAAAAATCTCACTCAGGCTTTGAGGAGGGGTACTGGAGAGAAGTGTAATCAATAGTCTGAATGTTTTTCTCTACAAAGCTGTCCATCTGGACTACAAATATAACTTTGTTTATTGCCAATACTTTCGTTTAAAATTCTATTCATAGCCTTATGTTGCAGTTTAGGTTTCTTATTTTAAGGGGCCTCTTGTATCGATGTCATCCACATTATCATTTCCCAACTTCAGTCAAGTCCAAAAGAGCTGCTTGTATCAAACTTTCCTTTGACTTACATTACAGTGACACCTACTGGACGAATTGACATGATTTCTTTTTAATTTAAAAAATTAAGTTTGTTTTAAAATTGAAAACTGATGGATCTCTGTCCCATCAATGTATCAGGATCCTCTTACAGTTATTAGAATGCATTGAAAGTTGGAAATATCAAATAAAGGTTTGCTTTCAGTTTGTCACAGTGCTCCAACTCCCAGGTATGTGCTTCTCCCCCAGGACCAGCAAAAGCAAAAATCTTTCATTATCAGTGATCTTCCTTTCCCTCTGCTGGGCTTCTGTTTCTATCAGATGATCTGATGATCTGATTCTGAGGGTGAACCAGAACCAAGCTCCAGTTGTTCCTAGTGTGATGTATACCTCAGCATGTCGGAGATCTCTGGCTGTATCTGAAAGTCTGTGAGTTTAAATCCTCTGGTTGGCAGAGTAATCAGTCACTGTTGACGCTGCTCTCTGATCTAAGTTTTCCCCACTTGCACGTAACTTTGGCAGAAAACATGTGGTGACTGATTAAACGTAATTACAGTGCTGGAAGCTCTTCCCTGCAGACAACACAGTCTCCCTGGTGCTTGTTTCCCTACATAATGAGGTCATGGCCTCATGGCCTCTAACCTCTTTCTGTATGATTTTGCACATGGCCAGGTATGGCAGAATCATTTATACATCGAGTGGAAGATAAAACAAACAGTCATACAAATTTCTTTGGGAAAGTCTTTAATGAGATAAGGTGAACTAGCGGTTTAAATGTCCAGTTCAATTTCCACTTAGTTTAATTCTAATAACAGTGGGGTGATATTTGCACCTTTGGGTCCATTTTTATACAAGTAAAATGAAAAATGTGTAAAGAATTCAGACATCAAGGAAAAGCAACGACACACTAATTATTTCGTTTATTTTTTCAATGCTTTCAACTGAGTTACATTTTTTTTTATAAAATAATAAAAAGGTTAAGGGTTTATAATGTTTTATTTGTAGCTCCAAATGTAATTCAGTGTGCATCCACATCCTGTGACTGGGTCTAATATAGGCCTACCCCTGGCTTTGGGTTCGCTGCCACCCTGTACAAAGTATGAAGTTATAGATTGGTGGACGTACCCATTGATAAGGTCGAGAACAGAAGCTGGTACGATTTTAATACTAAAGCATAATTAGAACAAGTCCCCTATGAGCAAAACTACTTTCTCTTTAAGGGGTCGGCTCCGTCCCAAAGCGGTATTATGTGCGCGTCACCGATTGGTCTTAAAATGTCGATCCTACAGTCAATTTGGTCCGTACTACAACAGCCCTACACACAGGATGTAGACCTTTATTCGGTCATTTCATCACCATAGATTCTCTACCAGGATCAGTTGTATTTTGCCTGACTTAACGTGTTCCTGTTGTTAGTGACACTGGTCTTGTTGATTTTAGTGAACAACAAATCTGCCGTGAGTGAGCAGGGTAGCCGTGTCTATAAGAACCTTCCGGTTCGCTGCCGATGTTTCCGGGGGCATTTACTCAGAGGGACACACAGAGCAACCAGCCGGAAATTAGTGCGACTCTCGGTCTGGAAGATGGCGTCAGCAAAGAACGGAGGAATAGTTCGCACTCCGCTTCGGGGTGGCTTTAAGAGGACGATGATGGGTCTGCGCTGTGTGGTTGTGCTTCTGGTGCTTCTGACGGCTTTGCCGGTCCGTGCTGACATCACGGACGGAAACAGCGAACACATGAAACGGGAACACTCGCTGACCAAGCCATACCAGGGTTAGTAGCCGTTGTCAAGCGGCATGGTGCTCTGCTTTTATTTGCGTCTGGGTCTGACTGTTCATGAAAGGAGTTAGCGGTCTTGATGGACGACCTATAACCACATATTTGGTAGACCTTATTTGCAACGTCGCTCTGTCATTGAGCTGCGCTTTACACCACCGCGTTGCATTTCTGCAGGTGTCGGAACAAGCCCGTCGAGTCAGTGGGACTTCTGGGGCAGCACGCTGGTGACCAGCCAGTATGTCCGCTTGACCCCGGACGAGCGCAGCAAACAGGGCTCGATCTGGAACACGGTGGTGAGCAACACGCCCATAAACTCAGGCGACCCGACTGCGTCCAATTATGCTGAAGCGATTCCTGCGGTTCGAGCTGTTCAGCATGGGTTTCTCTGCTTTGCAGCCATGCTTTCTCAAGGACTGGGAGATGCACGTCCAGTTCAGAGTGCACGGCGCTGGGAAGAAGAATCTCCATGGCGACGGCATCGCCCTCTGGTACACAAAAGACAGGCTGCAGCCCGGTAATCTATTAAACAGCCGTCTGAGCCGCTTAGCTTTGAAAGCTGTGGTCCTGTGCCAGAGATCTTACGTTACACGACTTCTCCCTTTACATGTAACACTGTCTCTGCCTTCACTCAGGCCCCATCTTTGGAAACCAAGACCACTTTGTTGGCCTGGCCGTGTTTTTGGACACCTTCCGCAATGACCAGCATGGGATGGATGTAAGTACTGTCTCTGTTTCTAGGGACTTGTGTTTGGAAACACAGCTGGCCTTTGTTTGGCAGTCTTAATAAACACTAATAATGAAGCTTCTGATGTGAGTTTGTCAGTTGACTTTGCTTCCTGTTTGTATGTGGAAACAAACTTTCACTGCGTTTGGTATTTAGGTTTTCTAAAGACCTTTTTCATAAACTTGTAGCATAATTCCACACAAAGATCTGTGTGGTGTCACACCTGTAGCTGATAACGTGTGTTTCTAGCATGTAAATTAATAAATGAATTTTGAAGATTTGTCTACATTCAGTGAAAGAGCTTACATGAAGAGAGATGTCCGTTGACTCCTTTATGCTATCATTTATACTTGTCCATTCTGTGAGGAATTTTATTTGCCAATATGAGTCTAAATGTCACATCTACTGTCCTGTATCTTTATGTCAGCAGAAGAGTTTATCATTATTAATGGAATAGGTTTTCCATTTTGGTGTTAAGTGTAGTCAACACCACCTGGAAAACATGTCTGAACCTTATTTAATGTTGTAGTGTGCAGCTCGGCTCCGTGAAATTGTTAGCTCTGGCTTTCTGTAGTCTGCCCCTATGAAGACTTCATGCAGTAAGCAGGAGGCCCTCTGCGCTCAGTCTGTTCCGCTGCCATTGAGCAGCTTGGTAGATGTCACCTTTGCAGCCTGGTGCACCGGCTGTGCATCCATGGGCTAAACACCTGGCGCTGAATAGCTAGATGGCTTCACTTTCTGCCTTATTTCACCACATTTGTCTTTTGCTTGGTGCTGATTGTTTGGTCATCGCACTTTGATCGCAAACTTCACTTTGAAAGTCAATATAAACTTGTCCTACAAGCTTCCAGTGCAAACATGACTCACCCGGAAAAATTACCAGGAACTGTAAATTCATGTTCAGAGTCTGTAGAAACTATTGCTACCCCGCCCCCACCGCTGTTGCACGAATGCCACACTGATCCCACCACCGTCACACTAAGCTGCCTCTTCTCCTGCAACTGTTACACTAAGCGAAACACCCACTATCATCCTCCTACTTCCACTTTTAGGCTTCTCTCCATCAGTGTGTATTATTTACTTTGAGCGTAAGATTGTATAGCATTACGGTCCATCTAGGGGAGATTATAGCACAAAAATCTTCAACTGCCTCACTTTCCAGTTGTCAGACCAAAGTGGACTGCACAATGTTTAATTAGGAATGACAAAAAATAGAATGATGGGAATATAAAAAATTTCAGTGAAAATAATAATAAAGCGCTAACCTTAAATAATAAAGGGGAACTAAACAATATGAAAGTGGTAAATAACATTTCCTTTTTCTAAACAAAAACAGTTAACATACCAAAAATTGTCCATGTTTGTTTTAAATGACACCAATGTAGGTTTCTTGTATCTAGAGGTAGTTGCTTTTCAAATAAATGATTATAATCCTGCTTCTGAAACCCCCCCAGCGCTCCTTCCCCTACATCTCAGCCATGGTGAACAATGGCTCCCAGCCCTACGACCACAGCAAGGACGGGCGTCCCTCCGAGCTGGGTGGCTGCTCTGCGGACATCCGCAACAAGGACCACGACACGTACCTGGCCATCCGCTACTCCAAAGGCCGTCTGACGGTGAGCGCGCCAGCCTCCGCTGCTTCTACGTCTTCAATCTTTTATATTTTTTTCCCGAACCTCGTCCCCCAAAAACCTCACGTCTCCTTTCACTTGAACATCAGGTCATGATCGATATCGATGACAAGAACGAATGGAAGGAGTGCATTGACATCGCGGGTGTCCGAATGCCCACCGGGTACTACTTCGGAGCTTCTGCCGCCACTGGGGACCTGGCTGGTAAGACCCTCGCCCAGTGCCTGCTGCACATCTACCTCGTTCCTAACCAGCTGTGTCACACACCACCGTGGCCTGGAACACTCTGTTCCACTGTTGCCTGGTAGGAAGTTCTGCAGCCTCCCAGCAGGACAGTGATGAATAGAAAAGTGTTTTTCCATCAGGCTATTCAACTGCTCAATAGTCTAAATCTAACTCTCTATTTGAATAATTATTTATTGCACATTCTGCTTCACTGGCAAACTTCAGTAACAATTTGCACCCCACCAATCAGGTGGTTAATGTCATGATTTAATGTCATGTCTGTATTATGTTTATATGTCTTAGTTTTTATATTCTGTTGAACTGTTTTATATTTGTACCATGACCAATGAGAGCAACATTTCAGCTCAGACTCTACACATCATATCTTACATGCTCCTAAAATAATTATGTTACTATAAGAAGTCACCTGACACAGTCCTTTGAGGTCAATTTGACCCCAGGGTAGGTGTGTGAGAGATATCTGAAGATGACAAGATACTTTGACTTTTAACCCTTTGCATATGTGTGTCACAGATAACCATGACATCATCTCCATGAAGATGTACCAGCTGATGGTAGAGCACACTCCTGAGGAGGACAGCCAGGATTGGACGAAGATAGAGCCCAGCGTCAGCTTGCTGAAGTCACCCAAAGGTGCTGAGATGTGGGGCTCTTGGGGATGCTGGGTTACCATGCTTGCGTGAACCTTCACACACCTTCAGTGATAAAACCAAGCTGGCCCTTAAACCGCGTGCTGGTGGCCATGTGTGGGGTGAATCGTTGGGGTTCACTGCATGCACTTACACTTTGGCAAGCTTCTAGAAGGTGCCGAATGAAGCCCAAATATGAATGAAATATCGGGACTCATAACTCTGCCCCCATTTCCCTCCGTCCGCAGACAACATCGATGACCCGACCGGCAATTTCCGCAGCACCCCGCTGACTGGCTGGAAGGTGTTCTTGCTGCTGCTGTGCGCGCTCCTCGGCATCGTGGTGTGCGGCGTGGTGGGCGCCGTTGTCTTCCAGAAGCGCCAGGAGAGGAACAAACGCTTTTACTAGTGGATGGCCTTTCCGGGGTAGGGGAGGGGGCAGCGTGTGCTGCAGAGATCAATGTGAATAGCTGGAGGTCGTGTGAAATCCTAATGTCCGTATCTCTGAAGTCCTGGATGGAGGCGACAGCAGTGATGTTTCCTGTGCTGAAAGTGGTTTGGAGCCCCTTGTCGAACTCGAGCTGGGTGACGCCATAGTAAGCGTGGCCGTGTGAAAGAGGGACTTTCTTCTTTTTTTTTCATAGGGTTGCAGCAACATAAAAAGTGAAAATTCATATCTGGAGGCCTGGAGATGAAAGCGGGAAGGAAATGATCGGTCCTGTTGGCTGACATTTCTGCCCAGGGAGTTGCATAAAAATGTCATTTGTTTATATATTTTTCTAATCTCCGCTTTCTGAATGCACTTGTTTACGCCAGGGGTTTTTTGTTTCTGATCGTTCTAGGTTTTAAATGAGATTGATCGATTCTGTTTGCCTCGAGACTGTTTTTTTTTTTTTTTTTCTTTTTTACTCATAATTTACGGTGAGGGAGAGGTAGGGAAGCCAGGATGGTGTTCTTCAGGTGACGGTGAAAATGGACCTAGGCACATTACAGCACTGGCAGTATTGGAAAGAATGAAGCCCCAACCCACGTTCGGAGGCGTTTGTTGTCTGGGACGCTTATCCTGTTTGCTGACCTCACCGCGGGAGCCTTTGTCCGAATGCTGTTATCCGTCGGTCATCTTCAACCACCCTTGCGGTGACATGCGTCTTTCTAGACACCCTACATGTGACTTTTACTTTGGCTGTCAGGGGTGAAGTTGCTTCGCCGGAGTGTAATGTTACTTTATTACATGACAGGTGCCAGCTGCTTATAAACCCTTTGAAGATGTTCAGTATTGAAGATGATCCTTTTTCCACCTAAAGCAAGTCTGCACTGCAGTCTGATTTCTGTTTTAAGGAACAACCATACAGGAGGCCAATTTGCAAACTAATATATAAGGTGTAAAATTAAACTGTTGCCAAAGGTTGTAGCTGCTTTTCATAGTATCAGTAAGGAATCTCACAACATACAGATTTTACCTTTTGTCTATAGCAGTCAAAAATCAGTTCATGCATAGTTTTAAAACCTGTTTACCAAAAACATGGTTTTGAGTATTTCCAGAGTACATACTTAACCAGAGTGTTGGAAGGCCTATCATATCCCACTGTTGTATAAATGATTCTTCCATTGTTGGGTTCCAATGTAATAAATTAACTTTGATTCATTAGTTTGACTTCTTAACTTTGATTTTATATTGTATGTACCGTGCCTTTAAAAAAAAAATGAAAATGCTTTTTTTTGTTGATTCCATTGGATTGTAGGGTAAGTTACCTCTTCTCATTCCAATTTTGCATGTGTCCATTAGAACATGCATTGTATGTGGTTATTTTAACCCACAGGGTGTGCCATTGATGGTCATAGATGGGATTTTGAGGTCTTACTAACCTGCTGGATGCAAATCCACATGAAATTGCTCATCACTGCAGGTTTTGTGCACCAACCAATCAGCATTTAGGAGCTGAAGACCTATCCTCCCCATGAGACTTTGGGTTTACCAAAGGTATTTAACCCATAGTGCTTTTACAGATGCCGCTGCTGACGTGGGTAATTACCTGTTGATGACATCACTATGTACGTATAAAGCTTACTCCACTAGTGGGCACTACTCTGGAGGTGGGACTGCCACTATAACTGTACTAACAGATGCAGACATCCTTAGGTTGATTACCTTTGTGGGAAACATTCTCACTACATGAAAATCTGATGCCTATTTTCTGGTGAGTTTTTGCTAGCCATGTTTCAAGGGTGTATTTTTGATTTATGCATGCAGATACCATCTGGGGGGACTCCTGATAATCATTCATGTTAAATTTTGTTTTCATCTCTGTAATTATATGTGAAGTGAAATTTGAGTCTACGAGGAACTATGCAGAGGAAAATATAAGGACATTTCGGAAATTCTATGCTTCTGACTTTGAGGGAAGGGTTTGGGGAAGGCCCTTTTTTGTTTCAGCATGACTGTGCCCCAGTGCACCAAGCAATGGCCATAAAGACATGGTTGGGTGAGTCTGGCGTGAAAGAACTTGACTGGCCCACACAGAGCCCTGACCATAACCCCATCAAACACCTTTGGGATGAACTAGAGTGAAGATTGCAAGCCAGGCCTGCACATCCAACATCAATGCCTGACCTCATAAATGCTATTGTGGATGAATGGGCAAAAATTCCCAAGACATACTTCAAAATCTTGTGGAAAGCCTTCTCAGAAGAGAGGTAGCTGTTATAGCTACAAAGGGGGGGACTGACTCAATATTGATGCCTATGGATTTTGAATGGGATGTCAAAAGTTCCTGTAGGTGTAATGACCCTCTTCCAGACTCTCAAAGACTAGCATGTGAGGTCCGTCCTCCCTCCCTTCTCACGATGATCATATTTAAAGTCTAAACTGATAAATAATTTAAGTAAAGAACAACGTCCAACATTACCCTTTTGGTGAGCTTGAACTCCGTGTGTATGTGCGAATCATTGTAGACTGAACCTATCCAACAGGATGTATTGCAGGCAACACGAATAAGCAGGGTGAAATGGGTAAACTTTTATGAATAACCTACGTTGTTATAGTTCAACAACCAATGTAACAAAATAAAAACCTAATTATTTCATACAAAAGTACATAAAACCTTGTATACTATCTCCATAGTATATTGTATGCAATGTGTCTAACGCAGGACATATCAGACAACGTCATCGCGGTGGGGCTCCATCTCCCACTTGTGCAGCACCTGATTGATTTCAAATTTCACACAGGATCTTGTTTTTTGGCCCATTTTTAACAGCACCTGACTGACATACTGTCCAAAGGACAACTCCTCACAGCCACCTTCCTGAATGCTCTTCTGCGGTTGTGATGTCATTGTTTCAGTTGAAGACTCTGGGGGTTCATTTAGCTTTCTTGAACCCTGACAGCTGGGAAATGGAGATTCAGATGAGTGCTGGTCTGAGTTTTCCGACGGGGACGGTGACCATGGAGCGGAGGAGGCATGCTGGCCTTGGTTTCCCGAAAATGTCTCTTGCTCCGTGTCAGTGACAGAGGATCCAGAAGCGATGCACTCAAACTCCAGTGCTTGCTGTCTCCGAGGGACAACTGGGGAAGTTGTCCCGGGCCCGGACCCAAGAGGGGGCCCAGGTGGGAGCGGTTGTGTGTCTTGGGGGCCCGGTTGAAGTAATTTTGTCCCGGTCCTGGGAATCTTGCGCGGTGGGCACTCGGTCTGAAACGTCGATAACATGATGCATTCAGTAATGTATAGGCATCAGCTAACAGTGCAAAACGTAATTCTGACAGCCTTAAAAGTTAACATTGTTTCTTTTTTCCAGTCGCATCAATGATCACAAACATTTTAAACAAACTTTCTGCATTACCTATATGTACAGTGCACAAAGCTCATGTGTCCAATAATACGAACTCAAATTAGCCGATACTTACATCGTTTATTTGTTTAGTCGCATCAGCCGATAAAATGAAGCATAAAATAGTGCTGTGAGGTTTTTGTATTACATGGACTTACCCCTATAAACAGTCATCTAGCTCAATAGAATGGATGTGTGGCTCAAGGTTTCATAGCTATCACTCTGAGGCCGTGCAATTTGGCACTTACCATATCACTTAATACGCTGGAATCCGTCTCTCTGTGTCTCACAAAACTGGAAAGCCAGCTCAGCATGGTCATGATATGTGGGCTTCGATCGCTGCCACTCACATCACCACCCTTTCCACCCGTCTTCCGTTTTGCTTTCACGTATCTGTCTCTCAGATATTTCCATCTCTGCCTACAGAAGCTCTCATCTTTGCCCAGTGTTTGGGCGATTTCCTTCCATGTTTCCGTGCAGCGTAATACGTCCTTATGCCCTTTCAATGACGAATTATATATGTGCGGATATCTCCGCACCACCTCACACAGCCGTTCGTCGAGAGCACCCATAATACAACTACTCCTTACCTACAGTCCGCGCGGACAGCCCCGGGGACGGCATTACGTCACGCGTACTGTGCGCAGACCGTAATAGTACACGTACAAGTGGGATTTGAACTAGGCTTTAGACTACAGTAACCACAATCCCATTGTTGCAACGTCGCTGGCGGTGATTGGACGGTCCCCGGTAATGGCTAACGTGGCACTAGCTTTTTGCGCATGCTCTGTTACAGCCGTCCACTCAGGCACCGGTAGTAAGATGGTGGCCTTAAAAATGCGGAGTAGTGCATTGTCCGTGTTGTTGGTTAGCCTTCTGTGCAAGTTCACGCACTCTTTATATTTTCATATTGGGGAAACGGAAAAGAAATGCTTCATAGAGGAAATCCCCGACGAAACCATGATCATAGGTAATGCTTTCGTTGCGGTGCTAGTTCATGGTTAAGGCGTACCGATGTCCGTATCCGCGACCAAAGCTGGGGAGGTCCGCGCGCCTGTAACTGAAGTTTTGCCTGGTCTGCCCGTCGCTTAATCCCGACTCTGGCTTGATGCATGAGAGCAGAGAGCGCCGAGAGCTTTAGGACGATTGAACGGTGTTAATGTGCGGACCCACTTCCTGCCTCTGTCACTTAAGACGTGCGGCCGGATCACTCGATCCTCAGCATGCCCGGCTTTGACTGCTGGGGGTTGCGTTTTAAATGGTGTGCAGCAGCCTGTGTAGACGCTTCTGTCAGCTGGGTTTTAATAAACCGCTCAGAGCTCCACGGCTGGACACTGCCGGGTGGCTGTCTTTTGTGATCCGGAAAGGATATTTAAGTATTGTATGATTACCATGCATGCTTCGGATGCAGCATTAAACGCGCTCTTAAAAACGTCGTCTGTACTGAATGATAGAAGCAATTTGGACTACTCTAGCTAAAGATCAGTAATCGTTTATGCTGTTGCGCTGAAATCTCCCTTCTTAGGAAACTATAGGACGCAGTTGTATGACAAGCAGAGAGAGGAGTATTTACCTGCCACCCAGGGACTTGGTATGTTTGTGGAAGTGAAAGATCCGGATGAAAAGGTAATTGATACTCTGTCAACGAGATCATGTGTTGCCCTGACTGTGTAGCTAGTTTTAGCTCATGCTAGTCCTGCTTGTGTCCAGGTGATCCTATCCCGTCAGTACGGCTCGGAGGGCAGATTCACTTTCACCTCCCACACCCCTGGAGAACACCAGATCTGCCTTCATTCTAACTCATCAAAGTTTGCCCTCTTTGCTGGGGGGATGCTGGTGAGTTGAAATCCCACATTACATCTGTGATTAAATATAATAGAAATCCATGACACTGTTTGCAACAAGGAAAATGACTTATCTTGCTCATCTGTCACCCCCATCACCAGAGAGTTCACCTGGACATCCAGGTTGGGGAGCACACCAATAACTATGCTGAGATCGCAGCCAAGGATAAGCTCACAGAGCTGCAGTTGAGGGTTAGACAGCTTGTCGAACAGGTGGACCAGATCCAGAAAGAACAGAACTACCAGAGGGTGAGTCGTCTCCATTTGATTAAGCTAAACGTGTGCTGTGATTGAGCCCCAAAGTGGAGCTTCATTACCTGACCTGTGCCCTCTCATATATTGTCTATGTATCATCCACTCTTAATATTGACACCTGCTCTTTGTCATTTTGTGTTTGCTTTGCCCTATGGGCTTAGTGCTCCCTTATTTCTATTTAGTAGTTTTTTGGTAATTTTTCTGGTGATATTTGCTGCTTTTTGTATGAAGTCATAAGCCTGAAATCTGCAGACTCAATGTGACCCCCATTCACTTTACCTGCTGGGAATTGTAGTTTAAATTCCTCCTGTTTTTGAAAGGGAAGTAGACTTTTTTGGACATACCAATAGCTGAAGAAATGCTTCTTCCTCAGTCCCAGAACAGACTGCTTTCCAGAAAACATCTTACTTAACATGGTTCTGCATGGGAGGTTCTATTTGCACCATCCTAGGTGTTACTGAGAGTGTGTAGAATGATGTGGTGGCCATGTTGCTGTGGGCTGTCTCTAAGGTGTCCTCTTGTCTTCCAGTACCGTGAGGAACGCTTCAGACAAACCAGCGAAAGCACCAACCAGAGGGTCCTCTGGTGGTCCATTGTCCAGACACTCATTCTGGTCGCCATTGGCTTCTGGCAAATGAGGCATCTCAAGAGCTTCTTTGAGGCCAAGAAACTTGTTTAGTAGTTTCATGTGTGTTTCTATCAATGCAGTACATGTCATCATCTGGTTTCTATATCCTGCTCTCAAGAAAAAAAATCCCTTAAATGGTTTTAAATCTGGTTAAACTTGCTGATGTAATTTGGAATATTTTTCCCTCTTGACTTTTTACAAACACACTTCCATATGTGAGACATGGACAAAACGCCTTTAATTTTATGGAAGTTATGCATTTTTTTGTTTATGGGTTGAAGCTAATTTTATTAAAAACTCTTTTTGTCAACGATGATGCCCATCCTCAAGCAAAGATCTTTCTTCCTCCTGGGATGTGAATTTCAGTACTTCTACTATGAGACCACTAGAATTGGATCACTTAGTTTCATCTCAGTGGATTCTTAACTTTATCATAGACATGTTATGGTCTTAGGTTCAAATTTTGATTCTACGAAGAAGTCAGCAATTGCCAAAAACTCAATCTTGATTTAAAAACATCTTTTATTTATGGTTTGGAATTACTTGTATATTTTTAAAAATTGAATTTACTGTTTTCAGTTTAGTTGAAGAATGTTGGTTTGGACTGGATATAATTTTTAAATATCTGGTGATGATATATTCGCTCCTGCAAAGGCTAGTTACTGAGGCTTGTTTACCTAAAAGGTCATTGAAACATGGCGACTGTGAGATGTTAGTGATCACTATGGGCTTGTGGGTTGAGAAGGGGGGATCTGTGGGGGGCTACAGTGTATTAACGTATTCATCATACCTGCTGTCTGGATTCTGGGATATTGCTTTCCTTGGTCACATGACTTTATTTTTTTGTCCTGTGTCTGGAGAGCACCTCTTGTGTTTTAATTGGCTTGTTTGTGCACATAACTCTAGCTGATATTCTATTGATAGACATTTCTATGAAGAGAGCATTTGTAAATATTTCAGGTGCAGAAAACCCAGACGTGACGAAGTGAGAGGCCATCCTGGGCCCGGCGGTTGGTGACGGCTTAGCATAGCATTGGTGCTAATGGGGCTGTGATGGTGCTCAGCTCATGGCCAATGTGGCATAAATCCCATTTTTTTTTTGTTTTTTTTTTTAAATTTGTTGGTAACCATGTTTTTTGCCCTGACCTGCTGTTTTCATGGGATTTAATCTCTTCGTTTTCTTCACACAGGTAATTTGAAAAAGAAATGAAAATGTGACAGATCACCTCTCTTATGGGTCAACCTTGCTTCCTAGACTTTTATGCTGTAATTATAAGGCCACGGGGTGATTTTTCTTCCATGGGTTTTCACATTTTTGCTTTTGTAATTACATTCAGCTGTTGTCCGAATCCAAGTGAAATTGGCAATAAATTAAGACCCTATTTTTGCATTTGTTCTTTTTAGAATATAAAATAAAAGGAAACCATATGCCTTCTGTCTCTTTGCACAATCATTGTTATAAATAGCTCCTTTCTGGCTGCTACAGATGATGTGCAGCTTACAAACCTGACAAAACCTTCCAGATTTGATAGTGGGGAAATGAATGCATACTATAGCTTGAGTCACTTCAGTAAAGTATACAGCGGTGTGAAATTCTAACATTTAAATAATGCTGAGCTGCTTGATGTTTGGCACATTAAGTTTCTCAAAACCTTCACCCACCAGGTTGAAACATCTGTCAGGGCGAGTGTATAGAAGCAGTTCCTGGAGAAATTGGTTATTTTTTCAATAAGGTGATCAAAACCATGGCCAGCTATTATCTTTAAAAATCAGAGACCAAGAGGAAACTGGGTAAAATAATGGTTGAACCAGGGGCGTTGGTTTCCCAGTCCTAGCACTCATGGACCCGTCAATATGTAAGCGTTTTCAGCCTTTAAAACCGATAACAATCTAAGTACCTTAAGATCACTGTCCATTAGTTTCCTCAGAAAGAAAATGAACTCTTTCGAAGAAGGGGAGCATTTAGGTGAAAGTCTGATGAGCCGAGAGCAAGACTGGACTGCACCCCTCCTGTAATCTGTATATATGTGCTGCGCGTGCACTTAATGCATGTTATTGTATGCAACGATAATCGAATATAAAAAGTAATGCAGCCTAATTTTTAGAAAGAATTAATTTGTGTACCAGAAGCGTAAATTGTGTTTAATAATTAATGGTATTATTAAATAGTTTAATGTATAGTTAGTCGTACCCTCTACTGGTGGGTGTTCTCGCAATTCAACTTTATTCAGTGGGTATTTATTTTAAAAAAATTCAAGGCACATCACAAATTATTTACTTTTACAAAACTGATATACGCTATAATCTGCTGCCTGTCGCTTCGGATCGGCATGTGTGAAGCACACAGGGAATATGTTCGCACCGCTGGTCGGAACCTTCAGCTGTCGGTCCCGGTTACAAGAGGCAGAAAAAAACTGACCGGAAGTAGGTCGTGCCTTTCTTAACTGCGTGCATTTGCGCAGCTATCAAATGATGTTTTTTGTTGGTGTTTGTTTGTCCTGGTACATAAATATTTTACATATCAAATATTACGAAGTGTAAAGCTGGGATAGTGTTTGTTGGGTAAACTGGTTAGCTGTCTATTAATTACTAACGCAGCTGTACCCTTTAAAATCCAGTAATTACGTATTTACCCGATACATCAGTTATAAATTAAGTGGTAAGTACAAACTATTTTAAATAAAATAAATAAATATTTAATTTGATAATTCAATTCTGATAAGTTCTAGCTGTTTTTAAACTATAATAAACCAAATCGTAAAATCGGGCGACTGCCGTAAAGCAATACCGAGCGGAAATTACGTGTTTTTGCGCATGCGTATTTCAAATTGGGTTTCTGGTCCAGATCAGGTAGTGACGAACTAAGGCTTCATCAAAACCAACGGGATCATGCCTCCGGCTCATCGGTC
Organism: Hyperopisus bebe; assembly: GCA_026777045.1. NCBI lineage: Eukaryota > Metazoa > Chordata > Actinopteri > Osteoglossiformes > Mormyridae > Hyperopisus > Hyperopisus bebe. The sequence goes on along the minus strand of JAODJW010000002.1, from coordinate 27,083,280 downwards.
ACGAAGCCGCAGTGCGGAGCGTGTGACCGCCTCGAAAAGAAGACGACCCAGTCGATCGGACAGCGGCAGTGACCGGAGTCGTTCCCGCGACCCAAGTCCCTCCGTCAAACTGGGCAAATCCGTCAAGGAGGAGCGCTGGTCTCGGTGGCCTGAAACCAGGGAACGATCCACTGTGAGGTCTCACGTCGGGAGTCCACGGAGTCGCTCCAGGTCCAGAGAGAGGAGCGCCTGGTCCAGCCAGCGAGACGTAAGGCACAACTACGGCTCTCGATTTGACCACTACGACAGAAGTGATGATGTTCTGCGGCAGAGGCAAGAAGCTTTCATCGCCAGGTGAGGACACGCTGTAGTTGGATGGCATGTCATATTGGATTTGCATTGTAAATATAATTAATGGACAAAACGAAATGCGGAATATCATCTAATGTAGTGTACATAAATCATTTTTATGCGTGACGGAATGCATAGATAGGAGCCTTGGTCACTACCGTTCGCTAGAGCGATGCGTCAATGCAGCCGCCATCTTGGTACGGGGTAGCCACTCTTCCTTAGTGTATATCCATCTATAGAATCAAAGGTTTCTCCACAATTAAAATCGCCGTAAACCACCGAATTTTAAACCAACTTTCAAGCGAGTAGGATTGTTACGAATGTCAGACGTATGTTCAGGGGAAGATGGTGGCGCAGGAGGTAGTGCTATCATTAGGCAACCAGAGGGTTGCAGGTTTGAGCCCTGGTTTCTCCTGACTAGGGCTGCAACTAACGACTATTTTGATAGTCGACTAGTCGTCGACTATTAAAACGATTAGTCGACTAATCGGATTATAAATTGCATAATTATAAAGTGGCTCCTATTTAGCTACTAGATTTTACATATAGCATGAGGTTATTGTTCGACTTGAATGCCACAAAAAAAAAACATGTAAAATGGGAAAGAGCTGTCGTGCGAATGATTGTGCAAATAGATTTAACACGAAATAGGAGCTAG
>JAODJW010000002.1:27072045-27082192 GCA_026777045.1 Hyperopisus bebe | reverse complement strand
GACAATCAAGTTCGTCGGCGACTATTTTTATTGTCGATTTTTGTCGACAATGCCGAATAATCGTTGCACCCCTACTCCTGACACCATCAAAGTATCCTTGAGCAAGACACTGAACCCCAAATTGCTCCCGGTGTGCAGGTTGGGGCCTTGCATGGCATCCTCCGCCACCAGTGTATGAATGTGTGGTATGCATGGGTGAATGTGAGGCATGTATTGTAATGCGATTTGAGTACTCGCAGGAGTAGAAAAGCGCTATATAAATGTAGTCCATTTACCATTCATGATATAGAATACTTGGTCAAATTAAAAGTGATGGTTTTCATATTTATAATCTAATGTAGATAGTAAATAGTCCTTCTACTCCTATTTCTATTCTATGATATTGTTTCATTAGAACCTCCATAAGCAGCAGGAAAGTCCCGCATCTTCCATTTGTGGTGTATACTGGTCAGAATCCCGTCATAAGATGGCAGCAATATTTACGCATGCTGACAATGGCTTTCCAGTTTGTCTGGCGAAGAAAAGGTGAAGCTAGACTAACTTTTTTCCAGATGCCCCAAACAATCGGAAAGGGGATTCATCAGAGAAAATGACTTCACCCCAGTTCTTAGCAGTCCAATGAATCCCTGTACCCTTTGCAGAATATCAGTCTGTCCCTATTGTTTTTCTTGGAGAGAAGTGGCTTCTTTGCTTCCCTTCTTGACACCAGGCCATCCTCGAAAAGTCTTCGCCTCACTGTGCATGCAGATGCACTCACACCTGCCTGCTGCCATTCCTTGGCAAGATCTGCACTGGTGGTGCCCCGATCCCACAGCTGAATCAACTTGCATGCTCCGGGCTCTTGCTGGACTTTATTGGGTGCTCTGAAGCCTTCTTCACAACAATTGAACCTCTCTGCTTGAAGTTCCTGGTGATCCGTTAAATGATTGATTTCGGTGCAGTTTAACTAGCAGCAATTTCCTTGCATGTGAAGCCCTTTTTGTGCAAAGCAAAGATGACTGCGCTTGTTACCTTGCAGGTAACCATGATTTCAAGCACCACCCTCCTCCTAAGGCATCCAGTCTGTTATTCTAACTCGGTCAAAGAAATAATACATAGCATTTAAATTAAATTATATAACAGACATTTTATGGAACGGAAGTGTACAAAGGTTGATAATATTGGGCAACATAATGTGATAATCTCTCTGAAGATGGTAAAGGAATATCATTCATTTTTAACCTGCTTGCAGAAGTCATTTTGCCACTTTCTTTTCCAAGTTAAAAAAAAAAACATTGTATTTTTCCCACCTTTTTCAAAGACCCACCCCACCCCAATAACACTGTTCTGCCTGCTGAACTCAGGCAAACGGTTCCACAGCCTTGTGACCAGAACTGAAAGGTCAAAGAGGAGCTTTTTACTGCATGTCATAAGGCTCCTAAACTAGGACAAGTCTCAGTGCCCCTAGGTCTCCCACCAGACCCTACAGTGACACTGACACACTGTGTATGAGTTCCCATAATCCTATGAGTACATTTTTCATTTAGCTCATACTGTCCAAATTGTTGGTACATTTCTCAGGTCTCTTGCGTATTGCACTTCTATTGCACAGCACAATCACTTTTACCATATCACTTTTGTATAGATTATGTACAACTGAACATATTTTGTATATTTTTTATTTTATATTGTTATTTTTATATATATCTTATTCTCTTATCGTACACAGCTGCTCGGAGTGACCTGGGTTACATTTCACTACATGTTGTATGTGCACAACGGTGTACGTGACAAATAAGCCTCTTGAATTTCCATTTATATCGATCTAATATAAATCAATATAATATAAATTCCTCCTGTGATGTCAGATTACTTTTACTTGATAAAGCAATACTCCTTCAAATAATTGTACATTGAGTTTATTGTAGCAGCTGCATTTATGTTGGCGGTTTTCTAATTTCAGATTTCATTAACTCCCAGTATCTCCCAAATTCATGAATCATTTGTGCTCGTGTGTAATATCTCTCAGTACTTTCCATTTCTCTCACTTTAAAATGATCTTGTAAAATCTAGTAGGGATACTCAACCATGGTATTCTCTGTCTTATTGCAAAAATATTTTAAGAAATTCTAGTAGTTTGTAACATAAAACACAACGGTCTTCATGAATTTTAACAAATTTAGGGTATACCGTACTGTATTCTGTTTCTGGAATTATTTCTTTGCAAATAACCTTCACAAGAGCCTTTCATTTTCTCCAGATTTTTCTCTAACAAGGTTTTCATTCTCGTTCTTTAAATCTGCCACATCTTGACAAATAAATGAACTTCTTCAGACCTTCAGTTTGTGTTTTCTTTTACCGTTTTCTCCAGTCGATTAGACCTTCAGTAGCTTTGCAGACACATGAGTACTGAGTAATTACTGAGTAACACATTTATCTGATTTCAATCTCCAGGCGTCTGCAGGAGCGGGAGAGAATCGGGGAGCTGGGGTGTCCAGAGGTCTGGGGTTTTTCCCCAAGAGTCCGGGAACCTGAGTAAGTAGACGCTTGCTTATAAACATGTAAATACAATATAAAAACATGAAGAGAGTGTTAATGAGTTGTTTTTTGCAAAGTGGGTTCTGCGCAGTGAGGGACAGCATGTGTGGGAATTGGTGGTATTGTGAATTTCACTGGTGTTTGCAGGTTTTCCATTGTCAATGTTTTTCTTTGTAGTTCGGATGAGCACACTCCCGTGGAGGAGATAAAAGGCGGCAGCTCCGATTCAAGCTCAGAAGGTTAGTCTGAGACATCAGGGGCTGTGTTGGGTTCTGGGCTATGCTGTAAGCAGACTTGTGGTGCGGCTTTGACAAATTTCTGGCCAGACCCTCAATTCCAGAGCATCCCTGGTAGAGTAACTGAAGCCCATGAATCATTGTAGACGAGAAGAAAAAGAAGAAGAAGAAAAAGAAGAAGAAGAGGTCCAAGAAGAAGAAGCACAGGAAGAACTCTGAAGACAGCGAGTTAGAGAGTGACTCCGATGGTACTTTGACCACTGCCCAGTCACTGCTTAAGACCCAGAAATCTCTCTGGTCCACTAATGTCTGTGTTTTTGTTTTGTAGAAGAGGAAATGAAAAAGAAAAAGAAGAAGAAAGGCAGAAAGTAAGCTTAGCCTTTGCTGTCCACAGTAACTCATTTACATACATCTTGACAACCTTGACTTTACCGTTTCTGCCATGACCTTTGCTCTCCAGGAAGAAGTCCAAGAAGAAGAAGAGCAGAAAAAGCCATAAGCCATCCAGCGACTCCAGCAGTGACGGCTCTGAAGAGGAAGAGGACGACGACCTGAATGGGGACTTATGGGTTGAGCGAACCTGCATAGATGGACACTTGGTGGGACCAGAGGCTCCACTGACGCACCTTTCACAAGATGACAAACCCCTCGAGTGAGTAGCTTCTGCTGGAGGAAGTGCTCCACTTGGCCCAGAGATGCCCTCTCTGTTTCTTCTTTTTTACGGCCCATAATGCACTGTGTCAGTCCTCCTGTAGCTGATGGGAACGTTTGCTTTTGTGTTGCCAGCTTTGGCCACGCTCTGCTCCCTGGAGAGGGCGCAGCCATGGCAGAGTACGTGAAGGCTGGCAAGCGAATCCCCAGGAGAGGTGAAATCGGGCTGACCAGTGACCAGATCGCCGACTTTGAGAAATCTGGCTTCGTCATGAGCGGCAGCAGGTACGGAAGCCCGTAGGAACCTCATTCATCACTGTGCCATTGAAGGCACGGAGGTGTGAATCATGACATGAACACTGTAAATGGGTAGGGTAAACCAATAGAGAGTGTTATAACAGGGGGTGACTTTAATTTGGCCCGTAACTCTGTTATTGCACCCTACCCCCCCAACAGACATCGGCGCATGGAGGCTGTGCGTCTGAGAAAGGAGAACCAGATATACAGTGCAGATGAGAAGAGGGCCCTAGCCTCCTTCAACCAGGAGGAGCGCAGGAAGAGGGAGAGCAAGATCCTGTCCAGCTTTCGGGAGATGGTCTACAGGAAGACCAAGGGCAAGGAGGAGAAGTGAGCCCACAGTTCAGTGGAGTCTGTGGTGTAAATATTTATTGAAAATGAGTCAGCTGGTTTCTTCAGCATTTTGAGACGTTCTGAGCATCCACTTGGCATGCCTGTTGGTCTTCATGGTTAACAGAAGAAACCACTTGGACTAAAGCTCTTAAGTGACGTGGGCAGGGTAATTTCGAGTGACCTAGCAAGACGTCCTGTATAGAAAACGGGAGTATGTAGAGTTGACATTTTTATTTTTGGGTTTCTTCTTTTATTTCTTCTTGTTTTTTGGAGAAGGTTTGCTGCTGAACGCTACATGAGTAATAAAAGGACACAGCAGTATACAGACAGCCCATGTTTTTTTCAGGTGTAGGAGCAGCATGAGATGAGAAATCATGAGATTTCTGACCTATTTCACTGCACCTTTCACAAGTACTCCTACATTGAATATTAAAATATAAGTTGTATTATGGTTACTGCAAGGAAAGAGCAAAACTTTGGATTTGTTTGTCATTTGAATATTTGTTGATTATCAGCCATCTAAGGCCTGTAACAAAAAACCAATGCAAAGTACATAGAAAAGGTGACAAAGTCAAATCATTCCAGAGTTCATTTCTTATTAAGCTTTCGTGCAAAAGCATAATGTATAACACTGTAAAACTTTTGGTTGAAAAGGATGCTTTTTTGTGTATGAAATTTTAATAAAAAATAAAATGTATGACTGTGGTAAATTAATATTTCAGCAGTTAATTGCAGATGTAAAATCCTTTTTTGAATGTACTGTATATGGAGCTCCTTGGGTGTCATGATAGATAAAAATATCTTGTAGCAATTTGTGCTCTCGTTAATAATTCAATCTCTCAAATTAATAACCAGTAAGAGAACATGAATTACTAACTCGAGTGCATGAATTACTAAGGGATAATATTTTTTTCTGCTGTGACACCTAATCGGTTTCGTAAAAGTAGGATGACTGCTGGTTACTGATGCCCACATCCCAAAGTCCACCGGTTAACAGTCCTGCCTCTCAAAGGCACTGGAGAGATCCACTACCTATAAGGGGGGGATCCAGGTACAGCCACTGGAGGGTGGAGAAGCCTGTGCCCTGGCTTGGCTCTTCTTGTTGGAGGATTGTGGGTAGCTAAATTCCCGGAGGTCTGAATGGTGTGCAGGTCATAGTCAGATTTGATGGTACAAAGCATCTGATTGGTCCATTACAGCAGTGGCTGGGAGGTGAGTGTACCCACAGTCATGGAAAACCTGGAAAAGTTTTGGAATTTTGAAATAATTTTTCCAGGCCCTGCATAAGTTTTGGAATTCTTGGATACAGAGGAAAAGTTTTGGAAACTAGCCTTGGAAATGTACAAGCGGAAGTCAGTAGTTAACTACCTTCGTAAACATCCGTTTCTGGCACTTTTTCCACGCAGTATTTGAGATCGCTAGTTTTTGCTCGCTTTTCCTGTTTTATTTGAATTTTATTAATCAGTTTCCTGTTTTTGACTCTGTTTCTCTACCAATCATAAGGTATGTATAATGATTTTAATATTGGGATTTTCTTAATTGAACACTATTTGCACATTGGCGAAAGTTGTCCACCATTTATTTAGTAAGATTGGCTATTATCGTACCGAAAATTGTAGTATCACTATGTGAAACTGCATGATCATCAAATCGGGTGTTTAATTTGCTGCGAAAGGAAAGGCTTTAAAAGATCTGGGTGCAAATCTTTTGGGGAAGAAACTTGCCTTAAATAATTATCACTGATTTTGGATAATTTTTTTGTACATAGTTCCCTTGTTTTTTTTTTCTTCTCCTGTTTAATTCATTCTTATTTCTTTGTGCATTTGAGAATGAATGCATCATCAGTAGACCCAAGATTTCAGGTACTAGGTTTTAGATTTTATTTTATTTTGTTATTTTTCCTTATACAAATACTGTTCTATCTACTTTAGTTTTACAAATTTGTGGGTTTTGGAAAATTTTCTTATGGTTTTGGAAAGTCATGGAAATTTATTCTGCCAGAATTGGGGGTACCCTGCCATTTCCTTGTAGTCAGGACACCATCTGCTCATCTGGGCAAGTTCCTATCTTGATTTATTCAGAAGGTGGCTTGGAGGGTTTAATATAGAAGAGTACCATGTTCAAAAAAAAAATGTCAAGGTGCAATTATTACAGGACCCTGATCAGATTTCACATGTTTGACACCAAAAGGAGAGTAAACTCTCATCTTCATAAATAGCTCAACATAAGAGACAAGGTCAGTATGTAAACCTGAAGAGCTCTACAAGGAATCCAACTCTACCTCTTGTACTGTGGGTTACGGCAATTTCAAAGTGAGCTCAGCTACATGGCAGCTGTTTAAAGGAAAAGCTCCATCACCCCACCTACAGCCCAGCTATACCAGGGCCCACTGGCACTGAGACTCATGTAAGGCATGCAATACAGGGGAACCATACATAATCATTTGTTGTGTACAGTGTGCTTTAGTGTTTTGAATGGCGCTTTTAAATAAAATGTATTACTATAAAAACAGGTATGTCTGCTGCAGTGCATCCTCCACACCAGCCACTCCTCCACTACAACCTTCCTGCCTGTACAATATGATACAACACACTGATACAGATCACCGTCGGCGTGGAGAAGCACTTGTTTGGAGCCTTTTGCGCACTGCTGTACCGTGACAGTAACGCAATATTGCTTATTTGTCTCTTTTGCATATTAAGTAACTAATATGTGCCTCGATGGTACATTAAATCTTGTATTCGGACTTTGGCAGGTATTTCGCTGTTATACCCATTGCAAAAAGTGTCCCATGGTACAGTGAGCAGAACTGTGGCTCTTACATACAACTGCAGAACACACTAACTTTCGGCAAAGCTTATATCTGCCACACAGCTAAACGATCATATTTATGCAGTAATAAAAACACACCAAACACATTTAACCAAGTTTAATATACATTAAATAACCAGCCACTTGTGTATCATGACAGGAAACTCGGGGTCTTCAATGAATGTTTTCCAATCCCTGTGTAAAAATTAAGACATGAATCTTTACAAGTCAATGAAATAAAATAGGATTCAGCATAGAAAAAAAGGGCACTTTAATTGCCCGATTCCTTAAACTATAGGCAAGTATAACATTATAATCGCTACAGATTATTTACAATGTCCAAAGTGTTGAAAATGCATTTTCTTTACCTTAGACACATAATGTTTTCCAACTCCAGAAACTCGCTTGTCTCTCTCCATCAGGTAATACTGATAAGGGACCCGTGCGATTCTCTTTTCCTGCATAAAGAAAACGGTCACGGCTTGTAAACTTAATCACGTGACACGTATTCAATGTAAATTGAAATAATCACCCAGCTGAAAAAGAGCAGACCCTTTCTGGAAGCAAACGGTATAGAGGCCACTGAAGCGGCAGGTAAACACAGCAGCGGCGGAGCTCACCTTCCCTCCGTTCGTGAATTTGTGGATCTGCGCCGTGGCGACGCCCGGAATGATGAGACAGGCGGTCATGATAGCGAAACCTGGTAGGATTTCGTACCACATGATCGTAATGGAGTTAAAGATCTAGACGGCAATGTAATGAGCCTAAATTCCCATAAGCGATCACCAAATTCCTCTACCTCGTCCTACGAGGCTGTCGGTCATTCGGAACTTATATTACGCCACTTCCGTTTCTAAGTGAGCGCTGTCAGTAAATATCACGTTAAAAATGACAGCGCCATCTGCAGTCTCCTTCCGGTTTTTGGGTGAAGCCAAGGAGCTTACGGCTACACGTTTTATACAGGGTTTGAACGTGAATTCTCTTTTTGGATGAAGGGGTCACATAAGTAGTCCGCTCTATAGGAAGAAACTGTAGTATTCTCCCAGCTCTCCTCTCATCATGATGCTATTGGATTGTCCAACTTCAATAAAAGGCATGATTATTTTAAAGGCTATTAGAAGCTCATGTTTTAAGTCATAGGTATTACCGTCATGCAATCATTAACATTATTCAGAAAGATGTAACCTAAAGAAATGTATCTACCCGTTCAAAATGGGAATTACTTAAAAATGAATGTAGAAATGCTTCAATTAAATACTGGCATAATGCTTCTAAATTAAAATCCAAACAATTTGAATATATCTTAATAGAATTAAATGCCCTTTTGAGTAAGTCCTCTTTACGAGGTTGAATCAAATAGAATATATAGATAGATAGATAGATAGATAGATAGATAGATAGATAGATAGATATACACACACACACATTATTATTTGCTTAAATTTAGAATTTTATCGGGCCTTTTGGACAGAGCTTTGAGGCTTAACTGTAGAGGTTTTCAATGAGCATTTAATGTGTGGTGAGCTAGCAGAATCAATGAAACAAGGTTTTATAACTCTTAGATAAAGACATTCTTTATATTGATAATTGACGCCCGATAACTTCATTGAACTCTGACTATAAACTACTAGCTTTGGGCTTTGTCAAGAGGTTAAAACCTTGTTTGGGGGAGATTATTTCGATATCACAGTCGTCCTTTATGAAAGGCAAACATATTTCAAATAATATTTGTCTGATTTTGGATTTGTTGGATTACAATTATCTGATTAGTAACAGGGCTACGATTTTACCCCCAGATTTCTATAAAGCCTTTGATTCATTTGAACATGGATTCATTTATCAGGCGTTGGACAACTTTGGGTTTGGTACCTCTTTTATTAACATGGTTCAAACTATATTCAATGATATAAAGAGCAGTATATTGCTTTGGCTGAAGGCCTTTCTAAAAGGTTTCCTCTTAGCAGGGGAATTCGCCAGGCATGCCCAATATCCTCACTCCAATTTTTAATTGCAGCAGAATTATTGAACCTTTTTACTGTACATTGTATTGACTTTGATGGTATCTGAATTGGGGAGAAATTCATATCAGTAAGTCAATTAGTGGATGATACCTGTATCTTGCTGAGCAATGAAGGACAGATTCCACTTGTTCTGGATGAATTAGCTGTTATTTCTAAAGCATCTGGTCTTATGGTCAATAGAAACAAATGTGAAATTTTACCAATATACAACTGCAAGAGTTACTCTATTGAGTGGAAGTAAAACACTGTGAGATGCCTTGGAATCTTGATTAGTAAATCAAACTTGGGCATTACTAATAACATTACTAATAACAATTTTGTTCCTAAGATACAGACTGCTAAAAATGTTTTGAACTGTGGCTACAATTGGAATCTCATTATACACAGATCTTCTTTCAAAGGCTGAAGGAATTTCAAGACTGACATGCCCTGCCCTGCCCTTTCTTTGCCTTTGGACAAGAAAACCATATCTGCCATTGACAATCTCTTATTTAAATTTATTTGGAAAAACAAGACCGAATATGTTAAGAGGAAGACATTGGTGAGACTTTCTTCAGTAGAAGGGTTTAACGCTCTGGACTTCAGTACATTTAATATTTAATTAATTTGTTAAATGAATTGGCTCAGACGTTCCCTACTGGTTGGTGATGCACATTCTTCCTGAGTTGCTTTTTGCACGGTGTGGGCTGTGGGGGTCTAAAGCTTTTCGTAAGTTATAACTTTGATGTTAACAAATTACTCATTAAACTTGCCTGGTTTCACAAACAGGCTTTAGATTCTTGGAAGCTGTCTTTTTGCCACAAATTCTCTCCACAAAGATGGATAATGTGGAATAATCAGCATATATTGTACAACAAGTCCTTATTTGTTGAATCCTTATTTGACAAAAACATCATTTTTGTTTCTAATTTCATTGATAATAAAGGCAATCTCCTCTGAGAACTTTATAGAGGATAAAAATGTGGAAATTACCCATGCCGATTACAAAAAAAACACTAACAGTATCTCTACGAATTGCTTCACCTTATAAAATCTGCATTATCTTCTGTTCCTTTAAGGGGAAAAAATCTTGAGTCATAAAGGGGCATAAACCTTGAAAACAGCAATTGCAATAACAAACACCTTAGAAAACATTTAATTTCACTGGACAGCAGTATCCCAATTGCTGATTCTCACTGGAGGCAAATGTTCCCCAAGTTATGTTTATATATATATATATATATATATATATATATATATATATATATATATACACACACACACACACACACACACACACAC
>JAODJW010000002.1:27038385-27065312 GCA_026777045.1 Hyperopisus bebe | reverse complement strand
TATTAGTTAATTGAAAAGTTGGGGTCGTGTACAGAAGAGCAGCCATAGCTGTGTGTAAATAAACGTGTTTACGGGTGCCGTTTGCGCCTTTAATAACTCGGCTTTTCCGTTAAGGCTTTGCGATATTCACGTTTCTTCAATTTTTCTCGTTCAGTCGTCGCACAAGACTTTCCGGATCAAGCGCTTCCTGGCAAAGAAGCAGAAGCAGAACAGACCGATCCCGCAGTGGATCAGAATGAAGACTGGCAACAAGATCAGGTAGGCCGCTGATGGCGGGGGGGCCGAGGTCCGGGTGTTGTGGCTGCATGACCAACGCAGGATGCAATTACAGTCCTTCATCGTGTGGAAGTACTGCCATTACCCTGCGGACAGTAAGAGGCTGCGGCGAAGTTACGGTGACCTGGCCGGTCAGCCGGACGGGATGCTCTGCGGCAGTGACATTTGAGTGCCCGGCGCTAGCCACGCTTTACTTTTTTTGATTTAACTCTGCAAGTTTGTCTCCGAAACCAGACGCGTTTTGGTCAAGTTTCATCTCTAATTCGGGGAGCGATCGCAGGCGGGCGATTCAGCCCAGAACTTTATTCTGCCAGAACCTATAATCATTGTATTTACTGTAGTACATGACTATTAGTGAAAGCAGCTATTCCTGGATCTTGCTAACAAAGCCAAACCCCACTTGGAATAGGTTGCTCTTCAGGTAAATGTTTCAGTGTAAGAATGTTACATGGGGGTAACTAGGGGCATAGAAATCGAGGGGAACAGGTACCCCCAGTATTTAGTTTGGATTGATCAATTGATTCAAGTTGCCTGTCCCCCCCCCCCCCCATATCAAACACTCTTCTATGCTGTTGAGAGTAACACTGTGACATTTCCTTCCTCCACAGATACAACTCCAAGAGGAGACACTGGCGGAGAACCAAGCTGGGACTGTAATCGCCCACCTCCTGCACCCCAGCACCCCCAGGCTCTTCTCCACTTTGTCGGGAGATGTTTGCACCCAGACCTGCAGAAAAGCCATGGCCATCCTAGAAGTGGTGTCTAATTTTTCTACAGATATTGCTTGTCAGTTTGCCGACAATAAAGTGAGGAAATGAGCAAACTGTGACGTGTGATTTTTAAAGACTGTCAGCGGGGCATGATATAATGTAGTGCTCAGTCACAGCTTCGAGTGATTTATGTGTAAATCTTTCTTTCTGGGTCTTGTCAAGTGGTAAAGGGAGCATAAAATGTGGATGTTAAATTCATAATAGATTCGCACAAAGTTACAGCCATGTGCCTCTGGTGACCTAGAAGAGATATTGGTCATTGGATTGTATGTTTCTGCCTTACAAACTAGTGCTAGGGTTAAGGAACCCTGTGATTTCATCTGAGTTCTGCCATGAAAATGCCGTCACCAAGCTGCAGTGTAGCAGAGAGCATTATACTGAATGTGAGTAAACTGGATTTAACACAGGAGGTGAGTGGCACAAGTCAGAGGTCGTGCCACGGTGTGGAGCACCTGGATTTGAGTCTTACTGGCGTGGTGTGTAGCTGTATGGGGTACAACTTTGACAGCCACCTAAGCCAAGGTGATTGGAATGTTGCTGGTTCAAGCCTTGGCAGAAGAATCATATATCTGGGCCCTTGAGTAAGAACCTTAACTGCCAGCCCAAGGGACTGGTTGACCCAGCTTTCTTGATTGTATGTCACTTTGGGTACAACCGGCTGCTAAATAATGTCAGTTTGACCTTCAGTCCACAATCCCTGGGTGTTTCTAATTCCCAGTTGTTCAAGTCTTGCTGGTTCTGTGGCTTTTCTCTTTTTGAGTTACCCCTCCTCCTGTTTCTGCTCTGATCATTCAGTGCAGCCTGGATTTAATTACTGCCAACAATCTTCAGGCAAAGGATGCTAACCCTGTGTCCACGCTGTCCCAAGTGGCTCGGTCACACCCTGAATTCCTTCCGAAGCTCTTTCCTCCATGGTAGCTTTACACAGGGGGATTAAACCACTTGTCACATTCCAGCCACACCCCCCATTTGTGCTCCATTTTGGATTGGTCCAAAAGACCATATGTGTGAACTAATTAAGTGCTGGCAAGTAGTGTAGCACAGGCCATGCTGTCTCACTGGAATCTGTAATGCTCGTTTCTGTATGTCTTACTTTAAGGATTTGGAATGTTCAGGTGAGATCCCAATACCATGTAACTTTCATGTGCATCAAAGTACCTGTAGTTAAATAATAATGAATACCTACTGTGAGCTGGTTTATGAATTGTGCAACCCTTAGTTTTGTCTTAATACTTTATTAATTGAGGAATATATTTGAAAGAGAACGATTCTTAATTTAATGGTACTTCTAATCCATGCAGACAACAGTAGTACAAGTCCAAATGCAATGACCTGTCTTTTCACGTATTCCAAAAACTTTGAGAATAATTTGTCCTGAGTATTTCCCCACTCTGAGACTTGGACATACATTCTCCTCTTTGCTATGGTGGGAAATGTGCATGTTTAAACACAAGGTGCATGCAATGAAAAAGGCATGAGGTCAGGTTACAAACAGGATGTGCTTAGAATAAATTTTTGCCTTTAACAAAGTAAATATTTTCCCAACATTTATTACTCCCTTCATCTAAGTCATTTAAAATCAAACAATATTTTCTCTTATTTTCAAGAAACATTTGCTGACATCCTTTTATAAACATATACATATTGATTAGTCAGAGCATGACTTAAAATCGACATTTTCATTACTCTGAGTTGAACTGCGGACACTGTTGCCAATATGTAGTATTGGGGCAAACAGCTTCTTCAAAGAGCCAAACCTCCACCAGTCACGAGTCCTGAAAAAGGAGTCTGTCTGCACTTCGTTGTCAGCGGGCTCCGTTCTGGTGAGATTCATGGCACACGAGCTGTTGTTGTTGGCATTTTGGTGCCCAACTGTCTCAAAGAGAGAGTCTGGCGCACCCAGCAGCTCCCTTATTTCCACCGAAGAGCTTCCCTTCAGGTACTGCCAAGCTCGTCTGCCGCTGTAGTCCATGGCCTCCACATCAGCGCCAAAGGCTCCCACCAGGAGCTTGATGACCATGTTCTGCCCGTGCATCGTAGCTATGTGGAGGGGTGTGAAGCCTCCACCTGCTTTCAGGTTCACGTTGACCGGAGAGCCCTCTTTCTCAGCATATCTCAGGAGCTTCACAAGAGTCTCGTACTTCCCATACTTAGCTAACCAGTGAAGAGCGGTAAAGCCGCTGATGAAGTCCTTTTTGGTCAGCAGGCTGAAATCCTCCGAAAGGTAATTCATGATGGTGTCGTAATTACCGTCCACCACTGAGATCATCCAAGCGTGCTCTGTGGGATCCAGAGCCCAGAACGAGCTGCCACTGTTGCCCTCTTCAGTGGTGTCGGATGGGTGGCTGTCCCACTCTTTGGAAGAGGAGGCAGCGGAGTCTTTGGGTGACTCTAAGATGCTTCCGAAACCACTACTCAGATTATTACTCAAGAACAACTCCTTTAGGTATTTTTTGCGCATGGCTGTAGTGAGAGATCCCTTCTCCGAGGGATCCCAACCGGGGTCGCTTACCTCCTTCTGCCGCTGTAGTCTCAACCTGCGGACTGAGATAGGCTGGGATGCACGGACACCAACCCTGTCATTACTTTCTCTGACTCCCGTAGTGGCAGAGGAATCTCTCCGTTCATCATTTGTTGTCATGGATCCTGGCTCTTCCTCATCTTCCTCCTCCTCGCCCACAGACACGAGAGGAGGGGGAGTTAAATTGGAGCCGGACATCACGGAGATGTGTGCACTGTCATACGGCTTTGGGAGTTTCCGCCGCTCGCTCCTAGTTCCTTTAGTTTAAGATTTCCGATGCGATAATGGAGGTTTATTTTGCAATTGAGGAAATAGTTACAGTGAGGCGTCCCTTAGCGGCCTCTTACTGCATTTTACCCCTGAAAGTAACAAGACGAAATAACAGCATGACTGTTTTATAAGACGAACGTAAACGCTCGTATCAATCCACATATTTAACAATGCATTAAGGTAAACCATTTCCCATACATCCCGCACTGTGCATTAAGGTAACTGTTTCCCACTTGAAATGAGCAAACGGACAGGCCTAATTTCCAAATAAAACAACAAATATCACAGTACAAACGACAATAAAAACTATCCCCTGTGACATTTATTCTTCTAGTGCAGCTGTTATGATACAAGCCAACTATTGAGATATTTAAGTCTTCATATTTCAGTTCTTTAAATAAAATAAATAGCACCACCCATGAACCGCTCTTCCCCATTTCAACCGTTTGCTTCCACTTTCGCCACAAAACAAATCGCAGCTCTGGATTATATAGTGGAAGAAATTACCCGAAGTATATAAATGTTACTACAAACTTAATCGCTCCTGTTACTTTCATTACCCACCCCAATAAACGCTAGCGCGGTATCACACCAACTTTATTAATTATTTAATATTTTTCCTTTATTCATTAATAATGATCTTCTCCTCGTTCTCACCTGAGGATAGCATGATCACAGATACAGGGAACAGTCCTTCATTTCCCCATTGTCAAAGCTGTTGCTACATCATTAAGAAATAAGCGCTCTTAAAATGAGTAGATAAAACGTTGCTTTTCCGTGTATAATCCCATCTTAAAGTGTTGCGTCTTCCGAAGGCGATCTTCTCAGTACAAGTTCCCTCTTTCTCCTTTTTATCTGTCCCTTTCTGTTCTCTCTCTCTCTTTCTCTCTTCTTGCTCGAGTCACTAACACGAAGTTCAACTTCAGACCGATTCAACACGCGACGGCTCTGCAGTTTTCGCTGTTAATGCGTGGAAACGTCTCGAACGTCACAGCATTAGGTCACTTATAATATATCACCCATTAAAATGACTGCGCTGCGCCCTTGGAACAACAGCTATGTGCGCCATGCAAATTAACCAACTTACTCATCGAAGGGCAAATCATATCTGTACAATTTTGTAGTTGATTCCTGTCTTTGAAATGTTTAAGTACAAAATAACTTATATTGCAAGTAACAGCAAGTCTACGGATTTTGTTATGACCTGTCATTGCAATCTCCAGATCAATCTAACTATAAGACAGCCTTCATGTTCCTGTCAAGACCGAAAAATAGAGCTGCATATCATAATGAAGAGTGTGTTCCTATTTTTATGCTATCAGGGTCAGGTGTTGTTGCCCATGAAATGCCATTTGAAAGTGATTAAGCATGCTTGTGACAAGAATGAGAAGGACATTCACTGCCTGCCCTGCATTTACAGGAGACAACCTACCCTACCCATATCAACTACAGGCACTCCCAAGCTTCACCTTCAGGCGGTAGAGGGTACTCGCTTATTTGTTTTTTTTTTTTTATTGTGTATCCGACAATTTTGTTCAAGGTGATTTTTGAAATCTGTGTTACAGTTAAAGTTGACATGTCTATGAGGAACTGCAGGTCCATTTTCCGGCTTAAGATAATAGAAAAAATCCGTATGAGATATAAACTTTTAACTCGGATTTTTCTGATTATTCAACGCCTGACAGTCCCTCCGTTTTTCAAGTCTGCTTTATGCCACACTGGCCTTCTTCCAGTATCAATCCACTCCCGGAAGATGCATATCAAAGGAAGGCTTTGGCACCCCCTGAACCCCCATCCGGTCATCCGATTGGTGGTCATGTCCTGACCCTCCTCGTATTTTCTATGCTTACTCCATCACACCATTAAATGGAAATGTTCATGAAGTATTTTGATTCCTGGCCATGTTCACACGATCGCGCGAGCTGCTTGGACCGTCCGACAGTGTTTGCACGGCTCCTCGTCCCCATATTATTCATAAAGTTTAGAGAAATCTAGAGGTTTGATACATGTGCTTTAATTGCGTGATTTCCTTTCGGACTGAAGCATCCCAGAAAGAACTCCAAAAAATATGTTTTGAATCATTTCATACTCTGAAAAAGTTCAGATTCAATAAACTTTAATATGCCATTTTTTTTTCGAGCACACTAAAAAAAGAAAAATATTTTTGCATTTGCATTGACACGAAGCTGGGGGGAATATAAAACTTCATAGCATTCGCCGTTACTTTCCGCTTTTATATTACCAGGTTCGTGCTTTATCTCGGAACTGGACGATTCATCTGAATTTCAAAGCGCTCAGAATAAACCATTTTAAGAAACAAGAGGGGAGATATACTTTTTTCATAACGAAACGCTATAATTTAGTCTCACATTAGTGTGACTACGTATGACATTTATCTAAGCTATTACATTTGGGAAATCGTTTGCGGTGTTGACTGTTAGCCACGGTGAGGGCAGCGCTTCGGTTGCGCTGCCCCCCCCCTCCAGCGAGGCGCAGTGGTGCGCTCCCCGTCGCGCTCTTCTCCTCCCTCTGGCAAGCGGAGGTGCCGTTTCCTCTCCCCGCTCCGGAGCAGTATGTCCACCGCGGAGGTCGCCCGGCAAGCGGTGAGTCTCTACGGCACATCTCGGGGAGCTCTCAGACGCTGGACTGTGCGTGGCGAGCCCTCAGTTGCCGAGCTACGCTCGGCATTGCTGCGCTTACCGGACGCGGTTTATGGGCGAGTTATTCCATGCTCCGGACCGTTATTTCCGTTATGTTTTAAAATACGTAAAATAAGGGAAAGTGGCGGATAGATGACAAAAAAATCGGGTTTGAGTACATTTAGAACGACACATACTTAAATGTCAATATAAATCAGTATAAATGACAAACGATCAAATTATTTCCTGACGAAAAAGCTCGTTGGAATGAATCCAGTCTGATAGTGCGGTTAGCCAGGTTGACTGACTGAGGATGCCGCCCGGAGGGCCGTTGGGTGACCGCTCAGCACACGGGACAGTCCCGGCACAGGGTCCGGGGGGCTGGAGCCGGGGGATGTTTATCCCCCTAAATCCGCAGGGCTGGTTCACGTAAACGCCATATGTACCCTTCATGCCTGGTCTTAATGTTACACAGGATGGCAGCTGAAGACAGGCCTTCGTCCCATGTAACCCGAGTTTCTTACATTTGGTACCAAAACCCCCTTTTCCAGGGGCTGCGAGTTGATCCTGCTTAGGGAGAGCTGCGTGTAAGATGCCCCTGAACATTTTTTTTTTAAAATTCTTATCAAGTTTTAACCGTGACTTATGATAGTAAAATAAGTAGAACAATGCAGTTTTATAAGCATATACTATATATACTACAACTATGAATGCAATACTTTTAACAATCCATCTATTTTCTAACTACTTAGAGATAGTAGGGAGCTGGAGTCTGTCCCAGGCAGCACAGGGCACAAGGCTGTGGTTCACCCCGGATGGGTTGCGAGTTATATTTAAGCCATTAAACTGTGATGAAAACATAGTAAAACAAAGTTCTGATTTTAGGGCTGTGCTGGAGTCCTCATAGCATTGAAGTTTGAAGAGTATGTGTTTATTTATTTTGTGTGTGTGTGTGGGGGGGGCAGCTGTTTGATTTTCACTCACTGCTCTCTAACTAAATCCCCAACCGTCTGGTTCTTTGCATACATATAGACATAAAGAATGGGCTGGGGGTTGAGGGATATCCTGAGGACAGATGCTAAGGTGCAGCTGATGAGGGGTCTGTCCACAACCGCCATGTTTGTACAGGAATGTGTGCACAGCAGCCTCGATGCAGAAGTAACTGAAACTTTCCAAATATGTACATTGTGGTTTCTCACTGTTTTCTGCTATGTAGAGCGTCTGTGGCAGGAAACAGGAAGCGAACTGTCGTACCTGAGTGTACTGGAGGCTGCAGTGAAGAGGCCTCCTGTATGAGCCGCTTTTATACTGTCGCCAAATGAAATATCGTCAGTAGCTTTCAGTCTTTATTGCTGCCAAGCTGCACTTTGGTTCCATATTTACATTTACATCAGGTGACTGGAGGATAGGTTGTACGGTGGTAAGCTGTTAGGCCCTGTCCTGGCTGCCCACTAGGTGGCGATGCACTGTTTCTGAAGTGCGACACAGCGTTTGCAAAGGTTAACACATGGCTGCATTGGTCTCTTTGGGGCAGTGATAATGATAGCATAAACCATCTGATGGAAGTGGAGTAGTAAATGGAGGAACATGCATGCTATCTGTCTCTTTCTTCACAGCCAGATGGCACCCGCTCTGTCCCCCTCTCTGGTCATGTGGGCTTTGACAGCATGCCCGACCAGCTGGTCAACAAGTCCGTTGGCCAGGGGTTCTGCTTCAACATCCTTTGTGTGGGTGAGTAACGCAGAGGCTTTCATATGTGTCACTTTGGGGTGGGACTGAGTGAAGCTGATGCTAATGTCTGCTGGGTAGCTGTGAGTGGCGTTTTGCAAGCGAATACTTTGAAGCATGCTGGACCAGTGCTGCTCTGTGCAGTTGTGTCTTAGTGAGTTGTTAGTATGGGCGTCTACAGATAAAGAGTAATTTGTTAGCTTTAGCTTTCTTTGGAGGTATGATGTGTTCCTCTGATGCTCTTTTCAAGTGAGGATACTTTGCACTGCCATTTATACCTTACTGAAATGTCACCGTCCTAGACAGAAGATAGCATCAGCAAAAAGCCTGTATCACAGACATGGACCTTAGGCTCTGTTCCTGAGTGTTGTGGTGACTTTTTTGTTATATATTTGTCAGCAGAGACCCATGGAGGTGTCAGTCTCAGCCTTATTAGGGAGGTAGGGGGGTCAGGACATCAATATCCTGTTGCCTCCATCACTGTGGGCTTCACAACAGCAAAGTTCATGTATCAGGGGTGAAGCAGGGGATACCAGAATAGCAGGAGACAGAGAGGAATAGACAGGGTTAAACGCAAGCAGTGTTTTCATGAAGGTCACCTGTGACCCCGTGCATTTGCATGTATCGTATCCATACCTCAGGCGAGACTGGCGTGGGGAAGTCCACGCTCATGGATACCCTGTTCAATACCAAGTTTGAGGGGGACCCCACCAAGCACAGCCAGCCCAGTGTGCAGCTGAGATCCAGCACCTACGAGCTGCAGGAGAGCAATGTCCGTCTCAAGCTGACCGTGGTCAACACCGTGGGCTTTGGTGACCAGATCAACAAGGAGGACAGGTGGGTCTCACGGCAGGCGGCGCGGCTAAATCCAAGCACCTTTGGATCTCTGCCTCTTCTGCTTTTTAGGCTTCAGACAGATGTTTCTCTTTATCTCACATCCACAGTCCCTTTCCCAGACCATCTATTTAATATTTTTACTTAGTTTCTAAACGAGCAAAATCATATGTAGTAAGTCAGTGGACATGACAGTACAAAACCAGGTTCATTGATTGTATTTTAATTTAGAATGATTAGAATGTCTGGTGTTATAACCAGGAAATCCAAGGTACCTGTGAGGTTTGAACAGGTAAGTATGATCTCAACAGGAGGATTGCCATGGATGGAGCTGGGGATCTCCTCTGAACCCTTTTGCCTCTTGTAGTTATAAGCCCATCGTGGATTTCATCGACGAGCAGTTCGAGGCCTACCTGCAGGAGGAGCTGAAGATCAAACGGACGCTGCACAGCTATCACGACACTCGCATCCACACTTGTCTCTACTTCATCGCCCCCACCGGCCACTCGCTTAAGTCCCTGGACCTGGTCACCATGAAGAAGCTGGACAGCAAGGTGGGCTTAGGGTTATGTAAGAGGTAGGTTAGGGTTAGGGTCAGCAGCAAGTGCGGCCCTGTCAGAGGATGGGCCTGCCAGATGTGGCTCAGGGGTAGGGCTACGTTAGTTTAGCAAGTGCATGCCTAGAAGTAATTAATGCATGACCACCTACGGTGAGGGCCTGCTATTCCAGCAGTTTTTTGCTTTGAGGGGGTGTTTAGGGTGGCATGGTGGCTCAGTGGGTATTACTTCTGCAGGGTGAGTGGTTCACATCCCATACCCGACTCAGGGTATGCAGAGTTAACATGTTCTGTTGTGCTAGTTTCAGTCAGGTGGACTGGCTTCCTCTGACCAAGGGGAATAGACTTGTAGTTAGGTGAACTGGTGTCAATGAATCGTGACTGTGCTTTCTGTGATGGACTGGCGTCCCATCCAGGGATGATTTTGACGCAATGCGTCTGTGACTCTGCTAGACCTGTGACACCCAGTTCTTGCCTCCCCCAGGTGAACATTATCCCTGTCATTGCCAAGTCAGATGCCATCACCAAGACCGAACTTGCCAAGTTCAAGATCAAAATCTCCAGTGAGCTGGTCAGCAACGGCGTCCAGATCTATCAGTTCCCCACCGATGATGAGAGTGTGGCTGAGATCAATTCCGCGATGAACGTGAGTCACAAAGCTGTCAGCAGTGCATTTAGGCTCACAGTGTGTTGTATATGAAAGAGGCAAAGCTTCTGGCTGTAAAACAGCTGTGTGTTACATTCCTTCGCCTGGAGACAGGAAATGGCCTTGGTGCTCTGACCAGACCATGTTTGCTACAGGAAGTGTCAGCTGTGGGAACAGGCCCACATTTGAGCTGGCAAAGTGACAGCACCATGGGAACTCGGACACTGGGGGAAAGGGATGTACAGGAATGCAGAGCCAGGGGGCACAGGGGCACATTGAAATGCAGACAGGGATACTGACAAACAGATATACTGACACAGGGGACACTGACTGAAGCTGAGTGGAGGGGTATTTGTGTGTGAATAGTCTGAGGACACAGACCATTCACCTGAGAAGGTGTGTAGTTACACAAGGTGCAGTGGGTGGCGTTCTTTGTGTGACAGGTGTGTGTGTCTGTGGGTCGTCAGGGTCACCTGCCATTTGCTGTGGTGGGAAGTACAGAGGAGTTGAAGATCGGGAACAAGATGATGAAGGCAAGGCAGTATCCCTGGGGAACGGTGCAGGGTGAGTAGGTGCAGCAAATGGGTGATGTGGGATTTCACACGTGTGTGAGGCGACTGGGGGGGTGGCACCTTCAGGGTGTTCATCTCTGCTGTCCCGTTCGCAGTGGAGAACGAGAGTCACTGTGACTTTGTGAAGCTGCGGGAGATGCTGATTCGTGTGAACATGGAGGACCTGCGGGAGCAGACACACGCCCGCCACTATGAGCTGTACCGCCGCTGCAAGCTGGAGGAGATGGGCTTCAAGGACACAGACCCCGACAGCAAGCCCTTCAGGTGGCCAAACCGGAGCTGCGCCCTCTGCTGGCCATAAAAGGGTTAGGGTGCGGTGGGGGGGGGGGGGGGAGCATGTGGTGCCCCTAAGGGGTGAGCATATGGTGTATGAGGGAGGGAGACCTCGTCTCACAGCCCTTGTGGCCCTGCAGCCTCCAGGAGACCTACGAGGCCAAGAGGAACGAGTTCATGGGTGAACTTCAGAAGAAGGAGGAGGAGATGAGGCAGATGTTTGTTCTCCGAGTCAAGGAGAAGGAGGCCGAGCTAAAGGAAGCAGAGAAGGAGGTGTGTGAGAGAGTGTGTGTGTGTGAGCATACACATCTGTGAGTGTGCCTCAACACGTGCACACTCACACACATGCAAAGTGATCAACACAAACGGCTCACACCAAGGGTGCTTTTCCACTGCACAAAGTACAGTACTTACGGTACAGTGCTTTCACTTTTCCATTGACTTCCAGTCGAGTATTAGAACCGAAAGTTCCAGTATCGAAAGTGCCAAACCAGCTGGGATACTTCTTTGGTACTTCAGTACTTTGGGGTGGGACTTGCAAATGTATTTGTTGTCGATTGCTTATGCAAATAACCTGCCGCTGAAACACAAAATACAACCGCCATCTTTTGAAACACACAGCAAACAGCGAGAAACAAAATAAAAAGCAGTAGAAATAAAAATATATAAAAAGTAAAATGGAAGGGTGGACAAACGAGGAAACAAAGGCTTTAATTGCCATATGGTCAGATGAACAGATCCAGTGAGATTTGGAAGGCACGACTCGAAATAAAAAACTTTTTACCGTAATAGCAAGCCGCTTGGAAGAAATGGGGCACACACGAAACACCGAACAGTGCCGCTTGAAAATCTTAAAAAAAACTTAAGCAGGACTACAGGAAAGTGAAGGATCATAATAACATGTTTGAATTCAGCGAAAGAAATACCGCATTGCGCTTTGTGATGATGTCAGTCAGGGGCGGTCACTGATGATGTCATTTAGCGCCGGTACCAGTTTTTACGCCAGTGGAAAACCAACACAAAAGAAGTACCATACTTTTCGTACTTTATGGAAGTACCGAAAATACGGTACCTGGTGCGGTGGAAAAGCGCCCTTAGGAGATGGGGGTCGTATGCGAGGCATGGAGACACCTTGAACTTTCTTTTTCAATCTTCCAGCTGCATGAGAAGTTTGACCGGCTGAAGAAGCTGCATCAGGATGAGAAGAAGAAGGTGGAGGACAGGAAGAAGCAGCTCGACGACGATCTCAATCAGTTCAAGCAGAAGAAGATGGCCATGGAGCTGCTGCAGTCCCAGGGCCAGCAGGCTGGGGGCAGCACCACGCTTAAGAAGGACAAGGAGAGGAAAAAGTAAGTATCTGCACCCATCGTATCAAACTTCTATTAATGACATATGTACATAGAACAAGGACATTTGGGTGAAATGCCCGACAGGAGTTCCTCTGTGGCTTCATGGGTGCTTTGATACCCGTTAAGGCTGGTTCAAACTTCTCCACACTCATACTAGTTGACTTGTCCGCTCAAACATTTATGACGCATTTGACGTCATTGTATGCCTCCGTGGATGAACGCCTGCTGTGCTCCAAATTTGTGTCCGCGCAGCTCTGGACACACTGCGCATGATCGATTTGCTAGGTCCACTTTAAATACCAACATGGATGCTTTTGACGAGCGTTAGACTATTTACAAGGTAATGAAATTGTTACATACATGTAAATGTGTGTGTAAGTCTGTGCAGACTTGCCTCAAATTGAATATCTCACGCCAGCCAGGTGACCAGAGTTGGCAGCCCCATGAGCTGGCTGTCTGAATTTGTAAAAGATAGAGAAATGGACACAAACCTCACTGCTGTGGTACGTGTGCAGGGAATATCAGAATAATAATTTATAAAATAATAATAATTATTATTATTAGTAATAAAGTTGCAAGTGCAGCACGTTGTGCGAATGTGCAAAGCACGTGGCTTGACTGGAGAACTATGAATGTTTCCGTGTACGCACACACAGAGTGGATACGCGGGTCTTGCACTTGTGCGGAGAAGTATGAACCAGCCTTTTGTTCTGCTGTGTCACCCACAACCTTCCAGCACCACCTCTTTCCACACACCTCTGCAGCTGAAGAATGACACCCCACTGTCCGCAGTGCTTTTCTTTCACTTAACCACTTTCCCATTATGTTGGGAGCACATCAGCGACTGGAATGCTGCTGTGTCTCTTCTAATCTCTTCTTCCAGGATGGACTGAAGGCTCTTATATGCTTTTATTCCCCACTGTTATTTTCTCCTTCTGCGCCCTACTGATGTAATGCACCTTGCAGCCTAGAGGGAGACACCCTGAACCTTTAAAACCTTCTCAGGTGCTTCAAGTGCATAATGAGATGTTTACTGTCACGTCGGTTAGGACTGTATACTGACTGTTCCTGAAAAGAAGTTACCTTCCTAAAGCGACTGAGTGAGCTGTGAGACGTGTCACATGTGCCATGCATGTTCCAGTGTCTCATGTTTGTCGTGTGCTGTTTTCCAGTTAACCTCTGCTCACTGCATGCTTCATGAGAGACACCATACTGGTAAGGCCACCCCCTAACATCCCGCCAGTCATGTGACCTTCCCGGGTCCCAAGAACATTCACCCAGTAAGACACTTTGCAAGTGTGTTTGCCCCATAGACTCCTCAGACGCCCTTTCCTGATGGATCACACACTAATTGTCCATCACTAACCATTCTGGTACTAACTGCTTTTTTACTAATTGCCCCTGAAGCTGTTCCCAGATGCCCCACACTGATTCCCATAAAGCTTCACACTGTTCACAGTCAGATCTTTCATTTAAAATTTATACTAATAGTTAAAGATGATGCTTATTTCTACAGCAGTCTAACAAAAGCAGCTTACTAGCTGTCAGATGCAGATGATAAGCACGTGTACCAAGAACCCAAAATTGAGAATCATGTGTCAAATTACGGGTTTTTTTGATATTCACACCATCATATGCTCAGTTCATCTGCAGATGTGTTGGCATGTTAGTTTTCACCAAAATGGGAGAACCTCCAGTAACCTGTCATTAACACTCTTTTTGATAACTTATACATCACTGTTTTTTCCAACAGTTTGACAAAACCCAGAATAACACATAACCATTCCTGTCTCTCCTTCCCAGTTTAGGCTTCCCCTGCCGACAGTGAATGAGCTCTCTCCCAGTCCTGCCCAAGCCTCATCCCTCCCCCACCCCCAATGTTCACTCACAAACTAGCTCACGCTGATGGAGGATGTTAGGCTTAACTGTGAAAGAAATTGTGGATGTTACTATTCAAATGTTACTGTTCACATGCTACTGTTACTGTTCACATGCTATTAGATACTGTTCTAAAGACCATTTCATGGCATGTTACACAATTTGCTTTTTAATAAACTCTTGTGTGTTATATTTTTGTGCATGTGCTGTCGTATTAACAAAGCAGATATCTGGTTAGTGGGACGAGTCCTGCAGAGTGCCAGTATAATCAGGACTGGGAATCATTTTTTAGCCAGTCATTGTTTTTTAATACATGTTCATGCTCTACTTCTCCTGAAGGTGCCAGTTTCTTAAATTAATAGCAGATAAGAGACCTCATTTTTGTGACAGTGCAAATTTATTGATATAATTTATCTGGCAGTTTGGGAAAGCGAGATGTGATTACTGCAAGCCTTCAGGGGACAAAATGAGAATGGCTTTATTCATGTTCGGATGTTTCCAGCCATTCCTCATTGTCCCTCATCTTTTTCATTGAGCTTCGTTTTTATTAGCATGTCTTATAAGCAGATGTAAAGCTAAAAAAGACCATAAACGATAAGCTCAGGTGAAAAAACACCCAACCCTGAACTCAGAATGAAAGGGTTACAGACACCAGCCATTAAATCCAAGGCCACTGAGATTGACCTGTAACTTGATTGTGTGTAGTTAGTTACCAGCTAGTTTAAACCAAGTTAAAGTTAAAAATCCTACCTTGATTTCTCCCGTAACTAGTAATGTGGTTAACATGAGACTGAGTAGAGGGGATTGTCTCTCAGTTACGGTTTGCTTTGTGATCAAACAACTCTGTCCTGTTGGTTGTCTTCGCAGGGTTTCTGGTAAATCAACCCCATTTCCAAAAATGTTGGGACGCTGTGCAAAATAAATAAAATTAAAACAGAATGCAGTGACCTGCAAATCATACCTATTCCTAACTGAAAATAGAGCAACAACAACATATTAAATTCTGAAACAAATTTTGTCATGACAAATATATGCTCAATTTCAATTTGATGCCAGCAACACGTTTCAAAGTAGGTGATACGGGCATGTTTACCAATGTCGCATCACCTATTTTAACAACACTCCAAACGTTTGGGAACTGAAAAGACCAGTTGCTAGTTTTGAAAGTGAAATATTGTCCCATTCTTTCCTGATATAGAATTTCAACTTTGGAAGCAGGATTGCGACCTCGGATAAGCGGGAGATAATGGATGGATGGATGGAAACGAGATTGCATGTCACACTCCAGTGTTTCAGATGTTTTCACTAGCAACTAATAAGAGACCATCACTACTGAACTTTCCTTGTAGAGCTTTCTGTGTGCTTGCTTTCTTCTGGGATAAACACTGCACCCTGCTGGCCTTTTGGGGCCAGCTTTTGGCTTGTGGCCAGGGTGAAGCAAAGCAGAACCCCAGTGCAGCACACAAGCCAGTCTTCCCACTTCCACTCTGTTTATCTGCTGTGCTGTCTGCTCTGTGTTAGTCATCATGATGTTTTCTTTCTGCTTTGTTCCTCTAAGCCCTATTTCCCGCAGTACTTTAGTGAATTAGCCATAACTCTCTAACTTGTGGCTGACAAAATCATGGTGTATACATGTTGATTGTTCTGTGTTGTTTGTTGCCAACCTTAACCCCATTTTCTTTGGATTCTCCTGCTCCTGGGTGTAATTTTTATATCTAACCTGCCCCAGAAGGGGACTGAACCATAGCAGCTTTAACCTTTTAGATACATGTGTGACAGTTTTTACAGATCAATTAAGATGGACAACTTATCCAGTAAGGATTCTGTGTTTTATCATTTTTTTCCTCAAAATAAAGGTTGCTAAGTAGCATTCTCAGAAACTACTGGGAAGAATCATGTTTGTGAATTTTATAGATAAACATTAAAGATAAACATGACATACGATAATGACTGTCCACTTTTATTAGGAGCATAAACTGAAACTCCCCCAGGGTAATCTCTGACCTTTGACCTTTGCATTAAACTCACCAAGCATGGTTGAGCTAACTGGCTGCTCAGTCTATTAACCTGCTTTTTTTGTCTCTTTGTCTACAGCTTCTTTTAATGCATCCGAAAGAGGAGATTGCAGCTTTCCAAAGAGCTAGACAGCTCTCCACTTTTCTCTTTTCCTTTTATTTAGCATAATAATAAAACTTTTTATTCCATCTGTTCAACTCAACACAACCATATGTGGGCCATACATGGTTATTTTGACTAGAGAAAACTGAACTTCTCTGTAAGATACATTACAGTGGGAAAGTCTGAAGTTACTTCCCTTAAAGAGAGATTCAACACAATGATCCTCTCTTGAGCCTACAATAGTGATGGGGTCCCTTGTTGACTTAAAGCAGATCCCTTTGGCTGCTGCGGACTCTTTTACCCACCCATCACGATGTGTTACCCATTCTAGGGTTGTCATTAACAAAACTTTATCAAATGCCATGTTGGCCCCATATAGTTTTAATTTGTTTTCTAATGTCTTCCAATTACTTGTGTTCACTGTAATACATGTCAGTCTTAACTCTGCTTAAGTCTTGACTGAATCACCTTTTTCTTTTGAGTTGGACTTCCAAGTATCTTCTGTCTTTTATTTGCCAGTTAGGTATTAACAATTTTCCAATCTTTATAAATTGACAGTGATTTATATTCGTATCATATATGGATCTATTTTGTGTATGAATATGCTTTTTGATGTGGAGACTCCTGTAATGATTATTGATTCCAATGACGTTTTTGTGAAGCTTTGTGGTGATGTTAAATGTTATGGCATGTAAGGAACAGCCTGCAGCTGATAAGCATGTAACAAACCACAAAGCCTGATATATTACACTGA
This sequence comes from Hyperopisus bebe, assembly GCA_026777045.1. Taxonomy (NCBI): domain Eukaryota; kingdom Metazoa; phylum Chordata; class Actinopteri; order Osteoglossiformes; family Mormyridae; genus Hyperopisus; species Hyperopisus bebe. Next base: position 27,048,128 of record JAODJW010000002.1, on the reverse strand, counting down.
AGTATGATGCCAGTAGTGTACATTTTCAATAAAACTGTTAAAAAAATACAAACTGTGAGCTTCTTTTATCCATATGAATCCTACTGATTCAAGAATCCAGCAAAGGAGATGGTACCTCAATTGTGGCATAACCCAAATGTGTTTTTAAACACAAAAGACAGGATTTGTGAAATTATGGCAATTGTGAAACATTACATAAACCATGGTGTACAATGAGAAGCACATTTACCAGCAGGGTTCGGAGTGTGAGTCCTGTTTGTGTTTTGGATTTTACTGAATGTAGCTGTTACTAGCTTTGTTATTTAGTGTATGTTCATTGTTGGACTTGCTTGTGTGTTTTTTAAATTGAGTTTGTGTGCTGTGCTGTGTTAGGCCCCTTGCAGTTCAATACCAACATTACGTTGCAGCCAATTAGAGATCTTCAATTTGGTGACTGTCTTGCAGGGAGCTCAGTGAGTAGATCTCTTTAGGAGATATTCTGGTTAAAATGTGCTGCTACCCTATATAATAATAATAATAATAATCATTATTATTTTTAAAAATAATACAAAAAAACATTTCCATGAGTGAAACAGGCATTTGTCCACTTTTTTCCACCTAGCATAATGTACCCCACTATCATCCAGGGCCTTCTGGTTCCAAAAAAACATCTTGTGGCTGGTGATATTTTCAAGATGGGACCAGAATCGTTTAAAAAAAGTCATGAGTGAAACAAATACTTTTGTACTTGTATATAAATATATTAACTAGCCACTGTTAAAATATATAATAATAATCAGAACAGTCTCGAACTACATGCCCTTGCACTTTAATGTGAGAAACTGAGCCAGTAATGAATAACAATTAAATACTGCTGAATTAAGTGGGTTGTACTAAAAAATAAGCAGGCACCAAGGTACGATGTATTTCCAGTGGTGTTTTGCAAGAAGATACACACTATCTTTCAGCATATCTTAATTCAGCCGAATTTTTAAGCTGTTCATATACAATATCCACGTTGTATCCACTATAATAGCTCTCCAATCATCCCCGCTACTAGCCCTGGAATGATACACCTCCTACCATCCTTGCTATAATCCATCCTATGATATCCCCGCTATCATAACTGCTACCAACCCTCCTATGATATCCTTCGTACAACCCTTGCTATCGCCCCTGTTATGATATCTCTGGTATTTTCACCACTATAATCCCTTCTATCAGTCGCGTGCTGCTGCTGCTTCTTCTTTCCAGAATGAAGTAAGCGGACATGCCGTGCTTCTGAGGCACAGACGTGACGAGTGGCGGCGCGCTTGGGCGCGTTTCAGTACGCCTGCTGGCGCAGCGATCCTGCACATCGCGGCGCTACGAACCGCACAAACCGCTGAACCGCCATTCCCCGGCGGCCGTCCGTCTCCACGGTAAGTCCCGCCGTCTCACAGGCCGCCTCGGCCATGCAGCTGGATCCCAGCGACTGGAGGACTGCAGCCAGTCGCGAGGGTCGCACTGTGGACCTGCTGAGGTTCTGCCGCGTTAAATATGGCGTGGCTTCGGTGCCGGTGATGCTAGCCTGTTATCCACCTAGCAAGCCGGTTAGCCTGACAAGCAGCTAGCCTGTTAGCCGACTAGCCTGCTAGCCGAGGCTGCGGAGACTGCGTCACTTGGCCAAACCGAGCGTCCTGCGTGCTAGCGCGTTAAGATGCGGAGGATTGCGGAGTTTTCTTGAAGCTCGCAACGATTTCTTGAAAACGTGTAGCTTCGGTGCCTTGAGAAGGAACAGAAAACAAAGCCTTAACGTGTGCCCGTGATGGCGGCCGGCCGACGGGTCATTAAGGTAGTCAGCTGCATTGAATGCAACCCATGATTTAACATGGCTTTTAAAGTGGGGAATTTGGGGTAACCCTAGCATAACAGTCAGATGTAGGTATAAATTTAGTGATAAACGATGCCATTTTTGACGCATTTGGTGTTGATACCCACAATGCCCCGCGCCGTTTAGCATTTCGCGGCGACTCAGGATAATAATCTGTTTGTTGCCGTTCATAATTAAGCGTATTTATTATTATTATTATTATTATTATTATCAATAATAATAGTAATAATAACGTACATACGTTATTTTCGATGATGTGAAATGTGCATGGCTGCAGGTGAGAATGCCGTTCGACGGCTTTGAAAAGATTTATTGGGCTGACTCAACGTTATTGTTGATGCTTTAATCAAGCGTATTATTGACTGTTAAATAGTAGTTAGAGGAGTGCATTGGGCATAAATAAGGATGAAGTGTGCGTGTGTTTTAAGGGTAGGTATTTAGCCAGTGACAGCGTGAGGGGAACCAACATAGACTCTGGGTCCCCATATAAACATAGGCCCAGATACAGGTCATTCCCGCAGGCGTACTGGAGTCCTCGATAAAATGTATTCGTGCATAATTTAATAAAAGCAGAAAGTGGCCTATTACTCCTAGTTTCCCTGTGTGACAGCATATGCAGAATAACTTTTAAAGCATGAGATATACTTCACGTGTTGCCAGGTATCGTTTAAAAAGCCGCACGATTTTACTACGCTGCCCTATTCAGAATATAAAAAGGCATGACCTGAAAAAGGTGCCGTTTGTCCTTCTCTTGGAACCGGAGAGGAGTGCAGCATGTGGTACATAAGCACAGGTTAATGCTTATCCCCTTCAGATCTCATTGCTAGCTTATCATGGATCATTTGGTTTGAATGTGATGCAAGTGATAGTCCATACATACCGGACCTCAAAGATTATTTTAGTTTTCTTTTGGCTGCATGGATCAGAAAACAACGCTGAAAGGTGCCTTGTTTTTGTCACATTGGGAAAAGTCTTCGAAGCAGGTTGCAATGGTGGAGTTTGATCTACGGTGCTAACTTTTCATAGTTCATGTCTTGCATAGTGGCTGTCATCAATTTAGCAAACCGAGATGTAGCTATTACGGTAACATTGTTGGAAGTATGAAACTGCTGCCCTGGTGTCAGCTGAGACATCTCTCAGCAGTGTCATTTTAATGCAGTGATCGGTTAGATGTTTTGAGCCCTTAAGAAGTGTGTCTGCGAAGTCTAAACTTCATTCTCTGGGAAGATGCTGTCACTAGGACCCAGGGTCATCAGCTGCAATTGAAAACCATTTGTAGCACTCAGAGCCTGTTGCCATTATTGATCTGCACATCTCTGTATAATTGTCAGATTGTTCCCTACTTATCATGGGATTGTAACTGTCTTATATTTCATTGTCATTTCATTATGGGTTATGTCCATAGTAAGGCATGCTATTAGCTAAATGGCATTAAGTGACAGGCCTAGAGATGCAGGGTTTGTAACTGTAGCTGAACATCTTCACCTCCCAGCACTGACCGGCAGGATGCTGGTCATCAGAATTCTGCAGCTTCCGAGTAGCGTGTGAAGTTTCTCCTGCTGCTCTAAGGTTTTATGTTGCTTTGTGGAAGGATCTAAACCAAGGAGCTGTTTTTGTTCAACATATTATTCAGGTGAAGATTACTGATCATTGCGGTTTACTACGAGGTAACAGATGCTTACGGTTTGATTTTAGCTGTGAATTTTTGAACTTTGGAGTCCATGCAACGTCACAACTAAAACTTTTGCTTTGTTTATAACATGGATGGAATACTAATGGATTCTATAAAATTTTTTTAACCCTAATTGGTATCACTTTACAATAAAGCTCCCTTTTGCCACTTGTAAATGGTAGTAACTCATGAATAAAAAACTGTTATGACTTGTTTAAAATTGTCTTAATTTACAGTGTTACAACCTAATAAGATTATAAACCATTTATAAACCCTTTATATGGATAGCCTTAATGTAAAGTGGCACCACTAATTTTAACGCACAATAAAAGGTATATTGATATAAGCAGTATTATGTTGTCCTATATCTCGTTTGAAAATATATCCATCCACAGCTTTTCATACGGCTAGATTACATTTGTGCAGATACTCGGTGGGGATGTCTGTACTAAAACGCAGCCCTTTCTCTGAAGGTATGGCCCACAACTGATGCTGAAGGTGCTGGCAATGGCAGAAGGGCTTCATGTTGGCACGATGCCCTCTACTCAGCTGGCTGCAGGAGCTGAAGCAAAAAAAAGGCCGGGTACATCAGATGGCAGTGAGTCCCGCCTCCTCCTCCTCCGCCTCCTATTAACCAGTCCGGCTGTGGTCACGATCCCGGGGTGATGTCACTCTGAATTATGACCTCTCGCTTTCAGGGGAAGAGCCGGTGAGGAAGATGCCTGTGTCCAAGTTTGGTCCCAGACCACGATTTGAGCCCGTGCACTTTGTGAGCAGTGGCGTGGGCGGAGGATCTGTTGGCAGCACCGACGAGAAGGAGAACGAGAAGGACCGCAGGAGAGGGGAGGCGTACGGCACCAGGCAGAGGGATGCCAACAACCCCAGTTTCCACGGAGGCAGGCCCTACGGGTCGCCTGCTGTGTACCCTGCCTTCCGCAGAGCAGTGTCTTACACACCTGACCCCTGGCATGAGCAGGGGGACAGGGACTTGGTTGCTGGCGGCACGACCGGTCTGGGGTTCGGGAGCAGGGGGTCTGGCTCAAACTTTATGAGCCGTATGCAGCAGGACTACATGGGGCGGCCTGAGATGCCTGGTGCCAGGCAGTCTGGGTACCCCTCCCAGGTACACAGGTTTGATGAGTACACAGGACCTCGTTCCGGTACCTGGGATTCAGGACGGCAGGGTTTTGGGTACCAGGATAGGCCTTCATCTAGCCGGGCTATTAGCAGAGTGTATGGAAGTTCATTTTCCCAGCCTACTTCTGGTAATCTTGCCCCCATTACCCAATCCACACTGGATGAGAAGCAGAGGCTCATCGCCCGGGTGACATCCGCCTTAATGGCCACTTTTAAAGACCCCTCATGCATGAATGGCCCAGACACGACAAACTACAACTTCATTCTCAGCCGCAGCATCCAGGCCTGTAAGACGAACCCGGAGTACATCTACGTCAACCTGAAGGACATCCCACACGCGGACCTACCCAGGAACCGCAAGGTGCCCTCGGATGGCTATGCCTGTGAATTGCGTTGTCAGTGTGTGTATCTGGCCACTGGCTACTCGGGCAGTAAGAACGGAGCTCGGGACCGGGCATCTGAGCAGGCCGTCAAGCTGTTTATGAAGCCTGTCGAGGTGCGGGTGGTCCAGCGCCGGTACAGGGACACGTATGTTAACGACATGGTGGTATGCCAAGTACATTCCCCAACTCCTTCCTTCCTGCCTGCCCTGCGCAATCCTGAGGAAAAGCCACCCCCGAGCTCTAGGGGCCAATACGAGCACGACAAGCGCAAACACTGGTCTGAGTTCGTGATCGTGGACAACGCTCATGATGCCATCTGCATACTCAACAACTCCGCCGCCTTCAACCGAATGAAGATAGATTACAAGTTTGATCTCCTGCCCAACAGCAGCACATGGAGGTGCAGTGTCTACCTACAGGATGAGCTGGTGGCCCAGGCCAATGGGAACAAGAAGACCTCCAAGCACGCAGCAGCTGAGGAAGCCCTACGGAAGCTGCGTATGAACCAAGCGGCCAAGCAGCAGCAGCAGTTTTCTAGAGGAAACCACTACGAAGCTCCAGGGGGCCGCTATGGCACTCGCAAGAAGCACTTAAGCGAGCTTGTCATCCTGGAAAACTCTGATAACGCCATCTGCATCATCAACGACACAGCCCAGTTCAACAAGGTCGCAGCTGACTACAAGTTTGCAGTTCTGCCGGATCACCGCTGGAAGTGTGATGTGTATCTCGAGGGTCAGTACGTAGCCTCTGGGATAGGGCCAAAGAAGACGGTGAAGCACATCGCAGCTGAGGAAGCCTTGGCCACCTTACGGCAGACACAGGCTGTAGTGAAGTCCAACCTGAGAAAGGAGGGCAACGTCCATGTCATTTCCCGCAACCAGATCCTTGCCCGTGTTGGGGAAGACGCGTCACGACAAGAGATCAAGGAGGACAACATTGGGAACCAAATGTTGCGCAAGATGGGCTGGAAGGGTGGCGGGCTCGGCCGGGATGGGGAGGGCATCGCAGAGCCTATTCGAGTGAAAGAGCAGTTCTCCAGGGAAGGGCTGGGCTTGGATGCAGACAAACCAGGCAATCAGCTTAGCAAGAAGGACATCGAGGACATTATCCGTGAATATGCCAGCTCGGATCGGCAGGACGACCTGCGCTTCTCCACAGAACTCAATAATGACGAGCGCAAGCAGATCCATCAGGTGTCGCAGAAGTATGGCCTGCGCAGCAAGTCCTACGGTCAGGGCCGCCAGCGTTTCCTCATTGTTAGCCGTAAAGTGCACAAGGACCAGCTGATCGACCAGCTCCTACAGGAGGGCCAGGTTGGCCGTTACGAGCTCGTGAAACCTCAGGCCTCGCATTGACTTACCAAAACGTTCTAGGATGGCACAAGGCTGCTACAGGAAACACTTTGTGAAACTCGTGGCTAGACATTTCTGCTTTACACAAACTAACGGCGTATTCCGAAGGCGTGTGACTTTCGGAAAGCCCTCCGTTCTGTATTTCTCATCCTACAGAAGTGAAGAATGAGTGTTGTGCTTACCAGAGGCAAATTTGTATTTATTTTTGTATGGGTCTGCTCTCCTTTTGTCCATCTCTAAAGCTGTCATTCCACTAGTCAAAGTTCAACCTGCTGTAGCTGTTGCCCTTTTGTTCTCGTATGAAGATGAAGTGGAAATGTTATGGTTAGTCTTCTTACACGAGCCACCTTTTACAAGACCAGCTTCCCTGTGAATTGCATTTGAAGTCATTGACCTTTCACCTCATTAAAGTGACTGATAGCATTGATGATCAGCTCTTTAACTGTGGGTTGCCTGGGATCTTAACCCAGTTCCCTAGGTAGGTATTCCCTGTAGGGGGAAACTCACAGTGGTTATTGGCATGTTAAAGACCGGGCTTGGACCTTGATGTTGAAGATGGGGAAAAAAAGAGAATAACCTGACATGTAAAAATGGCAACATCATTCTCTGCTGTTTTATGTTCTCTGTACAAGTGGAAGGTAAAGGTTGTGTTAAAGTCAAGGCTGCCTGTGAGTTGGCCACTTCGATTCCGGTCTGCTGTACTGTCCGTTTGTTTAGTTTCAGTGAATACAGATGACCCTTCTCTGTTTCTACGGCTGTATTAACTATTAATAACAAATAAATATATCACTGAAGCGATTAAGCAGAATGGCTTTGCTGTGTTGCACATCTGAACCCAGGATGGCAGCATGTGAGTTTGTTGCGGAGTGAAGCTGCTAACTTAATACATTCAAGGCATTTCGGTGCCTGTTTGGGACACGGCCTACAGTGTTTCACTGGGATACACAGTCTGCTTTGAACAAGGATCGCATGAAGACCTCTTTTTGCAGTGGAGCTTCCTGCTGCCATGGCTGCAACCACCCAAACCCCATATCAGATGTTTTTTATATTTACAAGAAAAGTTTGTTAAAGTATGCTATATGTGTAACAGTGACATCTCAGTATCCTATAGAGTTCATGTGCAGATGACACACAGGAGGTTATGGAACAGAACAGGTGAAAAAAAATGACTGCTGGAGAAATTCACTGACCCACAACAGTGCATGAGATTGACTTTGACTCTGGGTGCAGCTGAGCATGTCAGCCAAGACCCTGATTTATTACATATACCCATAACAGCACATGTTGAGACTTTAAATACTATTAACACAGGTTGACATTTCTAGTGCAGAGAGAATAAGAGAAGAGTGTCACTTTTTCAGTAAGATGCAGCATTTCATACGTGAATGAATATGGATTCAGGGCAAGTATAACCCTAATCTCACCTTGGAAATGAGCTGGAGATAAATGTCTGGGGCCAATAGGTCTGACAGTCTCTGGAGTTCAGGTGACAGGGACATCGAGATATTTTTACCAACTTCCAGGGCAAATCCAGTCCAGGGGCAGGAGCATGGTGTTGGTTGGGGGGTGTGGATTTGTAGACTGTGAAGATTTGTAGACTGCATACTTTTTTCCCAGAGAAGGTCATACTGTGCTTCCTGTGGTCCGGCTGCTAGCAGTTGTGCCAGCTGTGCTCCACAATGGCGGAAACTCATCTCTTGTACTTGTGCTTATTGTCCCAGTCGAGCTGCATGACTTGCTTAGGCTGGCTCCTCCAGCAGGGACTACGGAGCGGGAAGATATTAATAATACCCTTAAAGGTAGTATTTTTCAGCCCAGTCCTCGGGGACCTCCAGACTGTCCACATTATTGCTCCGGCTAGCTCCCAGCACACCTGAACCAAACAAGAACACCAAATACCTGGTACAGGTGTGCTGGGAGCTGGGAGGGAACAAAAATGTGGACAGGTCTCTGACAACTGGGTTGAGGAATACTGCCTATATCAGGGATCCCCAAATCCAGTCCTGGAGGACCAGTCTATGACACAGTTTGCAGATTTCCCTGCTCACCTTATTCAGCTCACCGGCTTATTGATAGGTTTAGCATGCATATTTGAGCAGGGAAGTCTGCAGATTAACCCTCCAGGACTGGAACTGAGGAACCCTGGCCTAAAGAGATGACAGCCTTTACTGTAGGTTTGGGGTTCCTGGTGCTGGTGGTCTCACACAAGCATGGATTTGGGCAAAAGCAGAAAAGCAAAATGCTGATACTAAAGGAACTTGATAGGGGGAAGGAAGCAGCAGCTGTAACAGCCCTCTGGCCTCACCTGGCTAAATAATTTATCAGGCAGCGAGCGGACAGCCCAGCAGTCCCCCGCCTGCACTGCAGGACCCAGTCCCACGCAGCACATTTCCACTGGTGGCCCTTTCTGTGAAAACCTGCCATGAATTTCACACAAAAGCAGAAATCATGTTTTTGAAATTCTAATGTTGAGTACGAAAATGGGATATTGTGTAGCCATTATAAAATTGAAAGGGGGAGACCATCAGTGCAGCTTGCAGCCTGGGGGGGTCAGAGTGGTGGATATCCGTATAGATGTCAGGATCGAAGATGCGTCGTAGGTGGGACTCCAGCAGTTCTGGAGAATAGCTAAGCGAATGCTGCCATCTGCACAGACTGGGAAAAAAGCTGAAACAGTGATGTTTAAGCGGACAGCTCATTTTGCATTTTTACATTCCTAGCACTAGAGTACCTAGGGGGGCGCTGTGTGACTCAGCAGGTTAGGACACTGGGACTGATCGGAAGGTCATTGGTTCAAATCCCAGCATCAGCAGCAGTGATTTTACTGCCCTTGAACAAAACCCTTATCCCCAATTGTTCCCTGCTTTCTTGAGGGGGAATGATTTGGATAAAGTATCTGCTAAATAACAGCGTAAGTGTAATCTAAAGACAGTTTTGGATTGTCACACTGCATGGAACCCTAAGTCACAGAATGCAGATTACTCACCATTTGGATGGAGCAAATCCTATAATGAGCTTGAAGGTCCCTCAAATGCGAGAATTCAGACCAAAACAAGGTGTAACAACATCTGCTCTCTAACTCCAAATTTGTTACATTTAGCATTAGGGAAACTGGCTTGGAAATGAGATTTTGTTTGATCTTTATTCTGACAATTGGCAAGCGAAGTAGATCAAGCAGACAGAGGTCTGTGGCACCACCTCCGAGCCCGGTTAACCAGAACCGGATCGACACCTTAACAGATGTCAGTCAATACATGGCTCTATTAACAAGCGAAAACAGAAGCCGCTTCCTTCTCCTTTGGTTACAGAAAGATATAGGACAGCACATGAATGACGGACACTTCCTT
>JAODJW010000002.1:27019908-27033581 GCA_026777045.1 Hyperopisus bebe | reverse complement strand
GGCTGGTCAGTGCCCTGGTTAGCAGGCGGGTCAGGTGGCTGGTCAGTGCCCTGGTTAGCAGGCGGGTCAGGTGGCTGCTCTTTGCCCACTCCTCTTGGCTCACTTGTGCTCTGTTTTGCTAGCTGGTCCAGACTGCAGGCTGAACCAGAGGAGTCATGTATAAACTCATTACTGGAGGTGTCCGATCTGCTTATGGAGGGGTCCATATTCGGTACTTTCTTGGCAGACTCGTAGACTTTATGCACCCCTTCATCTTCACAGGTCCCCGTGGATTCTGTGGGGGGCTCAGGGCTTCCCCCCGGTTGTCTCCTGTTCCCATCTTGGTCTGTCTTCAGGTGAGTGATGCTCTGAAAATCGAGAAATGCTGAAACCAAGAATTTACTGCCACATGCCTGTGATACACAGTGAACTATAAGCACGGAAGTATATGGCCATTACTGCAGTGGCTAATTTAAAAGAGTTTGCAAGTGAAGTCTCACAATTTACTGTAGTTTATACCAGCTTGGATGGATAACACATGGGAAGTGGTCTTCTAAAGACTTAAATAAAGTTGTGAAATTGTGCCTTTTTAAGGTACGGCTAGACAAGTGCTATAGAAGGTCGCAGGTGTGATGATTTTTGAGACAGATGGATGGCGCACCTCCTCATCATCCGGGGTGGAGCTGAATGAGAAAGGCAGCTTGTCCAGCAGATCACACAGGCTGTCGCAGAACGGGTTGAAGAGCAAGTGGAAGACTTCCTCATTCTGGCCAACCTCATGCTAAAAGATATGGAAAGGCACCCGTATCATTCAGCAGCATTAACTATCAGAATTAGCTAATAAGTCAGTCATTAAACTAACATCTTCAACTTCCTTAAAATATATACAGAATGAAAGAGCTATGACTTATGCAGGTTTTTCTAATTCCCATTCAGTTACTTACAAATTCCTATTCAGACTTATAGTCAGAACACTGAGGTAGATGTAATAATCTTGTCCCTTGACTTCAATTAAATAATTATAAGGCAGCAGGCAGAGAGCAAGGCCCCTGGGGGCCCCACCCTGCTGTCTTTCAGGAGTTATGCTGCATTCCATTTGGACTCTGAAGCTGGAAACTTCAACTGGAACGCCTTCTGAAGAACCTCTGCAACCCCAAGCTCAGAATTCAAGATGGCTGCGCCCTTTATCAACAGAAGTTAAAGCTGTAGTTTTACAGTGTTTATTGGCACTTACGTCTTATTTGTGGCTCATTAAATCGGTCGCACACACAGTACTGTCCAACCGCTATCTGTGGACATGTTGTTGCGGTGTTTGTACATGCAAAATGCCATGTAATGAGCTGTTATCAACTGATATTGCTAACAATGAAACTGGATCGAAGTTTCAGAAAGCAGATAATTTGGCGGATTTAAGGTAGTCTGGGCTAAATGTAAGTGAACGAAGATAAAGATCATTTAAACTAGGGTACCTTAAATAAGACAAGTTATTTGGGTAAGAAATCTTGCGCAGGTCCCTGGTACTGCTGAATAACTTTCTCAACTGTTGTAACTGGAACACAGTTAACTCAGATGTGACGTCATTCCCAGCTCTGAGGTACATGGAATGCAGCATTATCCCTACATGGTCCCTGAGTTGCACGTGCGTACTTGTAGGAAATTCTCCAGTTTGACTCTGGCCTCCTTTTTGAACTTGTCATCCAAGATTCTGTGTGTGCTTTCCAACACGTCAGGTAGGGGGAGCAGGTGAGTTGAGTCCTGGGAAAAGAGTGACCGGGCAGTAGCCAGAAACATAAAATGCTGATTTAACTACAACCTGCAATACATGGTTCCCAAAATAGGGAAGAAAAGTACATATGCTGGTCAAATTTAAAAATGAACTTAAAATAATTATGGAGAGGGCTGGTACTTATGGAGGGATTATTCTGACTTAAATAAAGGTGTGCATTAATAGATATATTGTGAAATATTGTGAAATGTGGCAATAAATGAATAATATAAAATGTGAGCATAAATAAATCTGTTAAGAAAATCTTCCTGTTTTTAGTTATTTATTGCTAGTTTTATTTATTTATTGAATTATCTATTTCAATGATACCACACATGACATGAAATTAGCCTTGAAATGCAAACTGTCACTTTAACCCATCAATGTTTCAGTGTTAGTAATGTCACACTAAGCGTAAGTTAGCAATTGCCATATGCAAGTACACAAAAATCACGTAAATATTGGCTGCACTATTATCTGTGGTTTCGGCTACCCACAGCAGGTCTCGGAGCATAGCCCCCAGAACAGCTTACTAGGACTGCTATGAAAAATGCATATTATTCCAGATGAAATGGGTGCTGCCAATAATATAAGAGACTTCAGAAAGCAAACTGGAAGGCTGTCAGGAAAAGACTGCAATGGTGCCGCTTCTTCCTAAGTACAACACTGATAAAAATGTGTTTGCAAACTTCTGCAATGGAGCAGGTTACAAATGAGAATATATGATGGCGGCATAACCCACCTTCGGATGCATTTCCTAAAAGCACAGCTGCCAACTGAATGGGTACAACGATGCAAGTCACTATCGGGATCTTTTGGGAATCGAGCCCCTGGGATAGCTGTGAAGCTGCTTAGTAAAGTAATTCAGGAGAACTTTTCCTTGCACTCATATCCGCCTGAGGTTTTAACTGTGGCTCATTGCTCAACTGCTCCAAACTGCAGCCACTGGAGACAGGTCCCTTTGGAAGCACTTAGACAATCACAGAGACCTCCGCATCTAGATGAGTGAAAGTGACACTTTGTGTCTCAAGGCTTATTTCATGTCATGTGCAGCATCATTGAAACAAATAAACCAGCAATAAATAAATAGAAATAGGAAGAAATCAATTCTTATATTTATTTATGCTTCCGTTTCATATCATTATCATTTATTTATTGACACATTTCATAATATTTTTATTAATGCACATTTATATGGTTCTGCTAACTTGATGAATACTGATCAAGTTCCAGTATTAGTGACAATAACAACCCAGATTGACACACTGGACCAATGCGACATCATAAGCACATGATCTTGTTCCCCATGGTTCCCTTACCCGCAGAACCTGGAGTTGCTTCTCTGACAATTTGAGATCCCAATGAAGGTCCTCGGGACTGTTCTGCTCCTCCAGGTGTATGGTGAATATCAACTTCTTGTCATGCTCCTCCACCTGAGGGGACAGGCTGCTCTGCTCTAACATCATCTACTTCAATCGCTCCCTAAAACACCACTAAAACAGCAAAAGTGCTAAGTCCTACTAACTCATTTTGGGTTCACTTCACTCTAATTGGTACCAAATATCATGTCTACATTTTAGGGTTGTGTATCTCTCCTGGTCTCAAAGGATAAAAGCATCTTAATACATGGTCTAAGGTACAATACAAAATATAGATATATTTAAACACCATAATTTGATACAATTCCATTCAAACATGACTGAGTGAGAAGCCAGAAGGAGTCAGACGTGTCCCCATGTGTCGGAGCCACTCAGCCACTCAGGTTATGATCATTAATGTCCTTTCAGACTCACTTGAGGGACAGTGACCGTCCATCGACCATCTCTCCACAGCTCATTCAGCAGGTCCTGCATCATATTCTCCTGGTCACTGCTGAGAAGAGGAAAGTCCTCCTGCAAGACCCGGAGGATGAAAGCCAGATGACAACCATAGACTTGAGCTGCAGGCTCTGGAGAGCATTTTTCTCTCCTGAGAAAGACAGGATGGCAGGTGGCTTACACTGATGGAGCTGCACAAGCTGTCATCGTCCTCTTCATCTGACAGATTCTGAAGCTCCGCGGCCCGGAAGCTTGGCCCAGTCTCTGCCTCTTTGTTCTTTCCTTTAAATTTTTTGTTTTTCTTAAATATCTTCCTAAAGAACCTCTTAAGTCTCTTCCCAGTGGACATCTTGTTCATTTCTCCTGGCGAATGAGACAATATTCATGCACCGGCTTGAACCTTGCACACATGTTTATGCATGACCCATAGAAAGCAGGCTATGGCTGCTACTGTATTACAGGCCACAGCGCGCTCCTTTGAAGAGAAGAGAGGTCTGCACCTTTTCTATTAGCTTTATTGTCACTGTTGTCTGTGGTTCCTGTGGAACCTGTTGTCTGGAATCTGCAAATATCAAAGGAAATGAGGCATATAACTTCAGCAATAAAGTCAGAAGACCAGGCTTCATTACTGCCCCCCACTCCATCATCTTCTTCTTTCTTGTGTGTGCAAAGCGAGGATGAAGGGGCTCTCATCTCTCACCCTCTGTCATCTTCTGGCTGTGCCATTGCTGTCCCCTCATCCTCAGGCTCCTCTGCGGAGCTGCAGGGAGACACAGCATCCAGATAACGCACCACCAGTTGGTTCAGCGTGTCCGGGTCTGACAGCCATGTCACCAGCTGCAGCAGCACTGTGGAAGGGTCAACAGTGTTTAATCACAGTGAGTCTCTATTAAGGTCTTCAACCCTTTAAACAAATGTGGAGAACTAGCCATCAGTCTAAGGTCCAGGCCTAGTCCAAGGCTGTCAGGATTCAGGAACAACCATCAGTCAAGGGGACAAGTACAAATCCCCATGACTAACCTTTGAAGGCCACAATCTCCTTCAAGACACATCTGTAGAGGTCCAGCTTCCACGTGGATTCAGGAAGGAAGTTCTGCACCACAGCTTCAGAACACACCCTGAGGAAGGCCACCTCATTCTCCCAAGAGCTGAACAACAGCTCCCTGAAACACACGTATTCAGAAAGGGAAGGAAATCGTTTATATGACGAAAGTATCTTTTCAATATGCTGTCCCAATGAAAACCAGATCAAACCTAAAGAACAAATGAACCCTGTTCTTACACAGAAATCTGGAGAAAAGGCATGATTTTCCATACAAGCCAGGCTCCATCTTCTGAGTACATGTAGCCAAGTACCTGTAATCACTCATACTCATACACATTCAGTTACAGGAACATGTTTGACTAGGGTGACTTTTGGTGAAGTCTACTGTTCCTATTTCATAAATGGTCCATTTTCCTTTAGTTAAAGGTCTCTGGTCCCTACTTGCTAACTCCATCTGGAGGACCTGATTCAGCACAGTATGGGGGACACAAAAATGCCATCCCAGAGAAAAAACAGCCAAAGAACAGCAGCAGTGAAGATCATGAATGCCTCAGCTATTCATGAACTCAAAATAGAGGCACACAGGCCTCCATACACACAAAGACCAAGTGAAACCCCTGTTGCCAAGGAAACAGTCCCACCTCCTTGCCTCCTTCATGTCGTGGAGATGCCTGGTGAGGATGTGAATGCAACCAGTGCTGACAGCATCGATGTCCAGGGCACAGACAGTCCCCATGATGCGGTCAGTGGCCAGATCAAGCTCCTGCCACAAGGCTTTATAAAGAGGCTGTTTGTCCATGGGCCCTGGGACCTCTGAGCCGGACAGGTACTGGGAGTATGCACAGGAAAACACTGCAACAGTACAGACACTCCTCGTTTAGGACAGAATGCAATGACACAAGGAGACACTAAAACTACAGTCATCTTGCAAACAAGAACAACACAGACTGACCACAAATACATTACACCTACTAAACAGACAGACACTGCACATCCCACACACAGCACGGACACCTCAAACAGACAGAGACGTTACACATCCCACACACAACACAGACACCTACTAAACAGACAGACAGTACACATCCCACACACAGGACGACGCCTCATAAACAGACAGAGACGTTAAACATCCCACACACAACACAGACACCTACTAAACAGACATATGCAAAAGTTTAGGTACATATTTAATAAATGATGTAACTGAAAATACACCCAAGACCACTGCTTTTGACTACCACTAGATACACACAGCACCCGACCTCCCTGACCCCCTACAGCAAGGAGTGACCCACAGGAGGGCGGACTCATAACTCTTTCAGGTTCCGGCCAGGCCCCATGGGTAGAGACCTGACCACCAAACTCCCCCCCCCCCAATCCAGGGGTGCCCAAACTTGTTTGTGCACTTCAGGCATTGTGAAACCCCCTCCTCTTACTGTTGGTGTGTTGTATTGTGGTCCTGGGGAATTGCTATTTTGTATCACTACACCCCAGTTGCTTCCTCATTGTACAAAACTGTACATAGCTGTCGATAAAAGCATCTGCTAAATAAAAATAACACCCACTGGACTTGGTTTGACTTCTAAGTGCTCACACCAACTCCACGCTTGCCACTAAACCTACTAATAGCAGGAATCCTCCCACGAATAGAACTTGCAATTATTCGTCACTAACTTGCTGAACCTCCAGATCCACAAGTGCCCTTATCTACACAAAGAGTGAGAAGTTTGTGGGTTATATGCTGAATGAAGCAGCCGGACATACCTTGCTGAAGGGATGTCTTGACACTCCGGTACTGCATGTCCCGCACCGGAACCTCTTCTGAGTCACCTTTGTCGACTTCATCTCCAGCAAGGATGCTTTTTGCTGAGTCACAGAGCCCCTGTTAAGTGGTAAGTGAAAAGCAGCATACTGGGGAATTTCAACACGCATGAACTTCATGTAAGAGAGACTGACTTCCTGATTTTTAATCTCTAACAGTTTACATCGGCAGTGCACTTTATACACTGTAGGCTATTTCAGAAGGCACGATCGAGGCGGCATTTTTACTTCTAATACCATATACAGTACCGCCGCTCCCTATACGCAGAGTACGCAGTCTGCGTAGGGCACCAACTCCCAGGGGGGCACCATCCATTATATTATAATAATTGATTAATATTAATAATATACATATACAAATAAACAAAAATATAAACGTATATATTGCATTTTACGGTGAACGCAGAGTAGGCTAAGCACACGTGATGACGCGCGCGCCCTCACCTCTGTTACGGCTGCCTATTTGGCCAAAAATGATAGTAATTAAACAATATGCCTGGTCCTGGAAAGAGACATCAGCAGTCCGGCGCCGAGAAACGAAAGAAAAAAAAGCCCAAGATGAAGCCCGTGCATCACTTTCAGTTACGTTCATAATCCTGTGAATTTTATTCTGTCGACGTTAATAATGTGTTTTAATGTCTGTAATAATTTCACAACTAACGCATCTTTCTTAATATGAATATAAGCATATTTAAATAAACAAAATGACTTAAAATGCATTATATTAAAACACAGAGGCAATTATGATTATTGATTAATAATGACCATATGGTGTCATTAAATAACAGTGTTAAAACCATCAACTCTGAATTAGCAAAAGCTTTATCATACGAAGAGCTCATTTACGACTTTGCCTCAAGAAAAAGCAGAAGTGTGCCTTTGTAAATTTTGAACTTTGGAAAGCTCCAGCAGATGACAGTGTTGATTTTATTTCAGTTTATTATTGTTTATTTTATTTATTATAAATGTTTTATTTAAAGTGTAATTTTAGTTTGTATTTTTTGCTGTAGAGCTACAATTGTAATTTATAAATGATACAATTTATTTATGTATTTACTTTTATTTGAAAAAAGTTCTATTTTGGCCCCTATAGTAGTTGGTTTTTTTATTTCTTTATTTTTACTTCCGTAATATTTGGGGGAGGGTCACAAAAGTAAATTTCTGCTTAGGGCACCCATTTGGCCAGCAGCAGCCCTGACCATATACACTTATCACATTAGCCTAACGATGACACAAATGAAAAAAACACATTTACCAATATAATCAGTGTGCATGCTTAAAAATACAAGTAAAAGTAAGTTATGTTAGTAGTAAGGAAGAAGCAGAACTTAGGAGTCTTGTGAGACCAGCGGAACTTCATTCCTTATCTACCTGATGCGTCTCCTCCGTCTGTGCGCTGCCGTCCTGTAACGTCCTTCTGACGGGATTCCTGAGTGGGGCGAATCGCCACGCCGCAAAAATAAATAGACAGACACATGAAGCAGACAAAAGGATAAGGTACATCTTGCTAGAGAATGACTTCTGCTCCGTCCTAACCCTCAGGCTCCGTGTTATCAAAGCACTTCTAAACACGCCCCTAGAGAGTCTTTCCGGAAACGGGAGGTGGGATTGCCCATGAACATCGCTCTTTAATCTCCATATTTTTTGTCTCAACTCCCCTGAAGAACAATTATTTCAAATCCATTTACTGATTTGTCTCATATGTCTATTTCCCTGCACATTTCGGCAAATTTCATCGTAAACACCGGTGCCTGAAGTGTGGAAATGCAGGCGCTGCTTCTCCTCTCGTTATTCAGTATCTGGATACCGTTGAGTACCAGCACACTTCCTGTATCAAATCACAGAATCGCCCATGTCATCCTTGCGATCGAAAACTAAAAAACAAAACTATAAGAATATTTTCGATAAAATAAAATTAGGTAATAAAATAAAAAATATATGAATAAACGAAAACAGCCTGGCCATCTGGTGTATCAGGCAAATATGAGGAGACCGCCCTCCCACAGAACGAGTCTCATGTAAAACCAGTTGAAATCACTGAGTCATTAAGTTTCATTCTGATTCTATTCACATGATGGTACGTGTGTCAAAGGTTCCCCGGGAAGTATTGCCTAAACTAAAGAGGTGTTCGAAACGACCATATCTGTAAAGCTTTTGCAAGATGAAGAAACCAAAGATTCAATTTTCATCCAATTCATAAATCAAAGCATACCACGGGGGGGGAATGTTCAATCGTTCACGATCACAATAACCTCTTCCCCATTGTTTCACTGTAGCCTTAGAGGCGGTTTCTGCCGGATACGCGCCACCCTGTCCGTGCCAGACTCACCTCCACGGCGTTACACCGGTCCTTGCGTAACTGGGACCTTCTTCCTTGGAACACCAAGCGAATCATGACGTTTAACATTGTATGCCATTAATTTCAATGGGGAGACTGCATAAAAATACTTTAAAAGTTAAGGGAGCGTGAAAGGCGATTAACAACTATAAAGATTTAGGTGAAAAACATCGATTTCAAAACTACAAAGCACGAAGGTAACTAGTCCAATTTCGGCGAAGACCGGAAAGAGATGCATGTTACGTGGTCCTGGCCGCTAGGTGGCACACAAGTATCATCAACATCTTCTGATTCCAATGTAGTAAATTTTACGAACTGTAAAAAGCAAAATCATACTTTATATAAATCTGTCCAGCCCAGGGTTGCAAATTTTCCAGTAACGTTCCATTAAAACTTTAGTATGGGATTTTCAGGAATTTATATTGCACAACTAATGTCACCTGGGGTTAAGGAAAAGTTTTCAAACATGTCCTTTGAAATAGAATGAACCAGGCCGTCATCAAAGGACATCTTGGCAGCAACTTAGTGTAAGCGAAGACTCTTTCCTTGCCCTGTCAGCGGCAGCAACAATTCTTACAAATCCAAAATCCTGCCTGAGCACAACTGGTCGCTTTGGCGGTATTCACACTGAAGTCTGCAACCTGCTCAGAAATGTACAGCTGAAGAAACTGGTGGCAATTAGACCATACTCAGGGCTCTTTCTGAAGATGTGGATTCCGACGGTTTGAGGACTTATCACTTTGAGTAGATTCCCCAGATTGCAGTGTGTGTGTTCAATAATGCTAGCAACGGAAATGATTGTTTTTAGTTAAATCTAAATATCTTGAAAACCTCAATGAGCATGCATAGGTCTTTATGTCTGACAACTGTACACACACAGGGAAATACAAATTCCCAAATAATCCCCATAAAATATCACAGAATGTTTCTGGCCATATCAACCATTACACCTACCAGGTTTGAACCATCCAGTCACATGGTTCCAACTATATAAATTGCAAACATTTTTAGGAACTGGGTTTTTGGGAAACGCACCCCTGTATAATCATAACCACTGCAGGGTCTGCACACAGGTGAGAAAATAAGGGTAAGTATTTAGAAGCGGAACTTAAGCACCCATGTGATGACGCTAATCCAAAACATGCCACTCAAAGACCACATCAAATCCTCCCCAATTAGAACAGCTTCCCTCAGCATCTGCAGAGTTAAATAGGAAGTTAAATGTGATCGTGCCATTAGACCCACCTCCTATCAACCACTTAGTTTGGTCTGTAAATCACTTGTAAAACCAGCTGCCCCAGAGCTTGCACACTTTACTTTGGCGGAAGGCCGACATCTCAGTTTACCCGCTCGGCACTGCAGGCAGGTGCTTGGAGCCAAACCATCCTTGCGTCAGCCAAGCAGGACAGCCATTACCTCAGCTTACCAACATCTCCCCGGCTTGTGTGGAAGCACCGTAACCGACAGTAAGACCTACGGGCACATACACACCTGGAAAACATCAAAAAACGACAGGAGCAGAGCGAGATCGTTTGGTTCATCCAGCAGGTTATTTATTTAAGTGAAGGTTAAAAACAAGCTGACTGCATGGCGGGTAACGCTTCAGAACCTGGCTGGCTGGGGGAATGACAGTGACAATGGGGAGAGGGACGAGGTGCCCCCACCCCGTACAGGAATACTAGCTGGTCCCTATAAATAAGGTGGAGCCTGACAGTCCGTGTGAATGTACAGATATATGTTACAGTCGCAACATTAATGACCGATGACAGCTTAGATGACCTTCTTCAGCTCATCATACAGGACCAGCACGAAGGCGCCGCCCATGCCTCTCAGGACGTTGGACCAGGCCCCCTTGAAGAAAGCCCGGCTGCCCTCATCACGGGCTATCTTCCGCCAGCAGTCGATGGTGCCCTTGTACATGATGTCGGCTGAGGACGAGAACACAGAAAATCACGACCAGGCCCATTCACTGGACACTGTGGGAAATCAAAAACAAAAAGTGACAAGCCAGAAGCGAAGGGCCCTGAGGCCACTCACCTCCTTTACGGCCAGACTGCATCATCATGCGCCGACGGACAGTGTCAAAGGGGTATGAGGCCAGGCCGGCCACGGCGGTGACGGTCTGAGCGATCATCCAGCTGACGACAATGTGGGTGTTCTTGGGATCTGGCAGCATACCTGAGGAACCAGAGAGGCGTTGTGAGTGCCTAAGGCAGAGGAAACTGTACCTGACGATATCGGATTTCACAAGGGGAATCCTTTCAGCGGCGCTCAGGGTGTCTCATGACATCTACACTTGGTCAAGCCCTGAGCACCAGACACCTGTCATAAGGATGAATCATAGTGGCATAAACAATGCAAGCTGAACGCTACCATTGACCATTCCCAGCATCCACAGAAGGGAGTGTAACCTGGGCATACACACCTTTAGCCGTGTCATAGATGCCAAAGTAAGCAGCTCTGTAGATGATGATGCCCTGGACAGAGACATTGAAGCCCTGGTACAGACCCTTCAGGCCATCAGACCTGAAGATCTTCACCAGGCAGTTGCCCAGACCAGTGAACTCCCTCTCTGCACCAGCCTTGCCCACATCAGCTGCCAGGCGGGTTCGGGCAAAGTCGAGTGGGTACACGAAACACAGGGAGGTGGCTCCAGCCGCCCCACCGGAGGCCAGGTTGCCGGCGAAGTACCTCCAGAATTGGGTGCGCTTGTCTACACCATCCAGGAAGATCTTCTTGTACTTATCCTTGAAGGCAAAGTTGAGGGCCTGGGTGGGGAAGTACCTGATGACATTGGCCAGGTTCCCTCTCCAGAAGGACAGGAACCCTTGCTCCTTGGGGATGCGGACCACACAGTCCACAATGCCCTTGTAATGCTTATCTGCTGTGATCTGCTTGCTGGCATGTTGTACCTATACGCACAAAGAAAGATTAAAGGATTACTTAGAATCGGCCATGCTTGGCGGATAATCGAACCCTGCGAAGAGCATAGCTGTCAAAGTAAACGCAACAGGCAGATGAAGGATGGACGTTTGATGTAAAAATCGTTCCGGACCGGATGTAATAGCATGTGTAAGTCCTTCAATGAACCTTCAACCCCGAAGAGCACCATCATCCGGCGCCACACACCTTGACTTGTGCCCTTAAAGACAAAATGGAGGCCGAAGACATTCCGGCAAGGACACGTGGAGCCGACGGTAACGGAGCGATCCCACCGCCTCAATCACCTCCGCAAATCGCAATGGGGACCACGGTCACCGCCCACCCCCCATAACGGGTTTAGTCAGAGCTCATAATGAAAGGAAAAGATCGTAGCCATCACGACGTAACCCAGCGCCAAAAAAACCATTCCGATCAACCTAGGCCGCCGCACATGAGCGGCCGCCCCGGCTACAATGCCGAAACTTCCCACTGCCGCGACCTTGGTCCCTTGACCTCCACATCGACCGGCCGGCTAAGCCGTGGAGCAGGCCATCCGGACCCAACCGGACAAGCAAGCGGGGAAGCCGCTCCGATTGGCCGGCAGTTCGCAGTGCGCTGCTGTGAAGTCAGTTAATCATGTCCCCTCCGCATTCTCACCTGCAACAGCAGCTTCACTCTCTCGATGGGCGCGACAGCAGTCTTGGAAATGGCGGCGGCGATGCCGCCGGCCAGGAAGTCCTTGGCGAAGGAGATAGCTTGCTCACTCATAGCGGGGCGGGACTGCGGCGTCGCTGCGTCGAAATGGCCGACCTCTGCGCGCAGAAAGGCATTTAAGTTGTGGGTTCTCGCGAGAATAGCGTGCAAAAAGCTGATTGGATGGACAGTGCCGAGGCGGAGCCAAACGTCATTTACGGGGCGCCGTGAGTCACCGCATAGCTACCGGTTTGTCCTTCTAGTCCCATTTAGGGCGTTCGGTTTCTGTCACGTGCCTTTTAACCCTCTCCGCGGCCCGCCGACAAAAAGAATATATATTGAAAACACCGTTTATCCACATTTTACCACAAACAGAACCTTGTCAAAATTTTATTCCGCGCCATATTCATTCAAGAACATGGAACATGAAATAACATGACCGTAAGCCAACTTAGTTCCGGACAAAGAAAATATTTCTGTGCACAAAGGGTTGGGAATACGCCTCCAACAATGTAAGGCTTGCACTGGTCCGGAGACTAGAATATCCTGATCGTCTGCATGATACACATTATTGTTATTATATATACATACATATTTTTTCGTCGACATCGTACTATATACTTATTATTAATATTTAAATGCGTAAATAATAACGTAAAGGTTGATCACCCTATTTAATGTACTATTTTGTGCGGAGGATCAAACGAACGGAAAATCCATATTGATGCACTTTGATTTTCATTTCTCTTTGTTTTAAGGCAAAAAATAAAACGTGTGCGCCTTTCAGATAGGTTATATCCGTACCATAAGTCCAGACCCAGAAAAGGTTGAATTTCTCTCACCGGCGCTGTTATATAAAGAACAATCAAAGCGACGCACTGCAGCTTCAAAATGCTCCACTATCAATAACGACTTACTTCATTAAATTTGTCCATTTCTCCATTTACGGTTCTGGGAGGAAATACTTTTATAGGTCTTCTACAGCATGCTCCAATCACAACACAGAAAATCACCAGTTAAAAGGAGTGTTTAATACTGAAAATATTTGTATTCATGTTAAATATACTCAGAAGTATGACTAACATTCTGCAAATTATAAGTTTATAATTGTAAACTGTAAAGTATGAAATAACACATTAGTAATCATTGTATCACATACATTTGTTTTACATTTGTGGCACTTCCTGAATAAAATGTACTTTGATCATGATATCACACACACACACACACACACACACACACACACACACACACACATATATATATATATATATATATATATATATATAT
>JAODJW010000002.1:27005080-27019808 GCA_026777045.1 Hyperopisus bebe | reverse complement strand
CACACACACACAAATATATATCTATATATATATATATATATATATATATATACATACACACACACAAGTTAATGTGTAGCACAAAAATGACACAGTACAAGAGTTTTACATCACGTTTAGATATCAGTGGCTTCCTGCAGATGATCAGCATCAGATTGGAGTCTTCAGGAGGATCAGCAGACATTTCATGCAATGCAGGGAGGCCAACTGCTTAATCTCCAGCCACTATTAAGGCACCATGTGTGGAAGTGCTATACTGTACTTATTTGTCCTGATGCTGCACTTATCTGTTTACTGGAATCCCTCATTTTCCAAGCTGGTTCATTGGTGCACATGTTTAGATGATTCGTTTCATTTTAATGGTGCGCATTGTGGACAAAAGAAAACCGGCTGTTTATCCCACCGGCTGTATCGAGATACCTCACCACCGGTCGTCCATATTGTTCTGCGGTGAAGAGAAGCCCCTGTTACTCAGGTACCTCTGAACTTCCTGAAGCTCGTTTGGACCCAGACTCTGGTCCACTCCTGGTGCTGGCTGGAAGCTCAGAGGGGACACGATGTATCCGTTGTGATACAGACAGACCTGTTTGCAGGCCTCGAAACATGTGAAGAGCAAGCCGAAATAGGGGACGATCTGAGAAGACACAGAACACCGACTCAGCCTCCTTCCACCTTTGAACCCCATCAGTGAGAAGAGACTTCAGCCATTCAGAACTGGGGTCCCCTGTGTGTGAATCTAGCATCAGGCTGACAGGCAGATGATCTGATATGTTCAGTACTGGAGTTAAAATCTCAGCTACTGACTGGCTCACAGAATCACTCCTATTTTGGTTTCTCTGTGGAAAGACTTCATGATGATGTCATTAGTCTAATTGAATATTTGAATTTTCAGGCACCGAGTTTATCATCAGAGAGCATCTTGTGTCAGCTTCCAGGTGATCATGAAACTCCACTTAGTTCTATAAATTCAAGCATACAGTCAGCAAGGAAACGTCTGCATCGTCAACATCTGGTTTTAAAGCTGTTGTGAAGCCAAACAACAAACAGGATGTTTTGCTTTCTGTTTTGATCTGCCTCAAATCAGTTGAGGATGTTGTCATACATAAACTGTGGCACAAACGCTATGGCAGACTGCAGAGCTCAGGTGAGTCCCTCTGGGTACTGTTTCGACATGCGGCAGGCTAATGGGTGTGGCCGGTGAATTAACACTCCTCTGGATGACACCTCAGGATGCCAGAGGGCACAGCAAAACAAGCTCCCTAGAACTGTTTCTCAACTCAGTCCTCGGGGACTCCCAGACAGTCCCCATTTTAGCTCCCTTATAGCTTGCAGCAGACCCGAATCAGGTTTTCTGTGCTCTTGATTAGCTGGGAGCTAGGAGGGTGCAAAAATATGGACTGTCAGGGGGTCCCAGGGAACTGGGCTGAGAAAGACTACCCTAAAAGTTTCTCTATAGCTGGTTTGACTGCATAAAAGTTAAAGGGGAACATCACCTTTATTTAGTTTGTTTTGACTAACAAATTTAGGCAAGTTTTTTTTTGGCTTTAAAATGGAGCTGAACAAAAATGAAAGCAATATACCCAAATATACTGGACACGCAGGATACTCGAGAGTCATACCTTGGCTGTGTTGGCCGTGAGTCCATTCCACAGGGATAGGAAGCCATTGCTTCGGACTGTCTGTCGGAAACAGTCCAGCATGCCGCTGAAATGGACGTCAACACCACCACCCTGCGGCAACAGGGCGCTCTGAGCCTGTAGAGAGGAGGCCAAATGAGGGAAGCTCTGAGACCCTGGGGAAAAACTCAGCAGCAAAGCTCCTTAGTATTTATTAATAGCACACTTTCTTATTCTCTGTCTCTTCCACTTATTATTTTGTATATCTGTGTATTTTCTGTTTTGGTTCTGTTCTGTTTCTGTGTATGTTCTTTTTTGTACATGGCAAATAAAAGGATTCTGATTCTAACCTTGTAATTGTACCCTGGGCTCATTTATATTTATACAGAGATTCACAAGTTTTTTGTGCTTAAGTACCTCGGAGAAACCGCCTCTTTAATAAGCTGAATCAATACTGTGATGCCAGAAGCTGCATGAGCGAAAACAGGAACATGAATGCCGAGATAAGAGAGCTGAGGGGAAGGTATCACATGGGATGACATAGAGTTCCCACACCGAACCTTCTGTACGCTGTGGAAGTCTCCATTTACATTACACTCAGGATTAGCAGATCCCACAGTCCTCATGATACCGCACACATCACTCTCAGCGCAGGTGAAGTGAGTGAAGCCCGTTCCAACTGGCCACTAGTCTCTGGGTTCCCGCAAACAGCTGTCACAGGACATCATTTCCTCATTTAAACCCACATATCCAAAGCTGAGGTCCATGGGATCAGCTGAGCTGAGCTCATCACCCTAAACACTAACCCTAATTCTTTGACTGAGAAAGGTTTCAATTCTTTTTGCTTTGATGAGCTGCCACAATGAAGAATTGTCTTCTAACATTTGAGGAGGACATAATTGTACTTAACTGATTCAGGTCAGAGAGACTAAACCATTCTGAACAAAAGTGAGGTGCATCCTGGGAACTGAACAGGTAACCTTATGGTCATGAGTCACTGTCTTTAACCGCTCCTCTGCCAGCTGGTTGTACTAAACTGTTCCCCTTTAAAAATATCTAGGTACCCAATTTTAAACCATTAATTTAAAATGTTCAACTTTTATTATCTGTAAGTGCAAGCACAACAGCAGCACAGAAGCAAGATCACGCTTTGTCAGTATTTCAGGTCATATGACAAGTACCTTCAGTTTAGAATTGTGAACTGGATTTTGTATCCACGATACCACCTAATGGTCATTCTGGGTAATACAACACCCCAGGAAACTGATAATTAAAAGGCCATACATTTTTAAAGATTTAAATATTCTTTATAACTACAATATAACTATAATATCACTTAACAAAAGAAGAGGTTGTAAACTTATAAGAACCAGTAAATATTCATATTCACAACTGACAAATATTCAGATATTTTTAAGCGATTATGCACCTTTTGTGTCGTTAAAACGGTTTTGCTGGCCGAGTACACACTCACCTGCATCTTCCTCTTGACAGTCTCAAATGGGAAGGACAGGGTCTGGGCCAGACCTGCCGCAAGGCAGCCACTGATGAAGTTCTGCAGGGGCGTGAAGCGAAAGCTGGGCTCCTGCCACAGCCAGTCCAGGTTGACATAGACCATATAGCAGCCCAGAGAGAAGGGGACCGCCCCTGAGATGGATCAGAGAGCCCCATATCACACAGAGACCATGACACGCTAGCATCTACACAACAAACATGACACCCAACTGCTGTGTAACTGCTACCCAGCAAATACAGCTTCTAGGAGGTGGATGTGAGCACACATCACACACACACATTTTGGTCAACCTATGTCCTCACATTTAAATTTCATTTATTTAGCAGATGCTTTTGTCCAAAGTGACGTGCAAGTGAGGATCAGAGAGCAGTGTCAGCCATTCCCAGGAGCTACTGGTTAAGGGACATTTAGTTGGTTAACTGTCTAAGCAGCAACTGACACCTTTTAAGCTGGTTTCCCATGAACGTTATTATATATTGTTGAGCCTGCTTGTGCATAGCGCACCACCGCTCATGGCTCACAGGTTTCTGACATATGCCCAGTCCTCTCCTCACTCCGCCGTACCTATGACTGTAAGGGAGAATCCCCGATAGAGGGCGCACAGGCCCTCATCGCGGTAAACGCTGGACAGTACGTGAAGCGCGCCTCTGTACGTCGGGTCTCGCATGTTCTGGACTACCAGCCGCGTCTCCGCCACCTCCAGCGGGTACGAGACCAGCGCAGCCACAATACCCGCCAGGCTCCCGGCGCAGATGGCCCTCCACTGCGATATGCATCCTAGTTCATCCATGTGCAGGTTTATCAATCTGCGGAGCGGGAGCAAAGCACGCTGGGTATTACAAACAATTCTTCACTGTGGCAGCTCATCAAAGCAAAAACTCAAGGAAGCAATATTTATTAGACATTCAAACCAAACTCCTGTATCGGTAATTTTCAGAAACGTTTCTTGGCTATTATTAGATACAGATATCTCACCATTTTTGGGTGACTATGGGGGCGGTTAAAATGTTTTATACTACCGAGTGTGTGCCGAGCTAGTTGAGTATTTCTGAATTTGCCTATTGCAGTGTTTAATTTGCCAAAAAAACCAATGTTATTATAGACGAAAGCTTTCCGAACTTGAGACGGCTTAAAATAACAGAAGCAAAATCTTGTGAAGATAATTCACCTCTAAGCTATCATGTCCCTCAAGATAACGATCAATAAAGTGAGTAACGACAAAAACACCAAGATATCAGTTAGAGACTGTAATAGAAATGGAAACGGGAACTGAATGCTACCAGCTGAACGGGTGTTACATTGCGAGACTGTAAGCATGCAGCGGCGAGGACGTGCGCTCACAGCGCGCATGTCGCGCTTTGCTATGATGACGTGATGCATCTGCCGAGGCCTCGCATTACCTGATTGGATGCGACGGGGAGGCGTGTGCGCGGACGGGCGCATGACAGGCTGTGAACGAGCGTGACGTATAGCGGAAATGAATGTTGAAAACAATAACAAAAGCCTCTTTATAACAAAACAGTTGACTATCAGACGGGGGAATTTCCTTAAATACCGCAGAATGCCCATGACATTGTATTTTTTACAAACTAATGTATACAGCCAGCTAACTTTAAAACACAGAGACAGTACGCTAAACTATTCGAGATAAGCATTCACACGCCAAGCTACTAACGATACAGCCCTTCGAGGGACGGGTGACTTGTTTGTACGAGCGGTAACTTAGACCCCGGTGAATTAATACTAGTGACAATGCAAAGGAACGGAAGAAATAAAGAGAAAAGTGACAGTACGGCGGCAACGGCAGAGCAGCGGAGCTCTTACTTCCTGTAGGCGGTCAGATGCACGGCGCTGTACGGGAACAGGCGCAGACAGGACACCAGGTTTCCCTTCCACAGGGCGCGGAACCCCTCACTGCAGGACACCCGGGCAAAGCTGTGTACAAAGCCCGCTCTGCAGTGAAAGCTCCCCACCTGATTTAGGATCTTGACGACCTCCAGCGGGGCCGTGGCCGTCTTGCTGAAGATCCCTGCGAACCCGACGCACATGAAGCCCTGGAGGCCCGTCAGGCGATCATCTCGTCTCACAGTCGCCATCGTTACCCGGAGGGTATTGGATCGTGGAGACCCCAGCCGCGGTAATCACACCGTGCTGGGGATCCCTAGTCCACCGGATTACTGAGTCTGCGCAGAGATCCTGCTCAGCGTGCAAGCCAAACCTCCCAGGCTGACGGCCAATCAGGCTCGCCTGGCGGGGAGGGGCTTTGGCGACGTGTGGCGAACTATTTCAGAAAATTTGAACGGAGGTTTAATTAAATAAATCGAAATAAACGGAAAAACACAGTTTCACACAATGCACACATCACAGTTTTTGCATCATGTGATTGTCAGGTGAGAGCACGTAACACTTCAGCACTCTTTACTCTGTCTTCTCATTCGGATTATATCGTGCTACACGTTGTCGCATGTCTGAGTTTAGCAAGCGGGCCGCATTTCCTTGGAAATTTGACTCTAGATTGTTATTGGCAGTCAAACGCCATGGGAGCGTATCTGGTTTACTTAGCAGCGTGGTTATTAAAAAGCCTTTATTCAAAGCGCATATTCGTCCGTGAAATACTCTTCACTACTGCGCCAGTTAATCAGAAGCCAGAACCTTCCAGAAGGGTTTCCTCGTAGCCTGGAACACTAATCTGTAATTTACATGGTTTTTGTGTCTGTTACCAGAAGACCCACCGTGTGATGGCAGTCCACTAGAAACCCGTCAAACAGTGAAAGTTGACAAACTAGCGAACACACATTAAAAAGATAAAGAGTAATATTCTGCACCACGCGACTAAATGAACACTGCTTACAGCACACTCTGTTACTGTAAAATCTTTAATGCCTGAACTGGAGTTATGGTAATGTAGTTTATGATTTATTTAGAGTGGGGATATTTTTTAGCAAAAAAAAGGAAAAAATAACAGAAGGGGGCGCTCTAGACCAATTAATGCAACAGTACGGACTGATGAAACCACGTGATGATGCCTTTCAAGAACTAGAAATGCTTAAGAATTCAGTGGTAAATTTTGGAGTTCATAACCACATTTTTTTTTTTTAAAAAAAAGGCAGCAGCATGTTCAATGTGTTTAGTAAACGTATCACACAGTACGTTATTTGAATATATAAATATAGTATTACTGTCAAAGGTGGATAGTCCACAAAGTAAAAATCCAGACCAAAATTTTGTTTAAATCAACCAGTTGAGTATAAAGAGTCACAGTCACAGAGTACTCAATTGGTTGCCTGAAACAAAATCTTTGTCTAGATTTTTACTTTCTACGCTTGAATTATCCGCCCTTGATCACCGTTGTGCCCTTGAGCTCTGCGGGTCACTCTGATCCAAACACCATTTCTCTCATGGAGAGCACAATGGGACATGCAAAAGCCAACCATTCCATTGTGCCTTGTACAAATGACACATAAATACAGTATCTAAAGTAAAAATGTCTTTCTGTCTGCATTCAAAGGAAAATGTCCTTAGATCAATGTTTCCCAGTTAGGCCTTTTGGAGAACTGCAGACAGTCTAAGTTTTTACTCCCTCACAGCTCTGCAAAAATATGGCCTGTTTAGGGGAGAGCAAAGACATGGACTGTCTGGGAGTCCCCCAGGACGGGACTGGGAAACAGTGGCTTAGATGACGGCATCCCAGCCATGCTTGTGTGTTAGAGTGCAATACATATTTCTTGGGATAGTGACATACATAATGTAAGAGACTGAATGCTGTGTCCTTCACATCCCTCCCTCTGCTTCTCTCTCTCTCTCTCTCTCTCTCAGCCTGTCTGACTCTTTCTCTCTCTCAGCAGGGTCTTGTAGCTCCTTTCCTGTCTAGGATAGCGTTTGTTTTCCGCTTGTGTCTCCCTGGCAGGGGGCTCCCTGGCGGCCCCCGCCCCCTACTGGGCTGACGACCTCAGCTCCCTGTGAAGAGTCCACCTCCTGTGTAAGGTTGGGCCACTTGGCTTCGCTCACAAAGGCTACTGGAATAACAGAGCCTGTGAGGGGAAATGACAGCCTTTTCAAAAGGGGCTCCCATGGGCCAGATTCAGGCTGGGGGTTGGGAGGCAGGACCCACCATGCTGCCTTTTGCTGAGGCCGTGCAGCTTGGACAGCAAATCTCCTTGATCAACTGGAAGCTGAGAGGGACCCTGAGGGTCTGCATGGTTGTGTTTATGGTGCATGGTGGGGCAGGCTGTCAGATGGGCCTGGAGGGTAGGCCTCCACTGTGCCACGCTGCATCTAAAGCGCAGTGAGATGGGAAAAGATAAAGATAAACGAAGAGCTGCTGATTGTAGGAGGGCCTTCACTATCAGGGAATGTCCGCCATGTCACCCCGGTGGAAGGATGTCGCAGTGGGAATGGGAGGTGTCTCTGCTCCTGGGGGCCGTAAAAGGCCCCTGCCTCCTTTGAAAGTTCCCTTTGATCTCCTTGTCGTGTGCATGTGGTCCCTAATGTGAAACAATGGGGTGGCGTTTTACCCAAAGGACACTTTGTCATGAGCTGTGAACCTGATCAGCCACTAGAGGGCGATCTGCAACGCTTCACTGGCAGGTTGCTGCTATGCTCTTACAGTGGGTGTATTTCAAGGGAATGGGAGAGGGGCAGTTGAGATATCACCTCATTATCTTGTTAAAGACACCATAGAGAAAAGGGGCAGGAGGGTGATGGAAATCAGAGGCCCTGGAGTGCGAACATGCTGTCCTACACGAGCATCCTTCTGCTGAGCTGATACTTAAACACAGGGGTTACACCAGCTGCTCTGTACATTTTACAACTCCAGAGCAATACAGCAAAAACTAAAAAAAGTTTTTATTTTATATGGGTATTGTACATATTACGTGGTTAAATAATACTACAATGTTTTGAAACAACATGTAAATGAAACTTAAAAATGTGTCGAAAAGGCTTATCACTACAATCACGAGCGTAATGTCCCCTCGAAAATGCACTAAAATATGAAGTTATTCACTGATTGCTTCTTACACGTCTTACTTCTAACAGAGTCAAGCTGGTAAGTGAAGTTTTGGTAGCAGTACTGTAAGTGAAACAAGTAAAAAAAAAAAAAAAAGAAACAAAAACAGGGGACAGAAATCAAAGTGTCTTATCCACTCCAGAAATTAGAGTGACTAATGACATAATGACATGACATTAAAAGTGATTAAAATACGATGAAAACACACACAGCACAGCCCTCATATGAAACTGCTCAAGTCTTTTACTAAATTTTTGGACATTATGATAAAAGGTTATTATTGAAGGAAATGGAACTGCGCTTTGGCAAGGTGCAATTTGGACATAAGGAGGGCTCTGTATTATAGCCTGTTAATACAGCTGGAGCATTTCATTTGAAGTAGGTGATATCAGGTCTATCAGCAGGGCCCTTCCTATGGCCAGTCCATGTATTGAACTCCTGCAGTACTAAATGTCCACCATGGACAAACTGGTAGCTTCGATATGTAATTAATTGGGCATCTGTAAGTTTGGGTTTGGGGGTGTGTTATTTGTGTTCATCAATAAGTGACAGGCTTCAGGCAGCTGTAGCCAGTGAATCGATATCCTGCCCAGAGCAGATGCATCTAGATGAGCACCTCAGAAACTTGACAGCTACTGTATCCTTTGAAGGGCCGCTTCAGCACTGGTCCAGGCACCGTTAGTGTCTTGGGTTGCTTCAAAAGCCTTGGGCTTGTTTGATATGCAAGCCTCACACCTCGAGCTGAGCCCAGGACAGGTAAGGGGGGGGGGGGGTGTTTGACATGGACCTTGTCTGGCCAGAGGGCAGATATCTCAGCGGTGGGTCACACTGGAGCATCAGAGCCCCATAGAGATGCCCTGCAGGCGCCATGGGGTCGGCACAGGCCGGGGGGGGGCATTATCACAGCCGCACTGCCGCTGCACCTCGAGAGACACGTTCAGTGGCTGCGCAGACCGAGCTGTGTGAGAGTGTGACATTATCAGTGTGAGCATAATTACCCTGAAGGCAGGGGCACGTGCCACAGGCCACAGAGTGCCACACGGACCGGCCGTAGGGGGATGGGGGGACCCGTGAGGCCTGTGCTCACTCAGACCGCTAGCAGGGTCCCCTCCTTGTTCTTTGCTGGGAAGCAGATCCACTTCCTCCTTCTGGGTCAAGACAAGGTCACGACTTTGCACCGGGATGCGTCTGTGCATACAGCTACCTTGGAAATAGTATAAGTGGTGTCACTGAATATGTGTAATGTGAATATAAAACCAGGTATTCCAGAAATCAAAATAAATACATATACTACAATTTAAAGTGTGTTACATTTAATATTGCCACAAATTATTCAGTATGAATATTAAAACCAGAGCCTATCCCAGAGTAGGCGCAAGGCAGGGATAGTATATAAAATAATTGTAGTTTTCTGAATTGATTTTCTATATTTGTGTTTGGTTAGTAAATAATCTCTGTTATGAGTGAGGGACATACCAGCGCTTAATTTTAAAGTCTGTTCAAGTATTACTGAGTAGAGCTGTAGTCCATGTGGAACACGCACAGACCTGAGTGACCTTTCGTCCCCTGTGAGGTGTGAGGTGGGTGGAGCTCGCTTGGCGAGGGGACCGGCAGAAGAAGCCCAGGTAACGTGGGTGACGCGTGTGCCGCGGAATGCGGGGAGAGCAGGACACGCTGGACAGGGCCCTTCTGGTGCCCACAGCCGGGCGACCCCCATCAAAGAGGGCCTCGTTAAGCTGATAAGCAGAGGAAGAACGACGTTGTGGGGGGGGGGGGAGGGGGGGTCATTATCTGACAAGGATCACTGAGGCTTTGATCTGCAGGCCAGAGAGCGGCCTCATGGAGGGTCCTGCTGGGCGGACGAGCATGGCGACGTGGCGGGTATGAACAAGCGGGCCGCGGGAGGGACGGGGTCCAACTTGGGGCCTGACAGGACAAACACACCAACACAGATACACACACAGATTATGTAGCTATACCTTTGAGGGGACTCTTTCTATGGGCATAACCGTAAACCTCTAACCCTAACTATGAAAACCTTCACCTCTATCCAGCCCTGACCTTAACTATAAGTAACCAAGCAAAATTCAAGACTTTTGGCTATTTCATTTTTTTTATTGCATTTACAGATTTTTATAAAATTGAGACTTATATTGTGGTGACCTGAAAAAATATCCCCACAAGCTAAAAAGTAACAGATTTTACCAGATTGCGGGAACATTTGGTCCCTACAATTTGGTAAACATAAACCCGCCCACACACACGCACACACACACATGCATCTACAAGGAAGAGGGTGGGTTGCTGTTATCTTCCATGACATGTTTACCATGTTTGAATCCCACCCCAGCATTATTGCTGGTTCTCCCAGAGTTCCTTATTCCTTATTAATCCAGTGCGTCTGACGGACTGGCATCCCACCCAGGGGCTCCTGCCCCCTGCTTCCTGGAATGACCTGCAGGCTGCCTGTGACCCCAGCTGGATAAACTGTATGGAAGACGAATGGATGCATGCAAGTGGGTCTGCCACGTTTTGTGATCAGATTGCATCTGTTTTCTTTGCCAAAACAGAGGCGCAGTCTCCCGATGTCATGTGACCTCTCTATTGACATCATGTATCCACTCCACTGTCCTGAACAAGGAGGAAGTACACAGACACAGCCAGGGAAGACCAAAGGAGAAATAAATCAAGAGAAAACAAACAAACAAACACCCCCAGAACAAATGAAAACAGGAAAAAAGAGGCTACATTTCTGTCACTTTACCTCCCCCCTCCCAAATCCATGGGATGGGACTCTGACACCTTAATGTCACAATGCAGCTGTGTAGACTTGTTGGGGGGGAGCAGACCTTGCCTGGAGGTGGGGGTGTAGGCTGAGGCCTGTAACAGATGCCTGGATGTCTGGCTGTGAGGGGTAGGTGGAGGGGGGTAGATTTATGAGCTGATGGCGTTTTGCTAGGCTGACCTGTACTGCACCTGCTCCCGCTCTGTGTGGACGCGCGGGGGTGTGTGCGTGCGCGCATGGTACCCCACACCCTTTACCGAGGCACTCATATGGACGGCTAAATCGCCAAATCAAAGAGTTATTCAGGGCTGTTGAGCTGGAGGTGGAGGGACAGGAAGTGCCTTTTTTAACCCTTCCAGTCACTCCCACCACGTGAAGCACTTCTACGCATTAAGCAGCCAGGAAAACCAGTTAATCAGAAAGGAGGATGAGGTGGTGAAGAAGCCTGTCAGAGGACAAACACAGCTGAGCTCTTTACGTGCTGCAGGCCACCTCTCTGTTTTACTGCCGTGGCTTAAAGATGGAAATATACAGATGTCTCTGTTTTTAATGATATATTTTCAATGTTTTCAATTACTTTTTATTTGCAAAGGATATACTTGCTCTCTTAATAAAAAACACAGTTTGGGGCAGGGTGAAGCTAGACAGCTGCTGCTTTCCCTGTCTGGTCCTCCACCTTCCTGCTTCCTCATCCTCTCAGATTATCCTGCTGTCACACATACCCCAAAACACCCCGTACCTGTCACATACACCCCATAGATGTATGTCCCTGTCACATACACCCCAAAACACCCCGTACCTGTCACATACACCCCATAGATGTATGTCCCTGTCACATACACCCCATAGATGTATGTCCCTGTCACATACACCCCAAAACACCCTGTCCCTGTCACATACACCCCAAAGATGTATGTCCCTGTCACATACACCCCAAAACACCCTGTCCCTGTCACACATACCCGAAAGATGTATGTCCCTGTCACATATACCCCAAAGATGTATGTCCCTGTGACATACATCCCAAAACACCCTGTCCCTGTCACATATACCCCAAAGATGTATGTCCCTGTCACATACACCCCAAAAGATGCCTGGTCCTATCAGATACACCCCCAAAAACCCCTGTCCCTATCACATGCACCCCCAAAGACCCCTGTCTCTGTTATGATGCTTCTTCCTTTTATCTGATTTGCCACGGAGTAAATACCTTTCTTAAAAACCACCTTTAGCTGGAACTATAAATCAAACTAAGGGCTAAACCCGAGTGAGCAGCTTTACGAGGGGGGTTGGCTACGACTGTACCCCCCGCTGTCCCAGACTGCAGTGAGAGCTTGGGGAGACTCTGGGCATAAATCAGGGAGAAATGAGATCAAAATGCACCGCAGAAAACCAGTCCTGTGTTCTGTGCACAAAATAATAAAGACCCCCATCTACACATAGCATAAGAAACTGTTGTGCTAAGTTTCTACATCTAGTAGAAAACATATCCTGTCAAGCAGCTGAAAAACGATACTACAGTTTGGTGAACATTTTTAGCAATCAAATGAGAACCCTAATTATTGTGGGGTGCCAGGGTGAGCCCCTGCCCTGCACTTCCTGAGACTGGCTTCAAACTCACCCTGTACTGGATAAGCAGTTACCAGGAGAACTCAAGCCTTTTGTCAGTGATTAAGGAAGCATGAATGAAATGGCCTGCTTTGTGTCTTTAAGTATGTCGTTCTTTTCAATTCTGTGGAGAAAGTGGGAAGTTCAGGAGCTGAGGCTGCCATTGAACCCTGTGGGGGGAGGGGGTGCTGCTGTAGTGTGAGCGCTGATGTGATCCTAATGGATGAAAAGCTGTTAGCCCCCCCCCGTAGCTTGTGTGTCTGGAAGGTGCTGGAGCATCAGTGGTTAACGTTGGTCCAGTGAGTCCTTCACTCCACTAAAGGTCATTGGGTTCCCTGCTGGGACAGAGGTCAGCCTCCCCTCCTTCCTGCTGGTTCCCAGGAAAAGTACAGGGCCATCAGCAGCTGCCTGAACTGCACCCTGAATGCGTCGCCTCTCCTTTGTATGTCAGTTTGTGTTCCTGTTGCTATGCAACATCCTCCTTCCACTTCCTGCTGTACACTGCTACTTGAACGCATTTTAAATGATTTTTGTCAGGCTTCCTTATGTTTCTGTCATATTTAAATCTGTTATAAAATAGCTTTACCTGTGTAACCCTCAGCGGGACTCCCCATACATGCATACTTACACAGCATCTTTAAGGAAGTTCATCCAGCAAGGTACTCCGCACCCTCATTGGTTGCTGGCCTCAGACCCCGCCCTCTCTGTGTTCAGGGGTCATGTTGACCGGCACTGACCTCCCTCCAGTTCTGTCTGTGATGCCAGCCTGCCCCTGTCTGACTTTGGTGTCCATGGACATCTGCAGAACTCAGAATGCCCCCCCTTCTGTTACAGAGTATCCTGCATGGATACATAACTCAGGGTTTTCCACAAGGAAAACTAGCGAAAACACCCCCAGCACCCAGTAGGTGGCACTCTCTGTCCTGCCCTGCACCCACATCCTGTAAGTGCTCAGCTCTCTGAATGGATAT
The DNA here is from genome assembly GCA_026777045.1 of Hyperopisus bebe. Classification (NCBI taxonomy): domain Eukaryota; kingdom Metazoa; phylum Chordata; class Actinopteri; order Osteoglossiformes; family Mormyridae; genus Hyperopisus; species Hyperopisus bebe. Next base: position 27,006,304 of record JAODJW010000002.1, on the reverse strand, counting down.
GACAATAACACAGAATCACCAAAATATTATTATTAATTATTATAAACATTTTTGCTGGACAGGGCAAAGAACTGGGTAATGGACCAGGTTTGCAGAGGTGCTCAGGTGGGCTAGTCTTGTGCAGCTGTCAATCACAGCCTAGTCAGCATGCTATTGGCTAACCTTTCTGCTCTCTCTAAGGATGCACTTACCTTACGATAAAGATGAGTAGTTGGCTCATTCCAGAATTGGAGGATAATTTCAACACTTTTGAAAAACTAAACCATTATTTTACTATTTTGTGTTATGTATTTACGAAAACCGCTAATTTGTTTGGGTCAGGCATCAAAAGTACACTTTATGTGAGATGGTTTATTTGTTGTGTGCTATGCTTGGCACAATCCAGACACAAATACTCAAGAATGTAAAAAAAATATTTTAAAGTACTCTTTAATAAATCCTTTACCACCAAGAAAGAAAGTCACATTCACATGGAATATTAATTTAATTTCAGGTAAGACTCCACATATTCATTTAAGCAAATTTGAAACACATTTTACCCAGCTTTTCAATGGTCACATGTTTTTTTTAAGCTAATTTCAGTAGTTATTTTATAATATTTCAAACATACATTATGTGTTTGATTGTTCAAAGTATTAAGATGACAATAAGTTAAACCCTTGTGAGCTGAGAAAAAAAATGTAAGATTATTTTAATAAAAATGATATGGTAACAGTGTTGAAGTGTTTTTCTCAGGAATAGATGCTTGTCGTGGAAAGTGACATTACTATTAAAGTCAGGGACAAACTTAGGTATATAAATAAAGAAAAACTTTGAAATTCTTATTCTGCTAATATGAGTATCAGGGTTGCATTGGTTAGCGCGACACAATCAAGGATGAAAAGATTGGAAAAATATGAAAAAGAGAGGAAATGAAATGGTATTAGCAATTGGCTTGATAATGTTATGTGTCATGTCACACTGTTTTATTCTCGTCCTCTGCAAGGCTAAATAGGTTTTGGTAAAATAGTTGCACACATGCTGTGGGACATGACTTTAGTGCATAATTATCAATCCCTTTTTGCTTGTCTTATAATACAGTAGGTTGCAGGGATTCAGAGCCTGTCCCAGAGATAGGGAACAGCCCAAGATGGGGCGCCAACCCACGGCACAGGCGGGGAACAGCCCAAGATGGGGGCGCCAACCCACCATAGAGGCGGGAACAGCCCAAGATGGGGAGCCAAC
>JAODJW010000002.1:26981230-27004872 GCA_026777045.1 Hyperopisus bebe | reverse complement strand
AGGCGGGGAACATCCCAAGATGGGGCGCCAACCCACCGCAGAGGCGGGGAACAGCCCAAGATGGGGCGCCAACCCACCGCACAGGTGGGGAACAGCCCAAGATGGGGCACCAACCCACCACAAAGGCGGGAACAGCCCAAGATGGTGCGCAACCCACCGCAGAGGCGTTGAACAGTCCAAGATGGGGCGCCAACCCACTACACAGGCGGGGAACAGCCCAAGATGGGGCACCAACCCACCGCACAGGTGGGGAACAGCCCAAGATGGGGCACCAACCCACTGCACAGGTGGGGAACAGCCCAAGATGGGGCGCCAACCCACGGCACAGGCGGGGAACAGCCCAAGATGGGGCTCTAACCCACCACAGAGGTGGGGAACAGCCCAAGATGGGGTGCCAACCCACCGCACAGGTGGGGAACAGCCCAAGATGGGGCGCCAACCCACCACAGAGGCGGGAACAGCCCAAGATGGGGCGCCAACCCACCGCAGAGGCGGGGAACAGGCCAAGATGGGGCGCCAACCCACCGCAGAGGTGGGGAACAGCCCAAGATGGGGCGCCAACCCACGGCACAGGTGGGGAACAGCCCAAGATGGGGCGCCAACCCACCGCAGAGGCGGGGAACAGGCCAAGATGGGGCGCCAACCCACCGCACAGGTGGGGAACAGCCCAAGATGGGGCGCCAACCCACCGCAGAGGCGGGGAAAAGCCCAAGATGGGGCGCCAACCCACCGCAGAGGTGGGGAACAGCCCAAGATGGGGTGCCAACCCACCGCAGAGGCGGGAACAGCCCAAGATGGGGCGCCAACCCACCGCAGAGGTGGGGAACAGCCCAAGATGGGGCGCCAACCCACCGCAGAGGCGGGAACAGCCCAAGATGGGGCTTGAGAGCTTGGAATTTTTGATAATATTTTGGAACCACTTTTCCTTTACAACAATATTTAACAACAACGTTACATCTCATTACAACTATAAGTTACAAGTGCAAGTGCATGTTTTAGTATTTTGTGCATGAGTTATTTAAAATTTCACGGGGGACAGAAAATCCCCACCAATTCTAGAATGTCCTTAATATTTCCCCATTTCAGTGGTTTCTAAATGCACCTCCTGGTCACACTGCTTAAATAAGACACTCTCCTTTGGCCCAGATCTAGATTCACTCGCTACATGGTAATTAGACACAGCTTTCTCTATTATGGACTCTGAATCCACTAAAGCAACCAGTAATTTCCACTTTGCGCCAATAATGGTAACACTTCAGACAGGTGTCTCCCCTGTGCTGCTCCGCCCTCCGGTGACATCATGCTGATGGCTGCACGTATCTCAGGACACGTCAAAGACAGCAGGGAAGACTCAGGAAACAGCACTTTTGCCGGACTGGTGCAGCTTTAGTAAACATTACGTTGTAGGAAGAGGGTGAGGGTCAGTACACAGATGCCCCCACTGCACATGGGGGGAGGGGGATGCTACCCACGGGACTGAGATGTCGCTTTGGTGAAACCCTAGACAGCACAGATGCAGAAACATGTCACAGAGCAGTTAGCTAGCCTGTGGGGTGCAGGATGTCATAAAGAGGTAGCACAGCCACCCAGAAACAGCACAGACACCCAGAAACAGCACAGCCACCCAGAAACAGCACAGACACCCAGAAACATCACAGACACCCAAAAACAGCACAGACACCCAGAAACAGCACAGACACCCAGAAACAGCACAGACACCCAGAAACAACACAGACACCCAGAAACAGCAGAGACACCTAGAAACAGCAGAGACACCCAGAAACAGCACAGACACCTAGAAACAGCCGAGACATCCAAAAACAGCACAGCCACCTAGAAACAGCACAGCCACCCAGAAACAGCAGAGACACCCAGAAACATCACAGACACCCAGAAACAGCACAGACACCTAGAAACAGCCGAGACATCCAGAAACAGCAGAGACACCCAGAAACAACACTGCCATCTAGAAACAGCACAGACAGCCAGCAGTAGCACTGACACCCAGAAACATCCATGTCAGCCTGACTAGAAGGCCTCCAATAAGGGGCTGCTCTCCATAGTCATGGCCTTCTAAAAGAGTCATGTTGATGTGTTTCTTATTTGCTGCTATTTGTGTCCCACTCAATACGCTGTGAGCTGGAGTGCAGGCTGCCTACTCTGGCTCTCCGTTTGCTGACCGGTATAAACAAAGCTAGAGAGACACAGGGCTAGCTGAGGCTGTCAGGCCAAAACACAGAAAAACAAAACAAAAGCACAGAAAACAAAAAGAGAAAAGCCAGCGATCTCCTCCATGGCTCGCAGGTCTGAGATCAGATCCCAGAGATCCTAAAACAGATCAAAGGTCCTTAAATAAACAGGTAGATCTGAGCAGATGTGTTCCAGAGATGCGGAGAAATTGTCGCTTGTAATTTGCTAACCTCTCAGGCCAGTGGAGGACAAAAAGGGGCCAGATAAGCCACAGGCGGCATGAATGAACGGCCATTCCTCTGAGGGCCCAAGCGCCATAAAAGCGAGGGGTCGTAATCTTTTATGACAGGATGCGGAGGCCCCTTTGCAAACAGCCAAAGACCCACAGCAGAAAGCCCGAAAAGGGCAGAGCCAGGACCCTCAATCATCATAATCGCGACCTCGTCCATCACCTGTCACCTCGGGTCACAATACTGGAGGTACATTTTATTGCCCTGCACTTCCCCAGGCCTGTCCTGTCTGCCCCCTCCCACAGCCTAGTGCGGCCCCCTTTCGTTTCCACCCCGGACTCGCGTCACCTGGAGACAGACCCGCCCAGTGCTGGGGGGGGGCTGGCCAGGCTCCTTCTGTGGTTGTGAAGATGGCCTCCTTCATCTAGTCATACAGTTATGATGCTGGAGCTAAACTCAAGGTGGAACAAAGTGATCACTCAGGAAAGTGCAGGAGAGTGACTCCCACCTTCTGCCTGTCATTTTGGCTCAATGGAGAAGCATCTTCAGCAGCAGGCAGTTCCCCTACTCCAAGGAGCACTACACAAGGTCATCCCTACCTTCAGCCATTAGACTTAATGAGTCACCGACCAACAACTGTCTGAATGGATCTGAACAGGAACTTTTCATTAGACATTCACTGAACATTCATTCATTCACAGTACAGCCTACTGTGTGATACCATTCTGAGCTAATACTAGGGAATTCCGTGTGATACTTTCTATGGCATTATTTACACTGTTATTGTGTATTGTCTTTTATTATTTATTGTTACTGTGTATTCATGTCTCAATGTCTTTTTACTGTCTAAATGTGTGTGTAGTGTTACTGTAAACCTGCAATTTTCTTCTGGAATACTAAAGTATCCATCCATTCATCCATCATTTATCCATCCTCACCTGCCCCTACACGGTCGCTCTCAGACCCACCGCCTGGCTGATCAGGATTTATTCCAGCCAAACTACATTTAACAAACCGATTAAGCATGACTGACCGTCTGACTGAATTATGACCATGAGGTCCCCAGATGTCGGGCCCCCTGCCTCGTTTCCCCATCCAGACGATGACATGGTGCCGTGTGTGACTATGAGTCATGAAATCCCGTAAGCAGTCAGTGACACCCTGAATGAAGTCAGCCGACGTGTGTGACAGTCACGAGGCTGGCGGAGTGAAAACCCAGCTAGAGTGCTGCTGGAAGTGGCCAGCTTCCATCTACCCACCCACAGCAGGGCTGCTGTTAGCTGGTTAACCCTAATTAGTATGAGATTAATACCCTGTGAAGGGGATTAACAGTCCTGCCCTCCAGGGGTAAACAGTCTGCCTAAAGTCACGGCAATTAAAAGTCACACCTGCATCAAAAATAACCAGTGATATTTTTATTTACATAATTAGTTTCTGTCTTTAATGATAATACAAAAGGTAATGATAATTGTGTCATTCAAAGTAATTGCCTTGTTGGGGCGGCATGGTGGAGCTGTGGTTAGCACTGTAGCTTCCCACACTGGGTACTAGGATTTATGGCTCCACGTGTGGAGTTTACATGTTCTACCTGTGTCATCATGGTTTTTCCTCAGGTTTCCCCCCAAGGTCCAACAACATGCTTAGGTTAATCAGAGTTGCCAAACTGCCCATAGGTGTGAATAGTGTGTGAATGTGCCCTGTGAAGGGTTGGTGCCCCATCCTGGGTTGTTCCCCGCCTTGTGCCCATAAACTCTGAATCCCTGCAGCCCTTATGGGAATATTTAGGATAATACCCGAAACAATAACGCGCCTTCCTCTGCAGGCCGTTTATATCGCTTCAAATAGCAGATAGGTGAGGTGACACTGATTTTAATGTCACTGATCAACAAAATCCTTTAAATACGTAGCAATTAAATCGCTGCTTTAAATCCTACCCATAAGACTGTAGAATTAGCAGAGAGGAATAACAGTAATTTAACTAGTAATTTAACTGCCCATAAAATTACTTTATAGACCGGTGAAAACTAACTGCAATACACGTAGGCCTAGCTGCGTTAGAGAGTAAAGGTGAAATTTTAAAGGCTTTATAAAATTCAAGGACGTTACCCAACGCGATCTAGTGCTGAATGAGCGCCTGGATAAATGAGGATAGGCCTACTGAACTAGGCCTATTGAATTTATACATTGTAATTATACAGAAAATCACGGAACTAAATTTATTTTTACTCGCAAGACAATTTAAAATTAAGAGTTAAATGCCTGTGGATTAAGACAGAAAAACACAGACCTACAGCAGCGATGCCATCATTACGTTATTCTCGATATATTCTATCAGTCACATAGTAAACTTAGCCAATTTCGGGAAAAAATCCTTTTATTTACATTATAAACGTTTCCATCAAACGTCATACCCGTATGTTTTTGACACCAAAGTTTAAAATTGTACCCGTATGTATGAAAAAAGGGCAATGATGTCTAATCCGAAAGCTCATGGCAGTTTAAAGAGCTTTTTCCCACATTTACAGAGGTAGGGATACAGTGCAATTAAAATGCACCTGATTGCTTTTATTTACAAACATGTAACCACTCGTTCTCGTCACGTACAGAAAATGATGGGCCTATTTATATTTTAATAAGTCATACAAGAACCAATAATGTTTAATTCTGGCCCATACAAACATTGTTTTCCGTGTTCTTTTAAAAATATCCTATTAAAAGAATCTTTTTCGAAGAGCCTCCAGCATTTTTCATTTGAAATCTCTGTATTGTAATCCACAGCACGGGCTTAAAAGGACTTTGCTCTTGGAATAATTTATAAATCCACGGTAGTGGGTCGCGCCGCGTCGTCCTCACGGCGTGATGGAGTGCTCAGTTAAAGTTGCAAAGTTCCCAGCAGGAGTCTACTGGCCCACAGTGACTTGCTGTATATTCCCAATTGGAGGCAAAGCGTTCATGCCCGGCGGTGGATACAGGGAGCCGTGGATATCCGACGGACTCAGCGAGCCGGGCACGGCCAGCGGGCTGACGGAGCCGGGGTCGCTGTGCACCGAGCCGCCGCTCCCATCGCACTGGCCCATTTTCTTTTTAATCAGCTTCCTCTCTTTCGCTCTGCGGTTTTGAAACCAGATTTTCACCTGTTGGAGAAACAGCAGAATCGGATATAAGCACCTTAAATAATGCACTCTCCGTTCACGGCACGGCTGCTCCCGGGCTTGCAGCGCCCTGCTTACCTGCCGCTCCGAAAGGCCCAGATTGACAGCCAGCTCAGACTTCCTCCTGATCGTGATGTATCGATTGTAATGAAACTCCTTCTCCAGCTCTAGCCGCTGATGATCCGTGTAAACGACTCTGTATTTTTCCTTCGTCCTCGTTTTGCCTATAAAGAATATAATGTTAATGCGATTAACGGGTAGGTATTGAAAGTAAACGAGAAGCCACTTTAATTGCGAATAAGTTAATCTTGACTTTGCAACTGTTCGAATATTATTAAGGAGTCATACTACCACGCATCCTTCCATTTTCCATAACTGCTTGTCCTATATTATTTCATAAACGTTTATTCTTTTTATACAAATAAACTACTTTAAATGTAGATTCTTTTTACGTTTATATTTGGAGCTGATGACTTATACGTGTAAAAATACAGACAAATAAAAAATGAATCTTGATTATTGTACGTGATGTACAACAGTGTGTGTGGACATGGAGTCATGTTAAATTTAATCCCTAATGCTCTAATAAAGGTTAAAAAGACAGTAGGCCTAATGCATGCCAAATCATCATCATGATATCGCTGATATACTACACCAAATTATTTAATTAAATCATTAAACCTCAATAAATGATAGCTTTAGGGCTATTTTAAAATCCAGATTTATGTGGCTGGGAGTTGCGAGCTTCTCGCTTTGTTGCTGCGTATGCAAATCGCGCTTCAGATGGTCTTTGATGTGACTTTTGAACAAACTGCAGAACAAAGGGCCTCGGAAAAATGAGCCAAACCCCATTGAAGTGTTAAGCGGCAACACGCGTCTCACAAAGGGCTCACAAGGCGATACTATCGCAGAAATTTCTCTGGTCCGCATCAGGTCCGACTTGTTTGATTTACAAACCGTAAAGAAGGTCGGTGCCCTTTCATCTTACAGACATAATAAAATCTTGATTTGCAGTGCTAAATAAAAATATTCGTATTTATTTTTGTTTAGGCCTAATAAGGAAGATTAAACATGAATGTGCTATTAATTTTGAGTTAGGCCTAGTATGAATGCCATTGGCGAAATTCTATTTCACTAACGATTCGGTCTTGAAATAGCACGAACAACAAATAAATAACAGTTCGCAAGCAGTGCATTTTAGTAGGTTGTGAGATATGAAGTGGTTATTTTTTTGGTAATGACTTTTCGTTTGAGTGAACAGAACCTTTGGCAGTACGAAAGGGACGAGGTGTTTATTTGCTGTGAAAATCATCGCCCTTTCCGGGCAATATAACCTTTGAATAATGGAGACCGAGGAAGAAACTTTGGTGCATATCAAAGTAAAAGCAAGGGTTAAAAGGGGCCGCCGCCTGAACATGACAGATAACACCGAAACCCTGAGACAATGTCGCCCAGGAAAATGGACCTCACATTAAGTTTACGGGAGTAGAGACATTAGCATTACAAGCGTGTCTGGCGTTCTATGCGCAAAACACCTACCCGTGCAGATCTACCATAGCATCCATAAAATCAATCCATATCACATTTTCACTGGCATCTTATAAACCCCCGATTAACCGTCTGATAACCATCATATTATGTTTTAATACCAAAATATCACGTACAATTATTTTTCATTGCAGTTTTGTTTCCCAGTTTCATTATTTCACAATTAGGCCTAGACTTTGTTGCCCATATAAAATTTCTGCCTATTGAATATTTTAAGAATTACTCATCAACGTGGTAATGTCTGCATTATTATTACAATGAAATAGTCCTATTTGATTAACTTATATCTATTTATTTATTGGCCTATTCCATATACCTTCAGAGTACAAAATTAAAAATGAAATATATTTATTTTATGCATGCATTTATTGAACAAACATGCACTGTGCTGTTTGTTGATAGACTAGATTTGCTTATTTCACCTGCAGAATTTTACTTTTTAATATAAATTACATTTAATATGTACTTTTAAAACACACAAGCAAATCCAGTCTAGAATTTTCGTTATACATTATTTCACTTATTATTTAAGGGGGCCTAAAATACGTGAAATTCCAATTTAGTGTTATGTGGCATACAGGCTATATTCCTATGTAGCACATAAGCATACCATACAGCTACATATAGTCCAAAGTAATAGTCTTATTTACACTTTGACAGTTTTAACGTGACACTCCGATTCAGGACGATTGAAGTAGAATCAGAAAACGTTACGAAAAAGAACAGCTCTGTTTTTCCTACTTACCGGTAGAAGACGATTGGACAGTTTTGTTCATCCACTGATACGAACTGCGTCTCTCTCTTTCTGGGGACATTTGCGCAACATTAATATTCTCTGGTGGCTGCTGCAAAATTGATGATCCGGCCGGGTGCATTGAGTTATAGTCGGGGGAGCAGTACGGGACCTGGCCGGTTGATGAGGTGTTCATGGATGTAGGTACATTATTAGGGGGTCCCAGGCCGTAGGCGCCCCAGTCCTCCCTTGGTGCGCCGTAATGAGAGCCCCAGGCCCCTGTGGGCTGCGTGTGGTTCTCCATGTTGGGTACATGGTGGTACCCCGTGAAGTCGGAGTACTGCGCGCTGGGCGCAAAGTTCTGCGGAGGAAGATTAATGGAGCGCCTCACAGGTCCTTGGTGGTACATGTTGCTCTCTTTATCCACAAGGTAACCCACGTACATGATTCACAAACACAACAGCTAGATATTTTATGGGGACATAATAGCTACTCAAAAGCCAAAGGTCTTACTGCTCCCTCAGCACCTTCTGCTAAATGCCTGTAGAGTAGTCCAGTGCGGCTCTGCAGATTGATAGCGCTGCGACGTACTTCCAGATGCGTCTCAGTCGCACATGATTAAGGTCTGTTGACAAGGTGCTGCTGGCAAAGGTATAGCAAGGCCCGCCTGACGTCAGAACGGGCCTGAAACCCATGACATTTGCATTCAAATGACGAATCGACAACCCCGCCAAAATGCACCTCCTGTATTCCCCCCATTGCCCCTGTTTTACGCACCACAAACCTCTAACCAGCCTGAGTGGTCCAATATGTAAAAGACGCTGTAGTCGCAATTCCAATACTTTATGCCCTAATTTAATTCAATCGATTCCACGAGTGCTTACACTGATTTCATACAATCATACATCGCAGATTTATTTATATATACTTATTCATTAAAATTCGGTGTATTCATTTTGTAATATTATTGGGTGTTTAATTTGACAGTATTTATTGAAATAGACTTGTCTTTATCGTGCTATCCTTTAACAAACCTGTATGAAAACTTAATCGTGGAGTTTCACGTCACTGGGAGAGTATCAGTTATAAGCGGTGCTTTCTGTAACTGTTCATATTTTGAATTTCGTGGCATTCGCTTGCGACCTGCTTGCATGGGAACGCGATTGCATCCACACTCTCTAGCCTCCGAGTATTTGTTGAACACGCACTCCTGCAAAAGAGGTGAAAAGTGACGCTACTCGATGCAGTTACGGCGGACTTCACACTTTCCGCCTCCTTCTCACCTCACCACTTTGAGGTCGCACTTCCACAGCTAATTCCGGTTGTAGGGATCCTGGAATATTACTTGAAATGCACGGGCAGAGCACCACTTTCACCCAGGTAAAATGCGTTCAACCCATCACCAGTTTACATGCGGAGTCCTACTAGGTGCCATCGCAAATTAGGCCTATCTGTAAAGCTGAAGTACTTGATTGCACGAAAAGTGATACAGTTTTTCCATTTCATTATCGATGTTTATTTTAGCGGCACTATTCAATTTTACAAAGACACAGAACTTTCCCGGTATCCCCTTCCACGCTGCACCCAAGCCTTGTGCCCTGTTGCTGCTCTCGATAGACTCAACATGCGACCATAACAGCTGGAAGATGGATGGAATATAAAATAATTGTATGGATCTTATCCCCCCTTCCCCAGCTGGCCTAAAAGCCAAACAATCTGACATGGAAATATCAAAACTTCAGTTTTTACATCACGTTGGGCCCACATGTACATTTTTAGCAGATACTTTTGTCCAAAGTAACATACAAGTGAGGCAAATAGCACATTACAAACATAAATGCTGTCAATTAATCAACTAGGCTTGCATACAGCTAGGCTGATCGAGCTTCCAGTGAATGCCCAAGTACAAGTATAAGCAGAGCAGAAATGAAACATAAGATCATCTAGGGAGCATTAAGAGGCATCAGACTAATATATAAATTAATAAAACTAGGAAAAAAGGGGATTTGTTAACTGCAGAATACGTGAAAATATGCATTTTATTTCTTCTCGTCGAAAATGTAGCAACCATTGCTTCTAAAACGAAGATACGCTTAACTAAGTTTAACTTTCATTTGTCACCATTTTTGTACATAGTCGGAAATAAGTACAGTAAAGTACAAGTATTATAAACCACGTGTTAACATGTAACAATACAAAAGAACTTCCGTGCTGCCTCAAACCAATGAATCGGAGAGAATGAACTACGGTCGAATCCCGCTTAGAACAGAGTTTTCGATAATTCCTTTACAAAAATTTTGAACAACTTAAAATTACATGCGATAACCGAAGGTCATCAGAAAATATCTACAAGAGTATAGAATGAGACTATAACTCTTGGGCACATATTTATGCACTAGAATAACCGTTTAAGCCATTAATTACGTGTTAGGTTTGAGCTCCCTAAAATTGCCACTACACATTTTATCTTCCTCTTAGATTTCGAGGAATAACAGAACACAGCGTCCCTTCACGTCATGACATCTTTTCAGATAACGCTAATTTCATAGCCTATCGGTAGGAATGTATTAGTCTATAATCAGGCAACAGCCAAATCATAAGAAATGCTGATCTCTTTGTAGGTGTGTCGCCTTTTAAAACACGTCAGCAACATCCACCCATCCATCAATCCATCCATTCATCCACCCAGTCGTAGGCATTTAAGAATTAGATTGTCTTGATTTCATACATTTAGTTCATGCATTTCATTCACTTAGTTAATGTTGTCAGGCTACTTCCATTCAGATTCGTTGAATTTGATTCTTATAAATTCAATCAGTAAAAATAACCTATTCACCAATTTCCGGCTCCTTAAGTAGCTGAACAGTAACTGTATTATGTATTAGAAGCCTGACTGTAAGCAAGACGGACACATTGACATACACCGTATTATAACATAGCCCTACCTAGACCACGTCCCGCCTACCACAGGTGGACCATGTGACCGGAGCTGTTAAGCGTTTTAATACTGTCCCCGTGTGGGAAGGCGACATAACTACAGCAAGCGAACACGGTATGTATAGAGCTGGCGGTAAGTGAACATGTAACGCATCATGTCCAGAGATAAAAAAGGCATTCTATTTATTTTTAGTTTTTTTTTGCTCTTATTCCAATTTGTGTTAGGAACTTGTTTTTGATTTTATATAGCACTTTTCCGGACCCAGGGGGACACAGTGATTAACACTGTTGCCTGGCACCTCTGGGACCAGGGTTCGAGTCTCTGCCATGGCTCCATGAGGGTGGGGTTTGCATGTACTCCTTGTGTCATTGTGGGGTTTCCTCTGGGTACTCTGGTTTCCCCCGACAGTCTAAATACATGTTGAAGTTAATTGGAGTTACTAAATCACCCAAAGATGTGAGTGTGGCCTGCGATGGGGTGGTGCCCTGTGATGGGTTGGTGCCCCATCCTGGGGTGTTCCCTGCCTTGCACCTATAGGCTACGGACCCTAAATAGGACAAGCGGTTTCAGAAAATGGATGGAGTTTCTTGAACTGTTCCTGTTGTAAATGCACTCTATAAATAATTTATCAAATTTGATATTTGCTGCATTAGTTCTGTGTGATCTTGTAAAAGATCTGATTTTTCTTTACATCTCAGTTACATATATATTCTGCATACCACCATTTCAGATTATATATTGTCCTCACCATGCAAAATATATCTGTAAAATCAGCATGCAGAATGGGATTCTGGGGGCTTCCGAATCAGCCAAGAGGAGGGGGCCTTTTGGGTTGGGGAGCTGATATTCATGCTGACGTCTCTTGACAGCTGGAGGAGTCTCTGCCTGACGTTCCAGTTTGTTCTGTCCCCCAAGGTCAGGGATGTTCTTGCACAGTCCTTACACAGAAGAAGGCTTGAGCAGTTAGTCAGTGCTGCCAGAAAGGACACAGGGTCAAATTCTGCACAAAAAAGGCTAATTCTCTGCCTCAGCAACCACAAATGACAGGAGACATTTTTGGATTGTCAGCAAATGCCTGGTGCCACTGATGTCTTACTTCTGTCCTAAATGTTTTAAATTGTCATTTAGACCCCACAGCTGGTACTGCCTCAGCGTCAGTCTCATCTTTTGCCCGCTGAGGTTTCACTCAGTTGCCTTCTGGATTGTCAATGACCTGCTAGATTAAGGGAAACATTCCCAGTTTGGGGTTTGCCTAAGCTCATGAACACGTTCAGTGCTGCCTTAGAAAGTCACAGCTATATATGGAGCAGAACTTCTCAGTTCTTCATGACTTGGTTTCACAGATCAATTTCTCAATTCATTTCGATTTCATGCTCACACAGGGGAAAAGTTCTCCAGCAATGTTAGTAAAATGTGGCAAACTTACTCTACTGTGAAGGCAGCTGGACGGGAGGGAGCTAGTTTCACAATTTTTATGATGGGTCCCTGAGATCATAATTTTGTCATATCATTGTAGCTGACCAGCTTGAGTTAGAGGAACTGCCTTTTCCTCTTTCAGTTCTCTAAGTCATCAGCCACAGATTACCCCAAAGTAAAAATTCTATTTGCCTTGTCCTGACCACTAGAGGGCGCTACTGTTCCTCACCAGAAACTTAGACGTTGGCTAAGAAACCATCCAGTATTTTTCATAATCTTCCTTCAAACAGTGTCTGCCCCTTTCATGTCTTTGAAATCACCATTTCCTTTTACTTCAGGAAGCCCAGCTCTAGAAATCCATATTGATCTGATATGAATTGGCCTAGCATTCCAGCATCTGGGATCTCCCCTGCCTCGTCCCCTCTGCTGCCTGGGATAGACCCCAGTGCCCCATCACCCTGACCAGGATATGCAGTTAAAAGATGGATGATATTAACCTTTTTTAAAATTTTTGTTGATCCCTGGAAAAATATCCACATCATACCAGCAAAGTGGATGTTGAAATAAAGGGGAAATGAATCTTGTATATACAGACGCTCCTCTACTTATAAATGAGTTATGTTCCAAATGGCCATTCATAACTTGAGATGTTCGTAAGTCGTTATTCAACATCATTTTAAGGGTATACGCAAGTACAAAGAACTAGGATGCTGGGAGTACGCACGCTACGCTGCTGCACGGCGGGAGTAGCGGCCAGAAGTCATACTAGGCGGAATTGGCACGCAGAAAGAAAAAATGATATTACAGACAGGAAATGGGAGCCCAATGAACACAATTTGGACTTACAGTCCTCTTCATTTGTATGTCTGAAAGTTTGTAAATTGAAAGTTAGTAGAGGAGCGTCTATACTATAATTACAGGAAGCATTTGATTGACTTTATTGTGCTTTGTGGAGCATAGCAAGGCAGGAGTTTTTGCAAGTCCAGAGCCAATGACACACTGCATATCTTCATGCAGATAATAAAGAACTTTCATGCATTTTAGGTTCATCCACATCACTTTTGCCATCAACTGAAACAACCTGTCTTGTGGTGTCTCCGATGAGAGTTTGATCGTTTGAAGTCATTAGTGGTTGTGTACAATGGTGATGCTTCTGTCCTCAATGGATACAGAGTTAATTTATTCTACTTAGCAAATGCTTGGATCCAAAGTAAGATACTTTTGCTTTGAGAAAACAGGGTCAGATGGTCCTCAGAGCAGTTGGAGGTTAAGGGCTCTGCTAAGTGTCCAACTGTGAAATCACCCGGCCAACCCTGGTATTTGACCTTCTGATCAGAGGCACAGAGTCCAAACCTGCTGAGCCACGCACCATCCAACATCACACTCTGCAGGATGAACCCTAACCATACCATGACCCCACTAAACATCATTTAGCATAATCATTGTGAAATTGCTAGGAGCTGATGGGCAGTCCTTGCTTTGGACAGACAGACTCTGAATGTGAGTAACTTCCGCCTCTTACTGGCTTAAAGAGAAGCAGATAAATCAGATCATACTTGTTGTTGAGAGCCTTTTTTCCTCACACAACCACCAACTCACCAAAAGCCAATAAATCAGGAGGATGGGGAGATGCAGGCCCCCACCCTCACCCCCACCCTGAGGGTATGATGAAGCAGACCCCCGATGCGGCTCCAGACCACCTGAACAGACAGCAATTATCCTCGAAAGGGCAGAGGGGTGAATTGCCCCAACATGCATGTGCAAGCAAACCATTTTATCAACACCCCACTTCAGTCTGAAACCATGTTTACGGGAAAGACCGTCCCACCCAGGAAACACAAGACAATGAATCACAGTTAGAGTTAGTCTATAAATATATAAATCTTTATTCAATAATAATAATAACAATAATATTAATAATGTTTCCATTATTTTGGCTAATAATGTGTGAAATACAAAACTAAACTACATATGAAAGACAATAATACCAGTGCTTATAATTCTCCATACTGGGCTTCCAGTCCATACTAAGACAAAGAAACACTTTCACTGCTCAGATAATAGTCTTATGGTTGTTTGTATGGTTTTTACTGGCTCATTATAGTAGTGGACACCTCATTTCGTGCTGGTCACTGGGCACATCTGTCAAAGTACTGATGGTAGGCGGTTTGGAGCACGCACACCTGGCATGGATCAGCTCAGGCTACAAACCGATGGGTGCCTGGGCGAGGGGGGGCACTGTGACCGGACTGGGGAGCAAAGGCAGGCCTTGCTTTGAGCTTAGGCCTGGCAGAGCTGAGGGGAAGCATGGCGGGTGTGGCTGTTAGTGCCAATTTGCTCATCACCTTGAACAGGTGAAAGTCCCTCCATTATGCAGCAGCCGCCGGCCTGGATGTAGCCGCACTTTACAGAGGCGACTTACAGCAGCCAGCTTGAGGTCAATTATCCACACAACTGCTTTGCAGATTCCAGTGATTCAGACATTAGGAACACGACAAAACATTCGTAGAAGCATAAACACGATTTTTGGTTTCAATATGCCACTACGTGAAGTAGAGAGCAGCAAAACACATAAAAAAAAATTAGACTGGACTGTCAGACAGTTTTATGCTGAAGATCTAACAGCTATGACGTTTATTGCTCATTTTCTCAAATGAGCATTAGCATATATTCTTGGTGACTGACAGTTTAATTGTCGCAATTTCTTGGAAAAGCGAATAAGTAAGGCAACAGCATGTGAAGATTTAAAGGGGTAGCACAGAGGAAATGACCTCAGACAGGAGGCAGAGGGACCCCAGGGTCAAAGCCAGCCTTAAGCACAGGGACGAGGGTCCACTTAGAAAGTACGTCATGCACAGACACTACAGAAGGTTTCCGCCTCCAGACGCTTCATCTGCACAGTCTGGGCCGATGCTGCTCAAATGCCCCTTATTAAAAAAACACACAGATGTCAGCGGTTCCCAATGCTGACTAATTTCTTATACTACAATGTGCAGCAGTAGGTTCTGCAGCTTCCGGGCGCCGACTGCTGTCCTGTGTAAGTGGGGCTTGCATGTCCTCCCCGGGCTCCTGTGTGCTTCCCCCAGGGTACTCAGGATTATATACACACTATATACACTTATATTATCACACCAAAGAACACATATTAATCAGAGAGTTGATCATCTTAGGTCTGCTTTTGTAAATATTGCTCAGAATGCCCAGAAGGCCCTGGCTCAGAAGCAGTCTGCATCTTGACATAACCTGTGGCGCTGATGCTAATTCTGTCAGCCCACATAAATCTCTCCCATCAGGACACCATCTGTTACCATGGAAGCATAACTCACTGTCCCTGTAGCAACAGGCACCGTCATATTGTCTGTGTGCATGATTCTTGATGTCTTCCCCCGGAACACTAACGCTTCAGAACTCAAACTAATTAATCTGTTGCCACTCAAAGAACTATGATGCATGAATAGGAGGAAACCCAGCAAAGTAAACAGTTTAGGATTTGAGAGCCGGATTACAATACAAACGTTATAATAAAGCGACGACTCTCCTTCTAGCCTTAAATGGCCCATCGCCTGTGTACAGCCAGCGTGTCAGGTTGCTGTTTGCGTGTGACGGCGAAAGACTGCTCCCTGATTCCACTACTCCTGCACTGTAACTCTGCTGTCTGCTTGTACAAAAACCTCCCCAAAGAGCAGTAAGCTCATTCTGAACGCGTTTCATCTTGTACTGATCCTTCACCTCTGGACTGACTGGCCAGCATAATTTCACTCAACCAAGCCACATTCTTCCAAATATCCTGGCCTGATTAGCGATTCATAAGATGTAGGTTATATATTGCAGTGTTGCTGTATTAATGTACTGCATAGTGATGCTTCTCTTTCATTAGCTGCAAGGTTGTAGCCTTGGCTATTGGCCTGTTGCTGTATTGCTACATTGCTTTGCATCAGCCACATATTACCACACACACACACACTCACACACACACACACACAATATAGTGAGTATAATGTTGAGCAGGAAAGGTTATTCTGTTGTAAGTCAGTATGTTGGATTCCTCAAGGTGGGTGTAGTTATATGGGTGGAGGAGAGTAGCGGATCACGTCATCATAATCAGGGGGTGGACTGTGGCACTCCAGGGCTTGTTCCAGGCTGGCATCATCTGGGCTGAGGTCCAGCGGAGGTACAGGGAGCTGGGTTCGTTCTCTCTGCCCCTCATGTAGGATGGATTCCCGGCTCCTGCTCGCTGCCCTAAACCTGTAGAAAAGCCACAGCGTGAAGGGCAGGGCTGGGAGAGGGAGGGGGGAATCAGCGGCGGCTGAGGTGGAGGGTGTGTAAGGTCACTGAGGTCCTTCAGGGTCCCAGCATGTACCACAACTCAGGGGAGAGGAGGGGGGGCTGACTCATAACCTCATATCAGCACATAACTTCCCCTGGACTTCGGTATCTTGTTATATGTTCCTGGCGCAAGATTCACATCTTCATTTCCTTATATGGTGGTGCTGTTTTTGATCTTGTGAAGCAGCACTCAAAGAAAAGCTGCCTTACTCGTATGGCTATGTGAACCTGGAGCGGCAGGATCCGAGCCACGGTACCACAGCCACTGCACTGCAGGTGCTGCGTTCAGAGAAACGCAGTCCGTATGCGCCGGTTCAGTTCCTACTCCCGATCCAGATCCAGCCCGTACTGCCTGAGGGTGTCTCTTTCTAGTTTGCTGTTATCCACTCACACTTCCTTCCCACTTTTGTTGTCTGTCCTTGTGTTGTCCTTGGGAACTAAGCCTCACACCCCTTTCCCATCGATCCATAATTTCCCTGTTTCTCTCCTTGGTCTGCCTGGAGAGAGACCGGCAGTCTGCTCAGGTTTTTGGGAATCTCGTGGGGCAGTGACGGTTCTCTAGTGATTGTGAGGAATGTGAATATTCACCAGTGGGCAAACGGTCACATCTGCACTCAGGACTGTGGGAGAGTGTTTGGGGAGGAGAGCCCTCCAATGCCGGGCTGTCCGAGACGAGTCTGAGGTCAGATTAAAAACACTTACGCCAGGGCTGTGATGCTTGGTGGCCGGCCGAGAACTGATCTGGCCCAGCCTGGCTGGAGCATAGCGGTGTCGTCAGGTGACAGGATCATGCAGCTGCCCGACTGCGCACCCTGGGGAGTGCAGAAGAACAAGGGCATCAAACATGACATTATTTTGTCTCTAGTTGATGATGTCACATGTCACCGATGCCTGGCTGGCCATTTTGATTGATTCATTGCACAAAGCAGTTCTCTTCTGCAGTATGACAGTGGGAAATGAAAGTGTGATACCAGGCCACGAGGTAGTGCAGTAATCGAAGAATGGCTTGTGATGAAACACTTGCAAGCCCCACGTACCATCAATACCATCAATTAAAACTTTGCCAACAGCGTGTAAGACAATGTAAGTAATGTGTGCAGGACTGTGTGTGTGTGTGTGTGTGTCTGTCTGTCTGTGTGTGTCTGTGGTGGGCCAGGATTCCTTCACCTCCTGATTCTGGTCCAGCTTCTCCTCCATGGTCACCTGATAGATGCTATTCACACTGTTAGGGATGACGTCCTCATTCCTGAAGGGGGATATCCATGGCTTCAGAATGCAACACTCACTTCTATTGGAAAAATGCTAATGCTAACTATACTAACTATGACAGCGTAAGCCAACCAATAAGTAACCAAGCAAAATACAAGAGTTTTTGCATTTTTAGTTTTTTCATAGTAGTCACCTATTTTTAAAAAATAGAGTTTTCCCTTATGGGGACCAGGAAACCAGTTCCCATAAGGGAAAAAAATGGATATTTATCACATTATGGGGACATTGTGTCCCTATAAGGATAGATATACCTGTTTGCACACAAAGACACAGACACACACACAGAGTTCGATAAACTGGCATCTCTAACTTACTCCCCTTCTACTGAAAGCAGTATCACACATTTCTTTTACTTCATCATGTGCCAAGTTAAAAGAAAGTATGCCAGGCCTTACCAGGTACCCCCAGAATCCCCCTGCACAGGGGTGCTGAGGGGCTCGGTACCTCTGCTCAGCAGGCTTGTGTTCATGGGGATATAGTGCTTACCCTCCTGTAGATGACAGAACAGGGAGTGTTAGTGTCTCCCCATGTGTCACTGTGCCCCCTATCTGCTTGGAGGCTACTTTGCCGTTTATGCAGGTAGATTGCCTTGGTAGCTGTTCGTGCTTCTGGCTGAGAATGACCATCCGGTCAGTTCTTCCCCTCTGGTTGTCCTGGCGCGTTCCAGCGAACAGTGGGCACTAATTTCTCACGAATGACTCACTTCTCTGAAGCCTGACAGTGCACTTTGACACAGACATTCAGCAAAAAACTGCTCTCAGCAGCTTGTGGTGTGGAAGTAGGGAGGGCTTGGATGCACCCGAAGTTAGGCAGTGCAAAGGGGCCAAACCACAGAGCAGCAAGGACATTCAGGGCAGCTGAAGCTAATGACCAACGTGATGCAGACACATAACCACACGCACACTTCCAATGATCGCTCACAACAGCATCCATATGTAAAACTACAATCTGAGCGAATGGCCCAAAACACTCACAAAGTTTTTCCAGAATATAAGTCTTTGGTTACAAGGCATAGTCAATAACAGCGACAAAAGCCCTGCATCTGGACGGGGTTTATGTTAGGAGATAGGAGATTAGCTCACAATGCTGGTGGTCCCTGGTGGCCTGGGCAGTCCAGCCCTCTTGTAGAAAGAATTAGATCTTATGATTGCTCTGCATGGTGGTATGAAGTCCAGAGGAAAAACACAATATAGTGTGGTGACGGGCGGACCGAGGCATCGCGAGAGCAGAGAGCGACATGGAGACTGGCTTGCTGGGGAAATCATGCTCTTTATTAACAGTCCTTAGCCCTTGTATTATTATTGTTGTTAATGTTAAGGTTAATGGTTGCATTTCCCTATTGTCGTGTGTGTTTGCCTGTGTCTTGTGTGTATTTAGCGTGTATAAATCTTCCACCATGTGTGCATCTTGCAGTTCAGTGTCTGACAACCTTGTGTTTCCCGTCTGTGTATTTGGGTTCGGTGCTCATTGGTTGCCTGTTGTGGTCCTTCTATTTACAATTCCGCGTGAGGCATGCTGGGACATGCACCCCGCCAGTGCTACACTAGTATAAAAAAAGGAATCTGGTCGAGGAATCTGTTCGTCAACCAAATTTTGTATGTGAACCAATGCATTTTTTTCACAAAATTTTTGGTCATGAACCAAATTGTTCGTAAGCTGCAGTGTTCATGAACTGCAGGCACCACTGCATCAGGGGTACGGTTAGGGTGGCCTTACTTGCTGCACGTTGTCCTGAAGCAGGTCCCCCAGCCGTTCCACCAGCTGTGTGAAGGTGGGCCTTTGCCCAGGTTCGCTGTGCCAGCAGTCCAGCATGGTCTGGTATCTGTGGGACAAACAGGATCCTTACTGAAGTAGAACTTCATAAATAAACACAGAGGTGGTAACACTTTACTTGGCACAAATATTTAGTAATGATTCAGTCACTACTGAAGTACAAATCATAAACAATCATAAACCAACATGAACAAATTTTGTCGTTACTTGAGATTAAAGACGTCAGGATTCATTAATGATGTACAAACATGAGATCAGTATTTCACTTGTGTTCTTCATTACTTGTTCCTTCAGTAGTACACAAAGGTTTACAGAATATAATAAATATAGTAACAAATATAGTAACTGCTTGAGATAAAATGTGTCACGATTCATTAATGACAAATTAACATGAGATCAGTAGAGATGGGGGAAAAATTGATTCGGTTATGTATTGAGGTTTTTTTGTGGGGCGATTCATGTATCGGCACACTAATTCTGAAATTGTTTTTTAAAATTAATTTATTATTTATATATGTTTGGATTCAAGGTGGAGAAATATTGCAGTTCCTCTGTAATCCTACAGGTGGCACACTCTAAACTATTCCCACATTGACAGGCAGCACAGCATCCCCTGTAGTAGGAGACAATTATTTTCTAACTTTGTTTAGCAAGAACAGGAATGGCGGATGACATAGCAGAGATTCGTACTGCTCCTCCACAGTTTAATGTACAGGGGAACTTTGGCTTTCAAAATTTATATGGTAAAGAGGAGTTGGACATGATCTGTGGTGTATGCAAACTTTGCCCTGTGAAAGTACTGTGGCAATATGATGAACATAAGGGCAGATATTGCTAGACAAAATGCTGAGATTGACAAGGCAGCGGAGAACATTGAAAGCTCAGTGTAGTTTGTTCCACGACAGCAGCAAATGTAGCTTTTTGTTAAGGTCTTATTTGTTGTAATTGAAGTTGATTTGTATTATTTAAATGCTGCCTTAGGTTTTCTGAGGAAGAAAATCATTTGGCGTGAGCTGCGCTTACTCATGTTCAATTCAACTGTGCAGCTATTAAATAAAACTTTAGTGGTATGACTCAGCGTTTTTCATATGTTCAAGGTTTTAAAATTCTGAAAAAGGAAAAAAAAGAAAAAAAACATTCTCAAATCGGGATGTTCACAGAATTGCAATACTAATCAAATTGGCACCTAGGTGTCGTGATAATATCGTATCGGGGGGACACTGGTGATTCCCATCCCTAGAGATCAGTACGTATCTAAGACTTAGTTTGTGGTTAATTAATACAGAAACAATAGTTTAATACTGTATAATTTGTGCCCCGTCAAGTAAATTATCACTCACAGGGTAATTTAGGCCCAGTCAAAGAAGCTTAAAGGCAAATCGCTCTCTAGCTCAGGTCTAAGACGTGATGGTACAAGACTGTAATGTAGATCAGCCGGTGCTCTTGTACCCCAGCTGCTCTTAGTATAAATCTCCACCCTGCTTACATGATCAGAGGGCCAGCTGAAGGAGGTTTAGACGAGCTATCAGCTGCTCATATGGGTTTTCAAGAGCACAGCACGAAGAGCATAAACAGGGCTGGTTTTTAGAAGAAACGCTGGCACATGCTGAGCAAACCGAATTCATGAGTGATCTGTTTGCTTGGCCCACAGCGCTGGGGAATCGTTGCATTAAACCACAGATGTTCTGCCACAATCCCAGATTTATGCAATTATAAGGGAATAACAGTAGAATGAGATTCTCTGCTCTTTGCTGTACCATCCTCCCTTTGTACCCTTTGTCCTTTCTACCTATTTATATTCGGTATTATTGTAATATACTGAAAAAACCTTGAACCTTCAATCTATGCTATTCTAATGGTTACCCACAGTGCAAACTAAATATTTTCTTAAGAGCAATAGTGGTCTTTTGGGTGGCTAATCAGCAAATCTCCTTTCATCTCATGTGTTCTAGTTGGGTCAGAGGTCATGGGTGAAAGGTCAGAGTCATAAGTTAAGGCCTTACTCATCTAAACGTTTTCACATGTTCACATACTTATTGCCACCCCGTGAAACAAGCCTATCAGCAAGGCCATCAGGCTGACTGGGCCTCCTGCTGAATGAAGCGGAATGCCATCTTTATTATTTGCATGCCAATGTCTGGATTGCATTTAGAACATCATCTGCATCAGGTTTTAGCTCCAAATAAAATGCTTTCCAGGGAAATGAAAAACTGACGCTTTTTCACAGTAAGAAGGAAGCATGGCGCACAAATGGAGAAGTCTGTAAACAGCCTGTTGGTTAGGGAAACGGCCGGTGTGCTATGGGGTCAAAGGTCACTGCTGCCTCTTCATGTGCCCACGCTGATGCATCTGTTCTGTTAAAGTCAGCTTCTTTCCCCAAGCCATCAGGTCACTAAGCAACCAGTGACCTGCATCTGTCCCCCCACTGCACCGTACTGCACATTGTTAAAATTCCACTTCTGCATCTCACTATTCATTTTACTATTCCGTGGTATATTTGCATTCTTCTCCCCATTGCACTTATTGTTTACTGTTTGCTCATTTTTTATACTGCATATTGTCTTGCACTGTCTTTAACTGTACTGCACTGCTGTCTGCCATATCCCATGATGCACCTGACCTACCTGATCCACCTGACCCCTACCCTAACTGTGTCATAAGAATTTCACTGTGTTCCTTTGAGCACACGTGGCAATAAAACATGAAACCTGAAGGTTCTGCTCTGGTGCACCCCTCATGGCCGTACAGCCCTTCTAGTGGTCAGACATAGTCACCGCAGATGCCCCCCACCAGCTGAGAGGTTTCCCTGGATCAGCCCCACCCCCGCCATCTGAAAGGGCTGTGAGACCGAAGGTGATTTGAGCCGGTGGATGGGCTCAGCTTACATTTGTGGAGAGGCGTGATCCGGTGCTCGCATCCGTGTCCCTTCCTTCAGCGTGCAGCAGAACTCCTCATCGATGTGCAGGCCGGGGTAGGGGGATGCTCCTGAGCCACAGGACGGACATGACAGGGGCAACATATGGGGGGGAGACATGCACATGCTTTAATGCTGGCAAACAAACGACTAAATAGCAACTAGGAAAATCATAACCGATGACTGTCTTCATACACTGGCATTGTGGTGCAGGGGTGCCTCAGTCGCTCCCTGGAGAATATCCACCACCCAGCCTGACCTGGTCAGGACTAACTAGATGGGCATTTGGGCATGTGCCCAGGGGCTCCACATCCATGGGGGGTGCACTTTGCAGGGCAACCTCCCAAGAGTCCCTCCCATCTCATTCACAGATGTCTTTTGAGAAGCGATTCAATATCTAATATATTTAATATTATTTAATATGACTGTATATTGTTTCTTGTAACATGGCATGCAGTCAGCAGCCCATGTAATGTTTTCCCGAACTTAGCTGCATTTTTGAATTTCATGAGCCACCAATCAGCCGTGTTCCTTTCTTGCCCAGGGGCACTTAATAGTCTTAATCGGGCCCAGATCCTGACTGATTTAGAGTGATGACAGACAGTTTCATTTGAAGCTAGGAAAAAAAATAAATCACTGGATATTTTTTTCCAAGAAGCAAAGTGTCAGCTCTAATAATGAGAGGCGAGGGTCGGATACACACCTAGAGAGAAGATCTCCCACATGAGCACGCCGAAGGACCAGACGTCACTCTGCACCGTGTACATCTTGTCGAAGATGGCCTCCGGTGCCATCCACTTCAGGGGCAGCCTGACCTAAGCAGCGAAGGGACACGGGCCGCGTGAGGAAGACCAACGTAAAACACCAGGACCCTCCCCAGGGGCGCCTTTGTTGTGTCTGGGTCTCCTCTCGGAAAGTCACTTCGGAGCTCTCCCCCTGCCCCCCTCAAATGTTTCAAAAACTAAATAAATAACTAGTCAGCAGAGCTAGTGAGATGGGTAGCAGAACATGCGGCTGCATCTGCCCCTGCCCGGCCACATCACTGCGCTATGGCTGTCACTGCCCCTGCCCGGCCACTAGACTTGTAGTCAAGACCGCCTAAACCAAGACCAAGACACTACCAAGACCAGAGGGTATCGAGACCAAGACAAGA
>JAODJW010000002.1:26941861-26971604 GCA_026777045.1 Hyperopisus bebe | reverse complement strand
GATGCTTGCTGTCACCCCCACCCCCACCCAGCTTCTGCGTCTAACCATCACGGATCCCTCTCCAGGTCCCAGAGCAGAACCGGTCCTTTGCTGGCTGACACCTAAACATCCCATCAGTCACATGACTGAGAGGCAGAAACTACCAGGCAGACCAGAGCATGGCAGAGAAGCTGAATGTGCCCTGCGGTGTTATTGAGAGCCATATGACTTTTCTGTTTCATAGTCTTTAGGTCTACATGTACGCTGGCTTTGGAGGGAGGGGGCAAGATGTTTTCCATTAGCCCCCTGAGGACTCTCTATTGCGTGGTGCACGCATTCCTCGTTTTGTGGCTCATTTTCACGAGTGTGGGTTTCTGTACAGAGCGTGGCCAATGTAACACAGCAAGACTGGGAAAATGCCGTGCCTTATATGAATGTCACAGCTAGGGGGCGCTCACCATCCACGTAGAAAGGTGTGCTCCATGTCCGATTGCCAGCTTCATTCCAGGCCAAGCAGGTATAGCTCCCGGACACTTCAGCTGCTGCCACCACTAGTGTGCTGATGGTCTGCGGCATGTCAAAATGGCAGAGAATCAGTCACCTGGTCTCCTCACCAATACAAACTCATACTGTGTGATAATCCCTGATTTCTGACAATTTGATTTAGCCTCAATCCACATCAGTAAGCCTCCTTACAAGAAGTCCTCTCCCATCACTCTTCATGGAAGCTGATCCGTAATTTAATGGTTAATGTTTAATGACTAAGACAAGATAAAAATTGTACGTCTTAGCTTTGTTCATCGATAAGGACAATTAGTCACGGGTTTTCAGGAAACAAGAAAAAGAAACAAACAGTGGTGCATAAATGTGATATTTTTCATATCTTGCAGTAGCTGGTGTGGTTTACTGGGAGAAGGTTCCGAATACCTGATCTTTCTCTCACAGTCAGCACGTTTACAAATCAAATTATTGTGTTAGTTTGAGTGAAATCAGACTTTTTACATGTAAAGTACATGTAAACATGCTAGTCTGACGGAAGTTGTACTAAATTGAATTTCTCTAAGTCGAACTAAGACACCTGGATAATGCGACTGGGAGTCAGTTTACTCCTGCATGTATACATTCAGTCGGATTCAGACTGGCCTAGGCACTTCAATTTTGTATGGATATTGTAGCAGGCAAGAAAAAAAACCTAGGAAGTTTGCAATTTTAATGATTATTCCTTTTCAAGATTATGTAGTATATTTTAAAAATCAGTTTAAAGTTCGCTGCTTTTGCATGAGCACTGCATGCGTTCTATGAGACAATAATAATCATTTTCATCCTCGCTGTTTAAATCACTCCAATTTCCAATACCCTGCTGTCCTAGTATATTATACAAGATACTTTATTTCTTTTTATGCTACTCTGATCTCTGGTTCTTCCAACCATGTCACAATTAAAGCTTGTGTCACTTCATTTGTCCATGCATCCATAGCTCGGCCTAACCGTAGCTCGATTTAGCTGTGCATGTAAACATACTGACTGAGAGTCAGCATATGAAGTCAAATGAGCCAAAGTTTTATAAAGGAGGGGGCATGCCCCAGAAGTTTGACTGAATATTTCCTGAAAAGCAAATTACCTCACAAAACCATCTCTTTAATGTCTAAGTTGTCCCTTTAAGCCTGTCAAGCATATTTCAAATGGTCACTGAACAGCTTTTTGAATTACTGCAATTGTAATTGCAAAGTAAAGTTAATAAATGGCCATTGGCCAATCAAAGAAGCAGAGAGCAGGAGGGAAACACATGACACCCTGCTCATACAGCGTCACAGACACTGGATCATCCATGCTCCTGACAGAGGAATGTGTCAGAGGTTCAAAGCATCAGCCAGCAGATCTCAATCTTAAAATGGACAGGTGAGCTCCAAAAGGATGAGGTGCTCTAGCTGAAAACAATCACCAATTATTCAAAGAGCAGGAGATGAGTGAGAAGAGGAAGAGGCGGTAACACTGACTCTGTTTCTGCCATTGACGGACTCGCTCTTCCTCTCGATGCCCTTGATCCTGTTGTAGAGTCGGTTCATCTTCACATCACTGAGCTCCGCGTCGTCAAACTGGACCCGCCTGGGTTCGAAGGCCTGCTCACAGCTGGGGGACAATGAGGCGAACAGGAAGACACCGGTAAACGACACGGTGATGACATAACTAAGACCAATCGATGAGGGCTTCCAGCCACGACGGCACAGCAGGGCGGCGAGGTTTCGGAGCCCCTGTGTCGTCAACTCCGCCGGCAGGAAGTGTCCCGCTCGGAAAGGCCGGCACAGGACGTGCCAAAGGAAATGCCAGCAGGGATGAGTGTGGCGCCTGCCAGGCCTCAGCTTCTCAGCTGTTTTCCACGGGAAGATGAGGGACACCGAGGAATACTAAGCGGGAAATGTGCAGCTTGAATGGGAAAGCGCATCAGCATGAGTAATAATGCAGTTTGTTACTATTCATAAAAACATTTGCCAGAAAGTGAGTCACATGCTCAGAGTCTCAGGAACATCCTGTCAGCAAGGACACCAAGTGAGGCCAGATGGTACAGGCTCAGGTACAAGCCCTCCGCAGCCACAGGGTCCCCGTGGGCTGGCTCGGCCCTGGTAAACACCACATATGTTCAATAGGCCAATGGCTGAATCTCACTCAGTGTGCTGATTCCAGTTTCCATAAGCGGAAGCAGACCTGATATACCTGATCTCTAGCGGAAGCAGACCTAATTACCTTCTAACTGATCATATGACAGGGCCTAGAACTCTTCGAGAACAGCATGTGTTCTTAACCTAGGGCCCTGAATACCCTGCGTGGTGGCCTTCGGACTGCAGCAGGAAACCAGAACACCCAGAGGAAAACCCACACAAACATGAGGTGAACATGCAAAGCCCACAAAGTCCAAGAATACAGAGAGGGAACTGAACCTACAACCCTGGTGAGCCAACAGAACTACGCCACCGAGCACAGCTTTTAATTGGCAAGTTCTTTATCTTTATAAATCGAATAGGTAATTTGGGGGTGAATTAAAAAAAGGGTGAGATGGCAGATTGAGCCATAGTGTGGGGTGAGGCTGTGTGGGGCTTTAGGGACGCCCCCAGCTGGTTGGGATCGCACACTCACCACTGCAGGGGGCACAGAGATGCCACGGACACAAGCAAAGACGGAGATCTGACCCTAAAGAGTTCAGGTGAGTCCAGAACCCAGGGAGAATTGCCGAACCCTAAGAGCAATATTACTATAGCCCCATTTTCAAATAAAGACATGCTGGGCAGAGCTGCACAGATAGTGGCATGAACCCTAACCCTAACATATACTCTCAGTTGACCTTGGACCACCAGATTTTTTTCTCATTTCTTGGGAGTTTCGGCTCCTCTCCTCCAGTGTCTTCTGGCATTCTCTCTTTCCCTCTTCCCTTTTTCCTGCTTCCCGCACCACTTTGTGTAAATCACATA
Source organism: Hyperopisus bebe (assembly GCA_026777045.1). Classification (NCBI taxonomy): domain Eukaryota; kingdom Metazoa; phylum Chordata; class Actinopteri; order Osteoglossiformes; family Mormyridae; genus Hyperopisus; species Hyperopisus bebe. Next base: position 26,968,161 of record JAODJW010000002.1, on the reverse strand, counting down.
GTAATGGATTGCTACAAGCGCCTTAAAATAAATTAAATTTACCTGAATTCTGAAAAACACAGTTTTTAACTTCAGCCTCATGTCAAGCCACCAAGCTGAAGAGTAGACAGACCGCAGGATGGACATTCATGGGGTGGGCCTGCCTGTGAGGTCGGCCAAAAGCTGCTGCGGGAACGGGAGGGAACACTCACTGTGTGAGGGTGGGGTGCGGGTCACAGGGCTGCCATTCCCAGACGATGTCAGGCATGGGGTTTCCGAAGGCAGTGCAGGTGAGCGCGTACTCCCTCCCAAGTAGGTAGGGCTGGGGGGTCAATGTATCCAATTCCTTCTCTATGATCACAGGCTTCACTGTGATGAAAGGAGACAGAGACATGGGATCAAGTATGAGAGGAGCACCAGTCACATGGGATCAAGTATGAGAGGAACACCAGTCACATGGGATCAAGTTTGTGAGAGAACAGAGACATGGGATGAATTGTGTGAGAAAAGAGACATGCAATTTCTCTATTGTAAGAAACTTTTGGATAAAAGCATATATTAAACAAATACAGATTTAAAAATGCAATAGTAAAGACAACATGATGATTTAACATATGTGGCAGTAGGGGGGAGCCTCCTATATCTCCATTCAGGCAGCGCAGTCCGAGGCCTAATGAGGCTGCATCTGCATCCAGCTGTTTGCACATGAAGCGTGGAGTGAAGTGGAGCAGCAAGTGGTCTTCAAACACTGCAGGAGCAAAGCCTACGCTGCTTTCCTAATCACTGCCAGGATCCACGCGTGTCTGTTCTCATTGTCCTGGAGCCCTTCTCCCTTACAGGCCAGTAAAAATGAATGGCAGGGAGCTGGTCAGTGATTAATGCGCAAGGCAGCACTCCAGAAGCATTTTTTTTAAAAAGAAGGGGAAAAAAAATCTGCAGTGACTGCAAAAGGCGGCTGGAGAAAAATCTCTTGGAAAGTCAGTTCATAGCAAGTGTCTTGCGGTGGAGTGGGTCAGCACATCATTTGGACAGGAGCCCTGGGCTCCCTCTGCTGATTAAACACTTACTAACCCACACGCTATACTGGCGAGGGGCTGAGACAGAAGCCGAGAGCACGGCAGGACTGGGAGAAAGGGAGGAAATGGAACAGCACGGAGGAGAAGGAGGGAGGAAGAATGTCAGAGAGCAGCACAATACTGAAAAAAACGAGCTGCAGAAAGATGGAGATAAAATGGTGGCGGGAAGGAGGGGCGGGTGTTGCAGCGAGAGGACCGGGGGACTCGCAGGGGCTACTAATCAAGACCATCTGCGGGGGGGCTCCGATGCTGCTATTTCCAGAGCCAGACTCCAGCAGCACACATGAGGAGGTCCTCCAGCAGATCGGTGGGAAACAGCAGCGTCTCCTTCACTTTCACAGTGCAGGGGGTCCACATTTATGATCAAAAATCATGCCGGTTACTGGGAGTCATGCTGCGACAGCCCGTGTTCCTTTGACTTGACACAAGATCTGCACGGTGTGCCATGTTCTTATCGACATCGCATGTTAAGCACATGCGACTATCACATCGCATAGACTGTGACAGTTAGCTGAGCCACGACCATCTACAAGTTATACTACAAACATTTTTACTCATTTTTGTCATTAGAAACAAAACTTAGCAAGCTTTGGAAGTTTAATGATGGTTTCTTCTCAAGATCATCTAGTATGTGTGAAACATTTATGTTAAAAGTTTGCCACTGCTTTTGCACGAGCCCTGCATGCGCTCTATGAGCTAATCACAAATATTTTACTCTTCGCTGTCAGACTCACTTCTAGGCTATTTTACGTGTTTGTGAGAAAGAGGAGGAGTAAAGTAAACAAGAACTGGCCACCAAAAGACATTTGTCTTCTGTTATCCGGAAATATTTTGGATTCCATAGGGCTGATACTGAGCAAAAGCAAGTGATTTGTCGGTAATGCTTTGTGTCTGTTGGCACAATTTGTGGCAACACCACCAACTTTTGGGAGAAAATAACATGCACCATTTTGGCTATAGTTTCAGCTCCTTTTTTATTTCATAAATATCTTAATATTTATGACAGAGATACAGGGCCTCACCATTCATCACAAGGGTGTAGCTCAGATTTCCAAACAGGCCTTTGTCCTCGTTGCCCACAACAACGGTGTAGATGCCTGCGTCCACCTGCCGGACCTCCTTGAGGAGGAGGCTGAAATGCGACTGCTTGCAGCACGTGGAGTTTTCCTGGAGGGGTACATCGTCCTTGAACCTGGAGAGAGCACCGCCCTGTAGTTAATGGTCAGGACCGCACACAGACCTACAGCGTGTCACCGTACAGAGACTGTGCCCTGTGTGTCAACCTTACCATGTGACAGTGCTGGGGAGGGGAAATGCACTGACCATGGGGTCAAAGGTCAGACTTTGGCCTTCCAGGACAGTGATCACGCTGCTGCCCTTGTGTGACACGTTGAGGAAAGGCCTCTCTGGCATGTTACAAAGAAAGACACAATTGCAAAAGGGCATCAAATATGAACAACAACAACAACACATCTCTTCACCCGGCGAGGCATGTAGACGAGGCGAGATCCTCAGCCTCCTGGAGAGCACCCCCGCTAACAGCCATCAGGTCACGCTCACCGTGAACGAGCACGTCCGCTGCGACGCGCTTCTCAGAGAGCAGCTCGGCTCTGCAGTGGTACCGGCCGCTGTCAGCCGGGGTGACGCCCCTCACGACCAGTGTGTTACCCATAGAGTGCACTTTATTCGGCGGGTCCCGGTACTTCCTGAACTCATGCGTCTGGTTCACCTGCGGGCATGAGTGCGTCAGCAACCAGCCTTACAATCATTTAGCAGATGCACTAATGCAAAGTGACATGAATTTTTTTTTTTTTGAGAGGGTCCCAGGAGCAAATGCCGCCCCTGGGATTCGAACTGGTGACCTTCTGATTACAGGCACAGCATCTTAACACACACAACTTCCCCCCCTCCCCCACACGCTGCATTTTTGTGTATCTGTCCCTACCTATGTGTCTTGGCATGTATAACCATCACAGCGTGTGACCGGGGGGGTGACCTATATTTAACGAGGACTATGCTGATGGACGGCAGCCCCCAACTAGGACTCACGGCGGTCTCTGGCACTTCCCACGTGAAGACAATCTTGCCGTTGAAGGTGGTGTCTCCGGAGCAGACGAGCTCCAGGGTGTCCCCCATCACTAACTCTACACGCTCCGGCTGGATCCGGACATTCGTCAGGAGGGAGGCTGGGGAGGGCGGAGCAGAGAGGGCCAATCAGAATCCATCAGCCACTGAGGTTTCCCGTATTCCACAGCTAAACTGACCTGGGCAAGCTAAGGCAGCTAAACTAACCATGCCTACTTATTTATCCAAAGCAGCAAACATTTTTGAAAAAGCAGGCTCATATAATCCCTGGAGAGTGAAATGACTCTGCTGACTCTGGGAGTTGAACCAGTGACGGCTCAATTACAGGAACGGCATCCTAACTTGCTGAGCCGCACACCACTTCGCGGTCACAAAACCTCCAAGATGTGTACCTATCCTGTGTGGCATGCTGTAAACCCACTTCCCGCCTTTGTGACTCACGCTGCTTCTTGGCGAAGTAGCGGGACTCGTGGAGGTGGCCGGCGAGGGACGTGGCACATTCCAGGAGGCCATAATAGGCCTGGCGGCTCAAAGGCACCCGGAAGCCCACCTTCGGGTCCCACTGCACGGCATCCCTGACGCTGGACGGGACCTGAACACAGACACCTTCCCGATCAGGCTTCCATGAATGCATCAGTTCATAGGCCGCTGTCTGCAGGACGTGGGGCCATTCCCAGCCCTATAGAAGCGTGTAAATGGGATTCTCTCTGCTGGGAGTTTGGTCACATAAGTCCCCGCCAAACACGTGGCTCAGAAGGAGACACGTTACTTGTGTCCCCTGGAAGCACCAGGAATCCCCAAATACCTATAAACGGAACTTTCGTCATTATGAAGTGTAAAGCAGAATGTTTATTTAAGATGAGTTGTAACTTGTATACCTCCACCCCTTTCCTGTGCCCACAGCCAGCAGACAGAATGGCCCGTTTGTCCTCAATGTCACATGACAGGAAACGCTGGGGACCCATGGCACCTTTTCCCAATATCTGTTACCGTTGTGCTTATGTGTGCTCGGTCAAAAGTGATGTGTGCAGGTACTTTTCATATATCACAAAATATCACAAACAGGCAAAATCAAAGGGCTGCATATAATGAGACATTCTACAACAAAGGAAGAGAATCTCACCCCTGAGAGCGAAACGTTGAAGTCAGGGGCTGTGACCCTGCAGGGCACCACGAAACTGTCGGCGTCATCATACACAAACAGGACGTAGGGGACCGGAGCGTGCGGCTCCACAAAGGGCCACCGCTCGTCTGCGGGGACGAGAGGCATGGAGGGTCAGCCGGGGAGGGGCGCCACAGCCAAGTAAGGCTAACTGAGCAGGGCATTATGGGATGAAAGAATAATACAGGTGACAGCAAAGAAAGAAGCAAAGTGGTTATGAAATGTTTCTGACTGCTATGAAATGCCAGAAGGCGGACAGGCCCTCGACTCACTGGGGCTTATAGACCCACCGATCGGATCAACCAAACAGCTGACGGACATGCTGATTCTGTATGCAGCTATGAGGCAGAGAGAGAGGGAGACAGAGAGAGAGAGGACCAGAGAGAGGGGGACAGAGAGAAAAACAGAGGGAAGGAGAGTGCACTGACTGTGGAGATCAGACCATAAACTCTAACAAGTCATACCCCCCCCCCCTTCCTGGGGATGAACAGAAGTCCAGGGAGGAAATAACAATCAGTGAGCCGGGTTTCCCATATAGTCGCTCTCACTCCCTCATTGACACAAGCAGACCCCCTGCCTGCCCCCACACAGTCCTCTGTCTCTGCCTCATCGGGACATGCCGACCCACAGGTCTGCCCCCACAAAGCGGCCCCTTGGCATGTGCTGGTAAAGTGTGCTGCTGTGGACCAGGCCCCCCCCGGCCCCTCCTTTTATGGCTGCCTTAACTGACGTATAGCAGGGAGCCTGTTTCTGTCATTCCTTTTATTGTCCAGACACAGGACTGGGCACTGCTGGGAGCTTAAAAAAAGAGTAAAGCTGTGCCAGGCCTCCCAGCACTGCATCGGATGAGGGGGGGGGGGGGGGTGCAGCATATTTTACTAAAAAATCTAGAAGCATAGTGTAAAAGCTAAAAAGCATAAAATAATAATTGAGCATATAAATAAATGGAGATAAGCCATAGGACATGAGAATGTGCACAGATTCAGTGTGAAAATAAATAATCACTACTCATTATACTTGTGGGGCAGCACGGTGGTGTCATACATCCTGGGTTATGGGTTTGAATCCCATCTCCAGTCCATCTGTGGAGTGCATATGCAGGTTTCCTCTGAGCACCTCATCCACGTGCAGGGATCTGTGGACTCTGGATAACAGCATCGGGCAGTAATTACCTGCCTCAGTTTCTTTCCTCTGTTCGGCTACCTGGCATCTCTAATTTGCCCGCGGTGTGTGTAACGCATTGACATCCCACCTGGGGTGTACAGCAGCTTCATACCCCATGCTCCCTGGCATCAGAATGAGCGGCTGGAATACGAAACAGTGACTGTGATTATAAAGGCACAGCCCAGGTGATGACACCAGGTAACGAACCCATTTAATCACCTGAGTTTTGCTTGAACCCTGACCGTCCATTTATCATACGCTGAGCCCGAGAAGCCCAGTTCCCAAGACCCAATATGGTTCTGTACTTTAGAGATCCACTCAGCTGTCATCGCTGTTCATCCCTCGCATAGATTTGTCACACCCAAATCCTAATAAAGCCCATGTTACAATCTGTTTACTATATTTCCCATAATGCTAAACTGCCATTATGGGAAATATAGCAGAAAGAGTACATTACTTTAGAAGATGCTTTTACCCAAAGCGATGAGAATTTTTTTGAGCAAGGCGGGTCAGCTGGTCCCTGAAGAAGATGAGCTTAAGGGTTCAACAATAAAATCACTTTGCTAACCCTGGGATTCAAGTGACCTTCACTTCACAGACAGCATCCTTACATACTGAACCACACACCATCAGAGCAGCTAGCATTACAACAGACAACGGCAGTGGAAAGTTCAGGTCCTGAAAGTACAAATCCAGACCAAGGTTTTGTTAAAACCAACCACTTGAGTACTTGTGGCTGCGACTCTATATATTCAACAGGTTGGTTGGAACAAAACCTTGGTCTGGATTTGTACTTTCTGGGCCTGAACCATGTGTGCCAGACAAGACCGCAGCCAATAATGAGAGAGGAGGCACTGCTCACCTCTGACAAAGACGTAGGTGGCGCTGCCCTTGTCCAGGCTCTGCTGGCTGTAGCTGCAGGAGTACCAGCCGGTGTCCCTGTGTGTCAGCGCGTGGACGGCAAGGCGGCTGCAGTGGCTGTACACGCTATCCTCGCAGGCCTCCTCGTACACTGAGACCCCCTCCAAACCCAGGTCTCGCCCGGGCAGGCTCCAGCTCAGCCCAGACTGCCCCCTACAGGCAGCAACACAGCAACACAAGTCTCAGGCCCAACCGCTTCCGTCACTCCAGAGCCATCAAAATCACAAGTGAAGGAGGAGGGCAGCACAGGGTGAACTGCAAGGAGGGTCACGGTGCCAACGGCAAAGCGAATGCTGCCTTAAATTCACAGCTGAAATCTAAGGCTTCCCTCAGCTACTCACTAGAATGATTTAAAAAGATATTCAACATTATTTAGCCTTAAAGAATTGGGTTACTAACAGATTCATTAACTTTAAATTGTCAGACACTTCCTGTGCGCTAACCCAGGCGTCCAGGTGAATTTTTTTGTTTACTCTGATATGGTAGTAATGTCACAGATATGTGTGAGACTCTACCTCATTCCCACCTCTCCGGTCATCCAAACACATGCAGTTCACATGGACAGCAGTCTCTAACTAGTCCTTAGTGTGTCAGGCTTGTTTGGAAAGGCTTCAAGCTGGCATTGAGTTTAAGGCCATGGAAAATGGACTGAAGATAACATAGGTGCAAAGCAGTGCGCTACAGGCTGGTCCCTTATCGGCGAAGCTCCTAGGCGGCACTTACTGACTTCCTAAATGAGGGAACCGAGGATACGAATGCCGTGAGCCGCATTCCAAACTAAACAATGAAGCAACAATTCTGCTCCGCATGTGGTCATTCGGAAGTAAACTTAGGAAATATGACTTTCACAATGAAGGAGAGAAACAGATGTTACTCCTGTAAGATTAATGGGCTTGAGTGGTGAATTCCTCAATGGAGATTTCTGACAGGTACAGAGGCAAAGAGGGGTGTGCAATCTGCCGTCTTGGGGCAGGACACACGTATGCCAGCGTGCGAGGGGAGTAGGAGTCAGAGCTCACGCAGAAAGCGGGACAGGCTGCATACCTGCAGGTGAGATGAAGCGAGTCTCCAGGCTGGTGCAGGAACGTGTCGCCGGGGGGCAGCAGCAGTGGAGCCGGTAGTTTCAGCGCCTCCAGCAGCCCTGCAGGGGGCACAGCAGCACGTGGCTGTGGAAATGGCCCTGCTCCAGCAGCACGCTGAACACCAGCAGCGTGTCGCTGTGCGGAGCACAGGCGGCGGGGCAGAGAGATCGCCCCAGCGGCTGGATCTACCGTACACTGCCTACATGGCTAAACAAATAATGTGCTTAATTCAATTTACAGTTTTTACAAATGCTCATTTACTCAGTGATATACCATAGTAGAGAGAGAGAGGTAAGGAGCATGCACTGATACAGCATGTGGCTGCACCGACCACATGACAAACCACCTCTGAGTGGACCTGAGTGCAGCCATGTGGCGGGTGATACCTCAGCACCACGCTAGTCCGAATGGACCAATGTGAGGTTTTTTCTGGTGGCTGGAGTACCAATCCTGCCACCAACCCCCAAGATTTATGGGGCTGAATGTAGATTAACATTACACCCAAGATAAAAGCAATTGCAGGTTAAGGGCCTTGCTCAAGGGCCCAATGGAGTAGAATGACTCTGGGCACTCATGAGATTTAAACCAACAGCCTGACACAGATCCCTAGCCTCAGAGCCACCACTCCATCCATAGTAGAGCATGCTGTAAATGACCCGGTACTTATTGCATTTATCCCTACATTCCTTTCAATGACATAAACTCTTACAACTTTTTCAGTGTATCAACCACACATCATTTCCTCTTAGCTTCATGAATGAGAGCCAGAGACAAATTCCCTGTGTGTGTGAACATACTTGGCCAACAAACCTGAATCTGTGAAGATTCAACTCAGACCCACAACAGCAGGATGCCTTTTTTATGTTTTAAACCAGGGGAACCTGTTCCATGGAGGGCCGGTGTGGGTTTATGGGAAGACCTTCCCATCAGCCAATAATTAAACAGTGGTTCTCAACTCCAGTCCTGGGGACCCTCTGTTATTGGCTGATTGAGAGGCCATCCCAGAAACCCGCACCCACACCGCTCTCCACGGAACAGGTTCCCTAGTTTAAACCATGCATGTTATTAAGGTGAAAAGAACGGAACAGAGCTGCGTGCGAGCAGCCCGCTCAAGGTCACGCCAAACCCGCGGACGGAGTGGCCCGCTCTAGGTCACATCAGAACCATGGCTCATCATCTCAGCCAGCTTTTGTAATAGATTCTACTCTATGGTGCCCCCTGGCCCTCCACTTCATTAACTACTGACCTTGTTCAGGCACACGGGCTATTAATAAACAGCTGAAAACAAGCTAAATAAATGGAGAACAACGGATGACAAGGGGCAGCAGGGTATGGGAGTATCGATGGCAGGCCTGCAAGGGCTGACGACAGGCCCTGCTGATGGCACTGGGGGCTGGAAGACCCGTCCTTCTGCCTCCTGTTTGCGAGGTGCTGCTCTCATGACATGAGCGACTTCCTCCTTTTCAGACTGCTCTCCACTGAGACAGTCACTCACCAGGCTTGGCAACAAAGCGCATTCAAATGGCTGCTCGGATTGAGATGTCCTCGGGGAAAAAGTCATTGTACATGCCTCACACACATAAGGCACACAAAAATACAAAGAGACACGCTTGTCATTGTTCCTTTTAGTGCTGGTGGGAGGGAGAGCCTCACGAGCCTAAACAAGCTCAATCTGTCATACTGCCATTAGCCTGGTGGGGGCGCTTTGTGATTACACTGCACTAAAACCTTTGAAATGAACGATCTCAGCATTACAGAAACAGTTCATGTTAATGTACACTTTGAAGCATCAACTAGACTGACTGGATGGCAGAAACCATGCTGGCAGCTCTAACCCACTTATGTGGAAACTGTGCTTGACCTTCAGCCCTGGTATGCATGTGTATAAATTATAGCAACAGGACACATATGGAAGAGAAAATAACACGGCATATTAATTCCAAGATTTGAACCCAAATCGCCATCAGAATGTTTTATTTCCCTACAGCTCACATGTGGTGCACATGTCTTTCGGAGACCTGGGGAAGGCATAGCGTAATTTGCATTCATGTTTATTTATTTAGCAGACACTTTCATCCAAAGCGAAGTACAATTGGGGGAGCTGGGTCAGTAGGTCCCTGGAGCAAATGCCGTTAATTTGCTTGCAGTATCTTCTTTGTTTCCACATGGGTTTTTATTAATACTAGTGCTGATCAATTCACACAAAGGGACACACATACAGCACTGTGCAAAAGTCTTAGGCAATCAAAGAAGATGATGTTTAGATGATCTTTATCTTGGTGTAAAACTATGATGTCTGCCAAAGTGTGTCAGCTTAGCCTTTTCAAAGCCTCCCCTAAAGCCACCCCTGTGTTTACGGAAACCATCCAGAAGATCCACGCACTTTTTGACTCAGTCACTGCCGCACCGAGTCAACACCTCATTACTATTAAAAATATACACTTACCACCCAGATAAACACCTTTAAACATTTCCATTGACTGCCTAAGACTTGCATAGTACTGTACCTTTGTGGTGTCGCCACCTCTTTGCTGGGTTTTTATCTACAGAAGTTTCCAGACGAGGACCTACTGTTTCTCCGGAGCATCATCTACTCAACCCAAATAAAGGTATATGAGCTAAAATCTTTCAGTCTTAAATCAGAGAACTGTGCAGCTCATGAGTCCTTGAGTCTCTAGTTTAGTATCTACTGCTGACTTTCTCAGCAGGACTTGGCATCTCCTTAGTCAAACCCCACCATGCTACGTTCCTGCACTCCAGCTTCCCAGGGCCGACATCAGCTGTGTTCCGGTGATGTGTCTAGCGGAATGGGAGGGTTTAGGGGGTGCAGAGAGGCCGAGCCGTCTGGCCAGTGATTAAACTGAAACTGCTTGCACAAACTACTGCTCTCAAAGGCTGAAGAGAAACACTGCGACATGATCAGAGATGAACCTCTGCCCCGAGGGACATGAGAAATGTCCTTGTCAAAACAATGAAGAGCACCAGGCTGCTCGCTAAACAAAGGCACACTTTGGGAACAATACAGGCTAATGGTTGAGCTGTATTGTTGTATTGTAAATACACTCATAAATACCATGGTGACATGGTAAGTGCAGGACCTTGTACTCCCCAAGGGCAGACCACGGGTGTTGTTGAATATCAGTCTGCCTGGGGGAAGCCCCCCCATCGCTGTAAGCCCGCCCGCTGGAGAAGAATGCACGGAACTCCCTGCTCACTGGCCTGGCAGCGGATCTCTGTGTGCTTCCTGCGTTGGCAGTGCCATCCGCCCACGTGGGCAGGACTGCCCCACGAGCCAGGGCAGGCTCGGGGTGAAGGTGGGCACGTCACGCGAGACCCTCACGTGAAGCACGGCCGTGCTGCGTCACCTCACCGATCGCCCTTGTTACGGAATCCGAGACCGGAGAGACAAAAGGAACAAAAATACACTGGGGCCTGCTAGCTGATAAGCACTAAAGAGCCGAGGAAAGGCAAGGCGACTCACTGCCGATATGTGGTTTCCATGGTTACAGTAGCAGAACAGCGGTGACTGGAAGTTACACAAAAGCCAGCAAGGACCTTCTTGTCAGTCCCTCCCTGTTTCTGCACAGTCCTTAAATGGGTCTCTTCTGCAAAGGTCCTGACAGACTCATGATTTCGTGATGAATCCCCCAACCATGTGCGTTACATTTAATTCTTTGGTTATTATGCACTTACAGCAGGGAAATATAGGACCCCACAAAAACTGGAGAGGACCTGCTGTCTGTGGGTTGAACTGGGGTGTTATTCTTTGGCTGAAACATCCTTTCTAACACAGTTTTTCCATAAGCATTTCTCACCCAAAGCTACTGACGTGTAATGTGACGGGTCTATTCTTTACTCATACTTTGAAGGAGAACAATGTTTTTTTCTGACAGTGCCGATCCACTGCAGGCTCCAGGGTCCCAGTCCATACCATTGTGCCACACGGTTGCAGAAACCAAGGCTAGAACCGCGGCAATGAGCTGCCTTTACATCTGGATCTTCGGAGAGGACAATGGAGAGCCAGAGCACAATGTGTGCTGAAGGCAGATTTATGGACTTCACTGGGGAAAGGAAAGGCAGTGAAGCCTTTTCCCAAAATAAGGTGTAGTCACTGATTCAGCAGCAAGGGGGGACTGCAGGCTCTCAGGAGCAGGGCTTGGCCTGCTTTCCAGGCTAAAGAAGCAATAGGATTGTTTTTGTTAGGCTGCAGATTCTCCTGTTAAAAGTGACAGTACACTCAAACACACGTTCGCATTTCCACCCATGCATCAATGTCCCATCAAGGGCAATTCATGTTTTACCCCAACTGCAACGAAACTTTAGTGCTACTACTTAAAATAATTCAAAGTTTTTTCCCTACAAATACAGCAAAAACCATGTAAACACACACACCCAAATCTGAAGAGCCTGGATACTTAGACAGTATAAACAAGATTCATCCCAGGCCTCTCAAATTCCCATTGGGAGACATGGAACACAAGGGTTCAGTGGCTACTCGTCAAGCACTGGCCCTAATATGAGTGCTGAGTGCCTCAAATAATCACACAAATCATTACCGATTCACGCCAGCGGCTCAGTTCAGCAATATTATGTTCTGGATTCGTCAACATGTAATTCAGATGAAGAGGTTGTCATGATCGCTCAGATAACTGAAAAGGAGGAAGCAGAAAATGTCACAACGCTGCTGAATTTTCTTGCCAAGCAGCATAACGGAAAACCAGTAAGGAGCCAACAGCCCTCATTGGGCTCAGCAACATTTTGCGATATGTGAAGTGAGATCCCCCTTCAAGGCCCCTGTCTTTAGCCAACTTCTACTGAAGCTGAAGCACCATCCTCCCCATGCCTTGTCAGTTCATGGAGGAAGACTGGGTGCACAATGCTAAAAAAGACCATATTAAGATCATATGGGAACATAGCTGACCCAGAAGAATATGTTCAAGATCAATAGCAGGCTGGGAAACATTACATCATTTGAAGAGGGGGGGAGGCTGCTGTTTGTGGTTGTGGGTAGAGCAGGATATTTAGGGAGGCTGACAGCCTTTCACACTCACAAAATGAGGTGGGCTGTCAGGAAAGATGGAAATCAAAGCCGCCTGTGTTATAACCTTTCGTTCCAATAGCGCTCATACTTGAATCATGGTTTATGTTTGCATTTGTAAGAATACAATGCGGGTCGTAAAATCACCCTGCGGCCAAACTTCTATTGTAATCACTGCACAACATCTCAGTCCCCTGCCCCTCCCCCCAGAACCCTGTACTATGCAAACCTGGACTGGGTCTCATCCAGTTAAATCCGGATTGAAACCCATCCGGTACAGGAGCATGCCTTTAGACTCCTCCGCATCTGTGCAAACATCAGCAGCCTCCATGACCCCCCGGCCTCTCGCTGGTGCTCATAGCTGGGCTCCTATAACACTGTTCTGAACAGTCTGTTCCCACTAGCTGGACGTTGGTTGCGTGACCGTGTGGCAGGTTGGACAAGGAACGGATACTTTTCAATACATGCATCTTCTTTGAAATATCAGTCTGACATCAAAACAAATCTGTAGCACTGATAAAACTGATGCGGTATAATAAAATAATAAAGCTCTCCGAGAACTAGGAGCGATACAATGACGAATAAGAGGTATCATCCTTGTAGTGATCTCACATTATGGAGAGATTGGAGAAGTCACTAACTGTTCATAACAAAAGACATTATTACTCTGTATGATCACACAGGTCAGATGCACAGAAAATGGAAAACAGCGTGGACCAGCTTTAGTACTTTACAAAATCATTAGCAATGTCTCCACGTAACACATCAACATCTGCAGGCAACCACTGAAAAAACTGTCTCTTAAAACAAATGAAAATTCTGTGATACATGTTGGGATGCAGACATTAACTGGTATAATCTGTATACATTTTTGTGTAAGTAAGAATGCTGTTATAGGGTCATAAATCAAGCAAAGAATGTTAACTTGCGTCAGAAGGTGTAAATGTTATTATTATTGTTATTATTATTAGGTTCTGTCAAATTGGCAGTCCTCATGTAAGTAATATTTTAAAGCACATGTTGTTTTCAGAATTTAAATGGTTTAACTTGTATATCAACATCTACCGCTCACTCAGTCAAAATCAATTCATAGACTGATTTGGGAGGAAAAGCAGCAAACATGATGGGGCCCTCAGTGCAAGCATTCCTTAGATTATCAAATCAGTCTGATTTTCTCCAACTGTGGGAGCAACAGTTTGTCTCATTTGTGTGTACTTGATATACGAGTTATTGAAATACTATTGTGGGTCTGTGTCCTTACAAACACACGGGTAATAACGCGCTGACAAGAATGACTGATTAAGCACAAGCCCCCTTCCAGCATTTTATAAGTTGCACAGCGCTTAGACCCATTGCACAGCAGAGCTTCAGCGCAACCACGCCCTCTAGTGGAGACAATAGGGACCGCGCCCACGACGTAAGTGCGGAGTTTTACTGGCACAAGAAACACTTTCCGTTGATAGGCCACTGTTTTTTTTCCACAATAACAATTTAAAATAAATTTTAAACATAGACAAATGCGTTAGCTTTTCAAATTTGCAAATGAAATAATTCGCTTTTCATTGACGAATCCGCTAGAGAAACGCCAAGTAGTATTCAAGAGTACAAAATAATCAAGTGCGAATAAACCATAAAAATGTATCGACACTTAGTATGTGACACTTTGTTTTACATAGTGCTTTTATACGTAGCCTAACTAATACAAACATTTTACATTGGCAACTTGCGATTTTTTATATCCAGCAAGGGCAGTGTTGATACCAGGGCACTCAGACATGTCGAAAAACCAAGTTTCAAGCTTAGTCATATATGGCAAAAGGTATGGTTCATGGCTGAAGAAATGGGAAATATAAGAAATCATGCACAAAATTGCCGGACTCACCACTCGCTACACAGTATAAGAAGAGTGAGAGCGATGCGCACGGAGATCTGTTCATTCTCACTGGTGGGATTACAGCGGGGTACGGGAACTTCCCCAAAGCCCCGCGAAAACACCGCAGGGAAACGTGCCGACGATGTGTACACTTCTGGAAATAAATTCAAAGGACCAGTTTGTCCATATAATAAACTTTAAGAGAATATTGTTTGTATTCCTTATACTCCAGGCCCCCGGACAGAAGTCCGCCAATCTCCGACAGGTGCTGCGCTTCTATAAACGTACGTAATTTTCAACCAGTTTCTTCCATGATGGGTAATAAATGGTACCGATGCCTTTTTAAAAATAAACGTGTCCGCAGTGCATTTGCAGCTCTCTGATTTGAGCAGTGATCGCATGCTTTGAACCAGCGGCTTTTATAGGAAAAGCAGAGGAAGGGAGGCGTCACAGGATGAGCTGGAACGGGGCTTTCTGGTGCAAATGGGGCGAGTCGCGAGTAATGCCTCAAAGCGACTTTCCGAGCCGGAGACACTCTGGCTTAATATAGAAAACAAGCTCCCACCCCAAAGATGACAGGTCACGGAGTTCAAATTTTTATCCTCTTGTACTTTATTCCTATCAATAGTCAGGGGATCGGCCAATACTGTAGGGTAGTTTAACGGTGGACTATATTCGAAATAAATAAATGTGTGTGTGTGTGAGTGTAGGTGTGTTACTTAGCTGTTTTAATATACACTGTTGCTTCCCTTTTACAATATAATATGCTTTTCCCCATACAATTACCTATAAAAATCATTTTCAGTGTCCATTCCTTTTTGGGATAAACTCTGGGCCAGTGACCTTGCACTGGATTATGGAAGAATGATGGATTTGATGGATTAAAATTAACCTTTGACAAACTCTCTCTTTTAATATGCAGTTACTAGATGCTTGAATGTAGCCATGGTTGCAATAGGAAAATATTCAAGACAAAATCAGATTAGTCTAATCAGTTTATATGAAGTGTAGGCGCATAGTTTTATTATTTTTTTCCCCTAAAGTCCTCAGACTAAGGCTAAGACCCCAGCAGGGTGGCTAGATAATAATGCTTGAAATGCTAACCTAAAAGCGCAGTGCTCAAAAGCCATTTTCGCTGGAGAACTGTGGCCAGTTTGCAGTGTCCAGCTTCATTTTGGAGTGTGTCTGTGGCAATTTTTGCCCATTCATCCAGAAGAGCATTTGTGAAGTCAGGCACTGATGTTTGACGTGAAGGCCTGGCTCAATCTCTGTTCTAGTTCATCCCAGAGGTGTTTGATGGAGTTGAGGTCAGGGCTCTGTACAGGCCAGTCAAGTTCTTCCACAGCAAAGTTACCCAACCATGTCTTTAAGGACCTTGGTTTTTGTGTACTGGGGTCCAGTCATGCTGGAACAGAAAAAGACCTTCCGAAAACTGTTCCTACAAAGTTGGAAGGACAGAATTGTCCAAAACGTCTTGGTATGCTGCAGCATAAAGAGTTCCCTTCACTGGAACACAGTTTTTTTTTGCTGACCTTAATGCCAGAGGAAGTTTGGAACTCTGCAGTTATTGAGTCAACAGAATGTTGGCGACATTTACGCACCCTGTACCCCAGCACTCCGTGACCCCGCTCTGTTACTTTGCATGGTCTGCCACTTTGTAGCCGAGTTTCCAGTTGAGTGGAATACCTGGCAGGGAACAATTTTCACAAGCTGATTAATGCTTGTGGCATCCTCTGACAGTACTACACTTGAATTCACTGAGCTCTTCAGAAATACCCATTCTTTCACAAATGTTTGTAAAGCTGATTGCATACGTATATGGCTGATTTTATACACCTGTGGGAATGAATCTGAATGAAACACCTAGATTCAATGATTAGGAGGTGCACCCAAATACTTTTGTCCGTATAATGTTGTCCATATAATATGATTCAGCCATGAATATACAGGAGAGACCCATCCCAGAGGCATTCCTGATGTTAACATGGCAACACCATCATATATGGGCAAAGGTGATGAGTCAGGGAGCTGTACAAAGGAAAGGTAAAGGAACTAATTAGCAAGCAAATAATTAATACAAACCAGGAGAACAAACCTATACTGCCACCTATCTAGGCATCCATCTTCCATACTTCATGTCAGAGTCTCATGTCATGGTGTGAGGACAACAACCTCATCCTCAACAGGCACAAGACAAAGGAGATGATAGTAGACATAAGGAAGAGGAGGAGGCCTCATCAGCCACTGTTCATCCTGGAGCTTGAAGTGGAGAGGGTGAGCAGCTTTAAGTACTTGGGCGTCCACATCAGTGAGGATCTCACCTGGACACTGAACACCACACAGCTGGTCAAGAAGGCTCAACAGTGGCTGTACTTCCAGAGGAGGCTGAGGAAGTTTGGTATGTCAACCAAGATCCTTAGCAACTTCTACAGCTGCATTGTGGAGGGCACATTGACCAGCTGCATCACAGCATGCTATGGCAGCACTACAGCTATGGACTGCAAACGCCTGCAGAGAGTGGTGAAGACTGCGGAGAAGATCATCAGGACTCCGCTACCCTCCTTGCAGAGCAGCTACCAGAATCCAGAGGAGAGCTGCTTCCATCCTCAAAGACCCCACACACCCCCAACACGGACTGTTCACACTTCTGCCCTCAGGACGGAGGTACAGAAGTGTGAAATCTAGAACCTCCCGACTTAACAACTCCTTCTATCCCACTGCCATCAGACTTCTCCACAGCTGACAGGAGTATGGTTAATGTACATCATACTACCCTACTACCATAACAAACCATACTGCCTCATACTGTAATTGTTTGCACATTAAGCTCTTAACTTAAGTATATATTTTTCTATTTTTTTCTATTATATTATACCTCGACATTTTGTGTGGACAGCAAAGTAAGAATTTCATTGCAGAGAAATGCACTTTTCTACTGTACATATAACAATAAATGCTTTGAATCTTGAATGAATCTCATTTCACCAGTCACTATGCCTTACTCTTCCTGAATTACTAATAAACCAAATACTTTATACCACACAATCACACGCTATGGGCAATCTGTATTGGTCAAATTCATCCATGTTCCAAGCAATTTTTACAATTAGGGTCTCATGCACCACAGGGCTGAGGAACATCCTGGACAGGAAAACAGATATTCACAGGGCACAAAGCAGGGGTACACCCAGGATGGGATGCCAGTCTGTCACAGGGCACATTCAATCACACACAATGGGAAATTTAGAGGTGCCAGTTAACAGCACAACAAGAGGAGCCCAAGAAATGAAGGGGGAAATGGGAGACACCTTTGCCAATTTCTGTATATATGTTACAAACATACACAGCCTGGTGTGTGGCTCATCAGTCCCTGGTTTTGACCCCATGGTCGTTGGACACATAACCGCAAATGTTCCAGGGACTGGCTGACCCAGCTTTCTCAAAAAAATATATGGGATGGAGTGGGGGGGGGGGGTGATGCACTCCCTGACACACACGCACTTGCACAGCCACTGGCCCTGGCCTCTGCCTCCTTTCTCTGCTGCTCTCCCCGTCTATATATTGAATATAGATTTTTAGACAATACACAGTATTGTCATTTAGCCTAATCTTATCTTTTTCATATATTTCAATAAATGAACACTAAATAATTCTCACCTCTTTTGTCAGGGGTCAGCTCTTCTGGAATGCTTTCAAACACATCGTTCAGTACAGTGTAGTCCTCATACAGCTTGTCAACATCAATGTCCTTCAGTTTCAATTTCTTAACTAATTCTTTCAGCGTATTCCATTCAATTGGAGCGCTCAGTCGCAGGCAGGTGGAGTTGTTCATTATTGGGTCATCAAAATCAAAGTTAGCCTCTAGATACTGAACACCTTTTTCAAAGAAGCTTTCGGTCAATCCAACAAACTCAGTTTGTTCTCTTGCGCTCAGTTTTCGTAATGCCTGCTTTGTCTTGCTACCATAAAACTTGTGTGAGCGATGCGAGATTAATTGGCTGCACAGTCGGCTCATCACCCCAAGAATATCCAGTAAGCTAACATTCTCATATTCCAACTTTCGAATTGCACTGTCAAATTCCTGCATGACATTATGCATGAGGAATAGGATACACTCTGATACTGTCACGTCATCACTGCCGTCTGCAGCATCACTGTTGCACATTGCCTTCCAAATAACAGCAGGACAATCACTCTTCCCTAATGAAAAAAAAAAAAGATTTCAGGGCAGGCCAACATTCTAAGATCAGATGAATTGCAGGCAGTAGGGATAACCAATGGGTGGGTAAATGTCTCAGAATCTGTTTGTATTGTACTGCAGTGAACTTGCAGAACTCTTTGAGATATTCTACTTTCTTGGCTGAGCAAGAGAACTTGCTGTGAATTTTAAGGACAATGCACTCCACATCATGTCCTGCTGAGCTTAGAATCCTGCTTGCATTTTTCAGGCTATTGTGAATCAAGTGACACTTGCAGTTGACCTTTACGATATACGGATTGACAACTTTCAGCTTTTGAAAAACGGAATTATGCTTGCCAAAATTGAGGCATTGTCAGCGCCATATGCAGTGATCTTACTGACACTCAGCCCACATGATTCTGTGATGCCCACTATCTTTTCGTAGATGGCTCTACTGGTTTCATGGGGGTCCTTGTAAAATTCCAATAGCCCATATTTAACACCCACTTCTTCATGAAAATATTGGATATACAGTGTACAGATACAATTTGGCATTGCCTGAATTTGATGTACCGGAACAAACAGAAAAGAATGGTGTTTGTTTCAGTTCTGAAACCAAACGCTCCTGGCTATAGGGGGCTAGGACATTGTGCATTAAAGCTTCGCTTTTTGTTCATCCACATGACACTTTTAAGGCTATACTGGAGTCATGGAAGATTTTTGCATTGACTTTAATGCCACAATCTGTTGATAGGTAACTATGACCGCGAAGAACCCCGTAGTATACACTACTAAGCTCTGCCACTGCTACCCTATCTTACTCTGGGGAGCCCTTTTTAGTCATAAAATGTTGGCGTTTGTTCAGTATAGCAGTCTGGTGCTTTTTTTGTTTTTGCTTGGTTGTCGAGTGCCAATTTCCCTTCATGGTTCACTATAATTTTGGCTGGGCACACAATACGGGAGGCAGAGAGCGGGTCTGCTTGGGTAGGCCTTACCCATTCCGCAAAGGTGTTTTTTTTTTTCATCCAATCTGAATGTGGTACATCTTTTTTTCTTCATCGCGGGTTCCCCTGACTTTGTCTGTTGTTGTTCCTCCTCATTCGTTTCTCCCCCATTCCGCCAAAACCTAAAATGTTTTAATGTTTCTTTAGCCTATATCTCACACTGACTTCTTTGATACAGTTGCCTGTATGCACGATCTGCACCATGTGGTTGCGCACGTAAATTTTGCATATTACATACAATCAATCAAATAAAAGCATGCGTCCGCTGCAGCAACACAAAGACCAGCAAGCCTATGTAGACCAAAACAGAGGGGGAAAGAACACTAATGCAAAAACAGCAGAATTATAGGTTTGCTCAAACGTAAAACTAATAAATATTTGAATGGAAAACCGGGACAATAGGCGTCCCGGGAAAGATGATCAATTTTCCGGGACAGGCAGTAAAAAAAGAGAAAAATCCCGGGAAAATCAGAATGTGTAGCAAACCTACCTGTAACATGAGGGCGCGCGGACATTTCCGCGAGGCCCCGCGTACCGGTTAGCCGTGTACAGCTACACACCCGTAAACCATTTCACACACAGTATATACTTTTATTTTTACCAATGGAAACGTTATTTGCACAGATTAGAGGTAGGTAGTTCTCGACCACCCAGTACGCCGCCTGACAGTCTTTTGCGAGGTGTTATTGCAGCCAGCAAACGGTTTAAATTATTTACTGTGGTATATTGTTTTTTCGGTTCGTCTGATACAGTTTAGCAGGCTCGGAAGCACTTTCTATTTCCTATTTTTTACATTTTCCTTTTAGTTTCCACAGAAAAACTCCTGGAGAATCAAATAAATGTGAATATAGACGAAATAATTGAAAACCTGTTCAGTGAAGTTTCAAGTCTGGAAAAACTGACCACCGCCAAATCGTGGGATCCAGAGGTGAGAACCATTTGTGCTGACGCGCGTCGCGGGGTGCGCGCATACTTGGAACGCGCAAACTACCCCTGTTGTGCTCTTAATTTGTAGGTCATCAGCTGAAGTTCAGTGATGTGCTTTAGAGATCGTTAAATAAGATAATCCCTTCCACCAAAATTTAGATTTTAATGATATGTAGTAGTTCCATAATTAATCCAACACTTGAAATCATTTCGATCAGCACGCATGCGCCAATATGTTTAGTGGTCTAGAGTGTCCGTACTCCGCATATGCAGGTGGAAGAGACCGCCGTACAACTATGGAACTGGGCAGTGACGAAGCATGTGGGTTCGGCTATAAGTCTCGAGCATAAAGCGAAAGGTAACCGTGTAAACTTCGAGATCTGCAAGTGAATGTACAGTCCTTCACAGTTAAAGAGGAACATGCAACTAGAGAGATCTGTAATTAAAAAAGCTGATTAGAATCAAATTATTTCACTAAAAATATTCACCCATACAAGCTGTACAACTATACAAATATTTACAGACCAAGTAGATGATAGATATCAATAATCTCTTCAAACATGGAAATGTTTTTATATGCAAAATCACATTGTTATAACATGTTGCCTTTAAAATAACCTTATAATAACAGTATTTACACGTATCTTTATTGGACTGTTGTAATCACTTACCATTAGTTCGGCACGTGGCATGCAGACTGCTGTATGTGTGTGAGTCCGACAGCCCATCAGAAAGCACACTTCGCAGACAGATCTTGGTGAGTTCACCTGATTAACTGCAGTAGACCTCTTACTGCAGGTAGGAGATCTGTGTTGCTTTGCTTTAGTTTGCGAGCACTGTGTAACACACACAGAAAATTCAGCATAGGTGAACAGGAAATGTGAGGTAGTGGGTGTCACCATGAAACAGGGGCATGTGTGCCTTAACACTGACAATAGGGGGGATGCCACTTGAATAAGGTAAAGAACCAATAAAGAGCCCATTATAAGAGAAAGCTGAAACATTTCACTAAAAAATAGGATACATGGCATCTAGAATGACAAATAACCTTGAAAGGAAGAGCTTCAGGCAGTACAGTGTAAGATGCAGCTTCACAGCTTCTGGTTGGGACTTTGCATCCCACATGTCGGTGTCTTTGGAGTTTGCATTCTCCCCCTGTGATGTGTATGTTTCCTCCCAAAGCCCAGAAACATGCACTATGGCTAATTGGTGTCTCTAAATTGCCCAAACTTTGCATGAATGCTCTGCAATCGACTGGTGGGTTGACTGTGGTGTTCCCCAGCCTTGTGCCCTGCGCTGGCTGGAATAGGCTCCAACCCAAGCCTAACTCCCCCGACTTGGTTTAGGATTAGTGGTTAGAAGATGGGTGAATGGACATTTAGGCAGTACCTGGTCTGTGGTAGAAATTACAAGCATTTCTGTATGTGCAGATGGCCACCAAGACCGGCAGAACGTGGCTTGACTGCAAAAATCCCACTATAGCAGATGAGTTTCTCAGCCTTGCGGTCAAAGTAAGTCTAAAAGATGATAATTCTACTCAACTTGAAACTTCATGTTTTTGGCTTGTTTGAATTCCCCTGGGTGACAGCTTTTTTCCTTGTAGTCCAAATATGTGCTCTGCAGGTGGCATGGTTAGTTTGTGTGGTCCTTGGTGCTGAACGTGTAAGTGCTTGTAGAAGGGCCCTGTCCAAGCCTGATTCTATGCTCCATGTCTTCTGGGGTAAGCTGCAGATCAAGTTGACATTGATAATGCTCTTTCTGAGCCCGACTCCCATGTATGTTAAACATTATCGTACCTGTTTCCACATTTCAGACAGATTGGGGAAGTTATGGTGTATATGTGAAACTATACTTTTCATCCCATTGTTGTCTGTAATAGTCAGCACCATGACTCGTTGGGTAGCACTATTGCTTCAGACCTCCTGGGTTGGGGTTTTGAATCTTACCCTTGCTCTGTGCATGTGATATTGTGTATGTGATATTTACTCTTTCTGCATGGATTTTCTGCATGTATTCTGACAGTACAAAGACATGCAGTTTTGTAAACTGGTGTCTCTAAAATGCCCATGTTATGCAATTTTGCGTGCATACCCTTGGTGGACTCGTATCCCATCCAGGGTGTACTCCAGCCTTGTGCCCTGTCCTGTGAGACTACATCCCTCCAGGATCCTGACTGGATAAGCAGTTGGAAGATGGATGATTGTTGTTATTCTATATGATCTTTTCTTACTGTTTCCAGAGTCTGGAGGTCTTATACAGCAAACTCGTGTCCCGAGGTGAGAGAAGGATGGATATCAACATCCCAAAAGGAGACATCGAGAAAGACCTTTTCAGAGTTCTGACATACCAGGCTGAATCTGTGAGAACACTGTGATATGTGTCATTTCTATAAACAGAAAAGTGAATTATGAATACCAAATAGGGTAATGCTCATCTTCAGTAATGCTAGCATTTCAGACACCTGTTTGACTGTCTGTGCCCTTGACCCTTCTCCTTTCTGTAGGCTTTGATGCAGGATAACCACCAGGGGGCCGTCTCTCAGGTCTCCCGGTGCAAGGACATGCTGGAGCGGCTTCCCAAAGAGGTAGGGACCCCCTTCCAGGATACTGGGCTTATTTTGGGGCTTCACCTAGGGCTAAGAAAATCGGAAGTGAATGTTGTGAGTCTTATCTAACCCTCACACACCGTAATGCTGAGGATCCTGTGCAGCGAGGCTCTGGAAAATGTAATTTTTTCTTTTCCAGACTGGCTACCTCTGTCTCCTGTGTTATAACTTTGGCATTAACAACTACAACTTGAAAAAGTACAGGGAGAGCACCTTTTGGCTGAGGTACCTGTGTTAAGAGTGAAGGAAAGTGGGAAACACTCTGGGTCATCATAAACTAGTTTATGGAGCATTTTTTGTACAATACTACATGGTATCTGTAAAAAAACAAAGGGATGTTTTCATGATATTTATACATACTTGCTTATGACTTTCAGTTGCTCCAATGTGACTTGTGGTTGTGAGCAACCAAGAGATCCTTCTGTTTAATTGTAATTCTCCCAAAACAGTTAAGGAGAACAATGGATTTGACTAATTTGGGCTCAAATTGATGCTATGAGTGGTTGATATTCTGCAAATGGGCAGGTAGCTGTAAGGGCTCAGGCGAGTTGGTCCTGCTTTACAGCCAGAGCCATGACATCGGGAAGATGAATGAGTTTGGTCCTGGAGCTTCAGTGAGGGTAAGTGCCTGACCTGCGATTGGCAGCTCAAAGTGGTGGAAAAATGAAGGAGGCTGTGTGAAGTGTCCACCGTCTCCTTCTGTCTCTGCTTAGGCCAAAGTGCTAAGGCTTCTTGCGACTGTCTTTTTGGAGTGGGACTGTCAGGAGTACAAGGAAAAGGCCCTTAATGCTGTGAACTTAGCCAACAAGGTGCGCCCGTGTCGGTATTTGCAACTGTTTGCGCACCTCTGTGAAAGCTCCCGCTTCAGCCTCTGTCCCACAATCCCGAAACCCCAGTGTGCATGGTGTTGCTGCATTTCAGGAAAGCGTGCACCCATCAGGACTATTCCTAAAAATGCGGATTTTACTGACCTGCAAAGCCCAAGACGAACACGTCAGAGCCGGTGGGTATAAATGCAAATTTGCATAGCCCAGAAAATATGGCTTCAGAAAACATGACTGGTCATAGTGAATGAAGCCCCGCCCAGCAGAGCTGGTTACAGTTTATGAAATGAATCAGATGTATTATGTATTAAAGTGACATTTTACACACCTGTCTGTGTTCCCACCCTCGTGATCAGCCATAATGGAGCTGCTTGGCCCAGAGATTCCTCTTGATGTTTGTCTGAGCACAGTGAGATTGCTCATGACAGAGAACAGGTACAGCTGCAGAGCTTCGGCAATGGGCTCCAACCCCTGCTTTTTCACTGATATCTATCTTAACTCGCAAATGATCAACAGATTTGTGAGTGAACTGCTTTGATTTCAGTCAGGTAGCATGATGAGTTGCAGTTTGTCCAGCAGTAGGTCACTTGACCTGGGCTCTTAGCCTCAAACCGGCTGGCAAACTGCATGCTATAAGCTCTGTGCTTGGAAGCAAATCTTCTCATGGACAAATAGGTAAAATGAAGCTTCATGAACCAATTGCTGTTTTTTCTGACATCACTAGATGGTGCCCTCTATTCAGAAAAGGCCTCCAGTCATGCCCCAAAGCAAACCAAGAGCGCCGTCTTGTGGGAACAAAAAATACAGAAAATGGATCATGAAGCTTCATTTAGCCATTATTAGTGAAAGGTGCTGGTGCTCTGACCCTTCTGCTCAGGGAGAGCCTGGCCTTTGAGTTCCTGCAGCAGGTGTGCCAGTGCTTTGAGTCAAGCCCTGAGCTGGGAGTGGCCTTGGTGCTGCATGTGGAGCTGCTGCTGCAGAGGGGCAGGGAGGCGCAGGGGAAGCAGCAGGTGGAGCGCATCATGGCAGGTACTGGAGGAGCGACTGGGTATGTGATGGGGTGTGGTCCGGAGGACTGGGCTCGGAGGGTGGTGGCTGCGTGCTGCTGTGAGGTAAGCAGGGGGTGGGTTCAGAGTGTAGGTCACAGTCATGATGGTAGCTCAGTGACACCACGATTGGCCGCAGTGGTAGGATGAGTCCCCCAAGTCCTTCAGAAAGTCTGTTCGCTCACAGAACACCATGCCGGCAAACCGCTGACCCCTCAGACCCTCTGCCTTCTGCACAGCCTGCTGTGGGACCGAGCCGCCAGGCACTTTGAGGTAGGCCCAGGCCTGTCGATGCCACAGAGACACCTTCAGGGCTGCTCGGGTGCCTTTGTGAAGCCTCTTCCTACACCTACCAGGCCCACAACTACGCAGAGGCCCTGCAGTGGTACAGCTACTCCCTGAGTTTCTACCCAGCTGGCGCCATGGATCAGAACCTGGCCAAGCTGCAGCGGAACCGGGCTTCCTGTTTCCTGCAGTTGCAGCAGCTGGAGAAGGTGCCGCTTGTGGGCCTGTGCTCAGTACTGCCCAGGCCGGTTCTCCTGTTAAGCTGTTTAGACGCCTAGCACCTGCTTTGATGTGTGCAAAACCCTGATATTTGCCATTAAATGTAATCCTCCATATTGCCAACCTTTCTTAATGATTTGTATGCTGACGGTATAATGGGTGATATGCGAGTAACAGGCCAAGGATGCCGTGAATGAGGCTGAGAGATGTGACCCCGGCAACATCTTCACCCAGTTCAGCATCTACAAGGTGGCACTTCTGGAGAAGGACATGCTACAGGGTACTGATGGCAGTTCTGCTTCTGCACCAGGGTGGGGCTTGAAAGGTTTCACCCTGCACAGGTAGCTCATGCATCCCCTGGCTCGCCCGGCTTGTGTCTGTACAGCCACGGAAGCCATGAGGCAGATGGCAAAGCTCTCGGTGGAGCCCATCTCGTGCCAGGAGCGCCTCCTGATGGGGCCCCGTGCAGCCTCCGACCTGCTGGCTGCGGCGGCACACATGGCCTTAGAGGTAAGCGACCTGTGCTGCCCGCAGTTACCATGCCGACCAAGAGGGTGTGTGGTGACCATGCCGCCAGCATGTGATCCCCTAGAATGGACAGCCGGAGACGGCCGCAACAGCCCTGCGGAGCCTGTGCCAGAGCTCAGCGGACAGCCTGCAGGTCCTCAGGGCGCTGCGGTAAGTCACACAGCAGATAGACACGCCTGTGGCGCCCCCTAGCTCCCACATGGGTACACATCAGCTGACATTGAATTTCCTGACTGTGGTTGGCTCACTTCTGCTGTTTTGGGCTGGAGGTATTTGAAGGATTTTATCTGGTAATCTGGACC
>JAODJW010000002.1:26923743-26941761 GCA_026777045.1 Hyperopisus bebe | reverse complement strand
GTTTTTTCATTAAAAAATGGACTAGATGAATAATGCTGTGAGGAGCTGACAGTAAGTAGGTGGGTGCAGGTTAATTCATAACACAGATATGCTGGGTTGTCTGTTTGTAAACCTCAGAGGCCCTCTGTTTTTTACAGGTGTTTGGTTCGACTTGTTCTTTCTGCCACGGGAAATGAAAGTGAGGAAATGAGGTTGGTAGTTGGTGAGGAAATTGTTATACAGGCAGCAGGTGGCGCCAAAGTCAAACACGATCCGCTCTGGTTTTACCAAATGTCATTTTCATAGTAGTTAATTTGCACTTGAAGGAAGTATGTAAATAAATTTTAAAGTTAAAAATGACTCTTCTGTGTTCTGTCTTGGCAGTGATGCAGATTTGGATGCTGTCTTGTCATACCTGGCAATGGGTGAGTCATGCTTCTCAGCTCCTGAATGTGGACATTTGACATTTACAGACACCTCGGCGTGGGTTTAGAGCAAGCTGAGGTCCTGTCTGTCCACCGGATCTCCCCGCATGACACTGACTGACTGTAGAAGGACGTCTCTCAGTCTGGTACACAGTGATCCGCTAACCATGTGCCCCCCACCTTCACAGCTCTGCAGAAGGTATCCCAGCTCCCCAGCGAGCTTGGCTCGGACCCAGCAAAACGGGCCGACGAGGCCAGCTGGTTCAGGAAGATCGGTAAATGCTCTCCCCTCCCCATCCCCTCCCCAATCAACAGTTCAGACCCTCCCCCTTGACTGTTTTTTTCTAAATTACCCAGCATGGAACCTGGCCCTCCAGTGTGTGAGAATTCCTGACAGGATGCGGGATTTCTTTGTGCTCTCCTATCAGGTTAGTACCCAGGGCTGATGGCAATTCCTGTCCCAGACACTGGAAACAGCAGTTCAGCTACGTGTGGACATTTATCTAGCACCTCCCATGGGGTCTGTTCCCTCCGAACACGCGTGATCATGTGCACGTTTGTAGCTGTCCCAGTTCTGCCCGCCTGAAAAAGCTGTGCTCATGGGGCAGAAGACCTGCCTCCTCATGGCTGCTGCAGCTTGCCTGGAGCTCTATAGGATGTCTGCACAATCAGCACCTCAGGTAGGGTTTCCGGGGAATACCCACAATACTGCACTGCTCATATGCAGTTTCTCCCAGCTGCTATGTCAGCTAGCAGCCACTAGAGGGCATAGTGTGTCACAAAGATTCCTGTTACTCCTCAGACAGAGCAGCTGACGCAGGCCTTAGAGCACATTCAGAGCTGCAGGGAAATCTGGAAAACTCTAAAAGCCACAGGTGTCTCCTCTCATTTTCAATTCCTCCCATAGTAACTCTTTTTCTAGAATTTGCCAGGTAATCAAACGCTTGCTTTTCCAATATGTGTAGCTGTAATGGCATTGCTAAGCGGTGCAGCATGCAACTTGTTTCCACAGGAGACTTCCTGAGGGATCCCACCGACACTCTGCTCTTCCTGTACGAGTTTGAGGCTCGTGCCAAGCTCAGTGACCCCAAACTGGAGGCCGTGCTGGAGACCATCCTGGAGATGGACCCTGTGGAAACCAAGACTTTGGAGACAGTTGCAGGCAAGGAATTGAGTGCTGGAGCTGCCTGGTGTCTCCTGAGGTCTGCCTGCATTGTGTTACTTGCACTGGGTGGACACCCCCTCCCCCCCAGACAGCGTGTGAGCGTGATTGGCTGGCTGCCTTCATCTGTAATGAGCAACTCTGGTTTCAAAGAAGTGAAAATTATTTTGGGAAAAGACAGTCCCCATTCCTTTCCCTGGGGACAACATTCAATTTCTCACATCAGAGAGGGTTTATTTTGGCAGGTGGGCCGAGTCCAGCCATGTCTGTCTGGTGCTGTTCACTTTCTCTCCCACAGCTCTGGCTGTGGAGCCTCCGGCTCACTTCCCTCAGGTGTCCAAGAGAGCCCTGAAGATGGCGCTGTCCCTGCACAGGAAGCAGCCCCGGGAGGACCTGACCCGCTGCAGGTGAGGGCTCAGTCTCTCTCAGAGTAAACAAGCAGTGCTTGTTCGCCTGACGCCCCTTCTCCCCCGCAGCCGATGGGTGTGCAGTCTGATCGAGCTGTCGCTGCCCGGAGGCGTGTCTGAGGTGGAGCCCCGCACGCTGGAGGAGGTGTGGGGGTACTTTGAGGAGGCCCGCTCCATCATTGCCTCTGCGGTGAGCTCCACTCATCTCTTTTAAAATCCACCACCATTTCCTGATGGTCTGTGTGGTGGAGGCCATTCAGAAGGCAAACGGTTTTCTTTTAACACTGGAAGAAAATCCTTAACGAGCCACTTCAAGCCTTTAATTAGGACAGCCTGACTCCCAGAAGGGTGACATGCAAGTGAGGGCAGTTATCTGTGCAAATGCACTTCTAGACCACATGCCTGGTGTAGCGCTGCCATGCTAAAAATGCCAGGCCCAATCTGGTGGCCGTGTGTTTGACTGAGGCCATGAGAAGGGCGTGACATCGTAATGGGAGAAAGAACAGTAATGGCAAAAAAGGTTACTGAGTACCCAATTTGCTGTCTCAGTCTGAGGAATTGCCGGAATTGGAAGTTCTGTGGCTGCTCACACGGGCTTGGAACACAGGCATCCTGCTCTTCAGTCTCGCCCAGTTCCCTGAGGCAGAGAGGTGGTGCGGCCTGGGTATGGCCTTCCTCTGCCATCTCCGGTCCCTGCAGGAGAGCTACCGGATAAAGGTACAGCCACCAGGGGGAGCTCACGCCCTGAACTCCTGCCCATGCACATTGGATAAGACCATTGTCGTATGTGAAGAATGCAGCGGGCACTGGTTAATGTACAGGCCATTCCCCGTGACAGACCTAGAAACATTGTTTGATTCCTCTCTAAACCCAACTGAACCCATTCACTGCACATGCAGAAAGGTATCATTTGTTTATTGCATTGGAGATTCAGAATATCTAATTAGTGGACTGACCTTCGGTCCCTTGGATAGGAGCCAGCATAGGCACAAAGGAAATTTAACCAGTAGGTGGTTCACATCCTGCAGTTTCTTTAGGAAAAAGACCACCACTACGAATAGGCGAAGTGATGTGTGAAAGGCCACACCTTGCTTTCTTTACAGATGTCAAGCCTCTATGCAGAGGTGCTCGACCAGCTGGATAAAGAAAACAGGAATGTCGTCATAGATGAATAAGCAGCTGGCCCTTCTCTCTCACAGGGCCTGTGTCACGGTCTTCCTCCGTTTTCCATGTTTGGGTCCTACATTGAAACGGCACCTTTGCCTTGATCCCCTACTGTTTACAATCCTCTGTTGGCTTTTAACTACTGAATTTTGTTTCCTCGTTATGATTTTGTGAAGTTCTCTCTGCTGACTCTCAGTGTGTATGCAGTAAGTGGTTGGCCTCCCCTCAAGCCGTTTCAAAAACTGTGCTTGGTAAAGTCTGGGAGAAAAAAGGAGCAGATACCCAGATCTCAGTGTGGTGGAGTGATGAGCCTTCAGACACAGATAACCAGCTCGTTATGGATTAAAAGTAGTCAAAGTTTTGCTGTGGGCTTATTTTGTCAATGGAAAAAACAAACTGCAACCCTTTATCACATTTTATTTCAAACTCCAAGAACTAAAAGCAAAAAAAAAAAAAAAAAAACAGCGAAAATGAAGCTTGCCGTCGTGAAACTGCAGACGTACTGTTCTGTTCCCCAGACTCCAGCAAGGTCAGCCCCAGGGAGCCACCATGCCAAATGAACCAAACAGCGGGAATAACCCCTCTCCCCAAAGAAAAAGAAAAAAAACATATAGCTCTAACAACAGGGAAACCCTAAAGCACAGGGCTGCCTGTGGAAACAGTGCCAGCTGTGTTTGAGGACTCGTCGCCTTGAATATTTAGTTACCTGCACCCTCTGAGGCAGGCTGGTGCCTGCATTATAATGACGACTTCATGATTCCTACAATGAGTCCATATCTACATAGGTTGCCTAAAGAGGCACTCACAGCCCTGGCGCGATTGGCTGAAACTGTCCATCATTTGCGCAGAAATTAGCCCTGGAATAATTCAAAGTCGACTTACACAATGTTAAATAAATAAATAATATAAAGTCTGAGCCCCTGTATAATGCACTGGGAGCAAGACATTCGGGGTCATTTACATTCGCAGATCTGAAACAGTGTGTCGTGTATAATGGCTGGTTTGGTGGAGGACATTAAGGAGGCCCAGGGAACCATGTTGCATGGGAGGACAGCATCCTTACACTCCCAATAGTAATAATACCTCTGTCCAGCCTGACATCAGTCTGTGTTTCACTAGCCTCTGCCAAAGTGTGGCCCTTCATAAAACTCCTCACTATTACAGTGGGGTCCTTCAGTGGCTGGGGCCCGCGTTACAGTTCCTGAGTGCAGTGAATCCCTCATGGAGCACATGAGAAAGCATCTAGTATTCCTAAGGACTGATGTTCTCAATGCTAACACACCTTCCCTTTATCACAGGAAAACCAGAAGTATGAAAAGCTCTCTCTTTAAAGTAACAATGGGTGTGAAAGCAAGGGGGAACAAGAAATTACTACCCCACTGCCTAACTGCAGGCACAACCACATTTAATGATTGCCCTTCTAAACTGTGTTTAGCTAATTATGCAGGGCAATTTGGCATTTTACAGAAAGTCCACACTCACCTGTAAACTCCCTGATTCCCAGCAGAAAGTAAACACACACAAAGAAAATCAGATTCAACGAGTCCACCGTGTAGTCAAACCTGATCACGTGTAAAACATTTTAATATGTACTAAAATCGTACATTTTTACCAATCGTGTGGAAGTTTCAAGAATATAAACACTTTTTCTGCCATTTTATCCAGATTCCTCATTTTCTGAAGAGGTCCTGATGCAGCCATTTAAAATGTAAGCAATTTGTAATTACATCATAAAATTAGAAAAACAAAGCATGAGCAGAATAGTCTGAGCATCATAGGGGGTTGTGGTTGGGGGGGGGGGGTCAGTTCATATGCTGTTAACATAATGTAGGACTAAAACAAAATGCCTGTCAACCTTCTACTCTTTTAACACCAGTGTTTACACACTTAAAAAAACAATTCCGTCTTCATCCCCAATATGACAGCAGCATCTACAGACCCCACTTCGTACACATTTTCATACATTCAGACTCACTGTCCATCTTCTGCCACGTACCTTTCCTTTTGCTTCCATGTCCACGAATAAAATGAGCCTGGAATGTTACTTCCAGATTTGAGGGGATTTCTCTAAAACTCATGCAGGAGTTACACACATTTGCAGTCGTGGCGTCAGACGTGAAGTGGTAGAAACCCTACAGCACATGTAGGTCTGCAGAGATAAGAGAGGCTCCTGGGACCGGAGGACTGAGGGCTCAAAACCTCTCTGAGGAAGGGATCCAGATGTAGGGACCAGAATGCTCCTCGATGATCTTCTTCACTTTGCTGTAAAGTTCCTCTATTGAGTCGCCCTGTAGAATTGCTGTGTAAGGAGGGGGGGGGGGTAGAGTCAGCGTAACCATCCAGCAAAGCTCAGCCCCCTCAGCAACAAGGTAGAGCCAGCCTCATGTCAAGTAGTGGGACGATAATTTGCTGAAGTGGCAGACTATGCGAGTTTGGTGAGTGCTTCTTACCTGTGAAGTATTCGCTGAACTCCTGCTCCAACTTGTTTGCCTTCTCAAAGACTTTGTTGGCCTGTTCATATGTCTGTCTCTTATTCATCTCCCTGGAGAAGAACAACACAATAGAGCATTCATTACAGAACTAGACAGATCAGTAATTAGCCAGGTAAAAATTCATACCTGTAAAGACTAACTAGGGCAGGACTCCGAACAGATAATCAAATATAAATGAATTTGTTCAAGGTAACATGTTCATTATTTGAGCCCAAAGACAGATGTGGTTTAGATAGTAGCATGTTTTATGCTCAGCTGTTGCCTGCTTAGCACAGCACGTGAGACTCACATGAGGGCCTCAACGGACTTTGGCTTAATGAAGATGGCTATTGGGTAGAGTTGAGCTTGCTGCAGCCGCTTTATGGCATTCCCAGACACGTCGAGGATGCAATGTTGACCCTGCAACAGGATGACAAAGGCAGAGCAACGTCAATTTAAGAACTGGGGCTTCCTGGTCATGGGCTGGGACACAGAAATTTTACACGTACTATGCTGTTTTCCAAGGCACTCGGTACATAAGGTTGGGTGACATGATGTTTGAGAAACCCTGGGGCAAAGCCTTTGATCCTTTAGGTGCTGCGTACCTGTTGTGCTACTGCTCGCACAGACATCACGCTGGTGCCATACAGGTTCTCATTGAACTGGCCCGCCTCAATGAACTTGTTGTCCTGTATGTCTCTCTCCATTTGCTCCCGTGATGCCACAAAGTGGTAGTCCTGACCGTCCATCTCATTCTCCCGCCTGGGCCTTGTGGTGTCTGCCAAATGACACAGTGAGCCGAAGACCAACTCAAGGAAACCAGGCCCACCAAGCCGTCATGACAGAGCACTGGGTCACTCACGTGGGACGCAAGAGGCAAACTTGTGAGGGAACTCTGAGATGAGGTCATCATTCAGCCTGTCCTTCATCGGCCCCAAAATGATGACAGGCCTTGTGTAATGAACTAAATAGAGTTTAAAGAAAAAACATGTTAAAGACCTTATTTTGAAGCAATCATGAAAAATATTCAGCAGTTAACTCACTTACTCTCCTGTCGGATCACTAGTTCATAGGACAAAATGGTGTCTTCCTGGCCCTCTGAAATGACAAGAGAGAGCTGAGAAGGGCTGGGCTGGCTGAGCCTACAATACACACGTACATTCAACAAAAGTGAGGCTTTAAAACAGCATGGACAGTGACCTCAGCGATGTGTGGTGTGGATTTCATGGAAGATCTCAGGAAACAGGGTCTACTTACTTGAGCTGCTTTCGCTGTCACTCGTGTTTGATGTCAAACATTCTAGGGAAGAGGAAAAACATCTCAAAAATCACCCACACACTGACTTATTTTCCCAGGGGTTTTCAGTTAATAGTTAAAACTCTATATGGAACCTTCAAGGCAAAAGTCCCTCAGATATTTTGGAGACAAGCCTCATGCCTGGGGTGCCTTTATGAGGTCATGGCCAACAGTTGGGAATCTTAAAAAGGGGTGCAAAAGCCTTAGAGCCAACCTGGTTTACCTATCCTCTATGGTCAGACTAGACTAAAGAGTTACAGAACCAACTTCATTTATGAGCCCTGCAGAACTGAATCTGGAGGTGCCAACAATATGTCTGGTTTAAGATTTTCAGCTTTTGCTCTTTAAAATTACAGTGACCTCTCAGGCGAGGATTGAGGTTGCAAAAATTGCAAAAAAAGCCCCCCCCCACACTTACTCATACTCTTTGATCCATAAAAGTCATCGCTTAACCCTGGGAAGTCCTGAGAAGACATTCCAAGAAGAGAAGGTGGAAACGGAGACAAGAGAGTAGACAGGAGGGAGAGAAGTTAGCAAGAGCCAGACAGACAGACAGCAGGGAGAGGACCAGCACCTTCTAGCCTGTCAGCCCAGTGGCCAATGGGAGGCCTTGGCATAGGGGCAGGACTTCCCTTCTTTTGGGGGAGACACAACAATAAAGACTAGCTGTGTCTGAATTCAGGGGCTACTTCCATCGAAAGACACGGTCTAGGAAGGCATAGCCATTGTAGGCTGCGTTCTTCAAAGGTCGAACAGAAAGCGTTGTCAAACGGGACAGTCTGGCCATCACTCGCTGTTCCCACCCTTACCCTGGAGTTATGAAGCGCCCCTCCTATCGCCTAGCCAGACACACCCACTTATGCTCTGTGAGAGGAGTCTTGGGATATGTTAGGAGATGTTGCGATTCGGCACAAGGAGGACGCGTTTCTAGGCTGCATTTGAAGGAGCCTTCCAAATGGGACAGCCTTGTCGTGCCTCTGTGATGCATTTGGTCTTTGAATGCAGCCTTAGAAGGGTGCAGCCCCTGAATTTAGACACACCCACAGAGTGTAATAACGGCTTATGATGTTGCTCTACATGGTGTCGGAAGGTTTTTCCATCACTTTTCAGGAAGCTAAAGAATTATGCCAGGAACTCTGGGGCGGTCCTAATATCTTCATTAAAGCTTCATTAGGGCTGAGGCAGAATGTAAACCATGTGGCTCCCCACTGTGTTATTTTTGGTTGCCATGGAAATATGCAAATTCATTTAATATCATAAGACAAATAAAACCAATTTGAACAAGCTATGTACACAGCATCATAAGGCTGGTTCTCCTCCTGACACATTCTCAGCAAAGCCCCACCCCCATGTGAGTGACCCCAGGGCCAACAGCGCCCACAGCCGAGAGGGGAGGGAGGAAAGTGCTGAGGAGAGTGGGCGTCGCCCTTTCCCCTTGGGTACTCATGGGTACTCACGGTCAGGCTGCACATACTCCTCCAAAATGTTCTCCTTGCTCTTGTAAAACGGGAACTTGTGCGAGAGGATGAATGTCTTTTTACGCTTTAGTTTGACTGACTGCAGGGAGCAGAGAGATGGACAGAACGACAGACAAACATAAATGAGCCTTAATGAGATGCACGACAAATGACGAAACAATGAGAATGGGAGGGTAACCAACCAGGGGACATTCCCATCCAAAAGGATGCATTCCAGATCACTGCAGGTACCACATAGCTTACATTTTCCCCTGTGTTTTTATAAGGGAGGAGTGTTTCGGGGGAGGTGTTAACTCCAGTTGAAAGTGATGGGGTTGCATCAGTTCTGACCTAAGCAGCTCTTCGTTACCTCCATGAAGTCAACAATGGGACAAAAAAATACTCCACTCACAGGTGTGAATCAGGCGCTAAAGCAGTCTGGAGAGGCTCTGGGGGCCTGGGGTTACTGATTTACTGGGGGCAATGCAGATGGAGAGGGATGGATGCGGGGGTAAGGGGCCACAGGGCCGCCCCGCCCAACACGAGATGCCAGCAGCACAACACGATTCTGTGTCATTGCATTTTGGATGGCTCACAGTGACATGACGATGACGGGGGAGGGGGGGTGCTGTGAAGCAGCCAGGGTGTGAGGTGTAAAACACACAACCAGCGGTGCATGTGCTTCTGTATCACAGTACATAACCATCTGTGTACATCTGTAAGCTAACATCTGGACATGTAAGGAACGGACAGAGGAAAGAAAATTTCGAAATTGAAACGAACTAGTCACACAGAACGACAAAATAAATGCTGATTTTTGCCTTCATACACTCTGCTGGTTTTACTCTTTATCTGGACAGGATGCGCCACTGGGAATCGGTCACTGCATGTGACAGCATGACATCAGACACCTGAGCAGAGTAATTGCCATGGGTTTTCCAGGAAAGAAGCCGTCTTATTCTGACTGCCACCCTTCCCCCACAGTCAGAATCGCAAGTGGCTGGGTGGGGGGTGCAGCCGGACACTCACCCTGCCACACTCGATCATACCCGTCCTGGCGTGGAACTTGACAGTTTTTAACCGTGCACGCTCCTTCTTCTCCACCCTGTTGGCAGAGACGATGGGTTAGTTGGGCAGCTGCAGGGACCTCCCCCGCCCCACCCTGCCCCGCCAGCTACACCAGGGTGAATTTCTGCTCTCCTGTACTGATTTCTGAATTGTCTCGAGTCGACACTATACCATGTAAAAAAAAAACAGCAGTACCTCTTCTTGCTGGGGATGACCCCGATCTGCTCGCTCTCCCCGTGGGGCGTGACCAGCCTCGCCTGCCACCACTCGTCGTCGGAGGCATTGACCACGTGCAAGATGTCCCCGTAGCAGAAGCTCAGGCCCTGGCTGGGCAGGCAGCTGTCACGGGTGCGGTCATAGTCGAACAGGGCCCTGCACAGCCAGACACAGGAGACCACGTTTGGGACCATCAGTCAGCCGTTACGGGTGCATTCGTAGGCAAACTGGGCCCTGAACATCCAGACACAGAAAACCACGTGCATGACTGTTAGTCAGCTACTACGGGTGTGGTGATAGTCAAACAGGGCCCTGTACAGCCTGACAAAGAAGACTGAGCGCATGACTGTCAGTCAGATGTCACAGATGCGGTTCTAGTTGAACAGAGCCCCGCATAGTGCGACACAGGAGACTACGTTTGTGACAGCCAGATGGTTTAACCGTCATAGGTAGGACGCTGCTCGGCACCAAAGGGATGACACACATCAACCCCTCACAAAACGTAGGGATTAAGCTTAATCCCAAAGTATTCCGTCCCAGGGTCTGGAAAACCCTGCCCCGAAGGCTGGTGACCAAAATACAGGGCCATCATTGTACAACACCATAAACCCGTCCTGCCGGTTTTCTGGGCGGCTCACACGCAAGGACGAGGATATCCGGTGAGACCAGCGCCAGGCAGCTGGCGAGTAAGAGGATTGGCGGAGGAGAGTACCGTCGTCCTCCAGGTACAGGCTATTTTGTGAATACCTGAAATTCCCAAACACACAGCTTCATATTCCACTCCCACCTCCTCAGGGACGCTGCCCCTGAATGCCCCACATCCTCAGTGACGCTGCCCCTGAATGCCCCACCTCCTCAGGGACGCTGCCCCTGAATGCCCCACGTCCTCAGGGACCCTGCCCCTGAATGCCCCACCTCTTCAGGGATGCTATCCATCATCCTCAAATGCCTGCTCTTCAAACTGATCTCCCACATTTAGGATTTGCACAAATATGTAGAGTTCTTTAAGAACCTAAAGCCCATTTTAAATCAAAAGTGACTGAACACCTCCTTTAGCTCTATATATTCTGCTCCCACTTACCAACGTTACACCATATACTTTGTAATTCCATAATATACATGTGTGTATGGGCCAGACTCTGTCTAAAAAAGTTTTCCATTAACTTTGGTCATGGCATGGGCGCCCAGTGACTCATCATGTGACATCACCCAGAGGAAGGCCTACATTTACAACGCCATGACCTACATTCACCCGTGTTTGCTTTGAGTTCAGTTAAAAATCCACTAACTGCTCTCTGTATTTAACTTTACCACTCCAGAGACCATCTTATCTGTGCATGTACTCAAAAGTACTAAAAGTACCTACATACTCACAGAAAGTCAGGAGCTTACACAAGAGCCTCGTTCCTCTCCAAAACATTGCAGAAGTGTTAAAGTCCACCTGTAAGCTCATCAGACAAACATCCAATGGAAATGTAGACCGACAGACCCCTGTAAGTGTGTGAGGGTGCCTCATGTAGACTGACAGACCCCTGTAAGTGTGTGAGGGTGCCCCATGTAGACTGACAGTCCCCTGTAAGTGTGTGAGGGTGCCCCATGTAGACCGACAGACACCCATAAGGGTCTGAGGGTGCCTCACAGAGACCGACAGACACCTGGGTTTGAGAGTCCCCAGGGGCCATACCTGACGTAGAGGGAGCGCTTCTCGCTGGTCCGCAGGGAGCCTGACCCTGAGCTCATGCTGCTGTTCATCATCTGCTCCCGTAGGTCCTGGATCTTGGACTCAAAGCGGCTGTATTCTGCCAGAAACAAACACATCCTGTAAGCCACTACCCAGAACCCCAGGCTCTCCCTGGAGGGGGCGGAGCCATATGCAGGTTCAATTCAAATTCACCCCAGGGTGTCATCCTAAAGATGATACATTGGTTAACATTGGCACTGGGCAATTTTCAATAAAAATCACGATATAAGCATGGGCACAATGTGTCAGTCTTGGTTGATATTGCTGGCCCATATTTATACTTGATCAATATTGAAGGTTAGTACCAAATAATGGAGATGATCAGCCATTCTCTGTAGAGGAGAAGGAATTTTTTGGCTCATTGACCACTTAGAAAAGGTCTTCAAAGTACTGGCCTGAGATGTTTATCTGGCTCACAGATCGATCTTTCATTTTCCACAGAATAAAAAAAGCTATGTAACATCATTCCTCTAATCTGCACCAGCACATCTGGCAAGTTTCACTGCCGGCATCATCGTGAAAAATTATGCACATTAAACTGACGTCTATCTTAACTGACACATTTCCAACAGGTTGTTCCTCGCACAGTTCCTAGAGCTCTTGGCAGTAAGTCAAAGGGACCGATGGTCTGCTAATGATGGACACAGAGGCTTCCTAACAGAGAGGCACTGCGAGCGAGCTGCAGCTGCAACTATGACCTGATGTCATATATCATAGTGCCTGGGGCAAGCAGAAGGACGGCAAGAAGAAAGCCCTGGAGCGGACCGACGAGGGCTCTGGAGTGCAATGTGACTCCAGCGAACCAGGGAAAACACACCATAACATCCTTACAGGCAAGGTGCAGGATCCAGGTCAGAAACAAACTGATCAGAGCATCACTGCCTCCCTGTAGGACCTCACCTCCACCCTGGGCACTACACCTCACATGACTCGAGTCAAGTTACCACAGAGAGGGACCCTGAGGAGCATCCATCTAGCTACACGGGAACCGAAGCCAAACCA
Source organism: Hyperopisus bebe (assembly GCA_026777045.1). Lineage (NCBI taxonomy): Eukaryota > Metazoa > Chordata > Actinopteri > Osteoglossiformes > Mormyridae > Hyperopisus > Hyperopisus bebe. The sequence goes on along the minus strand of JAODJW010000002.1, from coordinate 26,929,373 downwards.
GCCGCCCAGTGACACGGCGATAAAAAAGGCCAGGCAACAGCCCCGCGCTGCTGGTAACTGGGGAGACACCTCATGGTTGCCGAGGCCTGTTGCGATGTGGGAAAACAAACAGGTGGTAGTGTTTGTGTGTTTGGGGGGTTCCAGTGCCGTATGGCACAGCCGTAAAATAACCCAAGCGGCAGGGATATTATTATACTATACAAGGAGTCCGTGCCCTATCCATCCTCTTCAGATGGCTATATCTGTCCCTCTGTAAGACCGGCTGGGCCAGAACATCACAGTACTGTCACAGTCACTGCGGACACCAGGGATGGACAAGGAATCTGTCACCATCAAAGCACGGTGACTCGTCGGGGTGAGGCAAGCTGGTGACCAATCCGACAGACATGCAGGTGCAAATGCTCCTGGCAAGCGAAGGAGACATTTCTGTGCAGCCGCTGAGAAGGGGAGACTGAAAATGAGGTCTCCTCTGCGGCCCCAGAGTGTTTCGGTCTGGATGCGGTGCTATAGTCCTATAACGTCACCAGCATCCCAGAAGAGAGACAGAAAGCCGCCTTGGTCCCAATGGTGCACCAACAGCAGAAACCTGACCGCCATCCCATAATCCTGACCAACTCCTGCACATAGGTGATGCAAAAGAGGCACATTTCACACCTGTAGCCAGACTTGGGTGGCCTCTGGCAGGGCTGGACTGGGATTAAAAATTGGTTCTGGACTTTTGTCCAGACTGGCCGATGCACCTATGTACCATTGTGAATTCTGCCTATTAATGGGAGGCCTGAGAGTCCCCCATGAAAAATTGTGGTGGTCCACAAAGCCATTAGCCCACTGGGAAAAGGTCCAGCATGCCAGACGGCCTGTCCAGACCTGACCTCTGGAAGTTTGGCCCTAAAGCCTAAACACTATTTCTATAAAATGTTTATTGCCTAGGAAAAATGGGAAAGGGTCTGATAATCAAGATAATCAAAAGGAATTCTTAAGAAGGCAAGGAAAAAGAGAAGAGAGAAATGGAGAACAGTATATCTACAAACCATGCAGAAGCCGCTCAACTGACATCGAAACGAGGCTTGGAAAGCGAGCAGCCCACCTCACAGAACCCCCCCCCCCCCACACACCCTGAATCTCAATGCCACCCCAGCCCACACTGTCAAATGCTCTCTGGAATAGCTGCTCCTGGGGGCAGGTCCACACCGCAGAGGGCAGGGCTGGGCCAGAGTCTGCGTGCTATACAGGAAGACATGCCGTAACAGAACCTACACTGCCACATTCCTGTCATAGTGAAGAAGGGACGTCTCAACAGAAACTCGCATCTGCTCGACGTTGACACCATGATCCACACAAACAGCTGGCCACTCCCACTGCTCAGCTAAGACTCGTGCTTTCGATGGTAAACTTCTTCGCTGCTGGGAGCGCCCAGCCTTGCCGGTTTTGGGTTACACTTGACACTGACCGCAGTGATCTACTGGGACCATGGCAGGGGGGAACGGCAGCAAACGCCAACCCCCAAACGGATTCTGTCATCCTCAGTGCTGAAACAACCACTAATATGTTTCAAAATATTTGAAAGCACAGGGTATTTATCACTGCTACCACGGGTGACAGCGGAATTCCTGAATGTAGTATGACATCATCTAATAAATATTTAAGGTAATTCCACGAAGCAGTGCTTCCATTGATCTCCCTGGGATGGTACACACACTGTTCTGCTTTCAGGCTTGGTGTTTTGTGTGTGTGTGTGTGTGTGTGTGTGTGTGTGTGTGTGTGTGTGTGTGTGTGTGATGACGCCTCTTTTTAAATAGGCCAAGTCTCCAGCAGGGGCCCTGAGTATTACAAGACAGCTAGATGCTGAAGGACACCAACTGAAAACTGTAAAACCCTAACCCAAACAAATTAACCCTGAACTTAAGCCTAAATCCAACCCTAAACACCATAACCTGAACCCTAACACCATAAACCACATCCTAACACCATAAGTCTAACTCCTAAATCTTAACTATAACTCATACTCTCATCCTAACACTCTAAACCTAACCCTAACCACACAAGTTTAGATCGACATACCACCACTTCGCCAGTAGGAAATCAGTTCACTTTTTAAGCATAAGGGCAGCTTCGGAATGGGAGCAGACGAGCTGCTCCTGATTGACGGCCGGTCACGGTCACCTAGCCGGCTCCAGTACTGGCACGGATCGCTTACCGAGAGGCGCGGCGGCGCTCCTGTTCACTCCTCTACCCGGCCGGACAGGAGTCACGGCTCCGCGTCCACCTCCAGCCAACATGCTAGCAGCGGCTACTCCGGCTCTCGGACACTGCTTCGGTGCTGTCCAAAACCGCTCCCTCCCCAAGCCTACTGGCTGCTCGTACGGTTCCCTGCGCTCGGCACTTCTCCTCCCATGCTCTAGCTACACCCGGGGCGCTCCATCCCCCACGCGCGGCTCGCACGGCGCCTATTTCTCGCAGACTGTGTAGGTCCCCGGCTTCCAGCGATCGCTCGCCGCGGTGGGCAGATCCTCCTGGGGGTGAGTCCGAGCACGAAGCCAATCAGCCTCGGCAGAGCATGTCCTCGTTTGCGGAGCAGGGCTTCCTCTGGGGCGCTGCGGGAAAGTGAGCCGCCGATACGCTTCCTACCTGCCTTAAAGGGCTAGGAGCGGCTAACGCCCTTTTGCGGAGCGCCAGCCAACACCCTGCACCTACACACCGGGTACCCGGTAATATTCCAGCGGGCGGCAACCATATAATCTGCGGATCGCTTGTGCATTTGTGTATTTAAAATACACTCCGCAGCACTGCTTGTGTCGGTTATGTTTCTGCTTTGGGCTGTGTTTCGTTTTTATTGTGCCTAAAGCAGAAACAAACTTTCAGCGATGAGACCCAAGAAGTGGTCATCAAGTAGATTGGAAGACCAGGCAGAAAGTGATCTTACAGTTTAAACATGAAGGAAATGCGCTGGTTGTGCATTTGGGATTTGATCAGTTCAACCTTCATGTGAGCACCTGCCCATTTTGCCCCATCTATTTACTAATTATTATGTTCCTGTGCGTGAGCTTTAACAGAACTTGGTGGCCCCTTTCTAACCTGTGAGCACCTGTCCCTCAGAAAGTCTCTGCACAGCACTGGAGAGTAACACCAATCCTGACAGTACGACCCGCCCATATGAATGAGCGAGAAAGCAGCACGAAAATATCCCTGGATGCCGTTCCTGTTATCTTGCGTTTGAGGAGACCGAGTGGTCTCTACCTTCTGGCCTGAACTGGGCGATGATGGTGACCGTCTGTCCCGCCCTCTTCAGTGCCGCCGCCGCCTGCTCGTGGGTCGCTTTGCGGAGGTTCACGCCGTTCACCTGTGACGAGGAGGACACGTCAGCGCACCTGCCGGAACCCACGTCCTTGCCAGAACTGAAGTCCAAAGCAGCTTTGAGCTTTTTAGGTTCATTTCAGCTGGAAGAACATTAGGAATCATCTCGCTTAGGGGTTCCCGATATTCCACCGTATTGCGGGATACTAGAGAGTTTACGCGGGGTTAGTTAATTTCAAAGAATAAATGACATATTGTTGCAAGCCACGCACATTTTGTGACCGCTAACGATCGCGCATCACGATTGCATGTGAAAGAAATGGAAACTGTTAAACTTATTACATTTCTTAAATTTGTCTTAAGTTTTACTAATCTGTGTTTTCTTTGCACAAAGTAAACCGGTCTGTGGTCATCGTCTGGATGGGAACCCGGAATCTACGTTACATCAAGGTACAAGGCAAGAGAAGCTACAGACAGGTACACACATACACACACATAGAGAGAGTAAATGTACTCTGTTTGTCTTCCTTGATAACCTTTCCTACAGGAAGACCAGGTCTCACCGAGAGGATGCGGTCACCCCTCCTCAGCTCTCCGCTCAGGTCGGCTGGCCCACCCGCCAGGATGAAAGACACAAAGATGCCCTCGCCATCCTCGCCGCCCACGATGTTGAAGCCCAACCCCGTGGAGCCTTTGTGCAGCACCACCTTCCGTGCCTCCCTGGTGGAGTGAGGTGAGAGTTAGGGGAGAAATGTCTGGAGAGAGCTGGCACAAAGGCCGCTAGGATGCTCACGCAAAGATCGCCATTAAAGGGCTCTGTATTTCTTGGTTTTGGCACGTGGGCAAACCTGCATGTGGCTCCTGTTAGCTTCACGCTAAACCAATGGCAAGACTCAACAGCAAGTAATAACCACAGCGAGATACCATCAAAAAGTCATCAGATGTGGACACATGGAAGCCTGAGCGCATACACAGACCCACAGGCTCCACAAATGCACACCCCCTTCACAGAACCCCAACCACCCCAACTCTTCTGATCATGGGTTTACTTAATCACCTGTTGCTTGGTGAGGATCATCATCACGCACACACTAACTTTGCAGTCTCACTTCAGCGAAGCTGATTCTCCCCAACCCCCTATTAGGAAAAGGTTGTGTCACCATCGGTGTCACCTCTGTCCCTGGGGGTCACCCAGATAGTGACAAAGATCCACACATAGACATGGTACCACTCTGTCCAACCCAAAGTGCTGATCAGGACGTGGCCCCCTCGCACCCCAGTTACCTGGGGCCTTGTTCTTGGAGAGAGAGCTGCTTCTTTCCGGGGTGTTCTGCAGGGGTCTGCAGGTGTGGCGTGGCTGATGCGATGTTCACGGTGAACATGGCTGCTCTTGCTGGGGTGTTTGCTCCTGGGGAATCGGAGGTACTGCTCGATAGCCCCCAGCCTGGTCTTGTCTTGCTCTTGGCGCCGTTTGACACACTGGTATGATCACTGCTCCATCTAGGTGGCCTAATGCGCGTAAGAATTGTTTCCAGCTGTCTGCGCTCTGATGTTCATGGTAACTCCCCATGTCAACAAGGGGCAGACAGAATCCTCCACCAAAGAGCAGTTTCCCCGGTGTGAGTCAGGGCCCGCCCCCGGCTCCTCCCCCTGGCCATGTACAAATCACCTTTCTGGTTTCTCTCACACACAACTGTCAGAGGAACCTGCCAGTAGTTTGACGTCCCAAGTGAAGCTACAGATTTCCATCCTGTAAGAGTTTGGCTGTCTGGCAGCAACAAGCAAGCAAGGAGACATCACCCCTGACATCTGGGTGATAACGAGAATGAGCTACTGTATAGCACTTCAGCAGGAATGTTATGTGTGTCTTTCACAGGGAGGAGACAAGCTGTCCCTCTTGGTCATGGGACGTCCCACCTCAGGTCATCCTCTCTAGGAATGCAAGCACACCCCAGGCTGTGGAATGATTCTCGACTGTTCTGTGTCTGACGCTCTCTGTCTCTCTCAATTCCTCTGGTTCTCCCCCTCTCATTCTGCCATTCCAGTTCTCTCATGTTCTCTCTCTCTGTTTGTAATTACTGGCCAACATCCTCCTCTTCTTCTCCTCTTCCCCCACACAGTCCTAGTTCCCGTGGACTAATGTGGTAAGTAGGCTTTGGAACAGCACTGACTCGCAGATATACTCTTTGGATGAGGACGTTACACTTTGAGGCTGGAACCGCGACTTTCTATGTCTCTTCTGCTCTGCACATCACACAGGGGTTTTTCCTCACATGTTCTTGTGGATTTCCTGTCGTTGCCATGAGATGCGCTTTTTCACAAAGGAAGGTAGGGGT
>JAODJW010000002.1:26910070-26923736 GCA_026777045.1 Hyperopisus bebe | reverse complement strand
GGGGCAGCTGACTACTGCAAGAGGCTGCCAGAGATATTTTAAGCGTGTCAGAGGAGCTAAGAATAAATCGGCTGCGACGGGCTGTTAACGGTTTGATTGCCGTCACCCTGCCTGCTCTGCCATTCCTACCTGCGTCAGCTTTGAGAGTATGCCACCGTTTCTGGGTATGTCATGCACATTGTATGCAAAGGTCGCTTCATCCTGGCGGGTCACAGATGGGTCATAACTCCTGAGCCTTTTTGTCTGTGTGTGCATCCGGCCCTGGCTGGGAAGCCATTTAGGGATGTGTGTGGACATGGGCAGCTGTTGAGTACTGAGACTTTCAAGCAGTACCAAGCCCTGTTGATATACAGCTCAGAGACTGGGAATAGGCCAATATCTACTCTGTATACACCTGAGAGTCTGGGAACAGGCCAATATCTACTCTGTATACAGGCCGATGTCCATTCTGTATACACCTGAGAGTGTGGGAACAGGCCAATAGCTACTTTGTATACAGGCCGATGTCCACTCTGTATACACCTGAGAGTCTGGGAACAGGCCAATAGCTACTCTGTATACACCTGAGAGTCTGGGAACAGGCCAATAGCTACTCTGTATACAGGCCGATGTCCACTCCGTATACACCTGAGAGTCTGGGAACAGGCCAATAGCTACTCTGTATACACCTGAGAGTCTGGGAACAGGCCAATAGCTACTCTGTATACAGGCCGATGTCCATTCTGTATACACCTGAGAGTGTGGGAACAGGCTAATATCTACTCTGCATACATCTGAGAGTCTGCGAGCAGGCCAATATCTACTTTGTATACACCTGAGAGTCTGGGAACAGGCCGATGTCCACTCTGCATACACCTCAGAGCCTGGTGATGGGCCAGTGTTCACTGACAGAATCTGGCCATTATTCCCTTTCTGCTTTATTGCTCTCTGTTGCCCTCTGGTGCCATAGAGCAGAATTTGCAACCTGACCTGTTGTCAGTCAAACAATTCAGCGGATGGAAAATCTTACAATGGGTTTGCAGTGCATCATGAAAGGCAAGAATTTCTTCCCTGCTGTCCATCACTCACCTGGTGAAATCATCCTCCACCATCATGTGTCGGGGTAAGGGCGAGAAGCGCGGGGGAGTGTTCTGGGGGGGCTCGCTCATGTAAGCCACACCGGAATTGTGGCCTACGTGGTTTTCTGTCCTTCCTGGGAAGGCTGTAGGAAGCGTGAGACCAGTAGAGGGAAGAGGAGAATAAAAGTAGAGATACCCAGAGTAGCCACTAGGGTAGCGACATCGAGTTTGTAGGGGAAAGAAGTGAATAAGTGGAGATAGGGGATGCAGCAGAGGGTACATACTGCTGGAGTAGTCCGGGGGGGCATACATGTCGTTGAGATGCACGGGGCCGGGTTTGGACACCTTGAGGTAAACCATGTCGGAGGTGTTCTTCAGTGCTGCCACTGCCTCCTCGTGGCGGATATCCTGTAGCACGATGTTATTCACCTGCAGAGACACATACACACACACACACACACACACACACACACACACACACACACACACACACACAGACACACAGAGACACACACACGCCGGTGTGTCCCCATGTGTAATGCTCCCGACGCAGTGAACTCTACACGTAATGACCATACAAACTAAACCAGGAATGTGTGACAGGCAGCAGTGTGTCACTGGGCAAGAATGACCGTGTCATTTAATGTGTCAGTCTCTTCAATGTGCTCAGTGTGTTTGGTTGGTCACTGTGTCTGTGTGTCAGTCTTATTAATGTGTTTAGTGTCAGTATATTAGTCTTTTCAGTGTGATGAGTGTGTTTGGTTGGTCACTGTGTCCGTGTCTCTTGAGTGTGTTTAGTGTCATTCTGTCAGTGTGTTCAGTGTTCTCGTGTTTTCAGTACGTTCAGGGAGTGCTGAATGCAGTTGCTCTCTCTTACAGCCAGGAGGCGATCCCCCGTCTGTAGCCTCCCATCCTTTTGCGCAGCCCCACCCTCAATGATTTTTGTGATGTAGATGCTGTTGTCTCCGGGGATGTGTTGGTTGCCAATGCCCCCAGCAATACTGAAGCCCAGACCTGAGGAAAAGGAAGTTGTGTCTGTGAGACAGAGGGTGTGCGTGTATGTGTGTGCATGTGTATGTGTTTGTGTGTGTGTCTCACCCTTGGGCCCTTTCAGCAGATTCACTTCCACCACAGTCCCAGGGGGTGTGTGTCTCCTTCGCACCAGCAGCCGCACCACTGGCCCCGCCTCCTTGAGTGCCTCCACTGCCTGGCTGTGCACCACCTCAGAAACGTCGACGTCATTGACCCGCAGTACGCAGTCATTCACTCTGTTGGGGGGGGGGGGGGCTTATTGATTACAAGGAAACGCAAAGTCCTTGCAGTCAGCAGTGATTAGGAGTCACGCTGAAGGTGACTGACCCCAGCCGGCCGTCGATGGCAGCCGCCCCTCCTGGGATGATCTTGGTGATGAAGATGCCGGGGTCCTCGGGGATATGCGGGTTGTCCAGCCCTCCGGCGATGCTGAAGCCCAGTCCAGAGTTTCCCTGTGTTCAGGTAATCGGACATCACAGCTGGGCTGCAGCATGCGTGCAGTACCTCTCTCCTCTCACCCTTCTTCTCTTGCTTCCCTCTCTTGTCTCTCCTCCCTCCTTCCTTCACTCTGCTGTCTGCTCCCTCCTCCTTCCTTCTCTCCTCCCTCTGTCTTTTTGTCTTCCTTCTATCTGCTGTCTTTGCCCCACCTATTCATTCTCTTCCTTCTCTCTTCTGTCTCTCCTTCCTCCTTCCTTCTCCCTATCTCTCCTTCTCTCCCCCATTACCCTTTCATATCCTCTTTTCTGTACCCATCCTCTTCCTTCCCTTTTCTTCTTTTTCCATCTCTCACCATTCCTTTTTTAGTGGGAGAACATTTTACAACAAATATGAGGAAGCACTTCTTCTTTACACAGCGTGTAGTTAGAGTATGGAATAGTCTTCCTGCTAGCATAGCGGAAGCTAAAACCCTGGGTTCCTTTAAATCAGAGCTAGATAAGATTTTAACAGCTCTGAGCTATTAGTTAAGTTCTCCCCAAACGAGCTTGATGGGCCGAATGGCCCCCTCTCGTTTGTAAATTTCTTATGTTTTTATGTTCTTATGTTCTTCCTGCCAGGCTGGGGCTGCCCTTGCTCTGTGATCGTGGCTGATGCGACTTGGACGTCAGTCAGATCCAGCGGGGACTTTATTTCTCAGCACTCAGTAATGTGGGACTGAACATCTGACAAATACCATCCTACACACCAGGCTCATAAAAGACTTGAGAAGCATTGTCCTTCCATCACTGTATTTAATTTGGGCAAAAGGCGCCATCTAGTGGACAGTGTTTCAGCTCAGCCAAACTCAATGCTGGTCTGCTGACATACCACTGATTATTGCAGCAATGATCTTCAGAGTAACAATGCTCACCCTCTCTAAGATGATCTCTTCATATTTGTACATCCCATCACTCCCATTTACCTGCAGCAAAAAACACACATTCCTGTTAGTACCAACAACAGTGTTTCTCTGGGATCAATACATCATCTCTTCCCTTATTATACCTTGTCTTACAGAACCAGTCAGATGCAGGACTGTGGGTTTGGACACTCAGTAATGTCATGGGGACACTATAACGATGTTTCCTTTACATTTCCAGCAGGCCCCTCGCTTTCTCAGTGACCAGGCCTTCTACAGCTCCCCCCGGTGGGAGTTGGGAGTGTGAACAGGTACTTACATAAGGACCAGCATCCAGGGAGTCTGCATTCACCATCACAGGGGGTGGGTTGGCCTGCAGGGAGGAAGAACACACACACGGGGAGGGGGGGCAGTGGCAGTGAGTGTCGAACGGAGGCAGCAGGAGCCAGATGGTATGATGCGCACCAGCCTGCACATAGCCAGCGCCGCTATGCTATACAGCATAAAGCATAAACATCATCTCCTCCCTGATATCCTACCCCAGGTCCCCGGCTGGGGGCCATACTGTGCTGTATAATTTTCCCCCTGCTCTCAATGTCTCTCCCTGAAAGGGGAGGAACAGACAGGCCCAGTAGAGGGGACAGATGGTGGTGCTATGGCTCACAGGAAGTACAGTGAGGCTCTCCCATTCACAGTTCAAGCATCCAGCTGCATTCCCAGAGAATGTGTTTCTGGAACATTCTCATACAGAGCGAAGCAGGGGCATAGAGCAAACACATAGCCAACCCTAAAGGGTCTGTACCAGGGTCTGACAGCTGGTTCCCCTATGCCGCTCTGGCTGCTGCACAGCACTGGGTCCTACTGCTCCATCCAGGCAGAACCTTGGCACAAACCCATAGGAGTCATATGACCGAGCACGATCTGGGAAGTGAGCCTCGTGTCATTCTGTAGCAGTGATGTAAATGACACATTTGCGTCATTGGTGTAGGTAGATGGGAACAGGCGTAGCATGGAAAGATGTGGTCTGCACTGTGTGTTTACCCCAAACCCCCAAAACACACTTCCACAAGAAACTTGGGAAGGTTACGAAATGTATGTGGTCAAGACAGACTGCTGAGGGTAGAAGGGCCTGGTCTGCTCAGACCCTGGAGGGGATCTGTTAATGCAGCACTCCCAGCGAGTCCTGGCCCAGCCGTGCAGGAGCCAGAGAAATGCCTCCAGAAGGGCTTCTCCACGCTGCCCTGCTAGCGACACAGCAACACGCCTCCATCTCAGCCTAGAAAATCTGCAAGGAGCTGAAGGTGGCAGCACATTGCAGTGGGGAGAATGGAGGAATAACACTTTGCTGCTACTCAGCAGCTGATGAATACATTTATGTGCATGTTTACCCATATGTTGATTTGTTTACTGCCAGGCTGAGTAGAAAAGGATTTGTTTTAAACTTTTATATCACCTCGGGGTTTTCCAGCACAATCTGCCCTCTGTGTTGTAGCCAGATTCCCTGGTCCTCCTAAACTACTCTGGTTACTGAAAGCCAAGCTCCTCCCATAAAGCCCATCTGAAAAGCACCTATCCAACATACAAATCCCATCTCCACCAGCAAAGCTCCAATGAGCTCCTTCCACAAAGCCCATCCCACAATTCCCTGCCCACAAGCTCCTCCCACAAAGCCCATCCCATAAGTTCCACCAACATAGCTTATCCAATGAGCTCCTCCCACAAAGCCCATCCCACAATTCCCTGCCCACAAGCTCCTCCCACAAAGCCCATCCCACAATTCCCTGCCCACATACCCCTCCCACAGATCCCAACCCATCCGCTGTCATTAGGCGGCCAGTGCACTGTGATAGCGCCGAATCCTGATCCATGAGCTCTGTAGGCTTTGCTGCTTCTGGGTCGGAAAAGAAGCAGGGCCTGATGTGGAGTCTGTAGGCAGGAGAGCGCACTGAGTGTGGGGGCTTCGCTGGGTTGATGCAACCTGCCTGCAATGCCTGATGATCAGCTGAACAAGACAGCCGCTACAGGCTGCGACTGCAGCAATGCAGCATGCTGGGCTTCAGCTGCAGAAGCTGCATGAGGGCTGGGTGTGGGGCAAGAGGCCTGGGAAGGGGGCACGGGACCATGGGGAGTGGGGGTGCCCCCTCCTTCAGCATTTATGAGCCATTCAGCTCCCTGATTCAACTTTTTTACAATCATCATTTTAGTGGTCAAATGAAATTTGACCATCACCATTCAAGTGTCAAGGAATTTACTGACTTTAAATTAGGAAGCAATGATGCAGCACAGACTCCATGAAGGGTTAGGGTTAGTGAGCAAAAGGCAGGTTTGTGTTCCTCTCCTAGGTTCAACACACTGCTCTGATGTCATCACTGTGGGGTGGGGGGGTTGGCAGTGGGGAATACAATGAGTAAAGAAGAACATAATATATACCCTTTTTAGCTTCAGTTTTCCAATTATGTCTAATTCACTCAACAAGATAATAAAGGAACATTAGCAATTATTTTCCCGTGTCCTAAACTTCCAACCTTTTGGTCAAATGTGATGCTTGACTCCAGTTACTAGTGCAGCGCAATTTATAGTAAACAGAAGCGAAAAATAAAAGAAGTTTAGTGGACATCACAGTCCAGGTCCTGTAAGGAAAAGTGGGAGAGACAGGGGTTTTAAAAATTGACCACAAAGGAATTAGCAGCACGAAAGCGTAACCCAAGCATCAGGTGTTGAGTTCGGAAAGCAGTCGAAGTTGCAAGCCAACCATTAAGCAATGAGCAGACTCATTATCTCATACTGCGGACAGTCGGATCTGGAGCTATACAGCAGGTGGGAGTGGGGTCTGTTGATTTGGGGGGGCTACTTACACTGCACGCACTGTCTCTGTAGGTCAGTGTGAAACCACAGATCAAAGCCATCAGCATTGTGCAGCTAAACAGGGCGACTCACGCTACAACGATTTACTGGGCCTTTGGGGCAGAGCGTGTGTCTGTGTGTGTACATATGTGTGTGTGCGTGTGTGTGTATGTGTGTGTGTGCATGCGTGTGTGTGTGCCTGAGGTCACATGCTGGTGTCTCAGGGACATACTGGGAATTCTGGGTCAAGTCCAGCTGACGGCTCATCCTGAGTTCATTTTGAGTTCAGCGTGTGTTATTCAGCAGGAATAAGAGCCGCAGAATCTCACTGTATCACACAACATCACAGAGGCACATTGTGCACCTATTGGCCCTGACACTATCCCTACACCTAACCCTACACCTAACCCTATCCCTACACCTAACCCTAACCCTACACCTTACCCTACACCTAACCTTACACCTTACCCTACACCTAACCCTACACCTAACCCTAACCCCTTCAGATACCATTGTTTTACAATTTTTTTTTTTTTTTAATCAAACACTGCTGCCCTGTTCAAATATACATGCTCCAGTTTTGAACCAAAGTCCTTTTTCGCAGTTTTCCTGTAAGTTGAGTCACTCTCTGAACTTTGTTTGTAATTGTAAGGTGACAAATCTGTACGCAGAATCTGAATCGATAATTTGGATAAATGAAATAGACCAACTGCTGGACTGTGGATTCTGTGTCACACACGCAATCTGTAGCACGATGCTGTACTAAGCGGTCAGTCTAGTTTGGTGCAGTGCATTGTAGGACAGCGCCAGGTGGTCTTCAGAGGAGCCTGGTAGGGATGGGGATGGATTCTGTTCCTATGTGTTTTTGTCTGCACACGACCCCCATAACAAGCGAGCAATTGCTCAGATGAGAGAGCATGAGTCAGTGCTGTAATCATCAGTCACTGTACAGACACCATATCCAGAGAGACGCCACTGTGCGCCAGCCCGTCTGGCCGCCGGATGTGTCACAGTGACGGTACGGACTCGCGCTCCAGCCCCCTCGCACCGCGCTGCTCACAGACTGACCCGCTTTTCAGACCTGCTCCACTGCCCTGGGTTCCCACCACGCACCTCCCCATCAGTGAATATATTATGCTGCAGTGTGTCCCTGTACTGAGGGCTCTCTCCTCTACTATTGGTGGCTTCCTCATCATGTGATCACCACTACGTTCCAGGCCCAAGCAGAAATTTGATTCACACTGTAGGAGAAAGTTTAAATTAATTTATTTAGCAGATGCTTTTATCTGAAGTGACTTTTTTTCTTTTTGAGAGAATGCAGGGTCAGTTGACCCCTGGGGTGCCCATGCTCAAGGGTTCAACAGTAAAATCATTCTGTGAACTCTGGGATTGAGCACCGGCACAGCATCCATCCCACTGAACCGCACACTGCCTGCAACTGGCCAGAACGGCGATTAAAATCCAGCAGGGGGGGCTTTTCAACACTCATTTACCGTTTTCTTCACCCGTTTTGCATCCACTAAGATGAGAGTAAGGGCTGCTGTAATCACAGGCTGCGCAGTGACATGACAGCACGCCACACGGACTCAACGCGTAGGAAGACAGAGTGCAAACACGCCACCGGGGTAGAAACTAAATCCTGAATACATTTGATTTTCGTGAACCTGAGAATCCAGCAGACTGAAAAGCTGCTTGATGATGGCCCTTAAAATCCTGAGAGCTGGGCTGAGGTATACAACAAGCAGTGTGAATGACTCTGTTGCTGACTGCCATACCCTGCTAGCCAACGGACACATCACCACGTTATGCAAGCGGACACCCTTATGAAACAGCTGGCAGGAGACACAGTCTGCTTATATTAAACTCTGAAGTTTTATAATGAAATGAGATGCCATTTATACAAGTATGAGTACAGGTACATTTGAACGCTTCTTTTCAGATATCCAATCATGCTCTCCTTCGAGACACACGCAGGTTAGAGCGATACTCGAGTCAGCCAGCATGCAACACCCCTGGTGCTGGGGCTTAATCACCATATTCAAGGGCTCAACAGTAGCATCAGTCTGCTGTCCCTAGGTTTTGAATCAGCAACTATCTGATCACTGGCACAGACTCCTGACCTACTAAGCAACCCACCCCAATACATAATGTCAGGGCTGCTCCTGGTCCGATCCAGGGCCATTCCAGTGCTGATCTAAGCCAGTATATCTCCCCCAAACACCTTCAGAGGGCCCGCTTCATGCCAAACCCGACTCATACAAGCACAGTGTTTTACGTTGCCCACGGTGGACACGAAAACTGGAAATGGGGTGAAGAGACCAGGAGAAGCTTTTGGAAAATGTTCAATATCTTCCAAGTTAATAAATAACATAAAGGGCCATGAATATTTCACAGTGATCCTGGCCACAGAACTGAGCCTCAGAGCTGGATGGAGGACTCTCACAGATTGGGCCCCGAAGGCAGCGGGTTCCCCTGAGTCTCCGTGCCCCTCGGTTTCGGAATCCCGCTAATGGTGCCCCTTGTATGCTTATCTCCCTCTTTTACATCTCACCCTTTTTAGTAATGTGCGCTATACCAAGACCTCCACCCCTCACCATGCCAGTGATGGAGAACCAGATGATCACTAGAGCCAGCTTGAGACATATTAGGTGGAGATGTTCACACACACCCTGCCAACCACTATTTTTCTTTATTTAATCGAGAGTGACAGGAAGCACAATCAGCCAGTCCCCAGAGTGATTGGGGGTTAAGGGCCTTGCTTGAGGGCCCAACGGTAAAATTACTCTACTGACCCTGGGATTTGGACCGCGACCTTCCACTCACAAGCACAGCATCCTAACTGGCAGGGCCACACAGAGTAACAGCAGGACACAAAGCCAGAGCTGTTCTTTCACAAACCAACAGCTTCCTAGGTTCTGCTAATCGGAATCTTTCCAGAATCTGTTCACAGTCTTACTGTATGTAACACACAAAATCTTCCTGCCTGTTTCCCATCTCTCATACTATTTGATTTTCCTCTCATTCCTCACTTTCAAGAAATCCCTACCAGTGACACTTCTTATCTATCCACCTGTGACAGGCCTTGCAGGAGCTAACCAATAGGGGGCGCCAATGCCCAGATGAACCATGGTTCTAAGGATCCAGTGTCTCAAATGACCCTAAGGACAGACCCTCTGCATCTGAATCCACTCATGTTTCTTACTGGCTGCCTGCCTGGTTTTGTGTTTGATCACCGTATCTTAATCTCCAAAATGCTTGTTTGCACAGAGGGTGCCACAGGGTGCTGATGGAGAACCTGAGGAGAACCCAGATCTTTCTGCCTGTGTTCAGCTCTTCATGGGGATTTCTCTCCTTCTGCCCGGGACATCCTACTCTCCATCTTACTTCCGTGCTCCACCGGTTCCTTCCCTTCTTCTCACGCTTACCAGTCCTTCACGCATAAGCGGGGAGGGGGGGGGGGATTTGCATGCTGGGACCCAGCCTCGCGAACACGCACTGTCGTATTTGTCGCTTTTTCACTGGATGTTTAGGTGGTGGCTGCTTGCAGTGACACTCTTCCTACTCCCCATTCACCCTTTTTATATCATTCCTCGGGACTTCTGGCTTACTACTCATATTCGCCCCCCCCCTCCCCCCCATCTCCATTCCTCTGACTGACGAGAAACGCTTGCCCTCCTCGCCAAACTCATGGTGGCGCAGTGTGATGGCGTCTCACTCTCAGAGCTGGGGTGACGTGCAGTTAAAGCTCGGCATCCTACACTTTGGCTAGGAATGCCACACTCCCTACCCTTTCCTCAGCCTTGTGTGGTGACACTCCAGTGTGTAACAGCAAACGCTGATTCTATACGCCGCCTCTGTATAAGACCTTCATCCTGAGGCAGACACCAGAAACAGCAGGACAGGAACCTGACCATCAAATCAGACCCCTTCCCTTCTCCTAGCTAAATGCGCCCAACATTCTCTGCTAACTGTGCCCAAGATTCCCAGCTAACCGTACCCAACACTGCCAGCTAAGCGTACCCAACACTGCCAGCTGACCGTGCCCAACACTGCCAGCTAAGCGTACCCAACACTGCCAGCTGACCGTGCCCAACACTGTCAGCTAAGTGTACCCAACACTGCCAGCTAAGCGTACCCAACACTGCCAGATAACCATGCCCAACACTGCCAGCTAACCGTGCCCAGCACTGCCAGCTAGCGGTACCCAACACTGCCTGCTAACCGTACCCAACACTGCCAGCTAACCATGCCCAACGTTGCCAGCTAACTGTGCCCAACACTTCTAACTAACTATGCCTAATACTCCCAGTTAAGTCTGCCCACCACACTCAGTGAATGCCACCCAACACTCCCAGCTAACTATGCCCAGCGCTCCCAGTGACAGAGGTGGCATACCTGGTCGTACCATTCCTGGCCAGTACAGGTGCACTCTGGCCACCACGCCCCCTGGCCCTCTGAGCCGTTGCTGTTGATCTTGGCCGCGGCCTTGGCGGCGCCCTTAGACGAGCTCTTCCCCTTGCTCCTCCCGAGCGTGCCCCCGCTTCCTCCCCCGCCGCCCCCCCCTCCAGGGGCTGAGGACGGTAGCGTCTGGCCGCCGCCCCCGTAGCCGGCCGGGTATCCGTAGGGCTCGGGCTGCCAGTCGCCGTGGCGCATGGCGGCCAGGCGGGGCGCCTCGCATTCTGGGCACCTGCAGCAGTGCTGGTGCTTGAGCATGCTGGGGGTGCACGGCGGGGGGACGCTGTCGCTGTGGCCCCCCCCCCTCACAGCAGCCGGATGAAGGACAGAGATGCCGGCGAGAAACACGGAGTGGCGCGCGGAGCCTCAGTGCATGATGGGTCCCACGGAGAGCCGAGGATCACGCCAGCTGCACGCCAGCTTCACGCGAGGATCACGCCAGCTTCACGATCTCACAGGTCCATCTCAGAGACGCACTCTCGGATGTGATTATGAGCAGGGTTAGGACGCTGGGCTCTGCCGGCGTGGACGTGCGTGTCTATCATATAAGCAGGATATCTTTAAACTGAGGCGTGAAATGTGGTTAATCCTCCGCTGGAGTCCTCCCTCCTTTCCCTGTGCTTTTTCTCCTCTCCCTCCGCTCCTCTTCCTTCTGCTTTCCTCCCTTGCAGCTCCAAATCGTCGCTCCGCCCGCCTGCCCGCCTGCCTGCCGCCCGCCTGCCTGTCCTACTTGCTGATTATACGGAGAGATTTGAGGGGGCGAGGGAGAGCAAGGGAGAGCGAGGGAGGCTGCAGCATAGCGCCTGGCCCTGGATGCGCTCGGCCAATCGGCTGCCGGCCCCGCCGTCGGCAGCAGAGCGGAGAGCTCCGGCAGCTCCTCTTAAAGGGGCGGCGCACGCAACGGGCTGTGGATTGCACCTCAGGGGAGAGGATGCACAGGAACACTGTTACATAGGGTGTCAATGGCTGCTTCTTAAAGGGGCATGCTCGCAGAACCCGAGTCTCTAAACCACCGTGTGAGCCAGAGACAGAGACATCAATGACCCCACAGAGCCAAGTCTTAGATCATGCACACCTCAGCACCACCACAGATTTTCAGACTGCAGGGTTTAAATGGTACTTCAGGCAACCTGGCACATAAGATGGGTTTTACTGATGGTGATCATAATGATAATAATAGCAATAAGAGAAATAATAGTCACCTCCAGAGAATGTCACAAGTCTCAAAATGGGTCCCTTGTCAGGTGGCCATGTGCCAAAAAAGCATGAAGGGGGCCAGGGCTGTGGGGCCAGAGAAGGACATGGGGTACCAACATGAAGGAGGAGGTTCTGACCCGCCCTGAGCACCTGTCAATCAGCACCGTCACCATGGAGACAAACTGTTGGTTCATTTGGATGATGAATTGAAATATTCAAGGAGTAGTAGGCAGGTTTCCTCTTTATGCATCTTTAAAACATGCCCGTTAGGGCCCATACTCCTGGACACATATTTGCCGCAAAATGGCTGGATGGTGAAAATGCACCTTCAACTTGGAAATGATCATTTTTACACAGATAGTCACGTGGTGTATTGTTTAAGGTGACCCTCTGTTATTTCTGTGGGTTTCCAATAATGTGAACACTTCCCAAGCAGAGCAAAAATGCATTCTGGGAAGGGTCTCACCCCACCAGCAACCATGCACATGATTAGCAGGGTTACCGGGTTTAGGGGAAGGAAATGAGGAGAACAATGCTAAAACATTAAAATAATACTTTATTTATAATACAGTAATGCCTCTTGTAAGTAAGAAGTGTATGGGTGTACGTGTGTGTGGGGGGGTTAGGTATATATTACTGTGTGGGGACCAAATGTAATATGACTACAAACGTGTGTATGTGTCAGACTGTGCCCTTAATTACATGCACAGGAAAGTAATTTCATCACCATGTGGTTCTACTCCTGTAACTTATGCGGCTTTGCAGGCTGAGCATGAGCGATTAATAAAAAAAAAGTTCCAAGAGAGTGAAGCTTCAATAACACAGATCCTTCTAGTCAGCACCAATCAAAGCGGGGAGGCGGGGCTTGGAAGAGCTACCTTAAAGAAACATAATCAAAATCAACACTGCCAACACCTTACCTGAGGGGGCACAAATAATATAGTAGTACACTCTTACTTAATGTATTAATGAAACTGAACTAAGTGTTAGTTACGCACTGATCCCAAGTACATTCATCATTATCCAATCATAACGGTTCATGTATATCATACATGATCAACTATATATACTATGTACCATCCCGTCCCAGTGCAGGGTGCAAAAAAGAAGAATAGGATACAGCTAAACAGGACGGGGAATAATGATCAAATCCAAAGTCTCTGTGTGTGGGTGGATGGATTTGATTTACTGTATTGTGGCGACCAAATGTCCCCACAATGTGATAAAACCTGTTACTGTTTAGCTTGTGGGGACATTAGCCAGATACCCACAATATAAACCTCAATTACAAAAATCAACATGCAATCAAAAAATTTAAATAACTAAAAAAGCCAGTAGTCTCGTACTTTGTTTGGTTACCTACAGTTAAAATTAGAGCTGGGTAGGGGTTAAGGTCATCATAGTCAAGATTAGGGGATTTGCCTGTAGAAATGAATGGAGAGTCCCCACAATGATAGGAATATATCTACTGTGTGTGTGTCTGCGTGGGCGCACCGCCGTCTCCAGAGCGAACCCAGCCTGTTCCTTTAATGTTATATAATATACAAAACACCAAACGCGTCGGTGGCTCTGATCAGCCAGGGCCAATCAGTGGGCAGACGCCTACATAACACATCAGAGACGGCGGATCGGAAGCCTGCCTGCACCCTGAGCATGTAACACAAATACATCAGCTCATCCTGATATAGGGCCTTTACCATCAGCTCATCCTGATATAGGGCCTTTACCATCAGCTCATCCTGAT
>JAODJW010000002.1:26892319-26903677 GCA_026777045.1 Hyperopisus bebe | reverse complement strand
TTTTGTTTGTGTTGTTTTTGTATATTGAATGAGTAGTTTAAATTGCTATAAAATAACTACAAAAATGATAATTAATATTAATATTAAATATTGTTAATTAATATTTTGCGGGCCGGATTGCGTTATATTTTTTACGTCAGTTGCGGGCCGGAGGGAGGGCCGTAAATGGCCTGCGGGCCGGCAGTTTGAGACCCCTGCTTTATACCATCCAAGTCAAAAATCCATAACAAAAAAAAGCTATATTATCCAGTTTGCAACGAAAAGACACAAGCTTTGCTGTTCGCCGTTACTTATTAAAAGCTGCGAATAGAGCAATCACTAGAATGTGCTTGTAAATCATAGTGTCAGTTGTGGAAAAATAACTGAAAAAGACGAAAACCGTCTTACTATATTTATGAGTCATACAGGTTCCGTGAATTCTTCTAATTCTGCATGCAAGTGGACCTGATCCCTCGGATTAGCTGTCTATGAACATTAAGGTCGGAAACGCCCATTTAGTTTTGTAACTATGTGAAGTTTTATTTTAGGTTTATTCTGAGAAGGGGTGGGGGGTGACTGTTGCCTGTTTCTGAGCCTCCCCATCCCTGACAAAGTGCTCAGCCAGAGTAAAGCTATTCGGGTCATTTTATAGAGAAAGTGTGTGAAGAAAACTGTTATGAAATAGCCCTAAAATAGTGCCTGACCAATCAAACACTAAACGATGGATGAATCGATCGGTCAGTCCAGACTCTATTATTGTATTATTTAGCTTTCATCTCTTCTGTTTGTTATCTGGGAAACACTGACTGACTGGCATCTCAAATTCACTCAGGAGTGACCTTTCCCTCTCAGTCCCCAGGAGGTCAGGCAGGTGACATGCCCTGTAAGTGACATGGGGAAAAGACAGCAAACCCAGCAATGTATTCAACCAGTATCCACAGAAATATTTATTAGTTGTTACAGATTAGTTTGTGTCTACATCAAACTGGCAACATCATGATACATACTGATTTTGTAAACACTGTCATGTTGTGCTTATTTATCCCATAGACACTCTAGTGCTTAACACTGAACCCCTAATAACGGCATGGGACATAATGAGGAGACCCAGGGATTGTGGGCATATTCTCACTAGTGAATAATGCTGGATAAAGAATGTCACATTCTGTAGACTTACTTAGACTAATAGACACATTTTAACTGAATTCAAAATCACTCCAAGCAGACCATCATTACCTTTGCTCTACAATAATACCACACAAACAACCATTCACACATGCTATAAACCCAATGACACTTACATGTAGTACTGATCTCCTAGTTTGTGTTAGACAGTATAAAAGTTTTATTTTTAAAAAATAAATGACCCTTGAATTTATTACTCATGTCACAGTGTCATACATCACAGATTCAGAAATGTCATTTGGGGGGACAAACCAGTAAAATGAAATAAAAAATTGAAATGGAAAAATTTTCACCAGCTCTCCCAAGTCATTTCCTGCATATTTCATCTGTATTTCCTGTATCTGTATTAACAGGCTAAAATGCGTGTCCTGAAAATTCTGTTGTCTCCTGTAGTACAGATGATACAGTTCTGTATAAGAAATAGTTTGTCATATCTTTCGTCAATCATCTGAAGACTGAGGGTTTAGTGGAATGTTGGTGAGTCGTCTTTTTTTTTTTTTTGACTCGTTTTCTTAAGGCTGGAGGATGAGTGGAGGGCTCGGACTGTCATATCTCCTCTCACTTCTCCATCTTCTCCTGTGGGTAATGAAGTTGTAAGTGACTGCTTACAACTACACAGCACTTTTTATGTTCCTTGTGGGGTGACCGTGCTACAAGTTCCGCATATCTTAATGAAAACATTTCCTGGCTACCTGCACCAATAAAGTGTTTTACTGATACAGCATCTTTGAAAAGAATTACTGTGTTACTACAGTATGATGTGAACTGTTTCCTGAAATCAGTGTTTCAGGGGTCAGCGGACAGTAGATAGACTTACTGCAGGAAAAACACCACCGTCATGGCCAGCAGTGATGCCACATCTACACATATCCATACAGCTCTATAGGTAGAAGGTGCCTGAAAACATATACAGACGCAAAGTTTTATGGGATGGCTCAATATCTGCATACTAAACACAATGGACACTCTAACTGATGACCAGGCCTGCTTAAAGGCTTTTTTTATAATGTAGCTTCGAGCTGTGGGCCACAGCCCCGAGTTCTCACCATGTGCCAGACGGGCTTCTCCATGTCCTTCAGAACGTGGCAGGCGTTGGTGGTGACAGAGTGGGCCCCAGCACACCACATCAAGGAGAAGAGCCAGGGCTCATTCACCCCCCATAGGTTCACAGACACATTCTTCTGCAGTTTACTGGTGAAAGGATGAATATCATAGGGTTGTGGTCAAAAAGCACATCATACAAGGCCTACGCACTGCAGCTATCACCCCCAGGTACAGGCAGCCAGGGCTTATTCACTGGCAGTTGATGCAGCCAGCAGGGGGCATGGTAGTTAGTGTTTGGATTAAGTATTTAGCTGCATAAATAGCTAAACAGTACATCACTTAGGATAAGTGGATCTGTTAATAAGATAACAGTAATGACTCTCCACACTGCGTGGAACTATCCCAAGCTAATGAGCTAACAGTTCTGACTGTCCACACTGTGTGGAGCCATCAAATACAGTACCAGTCAAAATTTTGGACACACCCACCCACAGACTATTCTCTACATTTTAGAATAATTTTAAAGACATCAAAACTATAAGGTAACATATATGGAATCATGCACTGACAAATAAGCCTTAAATTAAAAAAATATATTTTTTTTTTGGGCGGCAGCTCTGTGGGAACTCAGAAGGTTGCTGGTTTAAATTTGATGGTTGGCATGCCACCATTGTGGGCTTGAGTAAGGTGCTTAACCCCAATTGCTTCAAGGATGCACCAACTCTACTCTACCAACTCTGAGCACTCACTGGCTACATTCTCTCCGTCACTCTCTGGTCAAACTCCTCCAAAACCATTTCTAACTGGGTTTAGGTCAGGCGGCCAGGTCATGGGATGTGACACTATCAATCTCCTTTGTAGGCAGCTTGGTGTGTCCAACTTTTGACTGGTAGTGTAGGTGCTGGTATTGTCATTAACAGAGGTGGAGATTCAGGTCCAGAGAGTACAAATCCAGACCAAGATTTTGTTTCAACCAACCAGTTGAGTACTCTGCCACTGTGACTCATTATACTCAACTGGTTGGTTGAAACAAAATCTTGGTCTGGATTTGTACTCTCTGGACCTGAATCTCCACCTTTGGTCATTAATGCTCTCTTCTACTTCTACCTTTTTACTCAGACTATTCAAAATCAAATCATGTGATACAAGGAAAATAAAAAATGGCTCCCAGCATTCATTACATGGGCCTTCAGGCTTCTCGGGAGACGGTGAATGATGATGACACTTGGACCATTATGCATACAGATCAGATTAAGTAGCTCGATTAAAGGTAAAGCTGCCATGGATAGCAGACCTGCATCTGCTTTGTGGCCCCGCTGCCCATCTTCAGCACCTACCTGATCTCCTGGGTGGGAATCTTGTTATATTTGTAGTTAAGCTGGTTTCCGCCCTGGACATACATTTCCGTCATGTTGTCATAGACGTGTCTGACCCTTGGGGCTTTTGTCATCACTTCCTTCCTGTGGAGGGGGGGCAGCCATAGCACCTAGGAGATCAGCACAAGAGCACCAGCTCACCTACCGGCCTTCTAAGTGGTCTGGGGACACTGCGATCCCCAAAAATCAGCACTGTCACTAAGAATGAGGTATGGTCACTAAGGGGTCTGGGACAGAGTCTCTAATGGTGCTTTTCCACTGCCAGCAAGTACTGAGCCAAACCTGAACCGTATCACAAACTGGCACTCGCCCATTGTAAATTATGCAAGCTCGTACCCGTGCTGACATGGCTCTGCTTACTAGCAGGGCTGAAAACATGACCAAACCGAGCTGGTTGCATCACCACCATCTGATTGGTCGAAATGCATAGAGATAACGGCCTGCACATGGCTTATCTGGAATATACCTCTTTTCCTTCATACAGTCATTATTAGTAGTATCACACATCACTAAGTATTAATGCATTCCTGATAACTCAAAACTTGCAAACTAGTGTAACTAGTCTCTTTGTGGTACGGGTCTAGTACAGCTCAGTTTCTGTATGCGGTACAGATGGCATGAATGAGGTACAGACAGTCATTAAGAGTAAGGTACGGTCAGTGAGTTTCTGACAGTCATTCAGAATGAGCTACATGAGGACATGAACAAGGTATAGACACAGTCCCTAAAAGACAGGTACAGTCGGAGTGTCTGTTGTATTCACTGAGAATGAGGTACAGACAGCGTGAATGAGGTACAGACAGCACGAAGGTAGCTGAAGACTAGCTCACCAGCTCAGGAGGGATGCTGGAATTCCTGATAGTCTCAATCACATAGTCTATGTCATTGCTGCCATTTGTGTCCTCCTTCAAGTCAAAGATTACAGAGATATTTTTCTGCTTAGCCAGCACCAGGAGATCAAAGAGGCGTGGAATAGATTCATTCTTTGCGTTCGCCTTCTCTTCCTCTGAGAGCAATGAAACCGTGTGGAATGGATCATTCTGGAAAAAGAGCCACAGACAAAAATGTGCTATAGGACTTGGACAGTAGAGCTTTGCTGAAATCTACAAAGCCAGGGCAGCAGTGAGGAAAGCAGCACTCACTGTGTTAAAAGCTGCACCATTATGTTGTCTGGGAGATAGGAGCTGCTTTCATGTAGTGAGAAGGAACTCAGGCATTATATCAACTCAGAGCAGGTCATGACAGAACTGACCTTCAGGAACCAGCTTCCTGCGCTCAGATTCTTTAACTCCGACCAGGTGAAGTTGCTGCTCTTGTTATCAGCCTGATCAGGGAACCGCTCCTGAACGTCAGTTGTTCTGCGGAGGCTTTTATCATCATGCATAAGGAAGGGAACTCCATCCTTGCTGGTCTCACCAGCATGTTGGCGCGTGCATAGGAGGAGCAATGTCAGTTAGCCAAATGACCTGCTGGTTCCTGTGTCTGTTCTCCTCCTACATTGCCTGGTCTTTGGTTGGAGACTCATGTTTCTCCTCATAGACCTACCTGATCAGAACATCGGTCTCGAAGGCGAACACACCACACTCTGCACTCTTATTGAACGACATCATTGTGTTCTCCGGGGCGAGCTAATGTCAAACACATCAATCGAGGACCGTTAATGATAACGACACAAATAAGGCAGATCAAAGAGAAAAAACAAGTAATTAATACTGAAAATGATCCCAATAATCAAGATTTGATTAAAAGAAAAATTGATACATAAAAGTAGACAGAACTGGGAGATCTTTCTCACCATTGGTGCCCCTCTGTGGCCAATGAGCTTTGGTTTATCAGGGAGATGTTCACAGACGCATGGAGACTCAATCGAAAGTGGGGAGAGGAAGACTGCAGCCGACAGCAGCGTGAATGTGCCCATGATGACGGCCTTGGAAGCTGCACGTGGGTAATCAGGTGTGTGAGGAAGCTGTACAGAAGCCACACACCAGCACGTGGCAGGTAGCCTCATGGAATCAGGACTTCACAAGCCAGTGTGTTCACCTCATTTTTACACTGGTTTCCTCTCACAGTCTATAAACATGCCCTTAATATGTGATTGCTTGTGTTCGGCTTCGACTCTATGAAGACCTGGCTTCACCCGCTTCCTGCGCTGTGTTTCTAGGGCTATGATTCAGGCTCACCGTGACACTAATCTGGACGGTGGATGAAACAACAGCAATGACCTTCTGTAGAAGGTGGCTTTCTTGAGGTTTTAAAGGAGAACATTCCCACTGCCATCTGGCCGAAAGCACGTCACTGGTTTGAAGTAGTGTGTGCGTCGTGCATAGACCTCCCGGCTGCTAGGGGGCACCGTATACTGGGGGAGCATGTCAGGAGCCTGTCCCTTCACTAACCTTTGCTCTGGGTTTTGTGGTAGCTGCGGAAAACGAATCCACTCAGCAGCGTGAGGGCCAATACACCGCCAAGCTGGAGAAAGGGACCCGTGGCCTATGTGAGATGGGGGTGGATGACACAGGGAAGGCTCAGTGGAACAAACACAACCACAGGTGCATATGTACATGTGTGATGCTCAATTGCGCCCCCTACCTGCAGAGACAGGGACACAGTCTTCCACTCCTCCCTCCACTTAATGGTGATACCCAAAAGCCCAGCAGTGATGAATAACACCGACAAAACCAGCAGTACCTGCACTCCAGCAGAAAGGAAGATTCAAACACAGCTTTCAAAATATGCAGAGAGCAGCAGGAAATGTGACAACAGGGCAGGGCACAAGGGTAAGTCAGGCAAGCAGAATAAAAATCATTCACTTACAAAAAAATATTTTTTCTGGAACAAATGTACCTTATGAATAACGTGAAGATGGTTTAAGGGCTCCCTCAGGGCCACAAGGAACAGCGAAAACAGCTGAAAGGTTCATTTAAAAACATTATTTATAAAAAAAAAAAAACACAAAGGCTTCACAGCAATAAAAATGGTTTGGTAGCCCAAGGTAGCTGAGCTCCTTCCACTAGGTGGCAGCAATACTGTTCATATAGTTGCTGTCAGTCTGTGGTGCATGCACCCCCTAGCTTCAGAGTCTCACCAGCAGGAGGCAGCAGTACACTGCCAACAGTGAAGAGAAGACCACCACAATCATGAACCAGTTCACCCATTTCTTCAGGGAACGGAAGGCCTCCCTGTTGTGCAGGAGAATAAAGCAACACGGCAAAAAAGTAAGAGAGATACTAGCTTTCAGGGATCATTCACTTCCACAGAACAGCTTTAAAACTGATATAACCTTCAAAGACCAGCACAGTACATGGCGCCCTCTGGCAGCTGGGAGGTCCCTACACAACGCACACACAATCTTTAAAGAGGACATGCCTGGTCTGGGGTGCTAATCAGGGGTTGTAGATTCAACCCCAAAACCACCCCACCATTGTGAGTGTCACTGTACCCTCCTGCTGGACATAAACGAAATACCTTTAAAAAGATCAGATCTTCTCAACGGCTTCCAGATGCATGGGTAATCATGTCAAATACACAACGCCGGTGGGGATAAAGAAGAGGTCAGCAGCAGACACGATGCAGGGGCAGCATGTATGGAGGTTTCTCAGCACTCTGCTGTTACAGCGTCATTGTGCTGGCTGGGGACGAGCTCACAATGTCTGTCAAAGGCTTTGATCTGTTTCTTAAGCCCTGCAGTGATTGCTTTTTTGCTTGGCGTGTGCTTGCTTGGGTGTTCCCACGTAAGATACAAAATCATGTTGGTAATTGAACCACTGATCGGTTATTGACCTTGATCTGTGTGTGTGTGTGTGTGTGTGTGTGAGATTCCATTACATTATAGGGAGCAAATGTCTCCCCGTTGTGATAAAAACCTGTTATTTTGATGTTGTGGGGATCATTTTTTTGGTTCCTATTAGGGGACCAATTTTATAAAAATCTGAGACTGCAATTAAAAAACTATCAATGCCAATAGTCTTCTATTAAATTTCATTGCATATGATTAAGGTTAGGGCTAGGTAGGGGTTAAGGTTGTTATTGTTGAGATTTGGGTTTTGCCCATAGAAATGAATGCATGGTCCCCACAAAGATATGAGTACAGGTGTGTGTGTGAACATATATATACGAACGAAGCTCACCAGTTGACATCATCGCGATCATTGTATGCCATCATGCAGATGTACAGCCAGCCCAGAGTGAGTGCAGACACCAGCGTGAAAATGCAGAGCCATGCATGCTAATAAGAACAGGGGAAAGGTCAGAGGTCAGAGGTCTCTGAAGGGGATTGGCTACACACAAGCGGGTCTGTCATATATGTATTTCTGCAGCAATACATATACTTTCTGTTCAGGTTTCTACAGAACAAGCCACTAAGGTAACACAAAGGTTATATAAAGAGCCGGGCCTGTTATCAAAGCGCTGTATTCTGAAGCCTGAGGCACAGACATGCTGCTGTACCCTTGATCGAACTGTATTAGTGAATTCCTGCCTGGAACATGGCTCTGTAAATCTGACAGGCTTTTATGTGACCTTCTACATTTAGCTGGGGTTCTCCTTTAAAGGGCAGTTCACCCCTAAACTAAAAAAAGAGATATGTTTTAGAGGGGCTTTAGTGCTTTCTATCCATCTAGGTTGTTATGCTGGCAGTTGCCCAGTTTTGGAGATATTGGCGGTAGAAATGTCGGTCTTCTCTCAAATACAATGGGACTGAATGGCATTCATTCTGGGATGATTAAAGCACCAAAAACTTTGAAAAATTCAACAATAATGTCTCTGACCAGAAATCATGACCTGGTTACTTGTGATAATCCACAGACTTTATAATGAGCAATTTAATGTAGGAACTATTTTCTGCTACCAACCTCCACACACTAACTGTATCACTGTACAGAAGACGTTGCAGGGGTGCACTTGAGCCTCTCCTTAACCTTCTACCTCCACCTGAGCTTCTCCCCAAACTCCCATCCTTATGCAGCAAAGACATATGGCAAGCACTCTTTAGAAGCTGCAAAACGAGGGAGCCAGCATCAAACGGAGCAAGCAGACTGTGACAGGGGACGTCCCCCCACCGCTCTGTACAGGCCCCATCCTGCCCAGCTTTGCACAGGCCGAAACCCAGCAGTTTCATCTGAAACAGGCGTAGCTAGTCGAACCTCATCTAATCCTCAAAGCCAATTCAGCACACACCATCCATAGACCCCCCCACAGACGCATTCCACTGTTACTTAACCACTTATAGTTTCTCTGCAAATTCTGATAAGTCCCATGACACAAAGATAGAGCCGATGCCTAGTGTCAGGACTCACCAGCGTGCTGGTTATGTACAGTTTGTTCCTTAACCATTGGGCTACATTTAACCTCTGCTGCAAGGCGAGAGGTTGGCTGTATTATTAACGTGCATGCAATATTTCTGTATTTGTGTCTCCTTTTTCACCTGCTCTTCTCCAGGATACCTACTAAGAATGAGTCACGTGACCAGGAGGTATCTGTGGGGTGGTGAGGGTGGGGCAGCTGCCAGAGCCACTTACTTTGCTGCGTTCGGGGTCCCTGGTCCTCCGTCTGCTCCAGCCACAGCTATAGGCACCACGGCAAAAAATGTGCCAGAGACTGGCCTTCGGTGGTGGGATCACCATGGCTCTAAAGCCGGTCTGAAGAGGCTCTGTCAGAAAAACAAGCAGTTACTCAGCCAGCCGGCCATCCACCCACCTATCGATCCTGCGCATGTGACAGAGGTACACAGAGTACATGTTGAGTGACTGAATTCTTTCTGGTCTTATTTTGTGGTTTTTGTAGAAGTTTTTTGTTGTTGGATGTGTTCCTTTTTGTGTTGCTTATTGTTTTGGCAGAAAGAGCTTTCGATCCAGCCGCCCTCTGCCTCCGGCATGGCATGAGAGTCATTGCCAAACCCTCTGTTTCCGTGGAGGAGATTCTCCTGGCAACAGCTAAGTGGATTGGTCCCAAACACCTACAACAGGGGTGTCAAACTCCAGTGCTCAGGGGCCGGAGCCCTGTGTAGCTTAGTTCTTTCCCTGCTCCACCACAAATGATTCAGCTAATGAGCTGTGCGGTAATTAGCACAAGGAGTTGAATCAGGTGTGTTAAATGAGGGTAAACCAAAAACTGTGCAGAACCCCAGCCCCCCAGGACTAGAGTTTGACACACCTGGTCTACTGTATGCCTTCATTACTCCGATGGAAAGTGATGTTACTCTTAATGATGCATGTACTTCTAACAAGACTCTTTCTGGTACTTTAACATCAAACTCATCCAGAACTTTTCTTTCCTACCACACAAAGAAACAGACTTTTAATCTAACAATGGTGACAAGTAGCACAAACCCACAACTTTGTCACCAGCATGTAGCTTACACCACAGTACACATGAGAACAGTCATTCATACATTAGAATGCGAGATCAATAACCTAGAAACTAAACTACCACTTTAGATGACATTTCCAGACAAGGGATGCTAAAGGAATGAAGAAAAACAAAACTGGCACTCTTCCTACACAAAACAGTTGGTGTTACAGCAGCAAGGCATGGTGCAAATGAGAAGAGGGTGATGATCCACTTGCAGCTTCAAGACAAAAGGGTTTATTTAACAAAATATAACTGCAAGCGATAAACCACAAAATAAAAAGGACCACATAGGGTTGAAATCAAATGGGAGAAATAAGAACTAACTACAAAAATATCAAAAAAGGTGACAACTAGGAAAACAAAACAGAGTAACATGAACAATGACAGACTAATGAACAGACTGGAAAAAGGTTCTTAAGTACATGCAAACAACCAGGCTAATGAGAGGGCAGGTGAAGGAGCATAAGACAATTAGCCAATCATAGAGGGTGCAGGGCAACGAGCAACAGATGGAGCAATTAAGACGCACAGGGTCAACAAGCAACGAATGGGGTAAGTTAGCAAAGCACAGAACCAAGAGACTAAACAGACAACAAACTAGGATAAATTACCTGACGTAGGTTACAAAGCAAAGCTAATCACAGGATCAAAGTGTGTAAAATAAAGACAGATCAGAGCACACGGAGGGCAAAGCAAGGGCCGGGCAACTAAGACAGAAAATAAACACTAAGGAACAAAATCTAATATTTAAACAAACAGGTGACACTGGAAAGGATTGAAGCCACAACCAACTGCTTTGAGCTACAAACATAGCCCACTGAGCTATGCAGCAGTCCGGAAAGCAACCAAAACATAAGGGAAGAGAGTGATAGGGAGGAGGACAGGATGGCCAGCAACACCTGCTGGCCAAAATGGGAGGGAGCATGAAGGGCAGGGAGGGACAGACACTGACCCTGACAGAAGGACCCAGAATCATGGTTATCAAGACATGGACGCTCCCGCCAACGACTTCTTCAACCTGGAGAGGACTGTGTCACAGAAGAAGCTGATGACCTTCCTGGTGACACTGTGACTGGCAGTGGAATACTGCACTGCCCTTTACTGAAAGGAGGATTATGAATGTGGAGCCACTGCTGAACTTCTTCATGGACCAGGATTAAGACCAGGAGCCCTATACAGTGGGGCAAAAAAAGTATTTAGTCAGCCACTAATTGTGCAAGTTCTCCCACTTAAAAAGATGAGTGACTGGGTCTTTCAGCATGACAATGATTCCATACACACTGCCCGGGTAATGAAGGAGTGGCTTTGTAAGAAGCATTTTAAGGTCCTGGGGTGGCCTTGCCAGTCTCCAAATCTCAACCCCATAGAAAATCTTTGGAGGGAGTTGAAAGTCCGTGTTGCCCAGCGACAGCCCCAAAACATCACTGCT
>JAODJW010000002.1:26850307-26861192 GCA_026777045.1 Hyperopisus bebe | reverse complement strand
GTGACTGCTGTGCTCCTCCAACAGGCGGTGGAGATTCTTAAGACTGCACGGGAAATCCAGATGAAAGTGCGATTCTTCCCTTACAGTGAGTATTTTGTTCTCTCCCTTTTTTGATACCGGCCTGCAGGTATTCCAGCAATGATTTTAATCAGCAATCATTACCCTCCCCCCCGCCAGACTACCAGCGGCAGAAGGAGAGAACCGTCCACTAAACAGCCAGTGTGTGAAGGGGTTGCTTGGCCACAATGAAGTTGGAGTGACCTTGCTTTCTGTCGCACACAGACACTGTGCACTTGCTGTCACTGTGGCAGGGAGCCACATCTTCTAACTCTGGGTTAAGGTGCCTGTTTAGTTCATTAAGTGTTTTTAAAGAAACACTCTGGACCTCTGATTCATCTGAACTTTATATGTTGTTACTGCTGCCCTCTACTGGTACCGAGCTCAACTGCATCTACCTTAACAGACATTTAACGGGCTGGAACGGTGATGTGTATAGACACAGGAAAGAATTAACCATTACATTTATTTAGGAGATTTTTATATCCACAGTGAGGTGAGGAATGCTTGGGGGTCATGGAGCAGGGTCAGCTAGTGTTGCTGCAGCAGCTCGGCTTAAAGGCCTTGCTGTGCTGTTGCGATGGACAAATGAAGCTTCCTGAACCATTTGCTGAATTTTCTGACCCCACTAGATGGCGCTCTCTGTGCATAAAAGGGCTCAAGGCATGCCCCAAAGCAAGGGCGCCATCTAGTGGGGTCAAAAAATACAGCAATTATTTTATGAAGCTTCATTTGCCCATCACTACTGTGCCGCGTCAGGATATTAGGCAAAGGTGGACCAGGAATTTAAGGACTTCCTGTGAAGTGGGAGCAGATTAGATTCAGACTGAGAGACAAAAGAGGCTCCTGCATATTTAAGGGGACAGTACTGTCGTTAAGGTTGTGTAGTGTGTTTATAGAGAGGGTTTGTACAGATTCCTGCAGCTGTGTGTAGCACAGTGGGAGTGTTCCCTTTATTATTTAAAGAAAAAAAGGTCTGTTTTCCATTCAGTTATTGTAATAATTAAATCAAAGTAATAACCCGTGAAACCATGTAACTTAGTGTTAATTTCTCATAGAGAGTAAGGCACCAGCTGGGATCATAAATAAAGTCTGTTTGTTGTGATACAAGTGGCCATACACACTCTGAACAGCATAACAACAACATTTTACTCGGGTTCTTTTATTAAGTATGTTAATAAATATAGTGGTTTCCTCTTTCAATGAAAGAATCATGACAACATCTGCATAGTTGTTTGTGTGTTAACATTTGCTACAGCTGTGTCACACAGTCACACAGGAAAAGCGGCATGACTTTGTTTGTCCCAGCAGTATAGAAGGACGTCTCAGGGTCCAACAGCTGTCTAGTCTGACAGCAGGTTCAAAAGCTCCACCTTCCAGGTGCTAACAGAGTCTGTCTTCAAGCTCCGCCTTGATTCACTGAGCTTTTCTCTGTACCAAAGGCTTTACAGTTTATGGGAGTTGCATAGTTCATAAAAATAACATCATAAAACAGCAAGTAGCCTGTTGTTACAGTACATACATGTAATATTAACTGAATGCAGATGGCTATTCTGAGCCCCAGATTCATCAGATTTCAAGAAAGGCCCCAGCTTCACAAAAGAAAAGTGTGATGCTGCCCCCTAGACTGCAGTTCAGTGATGCACCGGTCCTGTTTTCCTCCCACAAGCAGCTTCACATGCTTCAGATCAGCTTTTACCACCATCAGCATCTTATAATCTAAGATCTAGGTGGGTGTAAATACTTCATTTCTGCATCCGCAACAAAGGAGGGAAATGGCTGCGTATAAAATCACGAAACTCCAAGCTTCGTTGTCAGGCACTGAAATGGGTGCGCAGCAAATGAGCCATGGCTGATCATTGCAAGATGCAAGCAGACACCTTTTCTTTGCAGTTGTACCCATCTGGTTAATATGTTGACAGGAACTTAAACAGAGACAGCAATACTGCCTGACATCCCAGTGCAAAACACTGCATAACTCAGTGACTCCAGCGGGCAGCCTAGAGGGGGAATCGTCCCATAACAGTTACAGTTTGGGCTCAGAAAGTGATTTGGGGCCATGATAGTGAGGGTGTGGCCCCACCCCCCACTCAGCTACTGTCCTCGGCCATCTCGCCCCCCAGAGAATTCTGGGATGAGCTCTCGTCCATGTTTTCTAGCGATTCCCTGCGCTGGATCACCAGTTCTGCTGGATCTATCCAGGGTAACTCGCTCTGCTCAGGATACAGCCAAGGCTTCCTCTCTGGAGAGTTGTTCTCTTTCCAATCTAGGTAGCACTGCCCTGCCTTGTGCAGGCACATCATCACCTGCAGGGGGAGACAGAGACAAAGGAAAATACTGTGAAGCCATGTTCAGTTTTCATTCATGGGCGTTTCAACTAACACAGCCCCAAGTGATTTAAACAGTGTAATATCTTATTACTAAAGGAAGTAACACCAATCTCAGAACAGACGCTTGCTTAATCTTTTTGGATAATTACAGTGCCTTAAACTTAAGTGGAGTGCTGATGTCTGTGATTTAGCATTGAACCATTGTGATGACACCCACACACATACACATACACATATGTTTCTATTCATATCTTTGTGGGGACCGTTCAGTCAGTTTATGGAGGAAAAACTCTAATCCCAAATATGCAAACCATAACCCCAATCCAGCATTAACCTTAACCATAAGTAACCAGACAAAATACAAGACTTGACATTTTTGGGGTTTTTTTCAGTCACATATTTTTTTTTTTATAAAATTGAGTTTCCTCTTGAGGGGACCAAAAAATCGTAACCACAATGTTTTTATCACATTTTGGGGACATTTGGTCCTCACAATGTAATATACGCACACTCTACACAGTCCTGTACAGAGTACTTCTGCCCATCAGGGCCAGCGACTCTCTACTGAATAAGTGTTTAGAAGATGGATGGACTTTATAGTGCAGAATCAGCTAGAAAACTGACTGAGGATTCTCCTATTTCATTATGCTGTCTTTTAGATACCCACAACACGGTCAATATAAAACTGACTCCAAAATTCCCTGGAATGACAAAGCTACATCAATTTAAATCCTCATACTAGTTTGGAAGATAAACTGGGATTATCGGGTTAATTGAATCTGTGCTGACTCTCTGCTAATGTGCCTCAGATTGACATCTGGTCCTCTCAAGTCAGTTCTGAGATGGTTATTTGTGCATTTCCCTGTATAATTACACTAGCTGATATCCAATTTGGTGAATAATATCAAATGACATTTTTCAAACACCCTTCATAAACAAACATTATTAGTATAATTAGTTTTGCTCCAGCATGTCTGGTTTTTCTGTGATTTCGACTTAACGTTTTTTTTTCATATACAGTGCATTGTATACCTAATAATGCCATTCTGGTACCAGTCATATAAAATCACCAGTAACCTGTCATAGACTCATTTTTTGTACAAACTAGTCAGCAGGGTTTACAGGCAGCTTGCAGTTATGTAAACTTACAGGTATGAGCCTTGGATAAGGAAGATGAAGCTTTTCAGTACCTAGGCAGTGAATTTCCAGAAATCAGTGATGCAAAATTAAAGGCTGGAATTTTTGTTGGACCACAGATAAGAAGGTTGCTGAAGGACAAAGTATTTGCAGCCAAAATGGTGACAGTGGAGAGGCAAGCCTGAGAAGAATTCCGTAAAGTCATTGATGGATTTCTCGGAAACAAGAAGTCATCTGATTATGAGGTTCACGTCAAGGATATGATATGTCGTTTTCAAGATCTTGGATGTAAAATGAGTGTCAAGATGCATTTCCTAGACTCGCACCTTGCTTACTTTCCTAAAAATTTGGGTGAATATGGTGAGGAGCAAGGTGAGAGATTTCACCAAGATATTAGTGAAATGGAGCGAAGGTACCAAGGATGTTGGAATGTAAATATGATGGCTGTTTATTGTTGGAGTATGTACAGACAAAGTCCTGATGCTTCATACACAAAAAAATCATACCGGAAACAGTTTTGCGGTGCTAAGTGACCAGCAAAGACATGATGAACTGTTTCTTTAATGTAACATTTGCTATAATTTATGTTGAACTTTAACTGTAAATTGTGACAAAACCAGACGTGACAGCAAATTGGAAGCCATATTCTGAAACTACATGAAAAAGTGTAGAACTTTTTGCAGGAATTTCATACACTTGTTTTTGTTAAATCACCTAACAAATTTTTTTTAAATGACGGACGGTGTTATTATTGTTTGTCTTCCTGTTGTCTGTCTGTTCCCTGTCATACCAGACTGTCTGTAATTTAACCGTGCCCCAGAGGAAAACAGTGTTAGACTTCGGCATGAATGGATCAGGAGTTTGTTGCCTTCCCGCCCACCTGCCTCTTGCGCAAATCTCAGTGTTGCACATGGAGCAGGAGACAGCAGCTTTGTGCTGCTTTCCATCATGTGACGCGTCAGTGCGTCATGTGATGCGCAACCTGCAGGACCTGTCTGGTGTCTCAGTCTCACGTCCTCCTCTACCAAGTCTGACACAATTAAACTAAATATGCAAGTATTTAATTGTACCTCAGCACGTAGAGAATTGTACTAACAGCAGAAGTGTTGTGGGTTCAAATCCCTCAACTGCAGTGGTTCTCAATCCTGTTCCTGGCACTTCCCCCCATGCCAGAATGTTTTCATTCCAACCCTACCTTAATCAGGCTTATATGGTCCTTAATAAACTAATAGTGAATGTAGCAGGTTGAAAGCAGTGTGGGCTGGAATGAAAACATTTTGCCAGGAGGGAATCAGGAACAGGATTGAAAACCACTGCTGTACTGTAAGTTGCTTTGGATAAATGTGTCAGATAAAAGTAAATATGTACATTGGGGGTGTCACTCATTACATTGTCATTAAAACTGCCCATATTCAAACAGAATAAATGCTGCTTATACTGAAACTACTCAATGAACATGCCCCCTCCCCCTCTCCCGACAGCCCTCATGGTACAGCATGGGAAGTAGGTATAAAGTGCAGGTCTTACTTTGGGAGCCAGAACTTGTGAGGCTTTGTTTACCAACCACTTTGGAATGGAACCTAGAGAGAAAGATAAAAGAGGGAGGCATGATAAACATGGTGGTTTGCATCCAATCCCCCAAATTCAGACAGGTTACTGGAGAATCTGGCCGGAGCTCCTCTATATAATGTTTCGTATTCAAGGGCCCCTGAATGTGCCAGGGTTTCCATGCCCCTACTGCACTCCTGAGAGTAACTATGCAGCTATAAATTTATACTGTGGGGGGGGGGGGGAGAGGAGGCTGTTCTCACCCTTGGGGTCACCCTGGGACAGGTAGAAGAAGATGCAGCTGTTGGGCCCGGTCACCTTTAGCATGTAGCCAGTGATGATGGAGACCGCCCGTACCAGGTCCTTGCGAGGAGGGTACTTCTGTGAGCAACACCAGAGAACCGCAACTCAGTCAAACCCACATGTTGATGTCACAGATACAAGTTTATGGGCTTCTGAGGGGAACATAATTGCTGAAGTTCTCCTAGAATCACTACCACGTAATCAAACATCTCTTAAGTAGATATATTATACTGGCAGTTTTCAACTGACATAAATAATCCGTTCCACAAAGCCTTACGGAAGTGAAATTTTACTAAAGTTAGATTAACCTTCTCATACAATTCAGAACACCTTATAGTAAAAAACACATAAACCAAAATATAATAGTAATAAGTAGGCCTATAAACGAAAACACATCAAATACAGACCTTTTGTGTTAAAGGTCTGTAAATTGTACATATATTGAATATTTTTTGCATAAATCTAGATTTACAACAGGAGGATCTTGCTTACCGGGTGCTTGATGGAGTAGTTAATGATCAGATACTCGTCATCTTTGACTCTCCAGGAGCGCAGTGTAACCACGTCTCTGTTTTTCAGTGGCTTGGGGCACAGCCCTGACAAGACAGCGGGAACGGAATGGCCAGAGAGTCAGAGCCACTCACTTCCTAACATATTTCTGCAAAGTGTCAATAAAACACCCAGAAGCTGAGCTCTATGACAGCCATTAGTTTTAATAGAGCTCTGTGTGCAGTGCCTCACAGGAATAGTATCCCACGTCGGTGTTGGCGGACAGGCGGCCGATGTCAAAACTCTCCAGCATGGTTGGGTCCCACTTCACGCGGAACTGCGAATCGTGGAGAACATCATACATGGTGGCCGCAGAAACGTCCTTGATGACTCTCCTGCACTGTGGTGGACAAAACCCTCATCAGAACCATTACTTCTTACTTTATGTCCCAACCCAGCTTTTGTCCCAACCTAGCTTTTGTCCCAGGTGAGTTGAATGACTCAGCTGACTACTAATTCACCTTGAATAAACATTTCAGCACGTCCGGAGGCTATAGCCTGTTTTAAATACAAAACATTTAAGCAAAGAAACACTTCTAAATACATTCAAAATGTTGGTCTATTTAAACATTTGGGCATAGGCTTATTAGTCCAAGGAAGTGAAAGGCTCAAGAAGATGATTTCATACAGTTTGTGCTCATTTGGGGAGGAAAACAAGCGCCCGAAGTTCGGAAACAATATTTTATTACTTATTATAAATGTACATTTATAATGCAGCCTATTCTAAAAAATGACCAATTTCTTGCATAACCGAATAACCTCGGCAGCGGGTCCCTGGAATTCATTTTGCCCCCCGTAACACGCTAACAATACTTCAGACTCCTGTCATCGTACATAAGTTGAATATTTTAAGAGTTCATTAATGACCTGTTGATGTCGAAGTATATTTCAACCTAAGTTATTAATCACCTACCTTGATCTTGTGCACTTTGGACGCGCTGCTCCCGTCCCCCGGCGCCATCTCCGTCCACACCTCCATGTCGCCGCTGTTGTATTTGCATAGCCAGTTCTCTGTGGACAGGCACTGGGCTCTGAACTCCGCAAAGACGGATTCGTCTGGGATCACCGTGCTCTGTCGCGACATGGCCCCGTCTCGCTGGGCTGCTTCCACAGCAGTCTGGTTAAAATGACCGTCGGATCCGGGATCGGTAGATAAAACAGTAAAGGTCTCGTTTCCTCTGCGTCTGTGCCACGACTGCCAGCCCTCTCGGCTTTAACAGATATTTCTAAATCAGTGTTATACACCCAGATTAGCATATCAGGACAGACGGGATGTTTGTGACATTCCTGAGCTGCCGGATGGGCTGCATCATACCTCCAGATTTCGGAGGTGTGTCCACACACCTTGGGCGTCAGGGCGCCGCAAAACGCTCTCGCTTCACGTCTTCTCGGCATGATCTCTGGGGATGGAGATACCGCCCCACTGCAAGCTTCTTAATGTCAAGAAAAACTGATAGCGTGACTAATTTATTTGGCGAAAGATAATGGAATAATAATCATTTAGAGAAATTCTTATGTGGGTGGCGATAACTTGTGATTTATGTTGTTTGCCTTAAACATCACCTCGGAATACTGTATTAGTTATTAGACAGTTGTAGTCAGGCATTCCGAAGAAGCAAAGGTGTAAATGCCCAAATATGAAAAATGTAATCATTATTGCATCAAAAGACAATGTCTATTGGAAAATATTAGGCGATTTCCAGAGTACTGCGACTGGCAGGTGGGTCTCCCAACATCAATGGGTCCATAAAGATCGAAACCGAGGCGTGTCTGCTGGGGACTCACAGTTACTCTCCTGCCCGATGGTCGCGATAATCCCCATACGCGTGAAACCTGAGTCATGAAATACCCGCATTTTCCTCACATGGCGGTGGACTGGCAGAACCGGTTTGACATTCATGTGGAAAAGTCTAGACCCTGGTTTGGTATAAAAAGTTGATGTGTCACGTTCCTCAACAGTGATATACAGCAATGGAAAAAACGAGAAGTATTGTTAAAGCAGCAAGCCCTTGTAATCAAAGCTCTGGGGACATTTCTCTAACAAAATTAGGCATGTGATGAAATGCATCAACCCGGCCAAACAGCCCTGTCCGTGCCAATGAGGACCAGAGCTCTGGGACAAAGTGCACGACTGCTGATCTGACTCCTCAGAACCACATTACCCAAAGTATCACGCAAAGCAGAGGGTGAGATCAGTCAGTACACACAACACACAAACGTATGGAAGGAGCACTGGAGCGAGATGCCATTTGTTGAAACTTTATTTCATCTTATATGTAGCATGTTTTAATTAATAATCCTGGTTTCACTAGAGATAACACATTATTCACAGAAACATTACTAAACACCAACAGACGTATTTCAGAACCAAACCCTTTCAGACACCATGAAGCTGAATGTTCGGTCTGTGCCGGGTTTACAGAAGTGGCGCTTTACACAGAGGAGTTAGCATCTCTAGCAGGCTTATGTCTATCTTCACGCAATCGATCAGCACCTCTGTTGAAACACATGCATATGATGGCAAAGGACGAACAGGCCAAAGAATTTCATCGCCATGGTGACAGGACCTCAACACACAGGGACCTTATTTAGCATTTTTGTAGCGCGAGTTGGGAGGATTTGGTATACACAGACCATAATAGCAATAGGTTCACTACTGGGACTCATTCCCAGATTATTCACTAAATTTAAACACAGCTTTAGCTGTAATAGTCTGGAAAATCAGGTATTCGTATACAGAAGTTTGCGTAGCTTGCAGGCAAGCTGGCTGCTTGGACTGGACTGTTTAAAATGGTTCAGACTGTAGAGGACCTCAGGCAAGAGCAGCGGTCTTGGTAATTTAATCAGGCGTACAGAGCCTGGCAAACCGTCACAGCTGTGAATAAAGGAAACACCCCTTTATAATCCGTAACAAAATGAACCACTAAAAAGCAAGAAACTATTTAACCCTGAATATAGTGTATCACATTAATCACTAAAAGACATCTCAGGTTAGAAGGGCGCCTTAGATAAAGTCTTAGGGCACTGGGACATACGGTGAGGCTGGACCCTAGCGATGTGTTTCTGATTTCCCCACATTATGTGAGACAGTGCCAAATCTGCAGACAAAAGCAGACAGGGAAATGGTTTAGTAAGAGCAGCTGCGAGACCCAATAAAGGCCATGAAACTCTCACCATATCTCTATCTTGTGGAGTCTCTTCTCTTTTTTTAACATCGCCATAACCTTTTTGCATTTAAAATGTTTAATAGTAATTGCACACACAATTGCTCCAAAAATCACTGACTCGACAGGAAACAGTTGGCTTCAAATTGGCCCCGGCCAATGGAGCTTTGTCATCCACTGAGAGACAAGCTCCTGGGGGGGAGGGAGGAAGGTGATTGGGTAGGAGGTGTAGTGGGCATTAGCATGAACAACTGCCCTCTGTGATTGGCTGCTCAGGGGTCTTCTCCAATTTGATATCAATCACTGTAGGTGGGACATTAAGGAGAAATACCTACGCAACACAGTAGCTTACAAACAGTTAACCAAATAACCATAATTAACTGATTATTTCACTTCATTATCATTCAACATTACCCAGCGCCATTTTTAATACAATATACCTTTTCACGTGTCTATGTTGGCGTGGTGCTGTGGCTCAGTGGTTAGCACTGTCAATGGGGTTTGAGTCTCTGCTCCATCCCCACATGTGCAGAGTATGCAAGTTCTCCCCATGTTCTCATGGAGTTTCTGCCCCACAGTCCAAAGCCATGCTAAGGGGAGTTGGAGTTGCCTAGGTGTG
This sequence comes from Hyperopisus bebe, assembly GCA_026777045.1. Classification (NCBI taxonomy): domain Eukaryota; kingdom Metazoa; phylum Chordata; class Actinopteri; order Osteoglossiformes; family Mormyridae; genus Hyperopisus; species Hyperopisus bebe. The sequence goes on along the minus strand of JAODJW010000002.1, from coordinate 26,851,485 downwards.
AATGTGTGCATGTCCTGCGACTGGCGCCTCCTTGCCTTGCTTCTGGGATATGCCCCAGATCCCTGTGACCCTGAGCAGGACAAGAGGGAATAGAAAATGGATGGATGAAAATGTCCATGGTCTCCATCCATCCATCCATCCATCCATCCATCCATCCATCTTTTAAGCACTTAACCTGGTCAGGGATGCAGGAAGCCTAGAGTTGATGCCAGGGGTACACACAGGATTGGTGCGTGCACACATATAAACACACACACACACACACACACACACACACACACACACACTTCAGAGACACTAATCAGCCTAAGTGCATAGCTTTTGACTGCGGGTGGAAAACAAAGAACCTGTAGATAACCCCATAATACAGGAAGAACACGCAAGCTATATGCAGACAAAGTGGATGTGGGATTTGAACCCACAACCCTGGAGCTGTGAGGTGAGTGTGGCCCACTGAGCCACCGTGCTGCCCATTCTATACTCATTTCGATATAATTAGATTAGCAGAATGGCGCCAGGGTACAAAGGAAGCCTGGTCCCTTCCGGCACGTTCCATAAGAAGGATACTATCGTCTTTGCTCTTCTCGGGGGTGCTGTCCATCCCCGGCAGGGCTGCAGCCACACGGCGGAAGAGCTGCAGGAGACAGACACGTGACAGAGATGGGGCCGTGTATGTGGCACGAGGAGGGGACAGGGTACAGTACGGTGGTACAAGGAGGGGACAGGGTACAGTACGGTGGCACGAGGAGGGGACAGGGTACAGTACAGTGGTACAAGGAGGGGACAGGGTACAGTACAGTGGTACGGGGGGGACACTGGCCCCTGCTGAGGGGAGTGGGAGGGGTCACTTTCCCTGTAACTGGCTCTGGTTACAGTGATGGCTGTAAACATGCAGGGATGAGCAGAATGCCAACTCTGATAAAGCTTGCTTCACACCCAGTACAGACAAAGAGAGCAAGAAACTGGTTTGCGGTGGACAAAGGAGAGAGAACGAGGTGAGGAGAGGAGGCTTAGAGAAGGGACAGGAGGAGGTTCGGGGGTGCCACGCCCATCTAAGACTCTACCTGCTTGACATTGTAGCCAGTCTTTGCGCTGGTTTCAATGAACATGACGTTTAGCTCCTTAGCTCTCTGTTCACCCTCTTCTGTGGTGATCTGCCTGCTCCGGGAGGGGGGGGG
>JAODJW010000002.1:26830402-26849969 GCA_026777045.1 Hyperopisus bebe | reverse complement strand
GCCGGGGTGGGCGGGGGCGGGGGGGGGGGGTGGGGGGGTGGTGGTGGTGGCATGGATGGTATTTTAAAAAAGCGGAAGAGAGAAGATGTGGAAAAAAATCAAAACTTTCAAACAATATGACTAAATGCAGAAAGGTCTACAAAATAAAAAATGAAAATAAAGCTGAATGACTGTGAGTGACTAATGTACTGAACAGGATGTCTAAATGGAGGGGTGGTGTGTGGGGCAGGACCGGGGGGGGGGGGCGCCAGGACAAGGGGGAGGACCAGCAGTGGGGACTGAACTTCCCTGTAGACCCTCTCACAGAATGCAGAAGCAGACCCCCCACCTCTTGTCTGCCAGGTCGGTCTTATTCCCAACCAGCATGATGATGACGTCACTGCCCCTCTCCGTTCTAACGTCATCAATCCACTTGGAGGTCTGCTGGAAGGAATTGAGGTCTGGAGGAAAGAAATGGTCCGATTCAAGGTTCCAGCCGAGCAAACTCATCTCTCCCCAGGATGGGTATTATAACCTTTGGTCAGAAGGAGAGAGACACCCCCTCATGTTCCTTAATGAAACTACAGTTAGGCAGGTGTGCCGGGGGGGGCATTGAAGCACAACTACTAGGGGTGAGTCTGGGCGGACAAGCGTGGAGGGTGACCCAGCAGCGACAGCAACTGGAACGCCGCCAGGCACGCCCAGGGTGACCCCGTGACCTTGTGACCTCAGCCCCAACTCACTGGTGATGTCATAGACCACCACGGCGATGGTAGAGTCGCGGATGTAGCTGGGGATGAGGCTGCGGAAACGCTCCTGGCCGGCCGTGTCCCACAGCTGGAGCCGCACCTGAAAGGCATGGATGTAAGAGGCCGGGGTTATGGAGGCAGGGGAGAAGCTAAAAAGTGGCAACAGGAAATCGGCTTGCTCACTACAGACCTGCGGGGATCTCCGTGAAAGCCAGCACTCTATGAGCCTCAGCCTCTCTAAACAGGGCCTCAGGGTACGACATATACAATCCAGCATGTGTCTCGTACAGGCTTACGGTTCGCCTCGCTCGCGCTTACAGTGGACACTGCACCTTACATAAATTGTGGAAATGAAACACTGCCATCCGAACGACAGCCCTCCTGTCCCTCCTGACACAAACACTACAAAGGGCAACTAGCTACAGACTCAGACCTCCGAAACTACATCTATTTATTTATTACACATTCTGCTTCCATGGCAAACTTCCAAGCCAAATTTGCATCTTTCCGGACCTATTAGGTGGTAAACTGTATTTCTTTTGTCCATGTCTTAAAATGTCATGTTTATATTATGTATATATGTCTGAATATTTATACTCCATCACTTTCTCATTTCCACTATGACCAACAAAAACAATATTTCAGTTCAGTGTTTGACTCCATGCATCATATACCTGAAGTTGAGAACAAAAGATACTTTGACTTGTCTTTGACTTTTGACACAACTCTTTGGGGACAGCTAAGGGGCACCCCGGGATGGGAACCCCGGTGTCAACACAAGGGGGTGTCATTGCCTACTTGCTGACCAACTATTCATGGACTGTACCATGTGGGGCAGATGGGGGACATAAGGGACAGGGACAAACTTAAAATGGGGAATAGGAAAGGGACATGACAACTGAGAAACAACAAAACATGGAAACAAATACGGCACAGCTAAAGATAACGAAACACGGGGTGATGATGACTTTGAAAAAAGAGTGCCCGTACAGAGCAAAAATATACAGAAGAAAGTAGCCATACCGTACGGTCCTCCAGGTACATGGTTTTGGAGAGGAAGTCTATGCCAATGGTGGCCTGTAGTGCAAGAGGAGACGGGGACCCAGGATTAGTGCAAACGCAGGCCATCTTCTGAGAGATGGCTCTATGGCGGCCCGGTCCACAAAGTGACAGAGATGACACTGGCCATAGTTACCTGATACGTGTTGTCAAAGCTGTCGTACATAAATCTGGTGATCAGAGAGGTCTTCCCCACTACAAGGAGACAAGAGGCGATCAGGTGCATCTGAACAGACCACTGACAAATGGCTGAGGTAACTGTCCAGTACAGGAGACATGCATCTTAACTATGGCAACAATGTAATGATAAAAATGACCTCCCACATTCTCTGCTTCCCAGCAACATTTCATGGACATGATCTTTAATTTGTAACCTAATTACAGAAAAATCAATTCATTAAAACAATTTAACTGACTCGAATCACTGGGCAAAGTCCACCTACTTTTTCAGACACAGGGTTCTTTAAGTTAGTCCATGCACGCTTGGATCTAACTGATTGGGGTTACTGTCATTGCTGACTGTCACTGTGGTTTGGCCTCGTTATCAAGCCCCTGTTTATGGTTCTGTGGGACATGAGCTTGCTGCACTCAAAACATGCTGCTTTGAGGCAGGCCCTGAATTTTTAGACTTAAATCAGTTATTGTTTCCAATTCCTGGTTGACCCTACATGGACAGAGCATTTCTCATATGCAGTACATTACACGTGAGCTTCCAATGACATCGTAAACTGGCATCTTGTCCTGGGTGTTCCTGGGAAATACTATAGGTTCACCGTCGCCCTGCATTGGATATGCGTTTATGCATCTATATGATCTATTATTATAACTGTTTTACACGCATTCAGCACATAGGTGCTTCACTCGACCGGTGTGACCGGAATTGCTGAAAATATGTAGTGTACCGTACTGGCATCTCCGGTGCAGTCACTGGACCGTTAATAACAATCAAAGCCAGTTAGTTAAGCGAGGAAGCGCCTCTCGGCTGCACCGACGCCCGCATTCAGCGCCGTGTGGGGGCGCCCTCGCAAGGCACAGCAGCGGCTTGCGGATGTTTTCCGCGGTGCTGCGGGACTTGTCGCATCCGGTCGGCATCCCCAGGCCACTTACCGCTCTGCTCGCCCAGGAAGACCAGCTTGAATTTCCGCAAGGGGCTGCCGAGCTCCCCTCCGCCAACGCCGCTGGTCATCTTTACTAGTCCGTTAGAGCTGGTTGGCAGCTAATCGGGGGTGAGAGCGGTGTGCAGAGACGGTCAGAAAGATGCCGGAGGAACGGAGATGGGGAGCGATGGGAACCCGTAAAGCATCACGTCACCTTGAATAAGGGGTGGCACTGGAGGCGGGGCGGGGCATGGGGCGGGGTAATAAAAGGATGATGTCATAACGTGTGACGTAACACGTAAAAGGGGCGGGTATTCCTCGTTCCTGACTTTTTTGTTTCCGGAAGCCTTACATCATGTATCCCTTTATGCACTCCCGAGTAAAGATAAAGGGGACAGAAGCCTCAGTTTGACTAATAGTCAAAGAAATCAAAAGGAACCCAGACATTGGCTCATCTGTGATCGATATATTTCCACAACATAAAATGAATGTAGATTTTATGATAATATCATTTTGTTTTAAATCCACAACACAGTTATTTAACACGTGATTCATAGATGTGCAAGGCATATTTACATGGCATACCTTTTTGGTTGATATTTTTGATAAATATTTGAGTGCCTTCACCACGGTCCTTGTTTTGAATTATACAGTCAGTATGCTGTTCATGTTGAGTTTCAGTCTGTACTAGAAAATCAAAAAGTGTCTGAACAGCTTTGGAGAAACTGGCCCTACCAGATTGCAGATTGCCGCCTGCTGTACAGGAAACAGTGCTGGCTGTTTGTATCTGTCAGGTGAAGATGAGGGTAACAGATGTGGCTCGGTCGCATTCTGCCTTGGCAGGTTTGCTGACTTTGGTCAGCTGGTTGGGGTGAGATATTCAGTTCGAAACATGTCTGCACTCACATGCACACGCATTTACATGTATGTAACAGTTTTATTACCTTGAAAACAGTTGGTAGGGTTTGTAAATGACCCCAACACTTTTGACGTCGCTAATTTTAGGTTTGTAATTGAATAACATAGATTCGAGCATGAGAGTCAGAAAGCAGGAGTATCACGCCAGATGCGTGAGAATTGGCAACCCTGCCTTAGGGTGTGTGGCTGCTTTCATTTCGCAGTACTGCCCAGCATTCTGCCTGTCCCCCACTTGGTGTCTGGCTCTTCTGTTGCTTCTGCAGTTTGACGTTCATTTCTCCATCCGTTGTCTTCAATTTTCTAAGCTCTCCGTGCCTGAAGGTTAGAGTGAAGATGGCCACACTCCAGCTCCCCCCATGTCATGTGAGGCACACACAGGAGGGGGCAGCGATGTCTTCTGCAGTCTCCTTGCTCTTTATAAAATACTCGTTATATTATTATGACTTAATTTGCCAAATCATGCTATGCTATATGGCTGTCAGGTGTGCTAATATCCTGATGCTTTGTGTCGTCAATGTCTTCATCGTTGATGTGACAGCTTTGCCATATATGGATTTTTTACTTACATATCTTCATGCAGTGATCGGCAGTGAGAGAGAGAGAGCACATGGTTACCACTAGCAATAGCTCAGGAGCAGACAAAAAGCATCAGCACAATAACAAAACAGAAACACTTTTAGCCTGAATAAAAAAGAACACTCTGCACTCAGTGCTATTATGCTACACTAACACAGTATTTCTCATTCAATATATACTTTATTTCAAAGACATTTTGTTTATTCAGTTGAAAGCACATCCATGCTCTGGTCCCTTGATTTTCACAAGAGAGATTCTCACCTGCTGGTTTGGGGGACATCAGGACAAGGGGTAGCTCCACACTCACGTCTCTGATTGGACAAAGAAGATAGAACCAGTAAGCCCAGCACCTGGTGACAGTAACACCAGTTGAGTGTAACACCAGGTGAACTCAAAACCATGTGAATGTAACACTGTATGTGTGTTACAGTCCAATACCAAGGTTGGTGTAACACCATACATCATATGAGTGCAACACCATATAACCATAATGTAATATAAGTGTAATACCATGTGACCATAACATTAGATGAATGTAAAACCATGTGACTATAACGTCATGTGACATCATATTAGTGTAATACCATGTGAGCTCAACAACATACTCGTGTCCTGATTTTCACACAGCTGATTGGTCATTGTGTGCTTTGTGATGAACACTATGCTTTACCTTGCTGCGAGGTCTCCCAAGAGGCTGTGGATATAAAGATGACAGAAAAGTGTGTTTAGAGAAGGACCCCCACAGACTGTACATCACGACAAGGCCATGAGATGCAGGTTGTCAGTAAGCGTTGGTTATTTCAGGTGTTTCTGAATGTGTTACTCACCCGCCTCGAGACACCATGAGGATGGTCTTGATTTTGTAGGACACTAGGATTCCTAGGATCTCTTTATCCATGCCAGGCCGTTGGCTGTGAGAGGAGCAGAGGGGCATGAAGGTGAGCATTTCGTTCTGGTGTGTCACTCCCTCCAAGAGCATGCAGTGACGTTAGAACAGAACACACAGTAAACAAAGTCCTTTTTAACTGGCATTCACTTCATTTCTATCTGAGGGTATGAAAGGCGAGTGTCTCACAGCGTGGTAGAAGCCAGGTTGGTGTCCTCGTCCTTCAGTTTGCCATCTAGGGCCAAGCCAAGCTTGTCTTTGTTGTTACCCAGAATAGGAGTTACTTGATAAACCTTTTCGAAAGTTGTGTTGCCGTGGACTTGGTCTCTGTGACAAAAGGCATTTTATTTTAATTCCAGGCCCTGCTCCAGCTTTGAATTGTGTGTGTGGGGGGGGGGGGGAGGGGGCGGCTTGTGGCTCAGCAGGTTTCTGGTTCAAATCTTAGAGTCTGCAGAGCAATTTCACTGTTGGGCCCTTGAGCAGGACCCTTAACCCCCAGTTGCTCCAACAACCTTGCTAACCTTGCTTTTTAGTGTCTGCTAAGAATTAACTAATTCTAATTCAATTGGTGGGTGGCGCACAGGATCAGCTAAGGGGCCTGGGGGGGGGGGGTGCTACTGATAGATAAATCTACAGACCAGATTTAATAACTTTGAATGTTCCACTTTCCCTCAGACAGGGTAGGCAGTTCAAGCTTATGAAATGGTGGACATATAATTCTGGGGCCAAATCCTCCCAGCCCCCCCTCACTGTGGAGTCAATTAAAAGGCAGTCAGGTGTATGTCTCTAAATGACTAAAACACTTCTATGTGTATGTGACCTTTAATGGAATGCCATCATACCTAGGGCGTTCCTCACCCTGTGACGTGCTTTCTGACTCATATGGCTTGTGGTTTAAGGAGGCCCTGTGGTTGATCGGTGTTGCTTTTGGTTTTTGATTCCTGCAGTGGAAGCCCCGCCCCCATAACGCTTTCCGGAATGATCTGGATGCCACTTACCCAAATTCCTCATACAGGATCGATGTGGTGTATTTGTCTGCGGAGTACAGCACGACGTCTGTGGTCTGATCAACTGTATTGACAGAGAATGCGGCATGACATGCTCACAGCTGAACACACACATGCATGTACACACGCATGAATAAATATATATGGTGTGCTTTTGAAGTATACAGGTTGCTCTTGACTTAAATAAAATCGTCTTATGCAAAAAAAGTTCACGCAAAAGGGCCACATATGCCTCTACGTAAATTTACATGTTATTTTTTCATTTGTATAAGATGTCCTGAATGGTATGAAGAAGTAAATCCACCTTGAAAAAATTGACTTGTTTGTGGAACAGATTACTTACGTCAGTCAAGACCTGCTTGTAATGGTAAAAATGTAACAGTAATCATGTTCACCAGCCAGTTTTCGGATTTATGAGCAATGAACAGGATTAACATACTTACAGGTCCTGCGCTAAATTAAGGCACAAAACAGATTTATTTTATTTCTGCCTCACTCAGCTTCATCTTAGGATTTAGAGTTAAGGTTAGAAAATCATAAACAGCACCAGTCAAAAGCTTTGCACTAAGATTTTCTACATGTGCATGTTACTCACCTAACATTTACTAAACATTTACTTAACATTTACTTAAAGGATACTCGACATTCTTTGCTAACAAATAAATTTACAGCATGTTCACCATCTGAATATCTTTTTTAGCAAGAAAATGTCATACCTTTGATTCATCAAAGTAACCTTCCCTAGCAGTTATAATGGCAGAGAAAATTTGAGGGATTCTTTCTGCATGGGTCATTAAATGCTGCTGTGTTTTATGGGATGAAACAATTAACTAGTGCAGTTAAAGTTGCATAAAGGACAGCCTAGAATTTGACTCTGCCATCACCACACAACCAACAGGATGTCAGACATGCACTGTTACATACTCTTTCCATGATATAAAGGAAACTTGTTTTATTTGACTTTTATTTTCATTTATACTTGTTGATTCAACTTTCCACAGCTTAACAAGAATAAAAAATCTGCAGTTTATGAAATAAATGTAAATGTGGTAAAAATCTGTGACGTGCAAAAACCTTTGACTGGCGTTGTATTATTGAAAAGATTTCCATTCATTATGGTACATGTTGTGACAGAAACATTGATCTTTCTGCTCCTTTGTCTGGATCTTTCACCATTTCATACTCACTGGTTATTTTGATTTTCTTCACTACCTTGCTGGTGTTGTTGTTGATTTTCACTTTGATGGAGATTGGCTCACCATGGTAATAGACCTGGTATTGTTGGACACAGAAAACAGCCTGAATGATTTCTGTAAACCAGCAGTCCCATTTGGACTTTTTTGAATGTCTTTCAATCTCTAACATCTGAAGTAGTCTGTGTGCAGTGTGGTGTCATTGCCATCGGGGGCGCTCAATTCACTAATGAGCATCTGGGAGATTGTTCCTCGGTGACGTTAGGCTGCTAGAGCCGGGCACTGCATGGAAGTCAGAACACAAGGTCCCCTGCAGGAGTGTCTGCAGGGCCATCAGACAGGATGACGTACCTCCTTATCCAGAGACGCTTCCAGGTACACGGCCTTGGTGCACATCAGGAACCTCTTATTGATGCTGGCCCTGGGTCCTGCACTGCTCCGGTTCGGGGCGTATTGGATCTTACGAATGATGAAGGTGCAGCTATCTCTGCAGCAGTGGAAAGACAGAAGAAGAGGGAGACAGAGAGAACCAAGGAAAAAAGAGGGGGGGAGAGAAGAGAGGACGAAAAGAGGGAGAGAGAGAGACAGAAGAAGAGAGAAGTAGAGAGAAAGAAGAGAAAGGGGAAGAGAAAGAAATTCAGGTAGGTTTGGGAGAAAGGAAAGAAGATAGAGAGAGAGAGAGAGAGAGAGAGAGGGGGAGAGAGAAGTTCATTGTGGAGACGTATTAAAATCAGTGGTGTAGATGTAAAAGTATTTCAAGGGAGTTAGTGGGGGTCATATGTTTGGGTGGGGGGTTCTACACAATAAAAATTGCCAGCTGCTGGGGGAGGGGGGTTTTCCTCATGATAAAATCATGTGGTTCGGACTAAATTGTGTTTTGGACTGGAGCCCATGTCATATGAGTGAAATTAATTAATTATATGAGTGGTCCAGTTTAGAGAGGTGGTGGGGGGGAGCGGTATGTTTTCAAGAGGGAGGGGCCTCCATTATGTACCCCTTCACTTTTCTTGGCTTGGTGATAAAGAGAATCCTGATCACAGAGAATTTCTTAGATAAACAATAGAACGCAACAACAGGCAGACAGAGAAGGGCGATGATCTCATCGCACACTGAACTGCTGGAAAAGAGGAAGTCTGAACCATGCCACTAAGCACAAAGTGTCCAATTAGTATGAAAACATAAATACATGAAAACAGCCAGTCACTACTCAGAACATCACCATGGTAACAGTTCATGGTCCAGCTGGAGAAAAATGAGCACAGAGCAGAACATTCCTCATATTTTCAGTCCTGAAGGGAGGCCTGGACTGCCATACACAGACCATAATAACACTGTAAAGACAAGGCACTGGCCAGGGGTGTCCCTAACGCAGACAGTGCAGCCATAACTCTGAAAGAGAACAGAGGGGGTGCTGTGCTGGGCTGGGCCAGTGAAACTTGGGTCTTTACAGTTGTATGTATTTTTAATCATTTATTCTTGGCAATATGTCCTAGGCGTAGATTTAGGATGGGACTTGTGGACACATCCCCCCCAACGCTGAGATGTGGGGGTATCCCCTTCAATAACATCATATATAAAATAATGCTTGGTTTATTAAAAAATATACACATGATAAATTTGCACATAATTTAAAGTTTTTTTTTCTGACAGTTATCAGCTAGAGAACCCCTACACTCCATTAAAATGGTTTAGTCTAAATTTCCGCTCCAGGGTGCGTTTCCAAAGCTAGACCTGCAAAGCAAAGAGACTCTCACGCATCTGGCATGACACCTATGCTTTCAGACTCTCATACTCACACAAGAAATCTTACAGCAAATCTGTATTATTTCATTATAAACCTAAAATTAGCTATTTCAGATGCTTTGGGGTAGTTTGCAAACCTTACAGACTATTTACAAGGACATGAAACTGTGACACACTTGTAAAAGCGTGTGCATGTGTGTGCATACTTCTCTTGAACTGAAAATTTCACTCCAACCAGCTGACCAAATTTGGCCCCTGGAGACATTAGACGTAGAGAGTGGTAAGCAGAAAAGCACAGTGCGGCTTTTCAAAATTAACTCGTTGAAGACCTCATATCATAACCAACAGTTAAACAATAAACGATATATGTGAAATGGTAGAATTTTATGGTGGAATTTAATCGTCTAGCGTCGAACAACTTTTATAAAGATTGTCTTATTTGATTGTGCTGGAACTAACTTGGTTAGTTAATAGCATAGATGTCAGGATCGGTCCCTGTCCCTGTCCCTGTCCTTTGTTGTGTAGGTTCCCTGTTTGGCCAGCAGGTGTCGCTGGCCATCCCATATCCTTCACTCCTAGTGTTTCCCTGATTCCCTGGCCGCCCCATGGCTTAACAGGCCATGGCTTAGCTGTTGTCCAGACTCCCCTTTCATTGTGGGCAACTAGCTGTTATTCAACATTTTTTTAATGTTTTCTTGGTTTATAATGTGTTTATGTATTTCAGTTAAAGTCCTTTGTTTTTGCTCTCCGGTCCCTGTTTGTAGCATGTTTAGTTTTCCTTGTTTTAATTTTCCTTGGTATTTGGACCTCTGAGGGGGTGGCATGGTGGTGCAGTGCACTGTAGCCTTGCACTCCGAGGACCAGGGTTCGAGTCTCCGCCTACATTGCGTGTGTGGAGTTTGCATGTTCTCCCCGTGTCGTCGTGGGGTTTCCTCCGGATACTCCGGTATCCCCTCCACAGTCCAAAGACATGCTGAGGCTAATTGGAGTTATTCAATTGCCTGTAGGTGTGCATGTGTGAGTGTACCCTGCGATGGGGTGACCCCCCCATCCTGGGTTGTTTCCTGCCTTGTGCCCATAGCTTCTGGGATAGGCTCTGGACCCCCTGCAACCCAGAAGGATAAGCAGTTTGGAAAATGAATGAATGACTTTGGACCTCTGATTGTAAACGTACCCCAGCTGTTCATTGTCACCCTGAATCCTTAGTGATTGGCTAATTGGTTATGGTTCTCATCCGTCCCTCATTATCAGTTCATTATTCAAGTACTTGTCTTTGTTCTGTTCCTCGGTTGCTCATTGCATGTTAGTTTCTGTCTTTTTAGTGTTCTGCTCTTTGCTTGGTCCCCACGTCTTATTGCTGTATCGTCTTAGCGGTGTTTTTTAGTGTGAGTTTACATTCGATTTGTTATAGTTTAGTTCTTGCTCCTACCCCTTGTGGTTTCTTTGTTTCCTGCTTCTCCCTTTGTGTTCTATATGGGTTAATAAAACCCTGTTTGAAAGCTGCTATGTGGATTGTCCCTCTGTTGTCATGCCCCGCTGTAACAATAGCACAAATAGCATAATAAATAGCCTTTGTGTCAGTCACAATTCTCATCCCACTGTGTTTGCTGTCAGGGCATAAGAATGAATAAGATGTCTATAAAAAAACGGGGCCAGACCTGGCATGTGCATGGAAAATGCCATAAAGTTACTCAGTTACTAGAAACTCAGAATCATTCCGTTCATAAACAGTGCTGGCAGAAAGTCCCATTTATCACTAAGAAGAGATTCAGTAAATCCCCTATATTTATATTCATGGGTCTCTAGGAGAAGATCTCTTACTTGCTATTTTATGTGTGTTGTTTGTGGTAATGATTCTTTTCGGAAAGTTAGGATGGGTTTGTAAGAGAAGACAGGGTGCAGGAGAGTGAGAGGGGCATTATAGTGGAGCCAGAAGTGAGGTCGTTTTTCCACAGCGCATTGCCAGACAGTCGTAGAGAAGTCTCGTGATTTGTGCACAATTTTAATAATTCATGCAAATATATAATGTGGAAAATTACCACACTTAATCTGTCATTTTAGTGAAGATGAATATCGGTGAAAATGGAAAGATTTTCACTTAATATATTATAATTGTAACAGTAATAGTTCACAAATATGGATTGTATTTAGCATGACTACAGAATCGCCCTATAATGCGATGTGATGTCACACCCCTGACCCCCCAGTGTTAATATTGATCCTGCAACCTTGGTTATGCTGCCTCACACCTTGTCTTTCTCCCTTACTTGTGGTCACTGTTCTCCACACTTTGTGACCTTTGAAATGGACTGACTGGTTGTTTTTAATATAGTCCCGTCAAGTTTGTTAGGTCTAAGTAAAGTCCAAGTCTTGTCGAAGAATACTTAGATGTGTCCTTGCCTTTAGAAGCTAATCTTATCTTTGTGGAGAGCCCCAAATGGGTTCAGGCACTAAAACAAACCTAGATTCTTTTCCCAGATCCAAGACTGCTGATGCTCACAGAATGTTTTGGGACACTTGCTTAATGCAGTAAGAATATTGCAGATTTATAACAAAAATAAATTACTAAAACAAAAAATATGTCACATTAGAAACAACCAGTGGTTTTAAGTAAAGCATTAATTCCATGTAGTAGTAAATTGAAATCCAAATTATAATTCTAAAATAGCTGCTCTGAGTTAATTGACAACTGTCTAAGTCCATTGACAAGCATCATTGGGTGATTTTTAATGAGTAACACCTTTGCAATAACATAAAACACCAAACACTGGCATTTAGTACCCCTTCACTACCCCTTCATGACCACACAGTACTACCCAGCCTCCTGCCCATCACAGTGTAGATCCAGAGTTTGATCAAAAATCCTGCAGACAGAGATGTGTTGATGGCAAATGAAGTGAAAGAAATTTGTGGAACTTGAATTTGAGACCCGAGAAGATGAAGGAGGGAGAATGAAAGGGCATAATGGCCAAATGAAGCTTCATGAACCATTTTCTGCTGGTTGTCCATGCAGGCTCTACAACCCCTTACCAAGGCTATGGCTTGTCTTAGGTTTACCTACATGTTGTCCTCTTTCTCTTTCAGGCCATCCTGCTCATTTCCAATGTACGCCTTGACCTCAAAGTCCACGCCACAAGGCTAGAGCAACAGGAATAAAGGCTGTCAGTTTTCATCTTGTGGAAATCGCTAGATCAGGGCCCATGTAAGTCAGTGAGCATGACAGCACCCAGAGCGTTGAGGGTGCTTACCTTCCCAGCATGCTGTGGTGCAGGCTGAATAGAAACAGAGCAGGGCAGGTCTTTTGGAAGCTGAAAAACAGAGAAAGAACAGTTTGTGTTATTTGTCTTCTGATAAAAAAAAACTGTGTTATGGGTCATTAGTGTCTAGTAGTTGACCCATGTTGTTTGGCTATTTGTCAAGCAGTGGGCTGATTAGAGAATTGTGTCTTGGCAGGAGAAACTGTTGTCTTGGACTTGGCTTCATGTTTGGATTTCAGTTAAAGAACCAAAAATTGACAGTGACTGATAAACAGCGAAGAATGATTATAAGATAAGAAGGAGGAAAGAAGAGGTACTGTGAAGGTGAAGGGGTGCCCCTGGTCCCCAGCCTTCTTCATCAGGATCTCCTGCGTGGGTGTGGTAGCCAGGTCAGCCTCACCCGTCGCAGGGTAGACCTGAATCGTTTGGCTCCAAATGTGTCTCTTGAAGGAGAGGTCGATCACATCCAGGTCATCTCGGCCATAGCGGAAAGCACAAGCCAGCTGTACCAACACTAGAAGGAGCCAGGGGTCATACAGCTGTGCTGAGACTACAGAGGGAGCCAGAGGTCACACAGCTGTACCCACACTAGAGGGAGCCGGAGGTCATATAGCTGTACCCACACTAGAGGGAATCAGAGGTCATACAGCAGTACCCACACTAGAGGGAGCCAGAGGTCACACAGCAATACCAACACTAGAGGGAGCCAGAGGTCATATAGCAGTACCAACACTAGAGGGAGCCAGATGTCATATGGCTGTTCTCAGTCTACAGAGGGAACCAGAGGTTATACAGCTGTACCCACACTAGGGGGAACCAGAGGTCATACAGCAGTACCCACACTAGAGGGAGCCAGAGGTCACACAGCAGTACCCACACTAGAGGGAGCCAGAGGTCACACAGCAGTACCCACACTAGAGGGAACCAGAGGTCATATAGCAGTACCAACACTAGAGGGAGCTAGAGGTCATATGGCTGTTCTCAGTCTACAGAGAGAACCAGAGGTTATACAGCTGTACGCACACTAGGGGGAAGCAGAGGTCATACAGCTGTACCTTGGGCTTTCTGGTGGGAGTAAAGCGTCGTGCTAGAGTGGGGTAAAGCAGTTAAACAGCTGAGCCTGCAGTTTCACTATGCATAATTACATTTAAATGTAATGTAGCAGATGTTTTCATTCAAAGCAACAGACAATTGAGAAAGCAGGGTTGGTCAGTCAGTCTGTGGAGTATTTGCAGTTAACGGCCTTTTGCTCAAGGGCTCAGTAGTGATTTCACTCTGCCAACCACAGGACTTGAACTCCGATCCTTCAGTGCAACAGCAGTGATCACTGACCAAGTGAACTCTGAATGTCAATAGCTGCCACTGTGCCAGTTGGCAAATGAGCTGCTTTGCAGGAGCACATATTTAACCCTATATCATGCCACCCGGGGCTCCACTGGGTTTCTTCCTCACTGCCTATCATACCTTTTCTCCCTTTCAGCTCCGCTGGGTCCACCTTTACCACCCCGTCTGTCAGAGGGGGGAGAGAAGCCAGAGTCAGACACCACCCTCAACAGAAAGAGGATGCAAGCAGAAGGCGATCTTATCCAGGACCATGTCCGAGTCACTGGTGCAGTACTGTGCCATCTTTGCTTATTACAGCACGGGGAGTTATGGGACAGTACAAAGGACTGGCTTCAGGTGGTCACATGATTAGATGTAAAGAAACTGACCAAAGGGACTAATCAAATAAATCGCAGTAGATTTGAATTCAGTCTGTCTTGACTCTGGGATCCAAGCAGAGGTTAAGTTGTTAAAGGTCATCAGATTCTCCAGATGCATATGGTGGAAACAACATTTTTATGCGGATTAAATAAAAATGACTTTGTCTGTCTTACACATGGCAGTGCTAAGATTTGTTCATAAAAAAGAACAGACTCTGATGCAAAAACAAGTACAGTACCAGTCTAAAGTTTGGACGCACTTACCCACAGAAAAGTTTATTTGTACTATACTTTGCATCTTAGAATAATTATATAGACATCAAAACTATATATAAAAAAACATACAGCTGTAATAAAAAATTAAGAGACCACTCTATATTTTTTAAAAATCTGCAGTTTTGAATCTTGGTGTAATGCTGCTTCTGCTGGCAGAAGGCCACACTGAGTGGCAGGTTACTAACAGGCTGAAAATTTTCCAAGACAGCAGCACACAAGAACAAGGTGCAACAGCCGACACTGGGAACGACCAGAAACCAGCCAGGCAGAAGGCAGAAGCGACTTTCTAATGCCAGAGATGATCGTTAACTTACCTGACAGTGCCTCATAAATTGGAGGATCACAAGTGCCCTTCAAAAGGAATGGAGAAGATTAAGAGCAGGTGGAAAATGCACTGCTAGGACAATTCATAACCGGGTCCTAGAAACAGGACTGAAGCCCCATAAAGCAAGAAAGAAGCCCTTCATTCATGAGAAACAGTGAAGAACCAGGCCGTAATTTGCAAAAAAAAAAAAAAATGTATATTTTACACAGGCACGTACCCTTCATTTTTTCCAAAGCTGTATATGGAATTATGCACTGATCAAAAAAGTATTAAACAAAGAAAGGCTTGTTGGGGGGCAGCTCTGTGGGTTGGGACTCAGAAGATTGCTCATTGAAATCAATGGTCAGCAGAGTGATGTCATCATTAGGCCCTTCAGCAAGGACCTTAACTCCAATTGCTCCAGGGATTGGCTGACCCTACTTTCCCCTCTACGCCAGTTTCATGAGGTGGCCTCCTGGGATGCTTTTCCAGCTGCTCTGAAGGAGTTCCCACATATGCTGAACACTCATTGGCCACTTTCCCTTCACTCTCTGTTCAAACTCCTTCAATACTATTTCTACAGTGTTTAGGTCAGGTGGCCAGGTTATGTGATGCAACAGTCTGTCACACTCCTCTGTAGGCCACTTGGCATGTCGGAACTTTTGACTGGTACTGTAACATTTATAGAATTAGAAGAAAAGCCAGTGAGGACTCACCCACAATGTCCACTGTGTCTATACGGTCCACAAAGTCCCTCCTGCCCAGGTAGAGGGAGATCTGGGAGAAGAAGGAGAAAGGAGTAGGTATGACCTGGTTCAGAGTGAATCAGTGGACTGTAGCTGTATATGTGTTTTATTGGGCTGGGAAACAACAGCCTCTTACACTTTCTGCATCTGTTTTGCAGGCATGCTGGTAAACAATTGGACATTGATCAGAAGTTAGTTCAGGTTTTACTATTCAGAGAGGAAATTATTGTAGACCTTACTCGTATCAGTAAATGCTGAGGTGTACAGATGGGACAATTTGAAGACATTAAGTTAAAATTATGTGTATGTCAAACAAGACACTAATATGGCTAGATGGTTATCCATAAGGCTGAAGGTGTGTAGTACAGTAAGCATCCATGGTATGACTAGAATTTCCTTACCGACCCGTTGGCACTGCTTTTCCTGAAGACCCTACAGAGAAGGCAAAAAGGAGACTGTCAAGTGGGTGGATGTTGGGATCTCTTTTGTTAGTCACTCAATCACATATCACCATTGATTCAGAAAAAGATACTGAAGGCTGAAGAGTTTGGTGACCATGGAGATATGATGAAGGGTGATGATGGAGGTTGGGGTTGGTGATCATGGAAATATGATGAAGGGTGATGATGGAGGTTGGGGTTGGTGAACATGGAGAGATGATGAAGGTTGATGATGGAGGTTGGTGACCATGGAGAGATTATGTAGGCTGGAGGCTGTGGTTGCTGATCATGGCAGGATGGTTGATAACCATGTTTTCTGGAGGCAACACGCTGGGCGATATCTGCATGTAATCTTGTTCATGAGCTCTTTTTCTTAATGAAAGCACACTGCCTATTGCAGAAAGCCTTGCTACACCAATGGGTGGCCAGATACACAATAGCAGGGCATGCTTCTCTGTGTCACTGTGCTTTCACTTCAGTGGATGATGGCTGAGTACACTCTTCTCATCATAGCAGACTAATTGATTGTTAACTTTCTGGAGCGTATTCTTAAAGAGGCCTCAATTTTGCTACTTCTGATACACAAATTAGAGTTACAGACTACCGACTCAATGAAAGACAACCAGTAAAATTGATGGTGGACTCCCCCTACTGGTTATTCTTGAGAAGGAAAAGACAGGACAGAATGCTGATATTCAATGCTGAAGATTTCAGAGGAACCACATCAATTACTATGGTCTTAGTGATCTCAGGCCATAAAGTAAAATCATTCATGAAATGACATTGCTTCTGGATTGTTTGTCACATTTATTAAATTTGGTTTATTTATTATTATGCATAGCTGTGACAGTAACGGTTCTTCTTCAGTTTCTTGTGCGTATTGCCTCGTTGGGTTTATAATCAATGCATTTGACCTGTGAGGAATTAAATTTGTTGTGTTTTGGTAAATAGGCAGGTTAAGGATTTTGTGTTGTCTTCTGAATCACATTAAATAAGACCTAATCCAGCCTACCCAGAAAAACATGTTAATATACTATGCTTAGGTCAAACTGAAGAGTGACCTTTAGGTTCTGTACCCATTCTTATGAAATAAGACAAAGGCTTGGACTTACTTAGCCATTGCTGTGTTGCATGGGCTGGAGATTCCTGTAAAAATCCAGCAAGAGTGAAAACCAGATGGCAGCAGATGGCAGAAAACCGAAACACACCCCAAACTAGGAAGGGACCTTTCATTAATTTTGAGTCATGGGGGCCAGAGAAGGTAAAATGATACCTATAAACAAACTATCTGCAAGTCTGTTCTGATCTTAATAGTGATGGAAAACCCCAGATTGTTTATGAATTTTATATACCTGGAAGGATAATGTGGCTGGTGAAGCTGCGGCTGTGTGGAGTAGGAGATTAAACCATGATGGGTAAGAGATGCACCTGTAAATATGAGAGGAATCTGACTGGAACTTCAGATGGAGTTATGTAGAGGATAACATGGATGTGGTTGTAGTGTGGCATGCAGCATTTTTTTTATTTTTTTTGTTTTTTTGTGTGATATAACTATTTGCATGTGCGCATGTGAGTAGAGCGTGTTTATTTGTCTGCTGGGGAGAGCTAGTACTGCTGTCATGCTAAACCCATACCAATGTTTCATTATCATTCTGCCATTAGCAAATAGGCATTGGCACTCTGCCATTAGCATGCAGCCTTTACCACCCTGGCATTAACACGCAGCCTTTAGCACTCAGCTATTGACACATTCCATTAGCACCCTGCCTTTAGCACATAGGCATGATCACACAGCCTTTAGCATGCAGCCATTAGCACACAGCCTTTAGCACCTGACTTTAGCACACAGCCTCTAATACTCTGCCATTAGCATTCTTTCATTAGCATGTAGGCGTTAGCTCTTTTCCATTAACTTTAGCACACTGACATTAGCACTCTGCCATTAGTGCACAGGCTTCAGCACCATGCTATTAACATACAGCCTTTATCACTTTGCCATCAGCATCCCACCTTTAGCACATAGCCATTTAGCACTCTTTCATTAGCACCCACCCTTTACCACCCTGCCATTAGCACACAGCCAGACACCTCACCTATTCCCACCAAGGCCCCTCATTTCACACCACTTTGAGAATCCCACACCTACCTCTGCCCCGACGTGCTGTCACTTCAGTAGTATGACAGATATACATGCAGCGAGCAAGCTCTTTGTGGCCAGGGGGTGTGCTCCCCAGAACAGGCCTCCGCTCTGCCTTTATAGCCTTCCCATCCCTCCCCCTGCCCCCCGGCTGTTCTTTACCCACCGTCCTATCAGCCCACAAGTGAGTTTAAAAATAAAATCAATAGGGGGCACAGGAGGATTAGGGTTACGGAAATAGAAACGTATGCGTGTGTGTGTGTGTGTGTGTGTGTGTCAGAAGGCAGAGACCTTAGCCAAAGCTGTGTTTATTGGAATGGGCTGTATCCCATGCAGTGACACCAGTGTGGCAGCCCTCAGTATGGTTGGGATGCCAGTGCCTCCCCAGGCCGCGTCACGCCGGCCTCAGAGCCTCGATCTGGATGGACTGGGATGCCAGTGCCTCCCCAGGCCGTGTCACGCCAGCCTCAGATCCTCGATCTGGATGAGCTGGGATGCCAGTGCTTCCCCAGGCCGCGTCACGCCGGCCTCAGATCCTCGATCTGGACGAGCTGGGATGCCAGTGCCTCCCCAGGCCGCGTCACGCCGGCCTCAGATCCTCGATCTGGATGAGCTGGGATGCCAGTGCCTCCCCAGGCCGCGTCATGCCGGCCTCAGAGCCTCGATCTGGATGGGCTGGGATGCCAGTGCTTCCCCAGGCCGCGTCACGCTGGCCTCAGAGCCTCGATCTGGACAGGCTGGGATGCCAGTGCCTCCCCAGGCCGCGTCATGCCGGCCTCAGAGCCTTGATCTCTTAAGCTGCACCTCAGCACTCTCTGTGATTCTATGTTACTTTGCCCCAGTTTAACAGCCTTTGATTAGATAACTAACTGACTACTTTTACTCATTCTAGTTCAATTCTAGTTTAACTCCCCAGAGTGCCACATCATGCAAATGTAAAACTACAAAGGCTGCTCGCCATCACCGCCTGGGCTTAGAGATTCCCCACAGTCAGACAGAGGCTGCAGAAAGGATCATGTGACAACCTCTACAGGAGCTGTTTTCGCATGGCCCATCTGTCTTTCTCATCAGCTGAGCATGAGCTGCAAATCCTCTGCCCTCCACTGGGGGAGCTGCAGAACCACTGCAGGGAGAAGGCTGTATTTTCCACTCTGTACTGATACTGAGTCGAAAAAGGTTATATATGCCTGCCTTGATGTCCATATTCTTTAATCTCACTGTGTCCGATTTTATATATATAAAATATATAAAAATATATATTATATATAACATATAACATACATATATACAACCCCAAATCAGAAAAAGTTGAGTATTGAGTATGTTAAATTAAAATCAAACTGAAAACAGTACTTTGTTCAATTATCTTTGACCTGTATTACATTTAAAACAATACAACAGCACATTATTTAATGTGTTACTCATGAATTTTATTGTTTTTCTCAAAATAAACACATATTCCAATTTTGGTTCTTGCAACACATTTCAAAAAAAGTT
>JAODJW010000002.1:26791309-26814530 GCA_026777045.1 Hyperopisus bebe | reverse complement strand
AATGATACATTTCATCGACTGCATACAGCATTGTTGTGTTTTTGGCTCCCAGAGTACATAATTTTGTTGTCATTTTGTTCTTGTGTTGCCGTTTTGCTGTTTTTGTGTTATACAGTGTGTTTTTTGTTTATTGTACTGTGTCTTGAGATCTGAGGAAGTTACCGTACGTGTGCATGTGAGTGCTTTCTCTTGCCGGTGAACTTTACATGTAAAGTAGGGGCTTGCAAAGTTGAAACTAGTCTCTCTGACATGAGTAAGTACCAGTTTTCTAGAGAAAAATGATAAGTCCATGACAATGAGAAAGTGGGAACCAACTACCATTCAGAATTGTGTAGCTCAGGAGCAGACTTACACCGACATACTGGCAATATATCTAAGCTTTTTCATGGACATGGTTAAAACGATGCTTATTGTACTTTTCATTTTGGTGGTGCTGGCTAATTCATTGGTGGACCTATTTTTAGACATGAGTCAATTGTTTTTGGTAAGTTACAGGCCTTTGCAGCTGAAGCATAGTGTCAAACAGTCTTGAGAATGTTAAGTATGTTTCATAAAATGAGCCAAACCAGTCGAGAAACTGTAACAACTGACAACCTTTGTCCAGCAGACACACAGCGATGTTGACTGAGTTAGTGGTGCACACCACATACTACTGTTTTTTATTGGGAACAGGAGTCATGGGAGAGACTCACGCTCACTCAGGGGAAATTTCAGGTGAAAAAATGACAGCTCAGCAGCCACAACATCCTTTTTACAGTTTTCTTCGATTTGCTTTCGCACATTTCATGTAAACCTTTGGAAATTTGTGTGAAACATTGAGAAATGTTGTTCTGCTGTGTACAAGTGACATTGTGGCATTGGGACTACACTAGTAAGTTGTAATTTGAGAGATGCACCAAAGCAATCAAAAAGAAACTGTAAAAAGGAGATATTGTGGTTAATCAAGATAAAGACGTCGTTGATGTGGCCATACTTTTTGCAGTTCAAAGTACAGTATGCAACTAACTGCTGCTGTGCGCTGTCAACTCTGCGGAAACACTGGAAATACTGTGAGTTTATCTCACCCCTTGAAACATTGCCATCCAGTAGAACATACAGAATGCAAGTGCTTACAGTCACAGACACCAGCAAATAGGGTTTCTGCTTTCAATCTAAAAAAATACGGGACAATTCACCTCTGATATTGGCTTAAAACGGGTGATAGCATTTTATTTTTCATTATGGGATAGTTGACAACTCTACCAGCAATGTCAAGCCAGGTCCCTGGAACAAACATCAAGGCAGTAGATGTCAGGTTGCAGTCTTTTTTCATGTTCTGAATCCTAAGGGAAGGGTTTAAGCCAAAATTAAGCCTTCACGCCCCCAATTATCTGTTTTTGGTGTCATTGGGGGTTAACACTCGAATTATATAGTGATCATTATCGACATCAACTGGGAATCCCTCCCCCTGGTCAGTGAAGTTCACTTTACTGCCTCCCCATATCTAAATTCTACTGAGGACGACACACACATACCCCCCACCCCCAAGGCCAATGTCTGGATAAATAATGAGTAGTCGGGCCATGTGGTTGGAAGCTTGAGAAACCCTGGTTTACAGCCAGCATGGCTCTGTGTGGTGCTTTGGGGTTCTGCTCCCGCCTGATCCTGTCTTCCCCTGCAGGACATCCTGAAGCACGTTTGCAAGCGGGAATTCGAGGCTCTGATGTGTGCCGATCAGCTGACCCGGGAGCGCCACAGGAGGAAGGTCTTCCTTCATTTCAGTAAGCGACCCTGTCTAACATCAGTTCCTTGCTCACATAAGTGCGATTCCCTTGACCACTGCACCACCCACAGGCCAGAGCAGGCACGGTCGTCTCAGTTATTGTCCCTCCCCTCACTTCTTCTCCTCTCTAATCTCTCCAGCATTTTCTTCACAGATGAAGAGAAGATCTTGTTCCCTCCCACCTACCGGTACGAGCGCGGGTCCAGGGAATGCTACCAGTGGGAGAAGTACAAGACCTCGGGTGTAAGGCTGATGCTCATCGTGGGGGTGGGATTCAGGGCGGAGCTTGGGGCAGGGCTTGGTCTGTGGGTGGTGCCTTGGGGCCGACGGCTGCCACACCCACCTAGGCTGAAAGCTTCAGCAAGACCCAGCAAGACGGCCTTTTTTTAGGGGAGCTGCAGGCTCTGTTCGGTCCAAAAATACCATTACTTTTCCAGTTCTATTTAAATATGTGGCTGTTAGTGGGATCAGTGAGGCTTGTGGGTTTATAGGGCCTCTGTCATCTACCAGAACTCACTGGATAACAGTGCCAGGTGCTGAGGGACAGTCATGCACAGTCATGTATGCTTGCCTGAATTTGTGTCCTTTTTGTGTATGCGTGAGCGTATCCGCATGTTCGCCTGTGTACAAACAACCACACCTCACACCTTATGAATTACTGCTATGTTTCTGCACGTTTCTCATATTCTTATGTATGTATGTACATTTCTGTCTTTAGTGAAACAAGCCAGCTCCTTTGCTTCCTTATATAATGACCTCTTCTGCCACATGACAGACGGAGAAAGTTAGATAGGCAGATAGACACAGAGATAGACAGACAGGCAAAGATAGACAGACACAGAGATACAGACAAAGATAAATGTACATGAACACACACATTAATATACAGTTGCAATAAAAAAAAGTGAGAGTAACAGATATATAAAGTGCATATGCCATGGAAATAAGGGTTATGTTTACCAACAGTAAAAGTGCAAAGTTTTGCTGTCGTTCCCTTCGCTCCTCCCAGCACTAACCCCTGTGCACACAGGTTCGCGTGAACGTGCCTTCCTGGTGTGACCGCGTGCTCTGGAAGTCCTACCCGCAGACACACCTAGTCTGCACTGCTTATGGTGGGTCAAGGGTCAAGTGAAGGGTCGGGTTGTGGGGTCAGGGGTGATGGATTGGAGGATGGTGGCCTGGTTGGCCACATACCGTGGGGTTCAGCCTGTTATCTGATCCTTCATCTCTGTTTTTTCCCACTCCGTTTTTTACCTTTTAATTCTTCACTTATCTGCTGCAGATTTGCTGGGATTAAGTAATGTCTGAGCTGGGCGGGTGTGCAGGGTGGGGGCGCTTGGCCTGATTCTCACACAGTGACGCACCTCGAGCTGCATAGCCTCACTGTGTTTTTCACACACTGTCTGCGGGAGGCGTGTCAGTAATGCAAAACTAGTGAAAGTGAACCAGTTTTGGTTGGAGGCCAATTTTGTTTGGAGCCTGTTTACTCGTGAGCTTCCATGTCTGTAACTTTTTATAAGTGTTTCTGACTGTCTGTGATGTCACTGATTGTGACCGTCTGTGATGATCTGTGACTGTCTGTAATTATTTGTAACTGTCTGTGACTGTCTATGACTGTGACTGTCTATAACTGTTCATGACTCTCTCTGAATATCACTATCTATGTCTGTGACTGTCCGCGATTGTCTGTGACTGTCTGTAATTGTTTGTGAGCATCTGTGACTGTTGCTGTAATTGTTTGTAGCTGTCTATGACTGTCTGTAACTGTAACTGTAACTGCAACTGTCTATAACTTTGGCTGTCTGTGGCTGTCTGTGACTGTCCACTGGGGTTATCTCGCTCTGTTTAGGCTGCACAGATGATATCACAACCAGCGACCATTCCCCTGTCTTTGCCACATTCCAGGTTGGGGTGGCATCACCAATCATCTCAAAACCAGGTGAGGCCACCTGCGATTTACCTGACTGCAGTTGATCACTCACAACCATGCCTATACCTACCATTGAGGACACAAAGGTCAAGTTCTCAGTATTTTATCTGCAACTCCAATAACCACAATGCATTATGGGGCACACCTGGGGTGGCTAACACTTTTGACCTGCTCACAACACATCTTTCTTCACGATGTTCTTGCATGTTTACATACCTTATTCTGTCCTGTTACTCACACTTATTCCCAACATCTGAGCAATGGTCATAGGTCAAAGTTCATAGAGCCTATGTGTTTTTAATGTGGGGGTTTCTCTCTCTTAAAAACAGACACAGGGCCAAGTGAGAGGGCATATATAGAGCTGGAGGGCGTGGAGGTCATCGTCAAGACAGCCAGCAAGGCCAAATTCTCCTTGGAGTTTCACTCCTACTGCCTGGAAGGTGCTCTGACACTCTTTCTGATCTCTGTTTAGACTTAATTCTTGCCAAACATTCAGTTTTAAAGTTGAGACTTCGACAACATTGCCAGGTTGAGTCATTGGGCTAGTGTCTCTCCACAGAATTCCGGCGTTCCAGTGAGAATGATTCCCAGATCTGTGAAGTACCGGGCTTCCTCAAACTGGGCTGGTCTTCCAAACAGCTGCCAAAGGTTTTTGGTTATATCACAATAGATTTTCCATGCTAACTATGAATTTTGTGTTGGCTGAAGGATAGAAATAGCATGATATGTTTACCTCCATCTTATTTATTATTTCCTTCTCTTTCTTTCTCTCTCCATCAGCTCTTTTCTGTCATCTCAGACATGGAGCATCTTCAGGACCAGCACCTGCTATTGTCAGTTAAGTCATGTGACGGTCTGGAATCCTATGGTTAGTCTCCACTCCCTCCAGCTCCTGCTGTCTGATTCTTGTGCTTCATTGGAGATGTGAATTCTCTGTGGCTGTCGGGGTTCTTCACTTTCTTACCCCTATCACATGGCTTTTCCTGCAGGTGAATGCTGTGTCGCCCTCCGAAGCCTCCTGAGCTCTACAGTGGAGGTGTTTGAGACGTTCCTGACCCACCGTGGTGAGGAGATGGGCTCTCTTCGGGGCAGACTACGAGTCCACGTGCCCAAGGACCGGCGACATAGGCGGGAACGGACCTACGGTGGGTAAACCCTCCTTCTCACGTCCTTGTAAGCGTTGTCTAGTTCCTCGCCAAGTTCCTCAAGATTTCCTGTTCTACTTCCCCTTTGGCGGACCGCAAGCAGATGCATCCTGAGCTGCTTCCAGGTCATACGCTAAGGGCATCTCTTTAGCTGCCTAGTGACACCACGCAGATGGTAAGCAGGCAGCATTGCGGAATCCTGAGAAAATTCTGACTGAGAGCTGGTGTCATGCCTGTCATTTGCAGAATGGTTCTGCTTTGAGAAAGACGAGAGCAGCTTGGCTAGAGGTAGCCCATCCCACGCAGTGACTGGTGGCCCTTCTGCACGGTGAGAAAACCATAATTTACGGATCGGTAAACATAACAGTCCAAAGTCCGGCATAGGTCCACTTTTGGAGACCCGCACCTTCCCGCACCCGCACAGTACAGCACCACACCTGCCCGTGCACCCGTGATTATTTCAAAGTTAAATTTGCACCCGCCCGGGCCTGTTAACATTCTGCCCGTTACCCGCCCCCACCCCTGATAAATTACGCACAATAATTTTTTTCTATGCACCTCTCAACATGACAAGCTCTAGGCCTTTTAAATTGAAACGAAAAAGTCCGTTTAACACAAAATCAAATCAGATAGATCTAAGCTATCTATACTGTGACGACCGTGAAAGAGAGAACAGAGGATTCAGACGTGTATGTGAACGTTTGTCGAGGCGATTATCTAATGGTGCGTTCGTTTTTCTCTCAGAACTCGGAAATTCCGAGTTAAGTGACATCAATCTCCCGTTCGAGGTACCACATCTAGGAACAAACATGGCTGCCTCCATGAACACGCTGATGTGTGTTATTGCTTTATATTTTAGCAGATTTGGAGTGAGATTATTTTTCCCGACCCAGTGCAGGACTCTGAACAGTCATATGCACGGCACATGCATTTTATAGATCTGTTATTGCCTTGATCAGCCACAGACTGCATCATCATGTAGTTTGACATTGTCTTGAATTGCTTTTAGATTGTCATTATTGAATGAAGCAGAATGACTAAGCATTTCAATGCACTTGCTGTACACTGAATAAAGTTCTTGAGTTTTGAATCCTTCCTACTAATGACTCAGCTAATGGTTGTGATGATGTTAGCTCAGCCACTAAAGGCTGCATTTAGCCTCATCTGGCCTCCTTCAGGTCCCCAGCTGGACCATCTACACCAGCGCCAGCTCAGCCTGCCCAAGCTCCTTCGGCATCGGTGCCAAGCAGCTACACCAACCCTGCATACTTCATCTTTGAGGGGATGCCCATTCAGCGTTTCGTGACGGAGGACCCCACCCCGAAGCAGGACCCCCGGGTGGTATGGGCCAGGGACTCTGTCTTGCAGCTCCCCAAGGTGTCCACAAACCAAAGTCAGCAGGGCAAGTCCACCCGCAGGTCTGACTTCACGGAGATCGAAATTCCAGGATGCCTTCCCCACTGTCGGCCGTCTGGGGAGGCTCCATCCTCCTACCAGCTTTTTCCAGCCCAGGACAGGGGGTCGGGGAACCCCTCCTCAAGGCTATCTCTGAACAGCACTCCACAATCCCCAGAACGCTTCCCCTACAGGGATGATGTGGTATTGCAGCCGCGGTCCTCTGCTGTACAAAGGAACTTGTACTGGAACCGTTCAGCTGTGGCGAGGGAGATGCCCTGGGCATACAGGAACCTGCCCCGGAGGACCAGCCCCCGGCTGAGCCTGGATCACCCATCTGGCATGCATAAGACCCCAGCACTCTACCCCTATTCCTCCACCAGGGTGCCCCACAGGGAAGCGGCATCCTGGGCGGTCGGACCCCAGCCAGACCCCCCAGGGGACCACTCACTGACAGCCTTGCAGATCGCCAAGTCACTCAGTGAGATGGACTTCCTGCCTGTAGACCACAAAAGCCCCACAGCCATTCCTAGAGCCCAGCAGAGGAATCTGGGCTACGAGCTCAGCACTGTTTCAGAGAAAGAGGTTGGTAGATCATAGAGTAACATGCTATAGTTCCAATGCATCTGAAAAATTATGATCTTAAAGTTGGACTGTCGTCAAGGATTTTTATTGTAGCTCTTTATCACTGACCTGTCTGCAGGCACCGGTACGGCGAGTTGCTCCGGGATCCGTGTGGGAGCTCCTGAGCAGCCTGGGGCTTCAGCGCTACACCCTGGGGCTCAGTCTCAATGGCTGGGATGACCTGGTTTACTTTAGGTGAGGCAGGAAAGAGCACATGGAGCACCAGGTTCCACGCATTGACTTTAAATATCAAATTTTCTGCCATCACTTGTTCATGTATGAGATGCTGTTTATTTGAATGCTTTCTTTTTCTATAAAGCAGACCTTGGGTCCCCACAGCTAATGGAGGTTCTAGACCATTTCAACTGGGGGGCACAGACTGGGGCCAGGTGTTTTGTCAGGGGGGCAGATGCATTTGACCATAAGTATTACTTAGAAGTAATAGTTACTTACACTAGATTGCCAACATTAAGAAGCAAAACACAAATCCGAAAACCAATAAGTTATTTATGCAATGCTTTGCAGTCACATTTAGCAATTTTACAAATACGTAACTCACTCTGACTTCTGGTTTAGACTGTTTTGCTACTTGGCAGTCCCCAAATTTTAGCCGGCATATATAAATGTAAATAATAATAATAATAATAATAATAATAATAATAATAATACATTTTAGACCCAAGTAGCATGCATATTGAGGGGGGCCATTGGATGGCTATGGATGTTGTCTCAGTGGCATCGGTGCTCCCAGCGCCCCCCCCAGAACCACCCCTGGCCACAGCTATAGCAAGTAACACTTTCCCTATTTCTCAGTGAGATCACAGAGCAGGACCTGCGGGCAGCTGGAGTGACCAACCCTGCTCACCGCAGACGGATCCTGGAGAACCTGCCCAGGATCTGGGAATGAGGACCAGGGCTGCTGGGTCTAGCTGACGGCTCTCGGGCCAGGTCAGCAGCCTCAACCACGGAGGGTCTCCCAAGCCTCTCCATAGGTCAAGTGATCCCACAGCAGGCCGGAGTGTGATGGCAGCGACTTTTGACTGCATCCATGAAAAGAGCTGAAAAGCGGAAAAATGGCAGCACGTGAACTGTGTAGCGAGATTCCTGGTGATACATTCCCGTGCGCTTGTTTATTAAAAAACCCTTCTGAGACTGCCTGCTTCATTTCTAAAATAAAGTGGTGTGCCGTCGGTTTTAGGGCGCCACTCATCCGTCTGCCTATGGGAACCAATACTGTTTACAGCTGAATAGGTTTGCTTGGTCAATACTGACATGGCACTTGGCGAGTGATTTGGCGTTAACTGTTTGTAAAAGGTACGTCTTGATGTTTTTCAAGCATAAATTACAATGTGACTTTCTGCATTCTCTGTTCCAATTCTTTCATTCACCCCTGTAAGGCTTATTTGCTGAAGATAGTCTTTGTTTATATGAGACAGACAGCTCTTTGATGTTTTAGGATGTTTTTTTTTAATTGAAGATCACATCAATGTCATGCTGCTCTTTGTTCACAGTCCACTGAGATAAGAGTGGGATTGTAAAACACTGATCAGATTCACTGCAAGCACCGCATCTGATTTTACATGGACGCTCTACGCAGACAGCAGTGACGATGGCTACACTCCTTGTAGTGGAGTCCCAGCTAGGTGTGAGATTCTTACGTCGATGTTGAAGGAAGTAAGCAAGTGTGCAGAGCCTAGTGCTTAACCACAATGTGTATTTTCAAGTCAATTTGAAAGCAGTAGTAAAGCTCACTTATGCAACATTAGCTCCTTATATGCTGTAGACAAACCGCATTCACACGCAGAGCATGACACTCGCTGTGCTGGGTGTCTGCTGTGGTTAAGGATGCTCAATCCAAGCCCCTGAGGGGGAAAACGATCCAGCACCTTGCTTTGATAGGTAGATACGTTTGTTTGCTTCTTCTCACTGAGCACCGCACCTACTTCCCAAGCAATAAAAAAATATTTATTCTGCACGCTGGTCTATACCTTGCAGGCTGAGCTCACAGTTTAAAGCGAATAGAAGCTGAGCCAGCCCATGAAGTGTTGTGAAATTCCTGCTACTCGTCCTGGCTGAGTTTCACATTCACTTCTCCTGAATGGACACTTCGATTTCTCCTTCTCCTAAGCTTGCTTACTGCAAGCACTTTTCATGGTTCACCCTGGGGGTGGTGGGTGTTTGCTGGTTTTTGTTCCCTATTCCCTTCAGGCCAGCAAGGTTGGACTTCCCCACCCCTGTGGTCTAAAACTTACAGCAAACCACCCGCTTCCTTTTGGTAAAAGCCCCTTTGTTTTTGCATGAGACTCGTTGTGATTATATCATTCATTGTTTCCCAAA
The DNA here is from genome assembly GCA_026777045.1 of Hyperopisus bebe. Classification (NCBI taxonomy): domain Eukaryota; kingdom Metazoa; phylum Chordata; class Actinopteri; order Osteoglossiformes; family Mormyridae; genus Hyperopisus; species Hyperopisus bebe. Next base: position 26,805,337 of record JAODJW010000002.1, on the reverse strand, counting down.
GACTTTATGCACTCCCTAATAAAAGAAGGCCTTGGGTATTTTTACACAGAACAAACATAAGGTCTCCCACATCCCATGCTGAGCCAGACAACAATCATTCCTTCAATCCTTCTGTCCATCAGCCTACCATTCCTAGGCCCTGGCTGCCATTGTCAGTTTTCTAAATGTGTGACAGACATTGGAAGGGCCGTGGTATTCCATAGGACCAAAGTCCACCACCCAAGGATCCATTTTCTGTGCTTTTTGGTTTGTTGCGTGTGATGTTTTCATTCCAATCAACCCTGCGTGAACATTCTCCATGCATCAGTTAAGACCTCAGTGACCATCCAGCGGGGGGGATTTTTGTGGAAGCTAGAAACAGAAATACTGAGCTGCCAGATGATACTGCCGTCATACAGCACCATCATACAGCACCATCATACGGCACCTTCATACAGCACCATCATACAGCATCATCATACAGCACCATCATACAGCACCTTCATACAGCACCATCATACAGCATCATCATACAGCACCATCATACAGCACCATCATACTGCATCATCATACAGCACCATCATACAGCACTATCATACTGCACCATCATACAGCACCATCATACAGCACTATCATACTGCACCATCATACTGCACCATCATACAGCACCATCATACTGCACCATCATACAGCACCATCATACTGCACCATCATACAGCACCATCATACAGCACCATCATACAGCACTATCATACTGCACCATCATACAGCACCATCATACTGCATCATCATACAGCACTATCATACTGCACCATCATACTGCACCATCATACTGCACCATCATACAGCACTATCATACAGCACCTTCATACAGCACCATCATACAGCACCATCATACAGCACTATCATACAGCACCTTCATACAGCACCATCATACAGCATCATCATACAGCACCATCATACTGCATCATCATACAACACCATCATACAGCACTATCATACTGCACCATCATACTGCACCATCATACAGCACCAACATACAGCACTATCATACAGCACCATCATACAGCATCATTATACAGCACCATCATACAGCACCATCATATGTGTATGTGTGTGTATGTGTATGTGTGTGCGTGTGTATGTGTGTGTGTGTATATATGTGTGCATGTGTATGTGTATTCGTGTATCTGTGTGCGTGTGTGGGTGTGCAGTTTGGCTAAGGCTTCTGTACTAATCGTAGAGTGAGATACTTCCTGGTTAGTTATTAAAATGCAACAAAACTTGGTTTGGCGGGTGAGCTTTCGGTTATTCACCCCTGGATCCCGCCCATCCAATGCAGACCAAATACCCACATGATAGGTAGATGCCTGATTCAAAGGTTTTATTGTTATTGTGTTACACAGAGATTACGCTGTTAACTTCCAAACTCCATGCAATGCAAACAGGAAGTAACATAAACGATATACAGAAGAAGTAAACTATATATCACAAATAAACATATATTGAGATAGTCAAACTATAAAAGAGATAAATTATAAAGAGACAGACAATAACAATGACATTAACGTAAAGTGCAGGAATGACAAGTGATTATTGCACATACTTGTATATTGCACATTTGAATAATCATTTCTGTATCAGCAATACAATAAGGAATTGGGACACAAGTCACTTTTTTACATATTTTGTGGAAAACTCTTTACTGCTTCTCAGAAATCAGTGATCAAAACTTCCTGTTAAATATCCCTCCTAATTCCTTGTATCAAGGCAATAGATTTTGTTACACAAGTGCCTTTTGCACACCCAATGGTGTAAAAATCTGATTAAACTGAGGGAACCTTGATGGCTGGAGCCACCGACTTGTTACGAAACACAGGACAGTTACAGGCCAATCAGCACTGCCCCACCCCCACCCTGAGATCCCACTCACATTCCATGTCTGTGAGTCACAGGCTGACCTCTGGGTATATCTGCAGCTTACCGTCGGGGGGAGGGGGGCATTCTGGGAAAGGGGGCCTCAACCTCCCAGGTCACTTGGGGTTTGGAGCAGCCACATGCTCACCTCTCACCTCGCGGAGGTGAACTTCTTTCTGTGTATAAACCTGAACAGATTTTTTTCAGTTGGATAGTTAGTAGTCAGATTTTGGTTCATTAGAGAAATGCAGAGAAAAAATCATTAAAGCTACTCAGAGACGAATTTCATGCAATGCAGCACACAGTTGTGTTGCAGCTCATAACACATCTATTTCTGAAACGTCACAAAAACCCGAAAGCAGAGGCCGTCTCTGGGAAACCAGACTTCGGATGTGTCTTTGTTACAGACAGAAGCTCAGCTGTTCATTGCATCAGTTATAGTGATAAGCTGTTGCAGCATGAAAATCCACAGTCCCTAAAATGTCTCATGATATAAATCTCCTCTCATACATTATATGGCACAAAGGGCAGAGAATTGCTTCTGTTATTTTCCCATAATGCCATGGGGCCTGTCTTATTTTTTCCTGCTGCCATTAGCCTACTTTATGTACATTGTACATTGTTTTACTCAAATCCAGCAAACTGCTACCTTCACACACATACGTCAATCCCAAAAGCAGGATCTTACCCGCTGTTCATTGTGTCTATCGTGCAGCTTGTGTTCTGTAATCACAGAATACCCTCCCACAGTTTGGATTTCACCTTCACAAAGGGTGTAGAGCCACACCTGCAGCTGTGGTTCCCAGTGCGGTCATGTGACCCCACATTCCCACACATACTGGTAGAGGAGATTATGCCTCATCAAAATCATCCCCACCCAGAAGCTGTGGGTGGACAAAACAAGGATGGCAAAAGACGAGACAGGTAATGGTGGAACACCGTTTCCAGCAATCCGATTCGAAAGATGTAGCAGAGTTTTTGGTCCATTATGGATTTCAAAGGGCATCCCCATGCTACAGCTAACGTGACCACGGAGCTCGCGAACAAACTGAACACCTTTTACGTATAGTGATACCACTATCGATAAGCAAACCAGATACATCGACCATCCAAATGACTTTCTGCCGTTTGTTTTCACCTCTACAGTTATGAAGTGCTTTGAGAGACAGGTCAAAGGTTACATCTGCTTCACGCTACCCAACACTCTGGATTTCCATTTGCTTATCTTTGAAACACAGCAGCAGAAAATGCAACATCCCTCATTCTGCACTCAGCCACTTGGATGACAGGAAGGAGAAGTATGTGCCGTTCCTGTTTATCGATCATAGCTCTGCTTTTAACTGAATAATCCCTGCCAAGCTCATCAGCAAGCTCAGAGACTTTGGCTTGACCACCAGCCTATGCCACTGGGCCCTGGACTTTTTGATCAGCAGACCCTAGGTCCCTATTATTCAAATCACAGTCCTCGAGGTCCGAGCACTGCTGGTTTTCCAGCCTTCCTTTACCTGTGAGCCGGGTGTGAAGCCTCTGACCAATCAGAATCAATAATTATTAAACTAACTACCTGGGAGAACTGAAAACAAGGCCTGGATTTGGAACTGAGGTCCAGATTTGGAGAACCCTGCCCTAGGTTGTTCAAGTGGTGGGACACACATCATCAAACCTCACTCTCAACACAGGAATCACTGCAGTCACTATTGAAAGTGTCCTCGCCTCATTTATCACTGTGTGGTACCCATCATCCACTGCTGCAATGAAACATAGGCTGGAATGTGTCGTGCAAACAGTCAGTAGTAGGGTTACCATATTTGGTGAGATGAAAAAGAGGATGTGTCCAGGGATCAGAATATTAAGGAGTTTTCATGTTCAGTGACCAATCAGGTTGAGCTTCTCTTGTGAATATTAATGAGGTTTCCCTAACCACCACGTAAAATGAAAATTCGCAACTAGGGAAACCGGACATGTGGTAACCATACACTTAACTCTCATTTTACAATCTGGACACAACTGACACAATATACAAGTACGCAAGTCTTTTTTCAACAAAAGTTATGAAACGCTAAGCTACGCTTCATATGAAAGCAAAAGTAAATTGACAAAGTCCCAATGGTTTCTGGAAGTTGACATCATCAGCAGCGTGACACGTAGGCATATCATTTAACTTTTAAAGTAAATGTGTACACGGGCCTTGCAAACACTGTGTGTTGATACTGAGTCACTGCCATATTTTGAAAATTGGTACCGTTTCATTCTCTTGGTACTCTACTGTAGTCATACAGGTTGCAGCGCTAAACCCGTCCGTTTTTTAAAAAACGCCCAGATGTCCGGACAGGGGGCCAGACAGAGGACATGTCTGGGGAAATCTGGACGTATGGTAACACTACCCTGGAGGCTCACAGGCCAGAGCTGGTGTCTGTGAGTGGGAGCCAGGAAGCAGGCCAGCAGGAATGTGTCGGACCCGCGCCACTCGGCCCACTTCCCCTTCAGCCGGCTCCCCTCTGGCTGCGGGTTCTGCTCAGTCAGCACCAGGACCTCCAGGCACCTTAACAGCCTTTTTGCCAAAGGCCATAAACCTTCTTAATAATCTATCATTGACACTACAGTAGACTGGGCTATATTCATACCATTAACCCCATTTTTCTGAGCTATTTATGCCATTTCTCTATTTATTGTTGTTGCTGTTCTATTATTGGTTTTTTTTTTCCTTTTGATGACCTATTATAACCTTTATAATTCTTAATTTCATTTTTACTGTGCTGTTTCACCAGGTCAAATTCCTGTGTACATTTGGGGATTCTGATTCTGATTCTGTTTTTCTTATTCATACTTGTCTTGTTAAACTGTTTTGCTTTTCTCTTCGTTTTGCATATGTGGTGAAGCACACTGCAGGAAGCCAGTGGAAAGGCAATTCACTGCACAGGAGTGCAATCTCTGATTGTGTACCGTATGTCACAAATAAAAACTTGGAACTTGATCCTGAAACGTGTTGAGCAGGTCAGACCAGACCCAGACTAGGCCACACGCTCTTACATTTTCCTTGGAAATCCTCAGGCTTCCACCAACCAACTGGGAGACAGTCCCTCAAGCAGATCCTGGTTTTTGCCCAGTGGCACTATTATAAGATGCCCAGACCACTCTACCATGTTGTTTAGAATGGGTCCAGCAGCCCTGCAGAGGTTACCTTCAAAGATTGAGTCTTTTGCATGATGTAGGGATCTGTGCAATTCGATGATCTGCAAAGTTGTGTCGTCTGGAGCTTGAGGTCCTGGTAGAGCCTCCCTTGGTAACCAGATCTGTTGGGAGAGAAGCTACGATCCTACAAAGACCTCCATGAAAGGTAATGATACAGAGTAGAGTATCAAACCCAGACCAGGGACATCAGAATCCACCCTGGGGCCTGGTGTGGGGTGGCGTTTCCTGGCAAGCCCCAGCTATACACTGTCAGAAGAAAGGGTAAATAAGTAAATAAAATTTATTTATAAAGCACTTTTCACAGACACAAGTCACAAAGTGCTGTACAAAAAAATGTAACAATAATAAAAAAAAAAACATACCAAACACAATATGAAAAAACATGAGTAATAGAAACACTTGAGAAATATATTAGAGCAGGGTCTCCAACTCCGGTCCTGGAGAGCTACTATCCAGTAGGTTTTCTGTCCCACTTGGCTTCTGATGAGCCACACCTGTTCCTAGTATTTACCTGAGAACAGGTGTGGCTCATCAGAAGCCGGGTATGATGGAAAACCTACTAGATGGTAGCACTCCAGCACCGGAGTTGGAGACCCCTGTATTAGAGAATAAAGCCCATGCAGAGGTAATTCAGCTCTAATCAAAGGCCTTCTTAAACAAGAAAGTCTTAAGATGTATTTTAAAAGAGTCAACAGAGTGCAAAGCCAAGAGGAAGAGCGTTCCAGAGTCTAGGTGAGGCTGACTGAAAAGCACGATCCCCACGTGTTTTAAGTCATGTGCGGAGGACGACTAGAAGGTCCTGTTGACTAGACCTAAGTGCCCGGCTGGCTGTGTGGCGTTGGAGTAGACTAGCAATATACTTAGGAGCTTGACCATGCAGCGCTCTATAAATGATAACCAGGATTTTAAAATGAACTCTAAAAAGAACTGGTAGCCAATGCAGAGAATACAAAATTGGAGTGACATGTGATCTCTGGTCAGACTGGGTTAAAAGCCTAGCAGCAGAGTTTTAACTAACTGTAGCTGAGAAAAGAGAGATTTGTTCAGACCTGAATACAGAATGTTACAATAATCTAGATGTGAAGAAATAAAAGCATGGACTGGCATCTCCAATTCTGATTATGAAACCACTGACCTCAGTTTAGAAAGATTTCTCAAATGATAAAAAGAAGAGCAGCTGACAGACTTTATATGTGAATCAAGACTTAATAACTGATCAAAAACAACCCCCAGTTTGTGCCTTTGCTTGTACCCTCAAGGGTCTGCCAATTGTACCCTAAAGCTGTAGGTAATTGTACCTTTTAAAATACAGAAATGAACTCTGAGGAACATTTTTGTACCATTGGGGTGTATTCGTGTTGTTTTTACCTTAGGGATGTTCCTCAGAGTCCATTTCTGTACCTTAATTTAGACTAAAAGGTACAAATACCTATAGTTAAGGTGCTTTTGGTAGATCCATGATGATACAACCCCAGTGACAAAAAAGGTATAAACTGGTACCCTTTTTTCTGACAGTGTACAACTGCCCATGTAACCCTGCCAGGTTTAAAAGGTCATGTTGATCTTTTCAGTTTTATTCGCTGGTATCCAACAGGTTTTCCATCCTGCCAGGTCTCTGATGAACCAAACCTGACCTCAGACAGAGATCAGCAAATAGGATGGGAAACCGATTGCATACCGACACTCCAGGATCAGAGCTGCCTACCAGTGGTACATAAGGTGAAAGGAGGTGGTCAAGCACACCATCATTTGGATGGAAAACAAAAGAGGGATGCAAGCTTATCCAATTAAAGAAAGTTTAATTGCATTTTAGGAATTTATAGACAGACAGACAGATAGATAGATAGATATCCTAAAGGAAATTGCAGGTTTACAGTATCACAGCACACATTAGACAGTAAAAATGACATTTACATTTACATCAATAGACTAACGATAAATAACATATCCGTGTATTTATAACCATCAAATGATGTCTGAGCTGAGTTACATCATTTGGCCAGGGGAGCATTAAATGACATTCGCAGACAAATTCAAAGTAAATCTGCCGGAACACGCTGCCCGCTCCGCGAAACAGGCACACGTGTGAAGCCGGAAGGCGCGGAGGGCGGGGCGCCCGGGAGGGGTAGTGCTTACGCAGAGTCTGCGATCTCATACCGGGACAACTGCGGAGAGCGCCGGCCGACTGGGAGGCACTGCATGGGGTAACAGTTGCACTTTTATTATTTATTCTGGAAAAAAAGTCGTTATATTTTCCAATATATTTTCCTCAAGAAGTTAAGAAGTCCCTGTAATACAGTGAAATTGATAAAGTTCTTGAATTCGTTGCTTTAATAATCGTAATTTATTATTATTATTATTATTATTATTATTATTATTATTATTATTATTATTAAGGGTCTAAAGCACGTAGTAGGGGCTTTTCGCGTGTTTTCAGGTTTTCGTGTGCCTCGAAAACGACTCAAGTCAATACTATGTGAAAAAAAATATTCGGACTAATAGAGGAAAACTATGAGGTGTTTTATTTCTCTATATGTAATACATGTTTACGGCATCATAGGAACTGTTTTGACTCCTTGAATCTAATTATTTATGCTCCGCGTTTTAAAAAACTCGCTGTAGAACATTGCACTTTCTGTCCTGCATATACAGACATTGGCAAATCATTGACCAGCACCAGCCAGTGGACAGCGTTGTCCCACGGCAGTAGTACGGACTTGGGAAGTTGAGGAAAAACGTAATAGCACGGCTGTTCGTGATTCAGTGCAGAAACGAATTTCAAATGACAGAAGACATGTATTCCCTGTTAAATAACGTAACATGCATACATAGGGATTTTTTAACATCACACCCACTGACGGAAAGTTTCATCATAGCCGATGTTATTCCCGTTATTGTTGTTTTTCCTGCTTAGAAACTGAGCAGTTTGTATTGATAATGCAGTCCATGTGTGCTCGTTCTGGGAAAGATCGTTCTTTGCTGTTGCCGTGTGGCCTCTGTATACTGCAGGGGCCACGTGAAGGGGTAGGACAATTCCAAGGGCCCCTGAGCTACAGGGGTGACATAATTGGATTGGTCTGGGTTGGGGGCTCAATATGATATGCCTTCATGGGGCCCAAATCTGTAGTGGCATGCTTGGAACTTCGTCCGCATGGTGGATTTTCAGAAGACTTCTCCAGACCCTACCAGGACCCCCCCCCCCCCCCCATCTGCTCTATGAGACTGTCCTGGTAAAGAGGAGCTCCAGCAGTGGAGGTCTCCTTTCTTTCCCGGTCATTAATTTCGGCTGCCCTTAGAGTTTAAGACACAACCCTAGGTTCAGCCTGCTAAGTTAAAGGTTGTTCATGGACGCTCATTGTTTCAGTGTTGGTTTTATACTTTTTTATGTTTGCACATTTGTATGTTGTACTTATTCACATCTTCATATTTTATTTATATGCACACAGTTCATTTTATGTACATGAACATCTGTACATTTTATTTATTTACATCTGTACATATTATATACACATTGGTATGTTTAATGATTGATTTGTACCATTATTTATACCCTTATTTATTCTGCTCCCATTCCTTGGTCTGTCTCTGTTTTTACCATCTGAATCTGCACCGCTGTAACATCTTCATTCGCCTCTTGGCACCAATCAAGTACCGTCTCCCCTAATCTCTGGCCTCGTGTTTCACAGACCATCCGTGAGCGTTACGCCGTCGAGCCCCAGAAAACAACCACCATGCTGGGCGAACCGCCCCAGGGGAATCACTCCTATCCGGAGGCCAACGAAAGCTGCCGCTTCAACGAGGAGTTCAAATACATCCTCCTGCCCGTCTCCTACAGCCTGGTGTTCATCATTGGGCTGGCGCTCAACTCGGTGGCCCTGTGGATGTTCCTGTTCCGGATGCGGCCGTGGAGCGGCAGCGCCGTCTACATGTTCCACCTGGCACTGTCCGACACGCTTTACGTGCTTTCCCTGCCCACGCTCATCTACTATTATGCCAACCGCAGCCACTGGCCCTTTGGGGCAGCGCTCTGCAAAGCTGTGCGTTTCCTGTTCTATGTCAACCTCTACTGCAGCATCCTGTTCCTCACCTGTATCAGCGTCCACCGCTACCTGGGCATATGCCACCCCATCCGCAGCCGTGCCGTGCTGAAGCCACGCCACGCTCACTTCACATGCGGCCTGGTGTGGATGGTCGTCACCATCTGCCTCATGCCCAACCTCATCTTTGTCACCACCAGTGTCCGGGACAATGACACTCTGTGCCACGACACGACTCTGCCAGAGGACTTTGAGCAGTACGTGAACTACTGCTCAGCCGTCATGGTCCTGCTCTTCGGCATCCCCTTCCTGGTCATCATGGTATGCTATTGCCTGATGGCGTGGGCACTCTGCCAGCCCAGGCGCGGCCTGTCCTCCAACCAGAAGGGGGCAGCCTCACGCACGAAATCCATTAAGCTGATCGTGGTGGTACTGGTGGTGTTCGCCATATGCTTTGTGCCCTTCCACATTACCCGGACGCTTTACTACACGTACCGGGTGCTGAACGCGCAGTGTGCTGTGCTTAACATCGTCAACTTCGCCTACAAGATCACCCGGCCACTAGCCAGCGTCAACAGCTGCATTGACCCCATCCTGTACTTCCTGGCTGGAGATCATTACCGCTCCAAGCTACTGCAGGCCATCAACTGGCGAAGGCAGGCAACCAAGCATTCCACCAACGGTACCCTGCCCCAGCCAGCCATCAACAATAACATCGCCCTCAGCCAAAAAAACCCATACTTCAGAGCTGCAGAGGACAACTGAGCACTAGAGCTGGTGCCATGACGCTGAGAAGATCTCAGGTCTCTCAATCCACATATTTCCAGCATTCCCAGATCTGGGGGGGGGGGGGGGTTAAATGACTCACCGTGCCATGTGATCATGGTGCTCCATTGCCAAGTGAGTCTGGAAAAGGCAGAATCCACGATTGAGGCACCAAGGAAGCCAAACTTCCCAGGAGGCCCTCCCCGGACCATGCTGAATCATAGAATGGGGCCATTGAATGTGTTCTGAGTGTTGCTGAGGAGCAGTGTGTCACCCATGATGAGGAATCAAGCGTCTCACCTCCATGTGTGAAAGGAACATGTCCTGGGCGCTGCAGAAATGTGATCTATTTTTCTAATGTTCTAATGTTCTTCTGGCGGTGAAGCCCTGTAAGCTGAATTTCTTGGCCTAATGCAGACCGACAAAACAGACTCTGTAGCTTGGAGACACAGCCTGTTTATCCTGTGCTGAGGAGGAGGCTGTTTACAGGATGCTCTGTGATTTTCATTTATGATATGGTGAAGAACGCAGTGAAGAACGCAGTGTAGGAAACGTGATGGATGCAGTATAGGACAAGTGATGGACAGAGTGTAGGATGTCGTAATGGACACAGTATAGGACATAGTGTGGGGGCGGGGGCTGCTGTATTTTTCCAGTTCCATTGAGGCTTATTTCATGCTCACATCCAGCTGTTTCCTGTGCAGGAGTCACACAGCTGTTTCTATCTGGAAATGGGGGATGTCTGGGGGGACCCTGAAAGGATTATATTTCGGAGACAGAGCCGACCAAGCTGGAGATGACTGATATAAAATTTAGCACAACTGCTTTGAAACAGAGGGGGACTCTTCTCCATTGGCCGTGTCAGATCACATGATACATGATCACATGATCAGTGCCAAATAATAGTAGCTGTGTTGGGCTGGATGCAGAGAGATGGCACAGTGGTGGACAGAACACTGGTGGGGGGTGGTCAGACAAGATCTCCACTGTCCCACATCCCATATTATTACTCTCTATGGAAGTGTATATTAGTTTCTATGGAAGTTCATGCAAAGAACCAGGACCCTAAACTGGTAGCCTTCAGAGCTGAATCGGTGGCTAATGATGGTTCTGACATTCTCATCCCTTCTCTGTCCAGGAAATTGACCCAACATCCTCAATGCTGTCCCATTGTGCCCAAATTAGTTATGTGATAAGACCAACATTCAAAGGTAGGACCCCTCTGGACAAAACAGGGAAGTCAGGGGGTGTGATCTCCATTGTCATGGCGACTGATATGACTCATGGGGGGGGGCACATAACCAAGAGCCAGCTTTGTGAGGAGCCCCACCACCATACTACAGCCTGTATGACTCGTGGGCAAAAATGCAGATCCCTTCCTGTTGGGAATATGGAGATTGTCATTGTAGTGAGACTGTTCCAGACGGAAACCTGAACCACTGAGCATCAGTATCAGTTGGCTCTGCATTCCCAGTCCCACCTCACCTTGGCACTTACCGTTCATTGTTCTTCACTTTTGTTGTCATTGACAACAGAGATTGTAACATAGATATTTATCTACAAGTGCCTTGTTGCTATCGGCAACTATATTGGAAAGGGCGCTATATAAAAATTATTATTTATAGTAATTAATGACTGCTACTTAAAGCTTAATATAGCCTAAGAATCTGCATTAATCTTAGAAATAAGACTCGTGTACATAGCAGCTTCAAGGATACCTGTGAAAAGACATTCATCGCAAAATGCAAAAGTGCACTGTCTGCGCACTCTTGTGGTCAATTGGGGGAAATACAGCCTCCAAGTGCCGAATAGGAACCATTCTCTTAATTAGAATTTCAGCTTGGAAAAATGGCATGAAAATTTCCGAAGTTCATTCTCGCTTTCCCTGTACATTTATGCGTGTATTAAAGGATTATATTTTGTAACACATTTTTTAGTGTTTTATTTTAGTGACTCAGTTTAACGTGAAACACTATATACATGCATACTTATGGGAGGAAATGTAATTCACTAAAATGATAAGCACAAAAACTAAAATATGTTTTTATTAGACTATTACATGATGTTACAGTAATAATGTAATTAACAATACCACCAACATGTATACTGACTGAAGACTTAGCTAATGGCTAACATGTTAACTTCACTTTACACTGTTACTACACTTCTTGAATTGCTTGTTTTGCATCCTTTTGCATCCTGACTTACGCTAACTTATGTAAATACATGTTTTAATTTATTTACATTTATACAGGGGCATTGCTAGACATGAAGCTCTACTGAGGTACGGCTCCTGACCCCCATTACCCATAAGATTTTTGAGAATTGATCACAAGATCTTACTGGGTCACGTGCCCCAGGAAAAGGGGTCTAGTGATGCCCATCCATTTATTTCATCTTATATTTATATCTTATTGTCTTTTTAATATTCTATTTGCCCTGACCCCAACTATCTTGCCCTGACATTTTATATTTTTTGGAGGAAGCTCAGTTTACAGTAGCCCAATGCACAAAGTTAAACTAAAAAGACATTTAGACATTAATTGACAGCAAAATAAATAACAGACAACAAGAAAGAGTTAAACAAAGAATGTCAGAAAAAATATCCATCATAACCTGTCTGGTCTATCCCCCAGTATGGCCAGCAGGGGTCACTACTGGCCCTCCAGAACCCTCTTAACTCTTCTCAGCTGTTCTGCTCGTTATCCCCAATAACCACTAATGTGGTAACATCAACACCTGAATCATGTCAGTCCTGTATATACAAGCCACCCAGGCCGGTGTTCCCTGTTCTGTTATTGTTCTCTGTCGTTGCCCCAATTCCCCACCAGGTCCACGCAAGGTTCTGTCCTATTCCATGTATTATACATTGAAGCCTGCTTTGGGGGAATTCCCCATTTGCGACTGCCATAATAACACAAGAAACTTACAAAGGAGAGGAGGCCATTCGGCCTGAGGTTCTTTCCACCTTCCTTCACTTTTGGAATGTAACAGTATTGCACAGAATTGTGCAGTAATTACTCAAATAACTAGTATTGCATAGTGGGTTGTTCAGTGAACAATGTATAATGTTCTGTGAGTTTACCTGAGCCGTTCTGCTTCATTCCAAGAATCGGCCACTAACCTTAGATAGAACATAGATGGAAGTGGTGTAGTATGTATGCAGTGTGCATCATATTCAGTGAGAGGATACCGGTATCGAAAAGTAAATGGGGAACAGAGATGGGTGTACACAGAAAACTGGGACACAAAGGGCCCTCCAGGTACTGGACGGGAAGCTTCTGCTCATCCGGACACATGTTCACCTTTAATTGAACCATGTTCTTAGAACCGGACTGAAGACTAACACTGAATCCCATATTCATGGCAATGGCAGCTCTTTCTCTTTCTGATGTCCCTCTTGACTTACAGGCCCAATCTTTGATTGCAGTCTTAGGTGACTGGTGCTGTGCCTGATTTGTCTCCAGCAGTGTCACTCACACATTGGTTAGCGATGATTCTGAGATGGAGGGAATTGCAGTTTAACCTTATGGGGGAGGGACAGTAAAGGGAGGGGATCCTTCCTGATTCAGCACTGTGGGGAAAGGGGCTAATGTGGCTGGGATGGGGTCTAGCAGGATCCGCGATTCGAGTCCCTGTCCTGCCCTGGTCCACGTGTCATTTATCCATTCATGTCGCTGGGCAACCCATCTCCTGTTATGTCTCAGGTTTGTTAGTTCCTAGTCTGTGTTCTTGGTTCTTGTTCTTTAAGCATGGCTCAATAGGCTGAGTGTGTGGTTATGAGGGAGGCCGACCTCCCATCTGTGGTTTTAGACTGACCAGCCTCAACTACTTACAATTTAACGTTTATAAATTTGTTATATACCCCTGTATAAGTTGGTGTTTTTCCTCTAATAATTCATTGTGTTTGCTCCTTATCTCCTGCTTGTAGTTATGTTCTGTACCCATGTTTCCAGGCTGTCCTGGTGTTTGTGTCTGTAGTGATTCTTGATTAAGCTCATGGTTTCTTGTCAGTCATAGCCCTTAGTCTTCTGTAGTACCCCCCCCCCCCCCATCCCTTGTTGAAGCCCTCATTATATGTATATATACACTCACTTAAAGGATTATTAGGAACACCATACTAATACGGTGTTTGACC
>JAODJW010000002.1:26779403-26791209 GCA_026777045.1 Hyperopisus bebe | reverse complement strand
AACTGCCATGTGATTGGTTGATTAGATAATTGCATTAATGAGAAATTGAACAGGTGTTCCTAATAATCCTTTAGGTGTGTGTATGTGCCTGCCCTTGCCCCATTTCCTCAGTTGGTCACTGTGTGTCTGTAGCTGTTACCCTGTGTTTGTTGCTGTTTATCATGGGTGTTCATGTGTTGCTCCCTCCCTTAGTTTTGTCATTTACCTACTTTGTTTCTGACCCCCTTCATGGTCTCTGTTTCTTGTTCTTTTTTCAAGTTCTAATAGTCTTATTTTGTGAGCCACAATGTGGATCGTTCGTCCTTCATCATGCCCATCCGTGACATATGGTATATCTGTCTCTTATTTACAGAACTGGCTAATTTACCAGCACATTTTATCTGCTGGTGATGTACCACATTGTGAATCTGAAACAATATTCACACTGCCTCCTACTGGCCCATGAAGGTATTCCAATATTAGCCTTTTAACATGACAGATTATTTCAAATCAAAGTCCAGAGTCATTTTATGACAGGATTTAATCGTCAGTTTTACTGTCTTTTATGAAACGGTCCAAGATCTGTGCATCCATCAAGCTTGTCCTATTCAGGTAACAGGAGGTCAGGGGCCCAAAGCAGGGAATAACCCAGGTTGGCGTGCCCACCCACCATAGGACACACTCACACCTACAGGCAACTCCAATTCATGTTTTGGATTGCGGGGGGGGGGTGATAAGAGTACCCAGAGGACAGCCCATGACGACTTGGGGAGAGCATGCAGTCAGGGTGGAGACTTCGGTCCTAGTGTCAGAGATGTGAATGCTAGACACTGTACCACCGCACTGTCCTGCGTAATTCCATATTTTAAATGTAATTAAGAGGCTTACACACACGTTATTGGCATACAGGTTTTAAATATGTTAAGTGTGATGTACCAGTAAATATCTATTTGTAATATTTGCTTTGGGGTGGCATGGTGGTGCAGTGGTTAGCACTGTTGCCTCACACCTCTGGGACCTGGATTCGAGTCTCCGCCTGGATGTGTGTAGGGTTTGCATGTTCTCCCCGTGTCGTCGTGGGGTTTCCTCCAGGTACTTCGGTTTCCCCCCACAATCCAAAGACATGCTGAGGCTGATTGGAGTTCCTAAATTGCCCATAGGTGTGCATGTGTGAGTGACTGGTGTGTGAGTGTGCCCTCCGATGGGCTAGCCCCCCGTCCAGGGTTGTTCCCTGCCTTGTGCCCCTTGCTTCTGGGATAGGCTCTGGGCCCCCCGCGACCCAGTAGGATAAGCGGGTTGGAAAATGGATGGATGGAATATTTGCTTTTCCAGTGATCAGGTTAGTCTTCAATAAAGAGCTTTCTAACTGACCAGACTACTGATGCTCTGGTAACTAGCCGATCACTGTTCCTGCGTGTAAATGCTGTGATCTGCACGTCCGTCCGTCCATTTCCTGTACCTGCTTATCCTGCGGGGCTACGTGGCCTGTATGAGTGAAATAAAATGTTTTTAGTGACGTATTTTCAAACCGAAACTCTTTTACGTAAAGCATCATTACATCTCAAAGGGGCAGATCTGATAATACGAACGGGTGTGATAACACCCTGGACAAGAAAAATGATTTTATGCGTGACAAAGTGCAGATTTAGATTTAAACCTGGCAAAAATAATTAAGACGGTATCGGCGTCAGGACAATTCTAACGGCGGGGCGGGGGGCGGGGGGGGTTTGCAGGTGACGATCGAAAGCCACGCCTGTAGCAGATACCGGGCTTCTTTTAAAACGAACGCCTTTATTGGAAATTAAAATTCAACTCAAATAAATGACGGTGTCCTTATTGGGCGGGATTTTGAGATCCTCAATAGCTCTTTCTTGGGGGAGGGGCATGGCCCGCGAATGCCCCCCGTGATACCAACAATGCATTAAGATCTCAACTAATTATTCCTTTCTAAATTTATAAATTATAAATATAAATGTATAAAGCAGTCGGATGGTTCAACAGCATTACCAGTCGTAATTTTTTTTTAGTTTTACAAAGCCATTAGACTATTTGGTATGGCTGGATTGCAAGTAAATTAACATTTACATGAATGTGCACGTGGAGTTTTGGGTAAATGGTTTTGTGTGTGTCCTACGGCGGGATGGCGCCGCTTCCTTGGTTATCCCTTGCCTTGTGCCTGTAGTTTTCCGAATAGGCCCGGGATCCACGCACCCCTACACAAGGACAAGCCGTTACAGGAGATGGATTTATCGATGGATGGATAAATAATCACCATTCGACAATAATGAATTGTTCTGGAACTAAATTCAAACATGCCTGAGAAAACAATCGTGATTTTACTGCCAATGAAACCCATAAACCCTTATTAACGCCTCTTCGTACAGTAACCTAAATAGGCCTATTTGTGATAAATCTTTACTCCTGTTAAATGTCGCCAGTGTACTTACATTTTTCTGCAGTTGTTACGACATTTATCATACTTGCTTTTGGTTAAAAAAAAAAAACACTAAACAAATACAGAACTGGACTTTAAAAAAAGAAAAACCGAGGCCCGTGTTAAAAAACAAAACAAAAAAACGCTTCTTCAGGATGATCAACTATTTGACACCTCTTTAATGGCCAGCGTGTTAATGGGCTGGTAGCGCCATTGCGGGCAATCGCTATAATCATTAACAGGTGAGAAGATCTGCGGGGCTCCACTGAAACACTCACCCTGAACATCAGATTAAGTGTTTAACAAGAGTTTATGCTAATCGTCGGCGCATACAGGAATCACGATGCCTCCATGCAAACGCCCGGTGTGGATTTTAGGCAGTTTAGGTATCATTCATTGAATATAAATGTCAAACCTTGTAATTGCATTAATTCTATTATATTACATTACCTTCTCATATCAAATATAAATTCATCGTCTAAGCGCCGCCCCGGGATCTTAACTTGCCTCGGACGTCTGACCCAGCAGACTTTTGCCACTGACAACAGCGGTATTTTCTGGTGCTGTAGGGAACCGATTGCACCACTAGGTGGTGTGAGTGACTTTTAAAATCAGGTTATTCCTATTCCCGATCGGAAACATTCCAGTTTCAGTCAATTTAAATGTAATTTAGTATACTTACACGACAATTATGTAGTAAGCTATTTCTCCAACAGAGGATTACAAATACACCGCGATTACGCGTCTAACTTAATCAGGTTACCTGGTATTGAAAAATAGCAATGCAGAATAATTTTGCTCTATCGCTATTTCTAGCGTAATAGAAAATAAATCAGTTCGCAGTCGCACGCATATTTTCGGAACAATTAAAGTTTAATTACACCCAGTTGATATAGGAACGGCAAAAATGGACTTTCAAAAAACGAAGAGGAAATTTGTTCTATAATTAGGCTGCATAATATAACTTTAAGTTTTGTCTTTGTGGAAAATAATCAGCCTTTCATCTTAATCTTACATCAGTCTTTATCATACAGATAGTACAAAATGCCGATTAACTGACTTTTAAACATTTCGGCAAAAATTGTTGTTTTTTAAGTCATACCAGTTCTCTAAAACAGAATATTTATGGAGACAATACACTCTGAATTCATAAATCAAGTCTTAAAGTTCTGCCAGTATATTTGAATTTATCCGAATAGAGACTCAGTGAGTGCGGCTTTACTCGCTTTCGGATTGTATGGCGAAGCGAAAGGCGGCCGCTGATTGGCTGCGGTGCCGCTCCTCGTTACGCCGTCAATCACATCACACGCCGGGCTGCTATTAACAGCTGAGCTCGCGGGACAAGTTTGCGGAGTTTTGTTTCAGGGTCCAGCAAGGTGCCGAGTTGCTAGGTTGTGTTTATCCTGGTGCAGCGAGCTCAAGGCGCTTCACATTGCTCTGCTTTTAAGTTTTGCTTTTACTTTTTCCTTTATTAAAAGGGTGATCCAGCCCTTAAAGAACAGCTAAATGTATAACGTGATGGAAAGCGAGATAAAGACGTCGCTACCGCAGCCCAACGCGGGCGGCAAGAACAGCGGGGACAGCGACCAGGACCGGATTAAGCGGCCAATGAATGCTTTCATGGTGTGGTCCCGGGGTCAGCGCAGGAAAATGGCTCAAGAAAATCCCAAAATGCACAATTCGGAGATCAGCAAGCGCCTGGGCGCCGATTGGAAACTCCTGACCGATGCTGAGAAACGACCCTTCATCGATGAGGCCAAGCGCCTACGGGCCATGCATATGAAGGAGCACCCGGATTATAAATACCGACCCCGCAGGAAGACCAAGACCCTTCTTAAGAAGGACAAGTACTCCCTGTCCGGTGGACTCCTTGCACCAGGTGCCAGCGCCGTGAACAGCGCCGTCTCCATGGGACAACGGATGGACAGTTACGCTCACATGAACGGCTGGACCAACAGTGCCTACAGCCTTATGCAGGACCAGCTTGGCTATTCCCAGCCGCCCAGCATGAACAGTCCGCACCTCCAGCAGATGCACCGGTACGAAATGGCTGGCCTCCAGTACCCCATGATGTCCTCCACCCAGACATACATGAACGCCGCGTCCACGTACAGCATGACCCCCGCGTACGCGCAACAGACCTCTAGCGCCATGGGTTTGGGATCCATGCCCTCTGTGTGCAAGACCGAGCCTAGCTCGCCTCCACCCGCAATAACCTCGCACTCGCAGCGGGCTTGCCTGGGGGACCTGCGGGACATGATCAGCATGTACCTCCCTCCGGGGGGAGACGGAGCGGAGCACCCGGCTTTGCAGAGCAGCAGGTTGCACGCTGTCCACCAGCATTACCAGAGCTCAGCTGCTGGCGTTACGGCGACGCTCCCACTCACCCACATCTAAAGACTCCGCACCTCCAGTACCAGAACTCTTAAACTCTGAACTGCTTTGGAGATGGTTTTTAATCCCGTTGAGTGTTTTAATGGTGTTCATCCGTGCTGCCCATGAACTTTGGAATCCAGCGGTACCTCCTTGGGGGAAGCCGGACTTGTCTGTCAGAATGAATTGTAATGCTGTTACGGGAAGGATGGTGTCTCTCGGGGGCATTTTGCTTTCGGTAGTTTTGTGATGAGGGAGTTTACCACTGTTCACGCATGTTTGTCTCGGCAGTACTCCACCTGGGTGTACACTACTGTGTACTGTCCGTTTTTATGAACTAGTTTTTTAAACGAAAGCGCCACGAGAGTCGTTTAATTTATAGTATTTTTTTAAACTTTGTAAATTTCGCCATGTTCCTGTATAACTTGTCTGTGATATTTTTTTTACGCGCTTATCACAGGCTTGGGGTCATTGCGGCTCCGATTTCTTCATGTTTGAAGACATTTCTGAAATGAATAAATTTGTACAAAATCATGTCCTGCTTTCTCCTTGCGGCCTATGTGATAATGGCTTCAGTGTCCGCGATGACCCGGGTTTATTTCTGCAAATCGGCGGTGTATAATATCACTGCGGTGGAGGTTTTTTTTCCCTTTCATTTGTCACAACAGAAGAACGGATGTGCTTCGTTTTCATCCCCTAACTCCCTGGTTACTAACATCTGATGTAATTAGAAACATTAAATTTTTAAATTGAAATTTACGACGCTGCTGGGATGTAAGTCCGGATCGATCGGTCTAAGTATAATTTTAAGGTATTATCGGATCGTATAAAACAACATACAGGTGCAGACTTCCGCGCATCCTAACAGCAGGTGAAGGTAGGTTTTGTAATTTCTTTGGTAGCCCGATACATACACTGTGTCGCCTGTAGGTTTGGGCTTAGGGTGTGAATCTTACAAAAGGTCTTCACTGCCTGCGATGGGAATAGCCGTGCGCGTTAAATCACATTTTCACCTGTCCGACAGCACAGTGATGTAGTTTGAGGTCGGTTTTCGATAAGCTCATTCAAGGGGTGGCGGAGACCGTCTAAGTTTATGTCCATGAAATGACGCCTGCTTCAGTGAATCTGATATTTTCGGGTTTCTTTTTTGGAAGTGTGAATGGCGCGCATTAATGATTTGCTAATTTTTGTTTGTAAAGTAATGCTTTATATGAGAAGGAAGCCGAAGTTCATTAGCCTATGTCCTTGGTTAAAAAAAACGGGGGGTTGGGTCCAAAGATCCAGGCTTATTTGTACACATGCTCTTTCCGCGTGTCTGAAAACCCCTCAGACACTGCGAATGTGGGCTCCGTGGGAGACCGTGCTGAACATGCCGATATCCTGCGTGTCCCTGTTTCAAACAGTTGAGCGCCTCTTTTCAGCTTGCTGGGAGTGATTTTTATGGGGGGGGTCAATTCCGTGCCATCTGTCAGTGCTGTCCGCAGTTCTGATGCATCATACGCTCTGTGTCCAGCCTCACAGATAACCTTCCTGTTGACTATTCTGTTCTCTTAGTTCATAGGGTGTCTGAGGTCAGGAAATGAGTGGGGTACCATGCACCATCCATCAAGATGACAAACCCCATCCATTTTACACAACTTCACGCTCATACACGATGGGCAATTTAGAAAGACCTGCTTACTTAACCGCATGTTCTTGGACCGTGGGAGGAAACTGAAGAAATCAGAGAAAACACAGCAAACAGAGAGGGGGAACATGCAACTTCCACATGGGAATCAGCCTCACAACCGTGGGGCTGGGAGACAACAGTGCGACTCACTGAGTGACACTACAGCTATTTTCTGCCAGACTTTATCTGTAGCTAAATAAAACTTACTATGATGCAGACAGATATGTCACCACAATAAGATAGAATCTGATCTTATTCCACTTGTAGGTTTAAGATGGGGAAACATCAATAATGATAATATTCCTTACCTGCTTTGAAGTGAAATTTAAGCTGCAGTTTTATTTTATGGCA
The DNA here is from genome assembly GCA_026777045.1 of Hyperopisus bebe. NCBI lineage: Eukaryota > Metazoa > Chordata > Actinopteri > Osteoglossiformes > Mormyridae > Hyperopisus > Hyperopisus bebe. The sequence goes on along the minus strand of JAODJW010000002.1, from coordinate 26,784,403 downwards.
ACTTGAATCCTCAGCAAACTGAGTGTTTTTCCGCAAATGTCTATGTTTTGCCCCCCTCCCCTCCCCGAGAGTGGAACGTTCAACCTGTTAGCTTTAAAAAGAAAAAGACTAAGAACAATTAATTGAATATGCGTAACCCCTTAATAATAGGCATTATAATTTGGTCAAAAGGACTAATTGGCCTCCTAAATTGAAGTGGATAAGTTCAGGAGAGAGATGCCATGAAGGATGACTTCATTCAAATAATAAGGCGTTGAGGCTCATTTAAGGCTAGGAAATCGGAACTCTGATGATTTCGGAACTGTGTGACAGAAAAGATTTTTGGTTTGATGGAACCTAGAGGAATTTCTTTGCTATTAATACAATAATTATATGTGGTAAAAGCAAACATGGTGCGTGAGACTAAATAATGGCTCCATCCTGTAGGACAAGGTGGGGGTGGTGTCCATTGCAGGGGGGAGGGGGGAAGATGAGGTACTCTGGTCATGGAGGCGTAAGGATGGGGGGAAGGAAAGAAAAAGAGCAGGAAAAGAATTTGGAAATGGGAAAGAGTAGAGTCTGGCCTTGCGCATCAGGGTTTGGGAACTGCAACTGGAGGGGGGGTCTGGGGCTCACTACACCAGAAGCAGGCTAATGAAGTGCAGGGAATGACTGTATGACTGTGTCTTTCAGTTTGATCTATATTACTGTTTCCCAACCCAGTCCTCAGGGATCCCAGCAGTCCACGTTTTTGCTCCCTCCCAGCTCCCAGCACACCTGTACCACGTATTCGATGTTCTTAATTACTTGATTATATGGTTCAAATGTGCTGGGTCAAGAAACACAGGTGTAGAACACACTCTTGCCTTAAATATTTGTGAAATAAATATCTGAAGCTAAACCACTAATGTATGGAGAGCTGAAGTCATTGTCTCTCCGTATTGATGGCTGAAAATGGTATTTTGGCAGGAGTTTCAGAAGAAACATGACTGTATATGAGTATGATGTAATGGGACAAGATCACATAGTTTACATTATATTTATTCACCATTGTACATGAAAGGAAACCTTGGAGTCAGAGGACAGGCTCTGGCAGCATCCGCCATGGTTACGGGCCTTGCTTAATTCCCAACTGGTGATTTGATTACCCTGCAAGCCATGGGATTCAAACCCATGACCTTTGTCACTCAGCCACATATCCCCAACTTACCTGTGGTTTCCATCAATTCATCCACCCATCCCTTGACTTCCATAACATCTATCTACTGATTTCCTTGTACTGGAATTTCTCCAGTTCCAGCTCGCTTTGAAAATGTAAGCAGTTTGAGAATAAAGCCTCCTCTGATGTAGATGCCACAATATCCAGTGTTTCTTACAGTGCTCCCCAGTTACACAGTGGAGAGTGCAACAGGGATGATGTGTGGGAACTTCTCTGCATTTAAGATGGCAGTCTTAACATTAGCAATATGTGTCCTTAACCACCATTCCTCCTGCTGGCGAAGTGGGGTATTTCGAGCAGGGTGCGATGGATGGCATGCAGTGAAGAAGCTGACCAAACAGAGGCTTTCACAGCACTGTTGCCCCTTTTGCGGAAGATGGGGGGAGGGGGCTAGGGTTTCCCACTGACCTCTGATGACCTTCCCAGTCCCTTATGCTCTCCCCCTTTGCTTCACCTTGCTGGGCAGGGAGGAGCTGCTGAAGTGAAACCCAATGTCCTTTTAAGTTTCACCAAGGCTTTTCATCCCCGTCTGCAAGATTCCAAGGGTGGATAGGGCAGACATCACGACAAGGCTGTCATAACTCTGATGTCTCAGGCTGATTATAGTTGCAGTTGCTTCACCATGGTTTCATTTAGCTCACAGTTGAGAAGAAGGTGCTAGAACGTCAGTCCTGCCTACACTGACCAATAATGTCAAAGTGAATAGAATATTAGTTTACAATTCAAGGGTCTTGATTAAATGTATTTCTGAAAGTCATGTTTTGGGATGTCAGTTTCCTTTGATATATGATTTAAGATTCGTCATTGGCCATTCACGTGCAGCGGGTGCCGAAGCCCCTTTCGTCATTGGCCATTCACGTGCAGCGGGTGCCGAAGCCCCTTTCGTCATTGGCCATTCACGTGCAGCGGGTGCCGAAGCCCCTTTCGTCATTGGCCACTCACGTGCAGCGGGTGCCGAAGCCCCTTTCGTCATTGGCCACTGACGTGCAGCGGGTGCCGAAGCCCCTGTTCAGCAGCAGCATTTGTGAGCCATGGTCTGGCCGCTGGAGAGATGCCGTTGGCTTCCCTGCCTTTGTGATCCGTGAGTGTGTTTCCAGCTCCTGTCGACATGCCAGCAGATTATTATAGATGATATGACGCACAGGGCGCAGCGATAAAAAACAGGTTTCAGGGCTCCGGTTTCCAGACCAACCTGTACAGGTAATTAGAGAAGATTTTTCTTGTAGGCCTGGAGCTATGGGTGGATTCTCTGTGCGGGAGGGGAATCACCACCCCCCACCCCTGCTAAACAGGTCAAGAGGTGCATTTTTACTGTATAAAACACGCACACACCACCCCCTGCTGCGTCAGTCTCAGAGGGCGCTGCGGGGGTGGGGGGGTGGGGCGTGGCCAGGCCGGGGACAGCTCTGCTGGGGCCTCATGGTTGTCACGGCAGCTCTGCTCTGATGTTACTGTGGGGGGGCTCACCTGCCTCATTCTGCCCCCTGCTGGAGGTGCTGCTCTGGCATATTCAGAATCGTCCCTCTTTGACCGTCCTCAGCCTGCTCTAAAGGCCAGACCTTGCAGAGGACAGCCGTGTTCCCCAGTACTGCCGTGTTTTGCTGAGAGTCAGCCGACCGATCGCCTGCGATCAGCACCTCTCCTCTCCTACCAGCCAGCTGCTCCTCGCTTGCGTACCTGGTTACTCATTGGAAACTCAGCCCAGCTGCAACTAAGCCTGGCCGACTCCTTGACAGTCGTATGTTTGTAATGTACTTTATGCTTCACTTGTGTTCAACAGAATAAATGTAATGTGTGTCCCAGTCTGTCCCTAGCTTAGGGGTTAAGCGGGGGGGGGGGGGGGGATGTGTGGGGCAAAACACGACTCTCCCCTGAGAGGAATCTGTGGAGGAATCCTGAAGGTCCCCCATTGGTTAGTCCTGACCACACCCACTATGCTGTCCCTAGACTATACAGTTTGCAAAAGGCCCGGGGCATCAGCTGTAGTTCTGCTTTTGTGAAGACTGATCATGTGGCCCCGTAACACGTGTAACGCGACATGTGCTCACTGAAGAAGCCTTGGCTTTCACCAGTCAACCTGTTAATCCCTCGCCTGGTCTGTTCCTGCTAATGAGGTGACCTGCTGGCGATCCTGTCAGCCCGGCCCTGCACAGTAGCTGCAGGTAGCCAGGAACGAGGGCCCCTCGCACTGCTAACGGCTCTGCCAATGGGCCCATCCAGGGGGGACCTATTCTTATGCGGGGTGAGGTGTCGAGGGACATCGTGACACATTACGAGAGCGGTAGAACGCGAGGACAAAGGCAAGGTGACGGCTGCAGGGCAGCTCCCCGTATCAGAAGGCCACGCAGTCATGTGACCACGGCGGCCATGATGGTCCCTCAGCTCTGCTGGAGACGACGTTCATCAGGCTGAATCTCATTTTCTGCCCCGTTTTTCCTTCCATGAAAATCATTTTGGTCCCGGTCCCCAAAATTACAATGTGAGGGGGCCTTTCTCCACACCCCTGCCCCCCTGTGACCCCCACTGGCCCGGAGTTTCACACCCCAGGCGTATAGCCGCTCCTCAGCCACCCAGGGGGCGGCCTGGCCTCGGCACTGAGCCGTGACACCAATCAGTAGCGCCAGCGGCGGAGCTTTTGTCATGCTAACGCGACGGGGCTCCCCCCCTCCTTCTCATGCCCCCCGCTCCTCGCCTCCTGCTCTGTACTGCCTCCCTTCTATCTCTCATTCTCATGCCCCCCACTTTTTGGCTCCTGCTCTGTGCTGCCTCCCTCCCATTTTTCATTCTCATCTGCTCTTCACCTTCCAATCTGCTTTTCCTCCCTCCTCTCCCTTGTTCTCATCTGCTCCTCACCTCCTGCTCTGCTCTTCTTCCCTCCTCTCCCTTATTCTCATCTGCTCCTCACTTCCTGCTCTGCTTTTTCTCCCTGTCAGCCCTCATTCTAATGCCTCCGCTCCTCACCTCCCAGTCTGCTTTCACTCCCTCCTCTCCCTCATTCGTATGCCCCTCTCCTTCTCACCTCCTGCTCTGTTTTTCCATCCTCCTGACCCTCATTGTCATGCACCCTCCGACTCACCTCCTGCTCTGCTTTTCCTCTAGTGCCGCTCTCATTCTCATACCCCCCCCCCCCACCCCTCCTCTCCCCTACTCTGTTGTGCCTCCCTCACTCTCCCTTAATTCCACTGTGACCCTTGGTCCGGGGTGTTTGCGTGAACGATGCCGAAATCCTAAGCACATCAGTCTAATGACACACTTGTCAAATCTGCATAAAAAGTTAGAGAGACCTGTAATATTCCTGCACAATATTATTATTAATAATAGAACAGCTATAAAACCCTAGTGAGGACCGTAAAGTATAGCCCCCCCCCCCCCGGGGGGGGGGTTAGAGGCCCCCCCTTCGGGGGGGGGCTTACCTTTGTGCTTCCTGCAGTTCCCAGGGTCAGTGGGAATCATTTCATATTCAAATGTACCAATCAGGGCTGACCCTTTGGGGGTGGGGGGGGGTCCCATTTATGACCCACAGGTCAGGGGGTCAAGAAAGTGATGTGAAATGTTGGGGGTAGGGGTGTAGCCCCAAGTTTATAGGGGAAAAGGAACGTTTGGTGACACGAACACGATGCCAGGTCATGTGATCGGGCCGCCCAGCCATATCTGAGAAATTCTATACGGTGCATCGTGAAATGGCTGTGAAATGTATGTGATTTTCCCCATGTGTCTGTCTGCTGGATAAGAGTCTCCCCAGAGCTGCCATCACTTTCTCTCTGGGGTGTGTTTGGGAAGAGTAGTGCACCTTTTCCCCCTG
>JAODJW010000002.1:26745678-26779333 GCA_026777045.1 Hyperopisus bebe | reverse complement strand
CAATTAACACAACGATAACCGAAGTTTGACGTCCCAAACAGAGGGAGGCTTTAAGTGTAAATGCAGAATGTGGTGACTGATCGACGGATGAGCGACGACAATGACGGGAGAGACAGAGGAAGAATGCAGACTGAGAGAGACACTGAAGATGGAGGAAAGAGCCCAGCACCTTGAAAGGATCTGGAATAACGGTAACTGGGAGGGCGGCGAGGCAGCCCCAAATGGCTCTGTGTCATTACGCGTGAGAGCGGCGTGCGGATTGGCCGCCTCGATCCGCACGCCACCGGATGGGCTTCAGCTGCCCGCTGGGAAAATGGTGTCGTAATCAGGCATCGGTCATTCAGCCTGATCAAGTCTGCCACATCCTGCCCCCCAGCCGTTCCCCTCCCCTGCTCCTGTAAGGAGACGTTAATGAGAGTTTTCCCTGTGTGGGCTTCGGGGGTGGGGGGGCATGGGGGTAGGGTTGGGGGGGATGTGGGAAAGGAGCTGCAGGGGGTGGAGAGGGCAGGGATTTCTGGTTCCCACATTCGATTATTCTGGTTGTCTGCACTAAATTCTAAACCCATAAAATTCAGCCCTTCTGGGGTCCATTTGCATATTCTTCATGACCCGCCCCCCCAGCCCACTCCCCATGACAACAAACCCATCACCACCCTGTCCCTCACATTTGTTTTGTGGTGTAGAATATGATGGTGGAATATGGTGGAAAAACAGTAACGCAAAACTGAACAATGTTTGGCTTTTGCTCTCTATTTGAGTGGAGCCCATTGTCTGATGTTCTGGGTGATTGCAGCCTCCGCCCTGAAGGGGGCACTCACACTCAGTCTCCACAGGTGCCAAATGCCAAACGTCCAACATTTTCCTGCTCTCTTTGCGTACAGGACCCTGTTGGGGATGAGGACTTTCTGCACATTTCTGACAGGCTATCCTCATAGATCAAACCTGTGTGTGTGTGTGTGTGTGTGTGTGTGTGTGTGTGTGTGTGTGTTCAGTAAGGAGGAGAGGCCAGTTATCTGACGAAGCCTGTCATCTTACCTGACATTGATGTATTTGGCAGACTCTTTTATTGGAAGCGACACACGTTTTTGAGAAAGCAGGGCCAGTCAGTCCCTGGAGAGACTGGAGTCAAAGATCTTGCTCAGAGGCCCAATGCTAAAATTACTTTGCCAGCCACAGGATCTGAACCAGCGACCTTTCAATCACTAGCACAGAGTGCTGACCTGCTGGGCCACGCTGCGGCCCCAGAGCGGCTTGTTCGGACTGCTTCTCTGTGCTCTCCGGAGCCTGCACTTTAACCCCAAGCAAACAAGGGCCCATGGGTCGAAGCCTCCCAGAAGGTGGAGTCTACAGGTGCATCTGAAACAGGTGTGTTTCACAGAGCACAGGTGTCAGATTCAACTTGCGCTGCTGACAAACGTTAGGCAGAAAAATCACTGATAAACTGCAACAGTTCAAATACCTGAAGCTGCTCTTTGTCTTAAATCATGTCAGCTAAGACAGAAACCTAACCTGACCAAACCAGGTCTCTGGCTCCCGATAATGCCGATACCCATAACGGTCCAGTTGCACTGTTTTTTGCCATTTAAGTTTGAGAGTCTGCAGAGGATTGTGGTCATGTGACCTCCAGGTGGAGGCTTTCGTCCCTGCTCCCCCCTCCCATGGCCCCCACCTCATCCTGGCAGGGTCTGGGGCCCATTTTGTGTGCTAACCAAGGCAGGAGGCTCAGGTGGCAGAAAGAGGTGGAATGAGCCTCAGGCTCACGAAGACGGGGGAGGGGAGTGTGGCTGAAATGGAGGGGAGGGGCCTGCTAGAGGCTAAATAGATGCAGCCCCCACCTCCTCCCATCCTTCTTCCTCTGACTGAGAAGGTTCACCTTAAGCAATAACATACACTCCACAAAGTGTGAAGAAGGTCACCGGGACACATCACAGAAACCTCGAGACCTGAAGATGAAAACCAATCAAATTATCCATAGCGCCACCTGGTTATATGGTCGCACCACATAAACGCCAGCGTGGAATCCAGCACGGCCTCGGCTGACCCTTTGACGTCATCATCTGACCTCCTCGGTGCTTTTTGCTTTGGGTGGTTCAGGGTGCGCCTAGATGCACATGAACTCCAAGTAGCTATTTGCAGGGAACGCTTCTGAATCATGCTACGGATTCCTCACATGCCGCTCCTGCGTCACGCCCCAATGGCGCCCCCAGCTGGCCGCTCCCTCTGGCTCCTCCCACATCATAGGAGCCTTGGCTCCCAGCTCCTTGCTGCTCCTCAAGTTATCTCCATGGGCCAAAGCCTACCGCTTGCTCTCTGCCAGGAGCTCACAGTCACGCGTGTAGCATGGTCATGCTTTCTGGATTCTTCTTTCACACAGCAGGACATATGTACATAATCCCTCTGGGCAGTTTCAGGTTAGGTTCAGGGCCACTGACTCTGTGAGCCAGATGTGTTGAGGTTAGTAAGCTGTCACCATGTGTGGCCCACATCGCCCAGATGGCTGATGGGTAGGCTCCTGGTTCACATCCAGTGAGAAGCGGGCTGTTATCACCTTCTGCCCCCACCCCCCCCCCATGTCCCCAGTCAATCAGCACCTTTCCTCATCAGAGAGCTACTGTACTTCAGCTGATTTGGCCCTGATTATGAGCGTTCCCCCCCCCTCCCCCACGGTACAGGTTGTGTCCGGTGCTGGGGGATAGATTACCCCTTTCAGCTCCTGCTGCATGCTGGGAGATGCCAGTCCCCCACCCACGGCCCTTGGACCACCGGCTGTGAAAATGGCGAGTCGACCGTTGGAACAGCATCGAGGAGATGCCGGTGAGTGCAGTGCTCTAAGTATGCTCTCAGTAATCCCCCTGTCCTGTCCCTCCCTCAGCGCTGCTCCTGGTGGTCAACATCATTCAGGAAACCCCTCCCACGAAGCACATGTGACACACTTGGTCTCTCTCAGCTGAACGACAGCATGTGATACCTGTAAAATGTCCAGTGTTACATCAGTTATGCTTCAGTGTCTCATTTGAAAAGAGACAGAAATCATTTTTGAATTCAGAGGAAACTGCTAAGTGGAGGGTGCTATATGGCTAACAGATTAGCATGCTGTGCCTGTGATGGGTAGGTAACTGGTTCAAGTTCTCTTCATTGGGGCCCTAAGCCCTAATTGCCCCAGGAATGGACTAACCCTAGAAAAAAAGTGTCTGTTAAATGGAAACTATTAACTGAAAAGTCAGCTAAACTGCCCCTGTAACAAATAAAGAGAGATGAACCTCACTGAATGGGGCCAAAGAGGGAGAGGCCATGTCAGGGCTGAAGATTCATTTTCCACTAAAAGATTCATGAGTCCAGCAAAAAAAGATTGACAAGGCCGGAGCAGTGGGATTGTGGATAAATAAAGAGGTTGGCGTACCTCTGTAGCGGAGCCTGTGAGCGTGAAGGTCAACGGGGCCACAGCGGTGGGATTGTGGGTAATGGAAGGCGGTGGCGTGCTTCTGCAGTGGGGCCTCTGCCAGGTCGTGCCCGACGGCTTGGGTGTTGCACATGCAGGGTGTGGCTGTGAGAGCAGGAGCGGGTTGGACGGCAGCAAGCGGGAAGCGTCTTGTTATGGGAACTCGGAGTCGGCATTGTGCCCCGCTGCCCTGTGGAGGGACCGCGCACCCCTTTCTCGGTGTAAATTTTCGCCCCCGGGGCAGGTAGCTGATCCCTGTCTGGATGCCCCTCCCCCCAGCATGGTCACCCCCCCCCCCGCCAAGGCTGGCATCAGGTGAGACTGACTACACAGGGCGAACCAGACTTTCAGGTCTTCTGCCTGAACCCCTGGATGATTGTAGCTCACTTGTGTGGATGTTGACGACTGAGGGGGAGAAGCAGAGAGGCCAGCGATGGCCAAGGAGGAACGGTGGAAGGACCAGGTGCCAGGATGGAGTTCCTGCTCTAAAAAGGCAGGAAAAAAGGTAGTTCTACTTTGTGGGTTGTTTGATCCTGGTTGAGTGGGTCAGATGGTGGAGCAGTTACTGCCCAGGAGATCTTGAAGGCTTGACGTGATTGCAGCTTTGCCCATGGATGTGGATTCAGGGACACCATCTGACAATAGGGGTCACTGTGGAGCAGAGGGTCCTCTAAGGGTATTGGCTCAGTATCCGGGGTTTTTGTATCTTTCTGTGCCAACTACCTTATTAACCTAATTAAATGCTGATCTGAGTTACGTGAAGTTCTCACAAAGTCTCAGGCACCTCCTAAAGTCCACTTGTATAATTAAGCTACAGGCCAGATGAGTCTTGTTTACCTTCCTGGCATGAAATGAAACAAGCACTCACTCCCATTCCATCAGCCCCTTCTCTCTTGGCCTTGTGTCGCTTCCGGTTCCTTCCACAGGTCGGATCATGCCTGACACGGCAGCCTGGCGAGCCCCACACCCTCACACAATGCCACGCCCGGCGGACATGCTGCACGGAGACACGCACGCTCGTATGCAGGTGCACGTCACCTCGTCTTCGGGCCGCCGTGGGTAGGGGGAGCCTGTCTGATGTCGCCATGAGCGGGAATACCGTGTCACCGCTCTCTAATTACAGCTTACATCCGCACCTGTGCCGCGGATTACACCGAAAGTAAATGTGAACAGCACTCAGGCCAAGTGAGAGGTCGCATTCCTGTCCTGGGTGTGCAGAAAACCCCAAGTATGGTTTACAGGGTAATGATATTCAGTAACGCAGGTCTGGTGTCAGTTTCTGGGGTACGGGACACTATACCTGTAATCGGAAGGTTGCTGGTTCAAATCCCAGGGTTGACAGAGTGATTTCCCCATTGGATCCTTGAGCGAGGCCCTTAACCCCCAGTTATTCCAGCGACTGACAGACACAAAAAGTGTTGCTTTGAATAAAAGCATCTACTAAATAAATTAAATATACTATGAACGCTGTACTTTGGTTTGAGGTAAAGGCCCCATTTAAAGGAGCTATATTAGAAAAGAAAATCGTCCATGTGAAAAGAATTGCTTACAATGAGGCTATTTATAACTTGTCTGCAATGAAAACATTGCTTATCTTGATAACAGCATTTCATATAATTTTTTACCACATATCAAGAGTTTGAAATTTGATAACAAGGAAATGTCATTTGTTGCCAAAGTATGTACATTTGATATCAAAATCCCAAATGGGACTTTCGAAATTTCATATTATGCTTTTGAAATATGATATCAGGCACTGACGTTAGAACAGAGTTCACTTCCTGTTAGTCGGTGATCATGAAAATATTTTTGTTGATTCGGCAGAGTTTTTGCACTGTGAAGTTATTTTCCACATGGCTTATAATGGAATAATGATGCATGATTTTACCCATAAAGATCATCCCACACTTGCTTATTACTCAGCTATAAATATGCATAACATTGGAATCTGCCACTTATTTGATTTTTAAAGAAATGTATATGTTAGAATATAGTGTTCGAGATCAGAGAAATATGCTTATTGAAAAAAATTATATCAATACCTGCCATAATATATGTAAAAAATATCCAACTGACATATTGGAAAAAAACACACGCGGTTTAGGCTTAGGGTATCAGGGTTAGGGTTAGGCTTAGGCTTAGGGTATTAGAGTGTTGGGCTTACTGAGTTCCTACATTTCTTTCAGGAGTGCCGTGCTGTTGCATCTGACAGCAGAGTGCTGTGTCACTGACCGTTGGTCTGGTAGCTGTTCTCTCCCAGTTTCTCCATACCCGCCTTTCTGGTGGTTTTTCAGGCCTGTCTTCAGCATCAGTCATGAAGCTCAATCAGCACATGAGCTAATTTGCTGCTGCCATCTGTGGACAGCTTGGGTACTGCATGCTATGCACTTTTGCAGAAAGATATCTTTAATTCGTAATTTACTTTTTCTCTGCCTTTCCCCATTCCATGTCATTCATTTTCATTTTCAATTTTTTTTTTAAATGTGCATCCACATGGTGATAATTAAGTCTGTATAATCCTGTCAGCAAATACACCTGTTTCAATACACCTGTTGCTATACACTTGTCAGCATACACCTGTCTGTACACATCTGTAAACATACACCGGGCAATAACACCTGTCTCTATACACCAGTCTGTACACATATGTGAACATACAACTGGTATTATGCACCTGTTTGTATATACCAGTCTGTGGACATCTGTGAACATACACCTTGCAATATACATCTGTCTATATAAAAATGTGAACATACACCTGGCAATATACACCTGTTTGTCTACATTTTGAAGACAAATGTAATGACACAAACTCCCCTTTAGAAGGTTTGCACTTTTGTCCATTTGGTATCTCACTTTTTTATTATAGCATCAACAAATTAAAGTGAGACCAGTTACCATCACATGGGTGTGGCCCGAGGGCACGGTGGCAGAAGGAGGGGAGATGGGGTATGGGGAGGATTACTGGGCAGTCTGTGGTGTGACCCTGGTGTGAGAGGGGGGCAAGGGGGCCTTGGCACAGAACCATTAGGTCAGTCATCTGGGTGGGGGCATGTCATCATCCTGCCATCGGCGTCGTCCATGCAGTGAATCAGATCAAATTCTCTTTTCAGATTGACCTAAAAAATAATATTTTCCGGAAAACTCCAAGTATAATGTGTATGTAGCATCCCCTGCCCCCCTCCTGTATGGACTTCTCATTGGGAGCTACTGTTCTGATGCTGGAAAGGCTGTTATACAAAAATAAAGGCATTTTGGCCCGTTTAGCTTCTCGGTGGGTAACACTGAAGCCTGACACCGCCAGGTGTGGGGTTTAAATCCCACTTCCACTTTCTCGCTGGGGTTTTCCCTGGGGCGTCTCCCGTGGTCCTGAGACATACCTTGGGGCTAACTGGCACATACCTCTGTGAGTTCCCTGCGATGGACTGGCACCCTATGTGGGACGTACCCCTGCCATGCGTCACCCCGCCATGTGTCACCCCGCCATGTGTCCTGTGCCTCTTGGCTGAAGTGCCCAGTCCCATCCCAACCCCAAGTGGCTGGAAGATGGACGGAAGAAGGAGATGTTTATTTTTCCTCTGTTTCCTGATGGGGGGAGATTCCTTGAGATAGGTGCCCCCCTCCTCTGGAGCAGTTTGGGGTGGTGTTATCAATCCTGGATCTGACACTGCAAACCACCCCCCCAACAAAAACATACACACCTGCACAGGGTGGGGGGAGGTGTGCTGTCCTCAGGTATAGGGAATTCAGGTGGGATGGTCTGGGAGGGCTGGGGGGGTGCCTTTCTTAAATAGGAAAAAAATCACAGAGACAGCAGACCCTAAAACATCCCTTTAATTACATTATATATAGCTTACATCTTATTTATTTAGCATATGCATTCATCCAAAGTGACATATGGTTTTCCAGGAAGCAGGGTCAGCTGGTCCCTGGAAAACTTGGGGATTAAGGGCCTTGAGCAACAGCCCTGTAGTGAAATCATATTACCAGCCCTTGGATCTGAACCAGCAAACTTCTGATCACTGACGCAATTTTCAATCCTGCTGAGCCACATGCCACCACCTTGATTAGTGGCATTAGCTTGTGTAGAGTGTGTGAGCTGATTGGAGGCAGATGCAAGGAATCCCACATGATCCTACGCATGTTAGCCTATTAACAGCATTAGCTTTCTGCTGCACCTATGGATCAGGTCCCTATTAATTTAGGTTACTGCGGTTCTTTAGGAGAGATATTCTACCATATTGTTACTATAGAAGATAGATTTCATTTTTGGCAGCTGAAATCACATCCTCTGGAAGTCAGTAGTGCTGTCTCAGAGGGGCTTACGGCCGTCATACTTACCTGAGGAGCCACCAATGTGTAGATAACATCAGCTTGGGAAAGGTGAACCTTTCAAATCTCCTGCATTTGCACTTTAACCCAGCGGATGGCTTAGGGGTCACAGAGTCACGCATACCTGTGGCAGCTCTTTCCTGCTCGGCCTGATAAGAGGGTGTGTGTGAGTTTTCCGTTCCGGGTGAGTGGAATAGGAAACCCTACAGTGCACACTCTACCAGGCTCATGCACACACACACGCACACGCATACACACACACACACACACACACACACACACAGAACCTCACAGCTTGGGGGTTAGGTAGCCTGAGCGAGTCAATAAGCGGAGGAGGCTGGTTTACATTGACTGATAGAAGAGGAAGCTGCTCAGGAACAGTCCTTTGGAGGATGGAGATGGTTTGTGAATGGATTAATTGATGCAGCAGATAGTAAAAGCCTAATGTCTGTTTGTCAGCAGGAACACATGGAAGCTGCCAAAGAGCACAATTAGTGACGGTCCCTGCCAGTGGGCAGTGTGGACCCTCTCAGCTGGGTCCTGAGTAGTTTTTGACAGGCAGTGAGGCAGCTTCCCCTGCCAGTGGGCAGTGTGGACCCTTTCAGCTGGGTCCTAAGTAGTTTTTGACAGGCAATGAGGTCGCCACCCTTGCCAATGGGCAGTGTCTAGCCATTCAGCTGGATCCTGAGTAGTATTTGGCAGACAGTGAGGCAGCTGCCCCTGCCAGTGAGCAGTGTGGACCCTCTCAGCTGGGTCATAAGTAGTTTTTGGCAGAGAGAGGAGCCACTCCTGCCAGTGGGCAGTGTGGTCCCTCTCAGTTCGGTCCTGAATAGTTTTTGGCAGTAGTGAGGTAGTCACTCCAGCCAGTGGGCAGTGTGGTCTCTCTCAGCTGAGTCGAGCGTTCCTCCGTGTATATAGATGCACATGAATCTGACAGCATGTGTGTTGTGTCCTGAGGCTTACGTCCCGTTCAGTTGGCTGCACCTGAAAGAATGAGGAGAGGCAGGTATTCACAATTTAGGTCCAAGTCAGGAGGAAGCAGCTCTATTCAGCCCCCAAAACCAACCACCCTCCGGAATTTAACTGCCCATGAAATGGTTCACTTCTAAACAAAACTGTCTGTGTGAGGTAGTCACGTCCCTCTGCCCCCAAACCCCTTTTGCAGTACATGATCCTCAGGTAGCACCAGTAGGATGTTGGCTCACCTCCACGACGCCTCTCCTGCTTTTTCCTGCTCTTCCTGTCTCTGTCTCGGAGCCCGCGGGCTCGTAGCCGGGAGCTCTTCCCATTTTCGCAGTGACGCTGCACCTGCTTGGCCCCACCTGCCCTGCCCCTGCCTGCCCCACTGACGTCAGGATGTTTTTATGGGGGTGGCGTGTGTTTCTTCACGTTGGGCGTGAGTGTGGGGGTGTAGCCGTGGGAGCCGTGCTGTGGCATCACCGCCGACAGCCCTGCAGATACGGCCTGCCGATGTCAGCCAATGTTACAGGGTCACGCAGGAGCCTTAACAATGTCACATGTCCCCCCAGTTCAGCACCATCTCGTTCCTGGGTCGCGTGCCTTTAAATTTCAGCGTCATGTGGGTGTGGTTGCCATGACAACCAGCCTTTTACTGTTTTCAGGTGTAACCCAGGATGAGTGACAGCGACGGATGACAGTCACGTGCCTATGGCTGCTGTGCTGGGGGCGGCTCCCCTTCCCATGAGTCTCTGCACCATCATGCCCTCCAGCACCTTGGGCGATATGAGCTCCACACTCCACCCCCACACACCCCCTTAGGGCCCCATGGTGCCCCTGACAAATCAGTGACTGCTGTCTCTCCAGCTCTCAGGGCTCGGGGGGTGGGGGGGGGGGATTAATGGCCACCACATCAGGAGGCTCCACTGAACCTTCAGCAGATGTTGCGGAGGCTCTAATGTGGTTCCAGGCCCCTGGCCCCTCCCAGCCCTGCCTGCCCCTCCCCCCCATTGTGTGTGGTTGCATTCCAAGGCTGCACCCGGGTGATGGGGCTTTGTGGGCCTACACAGCCTCCACCACCAACCCAAAGCCAGAAAGGACCTGTCCACCATCCTGCCTTTAAACACACCCATCACTGGTAGCTTAACTCTTCATTTTCCAGACAAAATGCCTTCAACCTCTACACTATTAAGCCTAACTAATTATTTCACTGTCAGTTTCATACAATCCTCTATAAACAGCAGCGTGCATTTCAGTGCACATCCTGCACAGCGTGATTGTAGAGGCACGTCTCTGGTTCCCCGGTGTACTGACAGGTTCTCGTCAACTGATCACCTGACAAAGGGGATCTTTTGGGGGGGGGGGGGGGGGGGGGTGTCACCCTCTCTGCTCATTATCATCATTAGTCTTTAGCATGTTAGCTAAGCCTACGCTCTGAGAGGAGGATTGTGTGATGAAAAAGAAAAAAAATAAACACACACGAATCTGGAGCTCGCATACAGGATCCTCAAAGAACAGGCAGCCTTACGTATCCAAAGGCTCTCCAAGACCTATGCCATTTGGGTCAGAAAACCATCGGCGCTTGGAGATCCGTCCACCATTCGATAAGGGGCACTCTAGATGTTTCTCCTTTGTGGTTCCCTGATGGTGGAATGTGCGGATGAACCACATTTAGTCATCAGACATCCTCTATACCTTCGAGAAATGTCTCAAGAGCCATTTGTTCCAAGAATTCCTCTACTAACCTGATTCACTGAAAGTGAGGTCTAGGTGTAAGCTATTGGGGACAGTCTTGCCTTATTAGGTGGAATGTAGTGAAATCTGCTAATTCAGTGTTTCTCAATCCGTTCCTTGGGGACCCACAGGCAGTCCATGTTCTTGATTTCTTCCAGGGAGCAAAACTCCCTGGCCGAGAACTCAGAGGGAGCAAAAACATAAACCAGCTATGGGTCCCCAGGATCCAGATTGGGAAACATCATGCTAATTGACTAGTGAATAACTTGTAACGACAGCATTAAAAAAATTCACTGCGGGACCTTGACCTGATAGGATTGAAAGCCGGTTGGTGAGCTCTGGTCTTTTGACATGACAGGTTGGCTTGCCTGCAGACGCAGGATTTGTTTGGTTTGTATCGGGTTTCTGTTAAGCTCAGTAGATCCTGTGTGAGGTATTTTTTAAATAACTAAACTAATAAACTTTTCATCCACCCATCCACCAACCAGCCAGGGGGCCATTAAGCCTGTCCCAGGATGCAAAGCTACACCCTTGATGGGATGCCAGTCCATCACAGGTTTTGAAGGAAGACAAAGGATGATTTTTCTGCATGGGATATGAGACCATTCTACAGGAGTCATGAGCCCTGTGGTACGAATCCTGCTCCTACCTTCCATACACGCTGCTAAATTAATCCAAATGCAGCTTCAGAAAGATTAGGAGGAAGCTGGACACCTTCTGTAGACTAATCATGAGATCTAAACATCGCTGAAACTTTATGGTAAGTTCTGGAACTCAGGGTATGAAGTAGATTTCCCTCAAGGAACAAGAGACTCTTCTGCTTGAAGAATGGTCCCATATCCTACTGCACATGGTTCAGGATGTATTTGGTGGTTTAGCTAGAGGGGCATAGGGTGACCCTACTCAGTATCAGGGGTAGGTTGCCTCTGCTTCTTCTTTGATATTAATACATTCTCAGGTGTTTCTGTTATTTTGTCCACTTGTAAAGTTATTGTTTTTCTTTTTATATCTTAAAAAAATTGGAGATGAAGAAAGATCCTGGGAATTTGAGTGAAGAAAAGTAAACCCTGGATCTTGGGGGGGGGGTGTCTTTGTCCCCCCGCCAGCTTCCTGAGCTGTTGCTGGGCAGAACATTTGGACACGCAGAACAACGAAAGCCCGGCACTGGAGCTGTCACTTAACTGTATAACACTGTCACCAGCTGGAGCCGTCGCTACAGGCCTGATTGATGAGGCCAAATGGTTCGATTCACTTTCTCCATCCAGCGGAAAAACCATCGAAGCTTCAATACAGAAACCAGTTGATGAATGTTTTAAATATCTTGAAAGTGGTTTCCAGAGCCCTTATTAAAAGTGATTTATCAAGGGGTAAAAGAGAGCTTTGCAAATCTGGACACAAAAAAGGGTTTGTTTGAACTTACTTGTCGAAGTCTTGTTTACAAAGCTCTTTATTTCAAATTGCTTCTGCTTGGGTATTGCATACTCTATGTACTTGAAGATGCATAAACTGGTAAAAAAATAATAATCTTTGCGGCTTTGAAACTATATATGAGGAATAAAACTACATTGTCGCTTTTATTGGATGCGGGGGATTTACGTGAGGAGGAATGTCAGATACTCTAGCCAACTAATTATACCTGCAGCTACGGCCTACGTGCGTCAACACGCAAACATGTTTTCTGATTCTCCACAGAGACACCTCACCTCCGCTCGCATTTTACCGTGACACAGGCACAGAGATGCGCAATGCCCAGTGAATCAGCAGTGCACCGACTCTCACAGTGGGGTGCCTCCTTAGTACTTCTGCGGCTTAGTACTGACATACTCCCAGCACTTTGGCTTGTTTACTGCGTGAGGACACATACGGTGTTACTACAAGCGATATTACTACAGCACAGTACAGGCTACAGGGCCCTCCAGAATTATTGGCAGCCTTGGTAAGTAAAAACAAAACTGGCTGCGAAATAAAGTCCTTACTATTTATCCTCTTGATATCTCCTGCAAAATATTGACATAAATCCAACCATTAATTGAAAATAAATAATTAAAAGGAAACAGAAATTACAATCATGAAACCATTTTTTGTCAAACATATGTCTGCCACAATTATTCGTACCCCTTTGGTTAATTCTTTGCAGATACCAGTTCTGAGCATTCCCCTCCGTAACGCTTAACGAGGTTGGAGAACACATGGTAAGGGACATGAGACCGTTTCTCCATGCAGAATCTCTCTAGATCCATCAGATTTCGAGGTCCATACTTGTGGGATCACCTCTTCATCTCATCCTACAGGTTTTCAGTGGAGTTTTTGCCCAGATGGCAGCGATCACTGAAACATTTCCGTGCTGATTCTGAGGATCATTGTCCTGCCCAATTCGCTTTTATTTTCCATGGGCGCTAATAATTCTGGAGGGTCCTGTACTTCACCAAAGCAGTAACATGTGTATAATAAGACATACAGTCTGTTTTTATTTCCCGTAAGAGAGATTTGTGCCAAAACATTAACCCTTTGCTTTTCTGCCAGTTTGACAGATACTCCACATTTTTACTGGGCCTGACTTTTGGCTGGTTACTGATGGCCTGACCTTCCTGGCCTGGGAATGACGGATAAAAGACGGTTTTCACCTCCTCTGTGAGATGTGACAGCTCCTCGAACAAGACTAATGGAGGCGCCTATTCACAGGCTAATGACCCTAATTCTCTGTGCACTGTCAATTCACTTTCAATGTGTCAGTCCCAAGACTTTCGTGCTCATTGTCGTTGTATCACAGCCCCCGTATTCAGCCAAGCACTTCCCCAGGAAAGGAACTGCACTCTGTCCCAGTCCTGCACTGAGAAAAATGGAAGGATGGTGAGAGAAAGCCAAATGGACCATCACAGTCTTTGCTTGTGTGACATAAAGATTGTCCTGTGCATTTCTTGGCTTGTAGATTGTTGGTGTTGATGAAATATTGAAGGAGCCCGGTGCAATGTACTGGTCAGGAGGTTTCCAGTTAAAGGATCCTGCTGGTTTGGAAGATCCCAGTTAAAGAGTCCTGCTGGTGTGGAGGTTCCCAGTTAAAGGGTTTGGAGGGTCCCAGTTAAAGGGTCCTGCTGGTATGGAGGTTCCCAGTTACAGGGTGCTACCAGTTTGGAGGGTCCCAGTTAAAGGGTCCTGCTGGGGTGGAGGTTCCCAGTTAAATGGTCCCGCTGGTTTGGAGGTTCCCAGTTAAAGGGTTTGGAGCTTCCCAGTTACAGGGTGCTACTGGTTTGGAGGGTCCTAGTTAAAGGGTCCTGCTGGTATGGAGGATCCCAATTTAAGGGTCCTGCTGGTATGGAGGATCCCAGTTTAAGGGTCCTGGTGGTGGGGAAGTTCCCAGTTAAAAGGATTTTTATGCATAAAACATACTTAAAGTGTTCAGTTGCCCCTGAGCTAATGTGCAGTGCACATGTATGCAAAGCCAATGGGATTTCGAGATACTTGTGTATTGCGTGATGAAGACAGCCATGTCGCTCTCGTCTGGTTTGCAAAGCAGTTTAACTTTGTTTTTCCTGGGAATGAGTCACGCTCATTTTCAGTTACAGCCTGGAGGTGCACGAGGAATCCTAACAGCCTCTAATTAGAGTGACGTGTAAAGGCACGGCCGCTTGCACACCTTGCACACGCGTGTTGCCATGGCGCTGCCCTCGCTGGCGCCCCCGCCCGCGCTTGCAGGCTCGAGGCCCGCTGAGGAATGTCTGCTGCTAATCCTCAGCTTGGCTGCCTTCAGGTGACGCACGCAGGTGTGTGTGTGTGTGTGTGGGGGGGTGGTCAGAGGGCAGTTTGTCTGTGTGACCAGACTCACCTTGCTCTTGGGGGGGGCTGGCCCATCTACACAGTGCACATCTGCCACCTGGGGACAGTAAGGATTTACCCACACCCCTAGCCCCCACCATTATGGCTTAAATCCCTGGGTGGGGTGGCGAGGACGGTGGGACATCTGTCAATTTTGGGGTGTGGGGATGTAGCAGCGGGAAAGGGGTGACACCTCCAGATGCACAGGTACACACCCTGTCTCTTGGCATGCTGGGGGGGTCCATTGAGCGATGGGGTCATACTGCAAAATGCAGGGTATGCGGGGGGTAGGGCTGAGGAAGAGCAGGGTGAGATGGGGGGGCAGGGTGTGGTGGGGTAGGGTAAGAGGGTGCGAGGGGGGGGCAGAGGAGGAGCTCTAGGTCGAAAGATGACACGGCAGCCATGTCAGATAACAGATGAAGGATTCAGGTGCAGCACAGCCACGCTGACCGAGCCTGAGACCGGCGACTGAGAGCCACTGTGTTCAGAAAAGCCAGAGACTGCTGAAAGCAGAGCAGCAAAGAAGCAGACAGAGAAGGAGAGGGGAGAAAAGATAGGGAGAGGGAGAGAGAGAGAGGGAAGACAGAGAGGGATAGATATGGAGAGGAGAGAGGAGAACCTAGAGAGATGTGGAAAGGGGGAGAGAGACAGGGAGAGTGAGAGAGAATGAGAGATAGAGGAGAGAGAGAAACAGGGATGGGGAGAGAGAGACAGAGAGGGAGGGAGAAAGAGAGAGAGATATATAGGGAGATTGGCTAAACAAGGGATGGAAAGAGAGATGGAAAGTGATGGAAGAAAAGGGAGATTTTAAGCTGAAGAAAACAGCTAGAGACCCTCATGGGGTATCATACCTGGGCTGTAGTGATTCTCACGGTGTTGCTACAGGCTGCGTTGTGGTGTAATGGGGCCTCTGTGGCAGTGACAGCCTGTAAAGCGCGATAGGGCTGGTCAGCCTCTGGAGCTGCAGGATGAATAACAACCGCAGAGCTGAATGATGCTGCCATGGGTCCCTACCAACCCCCCCCCCGCCCACGGCCCGCTGCCCTCAACCCCAAATCCCCTCTGCTGTAGCGCTTGGACAAAAGACATCACTGTCCAAGGGTGAGGAACACAGGGGAACGACCCCCCCCAAACT
The DNA here is from genome assembly GCA_026777045.1 of Hyperopisus bebe. Lineage (NCBI taxonomy): Eukaryota > Metazoa > Chordata > Actinopteri > Osteoglossiformes > Mormyridae > Hyperopisus > Hyperopisus bebe. The sequence continues at coordinate 26,763,923 of JAODJW010000002.1, read as the reverse complement.
ACAAAACAGATAAGACACACGAAAATATCTAAAAGACTAGGCAAAAACAAAGAGACACAGAGTCATATAAAAGGCAAATTCAAAAATCACACGCAGAGCAAACACTCACCTGCATAAACGTTCTTCAGAATGCACACACCTCTGATTCTATGCACAATTGCAGTTGCACAAGTTTTCTAGCATGTGCACACACACACACACACACACACACACACACACACACATACGCGCGCACGCACACACACATGAACGGACAAACACCCTTACCTAAGTGCACAAAGCCCCAGTCAGTCTCTGCTCCCCCCCCCCCCAGGCTTGGCCTTTGTTCCCCCTGCAGGTGCCAGTGAAAGCCACCCAGTGCCACCCCCTGTGGGCTGCACAAGCCACGCCCCCTTCTGGGAGAGGATTCACTGACAAAGGGCCGGCGTGGGAAGGGGCGGCACTGAGGGGGTGTCTGTCGGGGGGTGTTTTAGGACAGATGGCTGGGGAAAGTTTCCTGACTTCGTTGCGTCTCCTCCGCAGGGAGTGTCAGTGGGGGATTCCAGGGAGGGGGCAAAGGAATGCAGCCTGTGCTCAGCGTTTAAATTATGAAGGGGTGGAGGGTGGGGGGGGCTGACACCTGCCGTTTGAACACACGGGGCACTGGACTCTGCGTTACAGGGGCAGGCCGCAAAGGGACAAAAACCTACTCACTCCCTTCTTCTTCCTCTCTTTCTCCCTTCCTCTCCTTTTTTTGCTTCCTTCCTCTCCCTCTCACTCCCTTCCCCTTCACTCCTTTTCACTTCCTCTCCATCTCTTCCTCCCTTTCTCTCCCTTCCTTGTTCCCTTCCACTCCCTCTCACTCCCTTCTTCTCCCCCTCTTTCTCCCTTCCTCTCCCTCTCTTGCACCCTTCCGCTCCCTCTCACTCCCTTCCTCTTCACTCCTTGTTCCCTTGCTTGTTCCCTTCTGCTCCTTATCACTCCCTTTCTCTTCACTCCTTGTTCCCTTCCTTAGCCCCTTCTGCTCCCTCTCACTCCCTTCCTCTTCACTCCTTGTTCCCTTCCTTGGGTCCTTCTGCTCCCTTTCATTCCCTTCCTCTCCCTTTCTTGTTCCCTTCCTTTTTCCCTTCCGCTCCCTTTCAATCACTTCCTCTTCACTCCTTGTTTCCTTCCTTGGTCCCTTCCACTCCATCACTCCCTTCCTCTTCACTCTTTGTTTCCTTCCTCTCCATCTTCCTCTCCTCTTTTGCTCCATTCCTCTTCGTTTTTTGTTCCTTTGCTCTCCTTCCTTCCCCTTTACCTCCTTCCCTGACATTTAGAATACATATTTTGCTGTATTGCACAGGAATTGTATCATTTTTATTTAGAACTCCTCTTTTGCCACTGGTCCTTACTATTCCACGTGGATAACCTGTCCACTCAGTAGCTACAGCTGTACAGTGTGCAACACACAGTAATATTACTGTTACTCGGTTAAGGTTACAGAATTATGTAACCTGAAGGTTGTTGGTTTGAGTCCCATAAGTCACTCTGCTCTTGTAGCCTTAAACTGTTCTAGAATTTATCTAGTTGTTTATATGGTTACAGATGCTGTAAGCTATTGCATCTTTTGTGGTTCTCCTAGTCGGCAAAGCTCAATGCCAGCGATGGGGCTCCTTTCTGGACTGGCTGGCAGGGCTCCTTCACCCATGGTGTCACCTGAGAAATGACCACTCCGGGGACGAATTGCAGACATTCACAAAAACATTCCACATCCTGGAGTCTTCAATGCTCCGGGTATCCATGCCAACACTGCTCTACACAGTGATTCATCCACACACTGACAAGCCGACACTGGAGCCATCTCTCCATAATATTCCAAAAACTAGTGAATTTCACACATGAGATCACTGCTATGAAAATGTCTTTATTTTATTAATACATCAAGATTCATGGGCATCTGAGTGCCCAAGGGAGCAATTTTCCGATCCAAAACATTTAATTTGGAGTTCTGTAATACAGAGGTGAGGTATAGGTACAGGGAGAAAATACTTTAATGTCTTTCATTTATCATAAGTAGTTCAAATCTTAATGTGATAATGGAGAAGCCAAGTTGTGGGCAGTTCTCTAAACAGCTTGCATCATATTTTTGTCGCTGAGCTGCCACCGTGTGGAGTTAATGTGAATGACACGTTAATCGTTCAATTTCCGAAGACTACATTCTTAACCAAAGTGACTCCCAATCTTCTACTAGCTAAACATGAGATGAGATAAGCTCTTTTCAGTAAGTTATTTAGCTCAACGCTTGAAGATTTACATGAATACCTACATTCATTTAGCAGACACTTTTGTCCAAAGCGATGCACAAGCGAGGCAGATAATACATTACAAACAGCAAGAACCTAGTAAGAGGGCTATTCCAATGAAAGTCATGTGAAAAATAGGAGAATTTAAGATACACAAGAGCAGACAGTGGTTAGAAAGCCTATTGAGGGGTTTCCAGGATGGATGGATCTATGATCATGCACATATATTTTGCCATTTAATTAGCATAATAATACATTAAAATACTTTTGCTGTTAATCATATTCTCTCCTGCTCTCTTCGATGAGCCAGTCAATGTGGAGTCCTAGGGGAGCATCACTGCCGGATCACCCAGTCCGAGACAAAGCGAAACTGACTGGCAAGCGGGTCCGGACCTGGGTATTCTGATGTCCAATGCAAGACTCTGCTGAGCCCATCCCCTGCCTGAGCAGCAAAAATCAAATTTTGTCAATTCACTTATATAAAAAAAAACATTACAGTAAAACAGGGTATCTGGCTGCTAACTAGCTAGCTTGCATCTGCTTCACAAAAAAAAAAAACAGTGAAATATTGAATCTGTTATAGATAACTGTAATGTCACCAAAGGCACCCATGGCAGTTATTTCTTCTCATTTTTTTCACTTACTCTTTTGTGCCCCCTAATCAAATGGCGCCGTGGGTGGCACGTTGGCGCCACTTTCTAAGTTGGCACCCTAGGCGGTCACCTATGTCGCATAAGGGCAGGCCAGGCCTGCCGGGAAGTCGGCACCCCTTTCTAAGTTGGCGTCTTAGGCGGTCACCAATGTCGCATATGGGCAGGCTAGCCCTGCTGGCAAGTCGGCGCCCCTTTCTAAGTTGGCACCCTAGGCATTCGCCTATGTCACATAAGGGCAGGCCAGGCCTGCTGGCAAGTCGGCGCCCCTTTCTAAGTTGGCGCCCTAGGCAGTTGCCTATGTTGCATATAGGATTGACCGGCCTTAGGAACAGGGCAAAGAAAATAATGTCTAAACCCTCGCACCATGTCTACATCCTCTTCCAGCATCTCTCTTCTGTGCAAAAGCTCCTAGCTGTCACATTCATTGGCCTATGCTCATAAAAAAGCATTCACAATCAATGAGTACACCTGTTCTCTCCTCTACTTAAGCCTTATCTGTGCTGTGCTTCTGTGTGAAATATTTTCTTTTTGTGCAGCGTACTGAGCGTTTCTCTTTGTCTTCCGTTTTCTCCCGACTCTCCATTCCCTTTCAGTTCCTAGATCCACGCTCCCTCACCTTTGACCTACCCTGTGTATTTCCCCTCCTTGTTGTGTATCTTTATAGGACTGATTCCCTCAGCTCCCAACCTCTCCATGCTCCCCATCAAGACTATGAGCACAGCCTACCGATTCTTTTTTCAGTTTGATTGTTCCCTTAATAAAATCCCCATCTCTGCATTTGGGCCTCTATGATTCTGTGTGACAGAATATTTTGCCATCAAAATGGACCCAGAAGAGATCCTGAACTTTTTAGAGCCTGCTTCAGTACTTGAAGCTGTTTGCACACTATTGTTTGTCTCACTTTATGTCAAGTTTATTTATTTGAACACCATTATTTCTAGTGTCCACTTCACTTTTATTCTGCTTATTTTTATGTTTGTCACACCACCACCTGCACCCAAAAAAATTCTTTGTATTTTTGTACTTGCAGAGTAAAAAGACTGATTCTGATTCTAAAACTCTTTTTGCATCATGTGATTGTCAGGTGAGAGCACGTAACACTTCAGGGCTCTTTACTCTGTCTTTTCATGCGGACTATATCATGTGACACGTTGTCGCCTGTCTGCACCTAGCAAATGTGTCGCTATTCCTGGGAAATTTGGCTCTAAATTGTTATTAGCAGTCAGACGCCATGGGAGCGTATCTAGTTCACCCAGCAGGCGTGTTTGGTCATTAACAGACGGCTGTTCAGACGTGTGAGGGGCCGCCAGCCTTCATTCAAAGCGCAGACTCATCCGGAAAACACCCATCACTAGTAAATGCCATTCTTACCTGCACAAAAGCAAGGCCTGCCTAGCATCAAAGCCGTCTACCCCATGTCGTAATGTGTGCATATTAAACTTTAATGTCTACTTTGTGTGTGTATATATTATTTATTATTATCGGTATTGCGTTAACCACTCGCTGCCCATACACCTTCGCTCTTTGGCAGAAGAGCTTTCTAACACGTAGCCATCGTAAATGAAAATTATGAATACTTTTTTTTGCTTGTAATCTTTTAACATTATTCTTGTAAAAATGCTGGACACTGCATGTTGAGTCGCATTAGCAGACTGAATTGTCTCGAAAAGTATATAATCATGTAAATTTATATTAAACATCTACATATGACTTTAATGTAGTAATCCAGGTTTATGTTTTTGCTATGCGGCGCTTATGACTGTACAATAACGTAGCCTCCAACTAGACTTAATTTACTTTAATTAAAATAGCCTCGTAAATATGAAAACTTATTAGCATAAAACCCCAGTGTGCTCTAGGCTTATATTAAATTGGACACTGCTAAGGTTCATCTTAGCCTTAAATCTACTTTGGAATTTACCTATACAATCTATCTATGCATTAAATGCAATTAGGTACATTAGATAAACTGTACACAACAATTTTTAGATTATTTTTCCCGAAATCCTCACGATCGCAAAATGAATCAAAAACAAATTAAAGCCAAGAAAAACGCTAACATGCTCAATATATTAATTTGAAATTCAGTTTTGATTAAAAGGGGCAATAATTTAACGCCAGATAAATAAGCAAAGACGGAACCAACTAAATCTGACCCTTTCAACATTTCGGCCTTGTTTCGGCCTGTGTACATACTGTAGACCTATATTCGAGACAGATCGCCTTTGCCAGATCACTCATCTTAACAATCAATTTAATGTAGCATTTTAAAGCACAATTCACGACCAGCCACGCTTTCCTTGGCGTAATTGAAATTAGCGAAAAGACATTTAGTCAATACAGAATTATCCGCATCGTATGCATAAATACTTGCATATGCAGAGATAATGTTAAGCTAATTAGCATATTAAAGAAATGCCGCAAAAGCAGGTTTAAAATTGCTATAGACGTTGTTAGTCGTATTAGAAGCAGCTTAAGCAGCTGCTTGCTGAGTGGACTGCTTGAGTCAATACGATTTAATTATTATATACTGTGAATCAATGTGCTGAAAATACCGATTGCAAAGATAAGGTCATGATTATACCAAAGTACATGCATTTATTAGCCACTCGGGGGCGCCACGAAGCAACTTTACAAATGATAAAAATCAAACGTCCGGGTTAGACCAACCTAGGTATCTTATCCAATTAACGCTTCAGGTTATTTTAAGCAGTATATTGTCTGAGTTTTCATTGTCTATTGACGTGTGTCGGGAAATGCATGGAAGGCAGGGGAGAAGGTGGAAAAGCGGCGTAAGGCGGGCTGCGGACTGGGACGTGTCCGTCATCATCGCCTCCAGAGCGCAGGGCTGGTGAGAAGGACACGGAGCCTGTGGCAGACAGCCCCGGATCGGAGGGTGCTGCCACCATCCTCGCTGCCTGCTCGCTGTAAATAAAACCGGGAGCAAAGAGCTGCAGTCGAAGCCTAAAGTTTATACTCCCTTCAACATTAAAAATGGTTGAACGCTAAAGCAAATTAATTTCGTTACCATTATGTCGGTAAATGCGCAGCCATGTGAATGTCATTAAACGAAAGGACGAGTTAAGATCAATAATATTGAACAGAGCAATTGCATTTGGTAAATCTGCATATATCAGCGGCGTTATATGCCGCAGATATCGCACTGCTCGTTTACTGACGGAGTGGCTGGGGGGTAGGGTTGTGAGTTCCGGACAAATAACCCAGATAATTAGTCGCGACAGTTTAAGTCTGTACATTAGATCGCACACAGGATAAGACCTGCTAGTTTAGTGAGTAGTAAGTCAAAAATGACCCGACTCTGCATAGTGCATGCAGGTATAGAAAATGGCTGGAAGGATGGTTGGAAGTGGTTAGATTTTTAACCGATGAATGCCTTTTAATGATAAATGGCGGGTGGGAAGTATAATCCAAATTAAGCACGCCAACTGAGGCAGCATCTAAAATATAATTATTAGATTTTAAGTATTTTTGCGCCCTTAACCACAAAACAGCTACTGCTTCGGGTGTGCTAGATGACAGACCCTACGCTTTGGCCTCAATTAATCCTCATTCCCACCCAGGGCTGGACCATGATTAAAATCGATAAATGTTGCCGACCCACACACCCATCGTCCCACCAGGAACATGCCCGATATGCCAGATCCAGGGCTGCGCACACCTGTACATAAGCCAGCGTGTGTCTCATAACAGATAAAAACGGAATATACGAAAAGCAAATAATTTCTATGCACCTGTAGAAATGACCAACAAAGTATAAAAAGGTTATAAACGATTTTTGAATAATCTTATTAGGTTCGTGCTCGTTAGAAGTTGTGTGGCTCCTGCTCCACTCATTACTGCTTACACTCGTACCTGGGCTCCCTTTGGAAGCTCAGCCCAGCCGACTCCTTGACAGGAAGTAAGCTTGCAATGTTCTGTTCGGCTCACTTGCACGTTGCTTTCGACAATCGGGTCTGCTAAATGTGTAAAATGCAATATGAATGTAAATACTGCGTTGTTGCGTTTCTTCCGGTTTTAAGCTAAATACACCAATGTACCATGTCAACGTGCCTATCTGCTTTCATTTTGCATAATTTTTCAAGTTTAATTTCTTTAAGCCAGCAGAACTACAGCTCCCATGTAGCCGCTGGTTCCTCTGGAGCCCTGACAGGCGGAGTCGCTGCTGGGGGGCAGGCAGGCAGGCGGGGGCGGAGTGGGCGGCGGTAGCACCGCCTGGTTGCTCCTGGGAAACACCCTTTAGTTAATTATTTGCCTGTCATGTGTGTTTTTTTGAGCCGAGCTGGAGAAGTGCTCTGCCGGAGGGGTCCCTGCAGGGCATAAAGCGGGGGCTTCGGACCCGAAATGCTCTTACGGAGGGGTGGGACTTTGGCACCGCACCGCATCGCACCAGGGTTAATGTGAAGGCTGGGCGACTCTGCGAAATGCAACCCGTTGTAATTAAGGAAGAATCAACGTTTGTCTAATAATGTAAATGCACTGAAAGTTACGATCGCAACGTAATCAGCACCGGCCGGGGTCTGCGCACTGGAGACGGCGTGGACATCGGCACCATGATTCGAAGGGGACTGGACCGCTTGGTACGTAGGACGAACGCGCGCAGCTCCGCATGCAGAGCGCTTAGGGCTGAATGAGAGCGAAGCAGTGGCTTTGCTGGGCTTTCCTGTTTCCTGTCACACTTGCGTGTATTCCATCCAGAATAGTGGCTTATGTGTGTGCTGCGGTTTTCACACAGTGTGCTCTTCGACTTCACTCAATACTGTGACTTCTACTATATGTATCTGAGCACTAGTTGCCAGTTTGGGTCGTGGCGCGAGATTTGTATTCTAACCTTAAATGAAAGTTTCTGTTCTTTTGCGTTAATGAAATTAGACCTCGAATTTCCTGAAACGCAGTAAAATCTGCATTTAGGTAAAAATGCAATTAGGAAAGTGCCATGCAGCCTGGGATCTGCGTCTCCTGCTTTTCTTAAATATTTAATTTACTAATGCTTCTGATGCCACCGGCGTCATGCCGGACGCGTCTGCTTGACTGGCGTTTCATTTCCCTGGTCCACGCCAGCTGTTTTGGTAATAATGTTATGTTACAGTCGTGTGTTAAACCGGACGCTTTAAAATCATGCGCGCGCGCGCGCGTGTGTGTGTGTGCGTGTGTGTGTGTGGCCAGTAGGATCAGTAATCGGGGAGGTGTCCTGTTCAGGTCACCAGAATACTCCCTGTCTGCTCCTGAATTAAGGTCCCTCTGAGTTAATATTACGATTTAAAATAAGTGGTATCCGTAATATACTTTTTACAGTGTGTGACAATCTAGATGTTGTGTATATAAAACATAACGGAAGACCACTCTGTTAACAAAATGCTGTTACTCTGACCCGCCCCCAGAGACGCCGTTACTCGGCCGCGGACTCTGACCCGCCCCCAGAGACGCCGTTACTCGGTCGCGGACTCTGACCCGCCCACCGAGACGCCGTTACTCGGCCGCGGACTCTGGGTCCTTGCTGGGGTAGTAAGCAGGTTTTTACCGGTTCTTCACAGTGGGCATCTCTGAAATCCCAGACCCCAGGGCAAATGTGTCAGAAGGTGATAGTGTAGTGGTCAGGGAAACCCTCCTGGCTCTCATGTCTCAAACGGTGTGGTTGCTGATACCTTCGGTAATTGGAGGTGCTGCCTCCTGCCTCGGGGGGTGCAGCGCAGTGGAGGGGCCTCTATAGAGGCCTCCAGTTCTCTTTCCCGTGGCCACCCTGCCTGCTTTTCTTGCTTCTCCTGCTATGGCTTGTCCCTCCTGCACCCTTGCGGGCTGATGCCCTGAGGCCATGCTCCTCTCAAAGGCTTCCAGAAGCCTTTTTGTTTGGACGTGTATGTTTATTCATTGAGCAGAGGCTTTCTAAGGTGGCGAGCCAGATAGTGCATTACAAACATACGGCTGTCAGAGAGCCCAGCTTCCAGCGAATTCACAGTGACGGCTGCGAGTTCGAAAGAGCTACATGTACAAACATGGGAAGAACCAAACAAAAGAGCTATTTAAATGAGAAACATGTGCAAGAGACAAGAGCGTTTAGGGTACACAGGAGGCTCGCCAAGGGATCCCAGATGCAACCAGAGCAGGTCAGTGGTCAGAGCTGAAGCTGAGGTGTTCCCAGCACGTCTTGGCTTAGCTCCCACAACATAACATAATCCAGCCTGCCTCGGTCCGGGTGCTTTTTGGGTCTGTGAGAGGTCCGTCTCCCTGGTGGGGCCAGACGGCCTTAACATCTGTGCCGCGCTCTGCAGTAAATACAGACTAATGCTGGGCCGCAAACATTTTGATGCGTGAATTTGATCTCGGCCGTCAGGTGGCCTGGCTCCCCATCGGGGGTGTCCCCTTTCTTTTGCCTTGTGCTTACTGGAATGCGTTTCAGGCTCTGGGACCCAGTGGTGGATGAGTGCTGGTCCATCAGGGTGTGCTTGATTTCCAGTGTAAATCGGAGTCCGTGTATCTGCGGGGGACGCACCCTAAGACCTACTGTGGATAGCAGTGAACACCATATATAATGTGTTTTTTTTGTGTACATATTATTATACCTATGATAGTATAATTTAGAAATAGCGCACAGAAAGACAACATTGTCAATAACTAATATTAAAACGATTATAACTACTGTAATGAAAGCTGTGTGAATGTTGTCTCTCAGATGAATGGGATTCTGACTTTGCTTAACCATCAATGGACAGCAGAAATGAAGAGTGTCGTACACAACACTTTTACGTTAATGTGGAATTTTATTTCTTAAATATCTTAGTCTGTTGTCTGTACTTACCTTCCTCGTAATGTTTTGGGGCCACAGTAGACAGTGGGTAACTGAAACTGCAGATACCGAATCAGCGGATACCAGGGTTCCACTGTACTTGTAGTAACGATGTAGTATATCTGAGCGTAGTCAGAGCTGAAAGACAGCCATACTGCGCCCTGACTGCCTCCCGGCTGCGCCCCGACTGCCTCCCGGCTGCGCTCTCTCTTCTGGTCCATTCCCTCCCTCGAAGTGGCCGCAGGATCTCTGTACGCATCTAGGGTTCCATTAAGCCGTCGGCTTGGGAGCGAGTCAGACCGGTTCCAGAGGTGTTCCTGTCACCTGGAGAGCGCAGCCACTTTCCGGGGGGGGTCGAGCCTTTCCATCCCATCCGGGTGCTCTCACGGGGAGCTCCTCGCATCGATTTCCTTCAGGCGGTGCGGGCGTCGCCGTTTGTCTTGCCCCTGAGCTGCCTTACCGCAGCCCCGCCCCCCTCCCAGGAGAAACCGGGGGCCATAAATACACCGGCAGCTGGGGGGAGGGTGAGTGTGTGAGGAGCCTGGGGTAATAGAAGCAGGAGGAGTGCCCTGGTTGTGGGCAGGCCTGTCCCACGCAGGGGCTGTGCTGGCCTTGGTGACTATAATACATGCTGCTGATTTACTTTCTCCATCTGGTGCCTGAATTTTGAATAATTCACCCTTTTCTGGCTCTGCTGACACTGGCACTGGGGCAGTCTTTTTTTTTTTTTTTTTTGGGTTGGGGGGGAGGTCCTGTCCTTGTGTGTGTCCTCTGGGGCAGCTGCCCCCCCTCTCCTAGGCATGGGAATGTCCTATATGCAAGCCTGCTGGTCACAAATCTGAGAGAACAGCAGCCTGACAATCTCGCCTGGCAGCAGAGTCTCCTCCGTAAACTGCTCCTTTTCAATATGACACATTATCTGAATAGCGCCAACAGCTGGCAGTGAGAAGTAAACAATTGTTTTTCAAGCTTGTCGGGGTCTGCATGCACTTCTTCCCCAAAATCTCCCCAGTCCAAACACTGTATCTGTTTCATTCTCCCTGTTTTTGCCTGAGTGTCTGACAAAGGCTCCTCCTAAGCCCCGCATGCTGACTTACTGCTTCGCGTTTCAGTTTTGGTGTCGTGGTAACTGTGGCTCTGTCGTCATGCCACGCGGCTGCTCATTTTTAGCTGCCTTTCATTACATTTGCCTGGGATTTGAGCTCTGCGCCTTTGGCTGTAGTAATTAGTTCCCCCAATCAGCACTAATCACCCACAGGTGTCAGTCTCGGGAGTAACCTGGTAGAGCAATGAGCCTCGTTACTCAGATCAGTGCCACAGTATTTAGATCTGCTGAAAGGACCTTGTATGTCTTACTGAGGCCTGCAGTCTTTCTTTGTGCACTTGATCTGCAACTGCTTCTGTTTTTTTTTTCCTACCTTTTTGTGTTTCCTTCTTAGTTAAAAGTGACACCTGATAAAACTTTGTCGATCTGATAGCAGCCTAAAACTCGCTGGGGGGCTGATTGGATCTCTCTGGCTTCCAGTGAATATGTAACCGTCCAACCCCTGCACAGGGTCACTGACTCTCCGTTCATCGTGCATGTTTGCTACAACACCCCCCTCCCCCCGACAGATTGACCCATCATGTCGAGGGGCCCCTCAAAGCCGCATTTAGTGTTCGCAGGGCTGTTCCTCTCGCAAAAGGCTTCCGCTGTCTCGGGAATGTCAAGACCTGTCTGCAGATTCCTCGCTTCTCGGAGATGCATCTCGCCATGTACTTTGTGCCGTACTCCAGGGTGCTGTTTTTGTGCAGGAACGGGGGGGGGGGGGGGTGTAGGCTTGGCATCACAGACGTGGCCCCCACTCTTCCTCTCTGCATATTAGTCTGTAATTAAAGAAATTGATTTGTCTGTTGTTCTTAATCAGGTCGCTTTGCTGTAATGAGGAAATGCGGTTAGTAATCTGTCACTCCGTGTGCTGATGCGACGTTTAAAGCCCCATCAGGTATTGACTGAAGACGGGCGAGTGATTTTGGTGCCTGGGGCGGGGGGGGGGTCAGCCGTTAGCATGCTGCTAGGGACAGGAGCATATGCCCTGGCGAGGCTCCTTCTACTCAATGTGTTGTTTTGGTACTTACAAATGCCCCCCGGTCACCGGCGGTTCCTGTGAGTAACATTCCCTGCCCGGCTCCCATGCATTTTACGCCCAGATTTTCGACACCGGCAGTGTTACACGTGCTGTCATTTGCAGCTCTTGTTAGTTTATGACTTAATCATTAACCAGGATCCAGAATAACCAGCACTGCAGACTTTGGTCCCCAGTCACACTGTGAGAAGCACATGCAAAAACAGGGCTAAACAGGAAATGACCTCATGGGTGCGCTGAACACAGCTGCGGGCACCGGGCTGCCACCAGCCTGCAGATAGAAACTCACAATCGTGTGTCTGATGCAAATGGAAGTGCACGGTGCTTTCGTGATGGTGAGGATGAGGCGGTTTGGGCTGTCGGTGTCAGGAGGCTGCAGGTGGAGAGGATGTGAACCTTCTGCGGCCTGCTGGACGGCATCGGGACAGTGGAGTGGCAGGGTTAGGGGTCAGGGTTACACTTTTAGGCAAACCTTAAACTCTGTGGTGAAGCGACACATCAGATATGAACTTGCGCGTTCAAAAAATGTTCCTTGACTTTCAGTAGCAGGTAAAGTCTGCAGCCTGAGGAACAGGCTCAGCTTTCTGCTTATGATGCATGTGGAAACACCACCTTCGTGTTGGACCAGCTCCTCCCATTTTCATATGGGGTGTTGCATCATGGCCTGAGGCTGGTGCTTAACAGTGTGTCTCTGGGCCAACCAGCCAAACCAGCAAGTTGAGGACTGGGTAAGCAGTGTCCTGTGTGCGTGATCCCTGTGTAAACGGGGTGGGACTGCAGATAAGCCGTATTGTCAACAAGCTCCTCTCCCTGACTGTTTTGTTTTCCCTCAAAGTCCTGTTTGACAGGAACACTCCTCATCCATATTAACCAGTTTAGTCAATGATTGGTCAGTCGAAAGTTAACTCAATGTCCCAGTGTGCGTCAAAGCTTTTTAGGCCTTGAATGATGCATGTAGAGGTCAGGTATTGCGTGGTGTGGTAGGTATCAGCTGGTAATGAGTCAAGGCCCCATGTGATTGGTTTTGCGTCAGAGCCCAAACTGTGCTAGGGTCAGAGCCAATGTGAATTCCTCACCTCAGAGTTTAGTCTGGTTAGTTGATGCTTTTGGTTCTTTTTTGGGAAGATGAAGCAAAAGGATTGAATTTGGTTCTGGAGGGTTATGTGGCTCAATTTGTTAGGGTGCTGTGACTAGATGGTCATAGGTTCAAATCCCAGGGTAGGCAGAGCGGTAAACCACTGGGCCCTTGAGCAAGGCTTTTTACCCTCAGTTGCTCCAGGAACTGGCTGGCCCTGCTTTCTGAAAAGCGTGTGCTGCTGTGGATTAAGTAAATAAACATAAGGTCCATGATGTGAGAGTAATTGAGCTGAATGTGACCCTGTGCTGGTAACATCAAGCCGTGGGACCTGTGTTTAAAACAGTCTCATTCCTGCAGCCCACAGCCCCCCCTGTTGCTGGTGCTGTGTGTGAGTGCTTGCTTGGCTAATCGCTCTGAAATGTGCAAGATCGTTGGCCGTCCTGCCAGCTTCTGTTGCTTCAGCAAACACACCCGCACACATCAAAACACACTTTTCAGAAGGGCTGATCTGGTTTTTGAGCTCTTTCTGACCTGATGTGTGTGTGTGTGTGTGTGTGTGTGTGTGTGTGTGTGTACACGCATTCATGCATTCACCCTGTATCATGTGGGCTAACTCCAGGTTTCCTTATTAGTTAAGTTGATTAATGAATTAGAAATGGCGTATTGGTTTGTATGTAATCTGATCCTGGTGTGGATCCACTCTATGATCATCCATCCATCCATCCATTCATTTTCTGTACCCACCTGTCCTGTTTGGGGTTACTGGGATCTGGCGCCTATCCCAGAGGCAATGGGCACAAGCCAAGGAACAACCCAGGATGGGGCACCAAACCATCACAGGGCACATTCACGCACCATTCACACCTATGGGCAGTTTGGTAACTCCAACTCACCTTGGCCTGTTTTTGAACTGGGGGCAGTAGGAACCCCACAATGACACAGGGAGAACATGCAAACTCCACACACGCAGCAGACACTCAAACCCTGATCATACAAAATGGCCGTCAATGCTACCCAATGTGCTGCCCAGCGTGCATAATGATTTACAGTTTATTTAGCCGCCACTTATCTGAAATAACGTACGATTATGAAACCAGGGTCAGACTTCCTGCCAGCAAATGGGGCTTAAGGGCCTCTCTTGGGGCACCCAGCGGCGGAAACACTGCTGATACTGGGATTTGAATGAGCGTCTTTACCCACGGAGCCGCACTCCTCCCCACATACGCTATGCATTCCTCAGCCCTCTCTTTACCTTGGGATCTCTCTCTCGATCCCTCTCTCCCTCTCTCTCCCTGAATTCCCAGTTAATGACGACCGATCCTCATCCTCCTCTCCCCAAGCGGTCTGTCTGTTTGCCAGTGTGAGTGCCCTGTACCCCTCCTCTGTGCTGATTTCGGAATTTCAGGATACTTGCCCCATTAAATGTCTCTCCCCCTTATCCTGAGTGCTGTGCTCTTTGTTGCCCCCTATAGCTTGGGAGAGGTGAGAGGAGAGCAGACAGCCGCACAGTCTATGTAGGACACGGAGCCTGGAGTCCTGCCCAGCCATTCACCCCGCCCAGATACTGTGACAACAGGATTGTGTCGTCCAAGGTATGGAGCGCCCTCTGCAGGTGGGGTGATGAGCTGCTTCTCCATGTGCAGTTAATGAACATTCTGTAATACACACTAGTGTTGTCATGATACCAAATTATGACCTCTATAGTTACCACTTTTTGGTTCTGTGAAATTTTTACTTGAGTTAAAGTACTGGAGTACTTGCTTTTAAATACTTAAATATTCAGTTTCAATAACATTCAATAACAGTTTACTCGGATTGTGTTGCATTTTAGAAAAGAAAATTCCTCCATTGATTTGAGAAACGAGAACCTTCCCAGAAATGCCATGCAGTCCAAAGTAAAATATTTTGAATGTAGTAAAAGTCATTAGTTTCCCAAAAAGCTTATATTTAAGTAAAGTACAGATACTTAAAAATGTACACAAGTACAGTACTCAAGTAAATGTACTTTGTTCCTCTCCACCTCTGTGTAACAGTGTAATTAGTACCGATATTAAAGAAATCAATATGTTTAGTACTGGTACATTCAAAAATGTGGCACCTTTTCAGTACCTGGATATATATATATATATATAAAATATAATTTTTTTGTGGGGACTCTTCATTCATTTCTATGGGGGAAAACTCCCAACATGATGACCATAACCCCTACCTAGCCCTAACCTTAACCACAAGTAACCTAACGAAATACAAGACTTTCGGGATTTTTAATTTTTTTTTATTATATTCACAGATATTTGTGGGGAAAATAGTCCCCACAATGTGATATAAACCTAATACACAAACACTCTCTGTTTGATAAATCCAAGGCATAATGATTTTCATTGTGCTGTTTAATGTTAATATGACCGAGGCTGTTTTCAGTTCCCCTCCTCTGCTGTCTGGCTGTCTTCCTTTCCCTCTTCCCTTTTTCATGCTTCCTGCACCATTTTGTATGAACATGTACAATATAATAGATTACCACACACTCTTGTCAAGCACCTTGGAGTGTGAAAGGCGCTATATGAGATTTTGTATTTAACTGAGATGGGGCTGCACTAAATTTTCTTAAATTAAGATGAATTTGAAAAGGGAAGTTTTTTAGTATTAAAAAAACACATCGAAATGGACTATAATGGTTACTTCTGCAAATCAGGGAGTACGGCATGCTTTGTTTTCAGGCTGTGGTCATCCCACAGAGTGGCAGTAAAGATATGGGGAGGAGGGACATCAAACAGACAAAGGTCTGTGGTTCTTCACGGTGGGGGGTGGGTGTTGCAAGGGAAGATGTTAAAAAATAAACAGGCTGCACTAGAATGCATTGGAGACGCCCTGATGAGGTGGGAAGGTCTTACAGTTGCTCAGTTGTTAGAAAGAAATGTAGGTGTTTTAAACAACATAACACTGCTTATTAAACTTACAGTAAAGTGTATATGATTGAATATTTTCCCTGATATACAGCGTGGGCCAAAATTAGGTATACAGTTTTTATTTTACAGAGTAAAGGTTCTATTTTATTTTACGAGGTTATTTTAAGACGTATGCAGTTTTTATTTTACTATACTGATCGGGTCATGTTTAGTCTCTTAGGTGTTTGGAAATGTTCCCCGTCAACATTGATACATTCCTGAAGCTTGTCCCTGATACTGTGACACACTTAAACACACAAAACCCTGTTAGCATCAATGTCCACAAATGCCCCATAAGTTCTCTCACTGTGTGGGGCTTCCCCTCAAACACCTCCTCCTTTACTATGTCCAACCCCCCCCCCCCCAAAAAAAAAATAACTGCATGAGTATCAGGTCAAGTGAATGTGGTGGCCAGTCAATGCTGCCACGTCAGTCGATCCAACGCCGTGGAAAGGTGTTGTCAAAACTGTATACCTACTTTTAAAATAACTTTGTAAAATAAAAACTTTACTTTCTGAAATTAAAGTTTTATTACTTTGTAAAATACAAGAAGTATACTTAGGTTTGGCCCACCCTGTAGAATAACATCAGAATATTAGGGAGCTGCAGCTGTCGGCTGAGAACAGCGCCTCACCCAGGCGCCCCAGGCTCCTGCGGGCCACCCCGTGGGCCGCCTCTCCACCTTCAGTGTCACTCTGATGCACGCTCTCACTCCCTCTCTCTCCCCTTCTCTCCCTCTTTCTGTACCTCTCATACACGCATCATTCTGAGATGTGCAGGTCTGTGCAATGGCAACCTGTCAGAGAGACTCGTTTGGGAAGTGCTGAGGCATTGGGGTGGGGTCATGGTGACAGATGTATTGTGCTTGCTGTAGATCCTACTTCAGTCCTCAGGCATGACTGTCTGATTGCGGCCCAAATTA
Organism: Hyperopisus bebe; assembly: GCA_026777045.1. NCBI lineage: Eukaryota > Metazoa > Chordata > Actinopteri > Osteoglossiformes > Mormyridae > Hyperopisus > Hyperopisus bebe. The sequence continues at coordinate 26,747,133 of JAODJW010000002.1, read as the reverse complement.
CTGTCAGTCAAATTCTCAAAGGGGGTGTTGGGCAGAGTCACACTAACTGAAGTCTGTGTGTGTGCGTGTGTGAGATGTAAACAACCCTGACCCCACTAAGGAGCAGATGGCTCTGTGACACTTCAGTGAAATCCCTGAGATATGACTGTACTGTGTGGCTCAGCAGTATAGGACGCTGAGTCTCTCATCGGAAGGTTGTCAGTTCAAATCCCAGGGTCAGCAGAGCATGGCCCTCATTCCCCCTCACCCCACCCCCAGTTGTGCATTGCATAAAGGTGTCTGCTAATTAAATAAAATATATAAATATTGTACACATATGCAGAGACCCTACACAGTATGAATATGCGTCACGCGTCATGCCTTCTGATAACATCTGCTGAGTCTCTTCCTGTTTAACTTATTTTTGATTTTTTTTTTCCTTCATGTCACTTTTCTCACTTTAAACTGCCTTTTAATGCTTTTTTTTTTTTTGTTTCTTGCAGTACACATTGTGGAACTTCCTGCCAAAGAACCTGTTTGAGCAATTTAGGAGAATCGCCAACTTCTACTTCCTCATCATATTCCTGGTGCAGGTGGGTGGCTGGGCGTTCTTTGCGGGGTGAGCTTCAAGTAGGGGTCAGGTCCCTGAAATACGGCCCACAGGTAACCTCTGCTGGGCTCTCAGGCCCTTTTCCGACAGCCTTCCATAGTTGGGTGACGATGACGGTTGTCACCATCCGGTGCCATCTTCTCAGGAATGCGAAACGTTTCCCTTTTGTATGGGTGGGTTCTTTCGAGGTAGAGTCCAATGTGTGGCCGTGAGAAATGCAGGCCGGAAAGTACTGGAAGCTCCTCGGCGGGGGCACACCGGCAGATGGCCGCTGTCCCCAACAGTCCCATTTATCACTGTGCAGAGTGGAGCCCTGTTCAATGTGACTGAACTACAAGCAGAAGAGCAACTCTTGGACTGATCTGCCAGGTGCTATCAGAACACCACCGGAACTAGCAGAGAACCGGTAGATACTAAGCAGGCTGCCCGCGGCTCCAGTTTGACACAGCCACATAAACGCACTAGTGGATCCTCCAGATGTTCTCCAGGTTCTTTCAGAGCAGTCTGTCCGTCGTGCCCAGTCTCTCCATTGTCAGGACTCGCTGGGGGGGGGGCTGATTGGTTAATTGTGCGTGTGTGGGCCTCCTTGTAGACGGAGCGTCTGATCTCAGCACTTTCTGGCTGCGTCTCTCTGCGTCGTTGATCACAGGATAGTGCCGAGATGCACTTCATCCATTTATTACATGGAAAAATGATGTATGATGTTTCTGCTGCACCCACCCCAGACCAGGCTCAGATGAGTGCTCTGTTCTGCTTAATGGACTTACTGCACATCAAGGAGTCAGGCCTGCAGCGCTTAAATCCCAGGCCCTGGACAAATTAACTTCAGTCGGGCCCCCATGATGCGTGATTCCCCCCCCCCCCTT